>JAGPOW010003648.1:101453107-101473717 GCA_030014935.1 Caiman crocodilus
CCATGGATTTGGTCACCTGGTCATAGAAGGCGACCAGGTTGGTCTGGCAGGACCTGCCCTTAACAAACCCGTGCTGGTTGCCCTTCAGCATATAGTCCCAAGAAATCAAACAAAAAACCAAAAACATAATAAAAACAAAATTCTGGCCCCTCAATGGGTACTGGCAGTCCTTATTGCTGCTATGGCCTGGCCTTGCAGCCCACCTGGGAGGGAATATGGTTTTAATGAAGCTGTAGAATATGCAAATGTATCTATGCTTAGATAAACAGAATTGCAGCTACTGAAATCTGGGTTGAATCTGGTGCTACATGCAAGGAAGTTCAAGAAAAGGATGTTTAGGAAAAGGATGGCTAAAAGACAGAATTATTAGGGCAGCTAGGGGCACATCATTCCAGTGCAGAAAAGCCCTGCAATCTTCAGCAGCTTCTCAGGGTGAGAGTAAGAGAGCAAAGAGTAGGTAGGAAGGGAGTGGGGTTCACACTGCAGAGGAGTCCCTGCACCAGTTTTGGATAGATGCTGAGTGATGGGCCACTGAAGAGATGGTTACATGTGGATGAATGTAGCCATAGTTCCAATGGTTCAAACCCTCATGTATTTGGTGCAGAGAAGCAGGAATTACCCATCTCTTGGAATAGAAGTCGTGAAGGGAACTTGCCTTCAGTGTTCAGGGGGAGGTAAATACTATCCCCAACAACCTGTGGGGCACAAAAGCCATGCTAATTCAGCACTGTGTAGGGAAGGGTGAATTTCACTGTTAAGGAGTGGAGGTTACAACAAAGCACATGTAGAAAGACTATTTAATTTATCAATTTAATATTTAACCATAGGTTTAAAAAATTCCTCCTATGTTCAGATATTACCAGAATTAGCAGGATTCCCTATTTAAAGTATAAAGAACATCTCTCAGTATAGCCAAGTCCACCAAATTGAAAGAAATTTGATGGTGACCACCAAGTCCATCAGACTATTTTATCAGACTGTTTTCCTTTCTATGTAATCCAGAAGACCTGAGAGTTAGGGACCTACCTAGCTTGAGGCAAGAGAAAGCAATTTTCATGGCTTGGTCATGGCCTAAAGAGCGAATTTCACAGTCATTTCAGTCCCATAGCAGCAGTAAGGACCATTAAGGAGCCAGCATTTTGTTTTTATTATGTTTTTGGTTTTTTGGTTGATTTCTTGGGAAATCATGGTCAATGCAGTGATTGCGGAGATAGTTATTTTTTGCAGTTTCCACAAAAATTGCAAAACCAGGATTAAAGTAGGTCCCTACTGATAGCACCTCCAAAGCACAGAAGGCAGTTGTTAGAGTTTGCCATCTTTGGGCCAGGTTATGCACAAAAACTAAGCTCTTATGAACTAAAGGAACCTAACTGCCTTGTCAGCTACAAAATGAAAGAAGATTTAATTGTGTCTAGCAAATGTGAGGTGACAAATTATTTTTATTATCATTAAAATCTGCAAATTAGCTGCTTCACCTGAGATAAAATGAAAGGATAATATTTGTGTCTTTGTCACTGTCATTAAAATATAGTTATCAAAAAGAAACACCCAAAAGTTATTTGCTCACTACTTTCTCAATCTCCTTTTTATCCTTCAGATGCCTTCCTTGTGGCCAGCCAATTTTGCTGCTCATATAAGGGCTTCTAGAAGGCCCAGCACTGGTGCTGAGTCCCTGGAATTTGTCTATGCAGGACAGGAGCACACTGCAGGTATGCAACCTTCGCATCACAGCAGAATAGAAGCTCCTTGCATCTAAGCATAGGGGTCTTTGAAGAGTGAATCGAGGGACAGACTTACTTCTCAAGGGCTACAGCAGTCACCTGCAGAGGACAAGATTTCTTTTCTTCTAACCAACCTCTACTGGATAATTTCCCATCTCCGTCACAAACACTGCAGTTCATTAATCAGGCTACAAGCTAAACAGGGCTTGGTTCCAAAATTGATACTCAGTCAATTACTGGCCTCTAAAATTCCCCTGGTAAAGCTTTTGCTAAAGTAGAACCCTATTTAGGAAAAATAAAATGACTAGCCATACTAGAGGGTCCCATTGCAGTCTGACTCTGAAACAACCTGTAACCTACCACCACCATACTCCCTTCAATATTTAGTCACAGTATCTTAAGCCTGCCTTTAACTTGTTTGTTCTTTTAGTCCCCTGTAATCCTCTCCTCCACGATACCACAAGGTCTTCCTTGCAGAGCTTTGCATATACAACGCAACATTTGCATTATTCCTAATCCTCTGAGTAAAATCTCTCCTCTTTACTACTCACCAATTTCATGAGATCTAAAATTCCATGTTTACTGGCAATGCTGCTAATCTGACATTAAGGGAATGCAGTCAAGTCTAATTTTATCAAGAGAATAAAACGGCTGTCTAATAATAGACTAAGAAGAGCAGGCATGGTTCTGCCATCTAATGATCCATCTGCTTATCCTAAAAGCCTTTTTTCCCAGGAAAAATGAAAGAAGATGGCGAGGATTACATTTATAATTGCCCGCTCCCTTTATATGAAAAAACACCTGGCCCCAGCCTCTTTGAAGGAAAACATTTAACTGTCCTTTTAAGGTTGTCTTGTTTTTTCTTTTCCTCTTTTTGGTGCTTCTGCTTTCTTCCCAAGAGTAATATGAAACAATTACTGCCAGTGGCTCCTCTCTGCTCCTTCACGGTCCTCCTACATACTTTCATTTTTTTCTGGCACACTTTAATAGGCTAACAGCATAGATTCACTCAACCATTTATTATCATGTGCATATACACAGGCCAGGATTCAAACAGGCCAGTAGTGCACCTTAACTTAGGTGTTGCTCATCTGACTTCAGAGCATGTTCCTCAAGTGGGTATGTCAAAATGATTTTGAATCCCTGTACAGTCAATAGAGAGATTCTGGAGGCAGGTAAGAGCAGCAAAGATTTAGGCAACTAAATTAATAGGGGCTATATAAAGATAATGAAGCATGTTAAGTGCCTTCAAAAAGTGATTCAGAAAACCCTGAGACACTGAGAGGCAGACAGTAAAAACCACTAAACAGGTGTGTGTTTGAACTCCCTTCCCCTTCAGAAGTTAGGCACCTGACTCAAGCTATCTACTGGGTGTCTCTGTTTACTTGCTGTTCACCATGCCTAAACCCATGTTTGAAGATAGGCAGATAATAGGCTTCTGAAGCTGGAGAACTGAAAATTGCCTGTGTAGGATAGTGTCCTCCCCCAATCCTATATGTCTACCAGTAGTCCAGTGGCTGTTCATGAAGTGGAAGCCACAGATTCTAGGTGTCCATCACCCAGGAGTATTTATTACTTCCCAGGACAGTACCCTAACCACCAGACTGCAGAGCAGTCCTGTTGAAGCTGGGCTACTGGGCAGCCAAGGGTCACAGAACCAGAAGGAGAGAGTGCTTCTGTACTAGCAGAGAGAAATCCTGTTCCCTGGCCCCCAAATCATCAGAACAGGCGGAGGAAGGCGGAAGCTAATGGGGCTTAGCCCCACCCAAACACAGAGCAGCAGGTAGGGCTCCGGGCTGCTGCAGCAGGGGTAGGGGGGAGGAGCGCACACACTCAGATGTGCAGCCCCAGTGTGTGGCTCACCGCCCAACACAGCAGCCAGGCAAGTTGCAGTGTACTCTCAAGGGGAAGGGGCTTATGGAGGGGTGCAGATCAAGGCCCCCACATTGCGGGATGGAGGGGCAAAGGCAGGGGCAGATGTGAATGGGTCCCAAGGCTGGGTCGTGGGACACTCGGAGCCTAAGCGGCTCATCCACGAGTGTGGGGGAGCTCCCACCCGTGTGCACCCTGGGGGAGGCATGGGGGACACATGCCACCCGGATCTATGTGTGGGACAGAGGTGGGCTCTGCTCTGTGCCCTGCTGCCTCAAGAGCCAAGCGGTGCTATATGCATCCTGCCATTGGGCTCTGTGTCCTGCGTGTGGCAGGCACATGATGTGGCAACATTCCCAGTCAGTGTGGACACAGAACGCAGCCTGCCTCTGCCCACATAGAGATCCGGGGGGCATCTGCCCCCATGCCTCCCTCGGGGTGCGCACAGCAGTGCGAGCTCCCTTATGCCCCTGGACGACCTGCCCAGGTCTGAGTATCCCACGACCCAACCTGGCCTGGGGTCTCATTCACCTCAGTGCCTGCCCCTGCCTTACTCCCTCCCTCATCGTGGGGGCCTTGATCTCCCCCCTCCACTCCTTCCCTACAACAGACTTACATGGGGGTGGGGAATGCATGCATGTTTGCATTCAAGCACTCAGACCCTCTCTCCCCGCATAATATTTTCTCCCTCTGCCTATCATCAGCTTACCACAATTAGCAGTCATGACATTAGACGTGTCTTTAGAATATGATTCTTTAGAACTTGAAGACACCTCTTGACACTGCAAATGACCAGGCAAATAGGTCAATTCAAGCCTGCAATGAATATAAAACTAAGAGCACCAAAAGACATGGAAATGGCTGACAGCCAAGCCAAGCCAAGCCATAACGATATCACCGCATGTTGCCATAACAAGATGTAGTTTGAAACCTTGCTACTTTCTTGCACTTGTTAGGTTTCCTTTGGGAGTAGGAATCCTTCCTTGCTTTTAGCAGAATTTGCAGATTCACTGGCATCTAGCATGGCCGCACCATGAGCAGTTCGGCTATAACCTACAAACTTGCAACCTCTGGACTGTCAACCATGCACCTCAATGCCCATGCCACCCCCGCAATAGGAATGCTCAGGAACATATTGACAAAAATGATAAGATTTAAGAACAATTGTATAATATGAAGGACAGTGGTGGGAGTGAGCGATAGTCTATGAAGATGTTGGACGAAGAATTAAGGATCTAATTTTCCAACCACTCTCCCCATCTCCATTGCACCTCCATGCAGTTTCCACATTTTGGGTCTTTAATATAGCATCTTCCATCCCTTTACAGCACAAAAGGTTATTCCTGAAGTGAGCTTTTGGTGCATATGTGCATCAAAAACCTGGTGTAGAACTTGAGATGTTTTAAAGTGATCACTCAATGGAAAATCTGTTTATCAGAGTGGGTCTCAGTGAAAGCCAAAATAAACTTGTGTTCTTTGCTTTAAAAGTTTACTTATCCTTAATAATTCCTCTGACTATAATTAAGAGCCATCTGCAATTTTGAGCTTTGCAACTTTTCTTTTTTCAATTAAAGCAAGCATACTTGCTAGCTAGGCACATTTTCCCAAACTCCTAGAGCTCTAATCGTACCTTTGAATGTTTCTTCTTTAAAGCACTCAGTTCTTTCTGTTGTTTCTTTAAATGTTTTATGTAGGCCTACAAAAAAGAACTTGGATCACTTTTCTTGTAAAAATAATGACTGAAACCAGATAAAATCCTGGCTGTTTGAAAATATATATATATATATTACATCTTGCAAAGTTTTTGCCCAAACTTACCTTCATTTGCTTTAAATCTTCTATCTTCACTTGAGGAATAAGTTCTATACCTAGAAGGTATTAGTACATTTTATCTAGAACTTTAGTCATACTGCTAGATACCAAGTATTTTTTAATTTCACCACAACAAATTACATTTGTGTTAGATACTGTAATTCACATTAATGAAAACACACATTTGATTGAGTTTAGTGTGAGAAACAAGTTAAGTATTGAGACACGGAAAAGGCACGTTTATTATTTTTTTGGAATCATTCATCTTATTTGTGTAAAAAGAAAGCAGAACACTAGCAGCATTCTGAGTGTCAAAGAAAAACAAGGGAAGCTTTTTCAGATACAATTTGTGGAAAAATAGGGCAGACCATTTGTGTAACTTAAGTTTACCTACATATGCTTCTGAACTTTTGTATCTCACTGGAGGTTCATCCTGCACCTTGGAGTCAATGGGTCCTTTGCTGGGTCACATCCTATTTCACTGTCATATCTTGATACTCTTTCAGTTCTAGAATTGTATTTTGATGTTTACATTCAAAAGGCCAATATGATCCCATGAACAAAAATCTAACAGGTAAGATTCTCCTTACTTTTTAAATGAAATGTTGGATCAATCATTAACATACTACTCATAACTTATTTAACTAGCTACCAATTGTGTCCTTAACTGTAAGATCCTGCCTCTCTTGCAAGGGATTTTCTGCCTTGAAAGGTGAATTCCACTGAACAAAATTTGGATCCTGTAGAAACAGACAGTTTGTGCAGGCCAGAAAAATGTTAACATTCTTAAGTCTATAACATTCCATCCAAATTACATATTATTTTTAATGAGCACCATAAACATACCTGGGGCTTCACAAGACCCATCGGGGGGGGGGGGGGGAGAGAGGGGGAGCTTTTCAAAAACACAATAGGAAGTTTAGTCATCCAAGTCCTATTGAAAGTCAATGAGAGTTGGGTACACAACACTCATTGTGCATTTCAAAATCTCCCTCAGGTTTGCTACCTTGTTGGACATGTAATCTCCAATGACTTCAAGATGAGTTGTGCATTTTAGCAATGGCAGAATCATGCAGAAATTAACAAATTGTAAAAATTAATAAAATAAAGATGAGAATTGGGATAATTACATGTGATACATAAATGACCACCTCCATTCTTCCACAAGTGGGCATGGGAGAGAAACAGAATGCAGAAAAGATTATAAAAAAACAAGTACTGAAGTCATAGGTTAGAAAGCAGTGTTGTACAATTTTGTTGTACCCTGAATGCAGAGTTTCAGATTGTATTTTACAATGTGGATGCCACATTCAATCTTGCTACTTACATTTGACTATGTTTTCAACCCAGGATAATATTAGCATCAGTTACCACCCTGAAAATGTATTTCATAGGACTAAATGCAATTCATGCAATAAACATACAATAAGATTATTTCTAATGCAGTGCTGTGATGAAGTATTATTGTCTACAGTTTAATTTAATCTGATCTAATCCTTCTCTCATTTATATCACAGCATCTGATTTCATTAATTTTTGGTGAAGAGAAGCTTTGAAGTATTTTACATGCAAATGTTTTACTCTGAACAGTGATTTTGTAAAAATGGCATTTTCTTTCTCAACACATCTGCCTTCTGTTGGGTGCATTCTGTCACATCAGCTAACATTAATGCCAAAATAAGTGGTACTGGTTTTCTCCTGGTATCCCTACTGAGGTAAAAGATGAAAGAGAATGTGCAGGATTCCGCTCCACAGACATCAACAGAAATGTCAATTAATTCAGCTATACCTGGGCAAATCCAGTGGCCCCCATGGAATTTCATTAACCGTGACAGTGATTTTCAACTCCAGGGCTGCAGCACCATGGGATTGCATGACATACTTACAAGAGAGCCCAATACTGCACTGGTACATGCTCAAAGACCTACACGATTCATGAGACACATTCAGAGGCTGTGTCCAGACAAGCGCAGACATGCTGTATGTGGTGCTGCGGACCCCCTGCACCACACGTAACAGGCATTTCCCATGCTGCTAATTTGCAGCGTGATGGGGTGGGTTTTTTTTAAAAAAAACCTGCACCTTAAAAAAGCAGGGTGGTGCACATGGCAGCAGTGTGTGCTGCCTGAAACTGGAGCCTGGCTAACTAGACCCACATTCCAGCTGCCAGCCAGGCTCCAGGCTGCTGGATCACTATGGCTGCAGTCCCTGGAGCTTCTCAGGACCCCAGGTACAGCCACCCACGTGATGGCCCGAGCCTCCCCTATCCTACCTGGTGTGATGTACCACATGCCAGAGCACACATGCATGGGCCTTTCCCAGGAACAAGCAGCAGTGGCACAAAGCCACAGCCATTTGTCCCTAGGGAAACTAATGTTCCCACTTGTGGGGATGCACCCAGAGCTTTCAAACAGTAATCTATAGTGTCAAAGCATTCTGACGTATTATGATCTTTTTAAGCTCTTTACCACAGAAGAACTGCTCTGCTTTTCTGTGGTCAAAAAATGAGAGAAAGCTAAGAGCTGGCATTTTCTGAGGCGTGCCTTTAGCCTAACAAGAGGGGCCTTGAATCTAAAAAGTTTGAGAACCACTGACAAAAACCCCTATTTGATTCTCCAAGATGATATTGGGGAGTGGGCAGTTAGGGGGTGGAAATCTGTCCATTGAAAAAAAATCTATTTGATGTCATGTCAATATACATGGGATCCCCACAATGCCAGTTTCAGAATCACCATTCAGAGTAATGCCGTATTTGAACCACAATTAATTTATTACAAAATCCCCACAGAATCCATTAAAAGTACTTCTAGTTTCTTTCAATCTGCTACTCTGCCAAGGGAATTTTTAAATAATACATTTTTTTTGTGTGAAATATGCCAGTTTTTGTGGAGTAAGCCAGAAATCAGCCTTCTTTGCTTGCCCTGCTCAAGTATATTATTAATAGGAACTGTTTTCACTTGCTACTGATAGCATTTTTTCACTAGTCATTTGTTTAATAAAATAAAGCACCATTGGCCTGGCTTCCTGAAGCCATGTGGCCAGTATGAATACAGCGGTATTTGCCAAGTTAATAAAGACACTGGCAATAAAAGAAGATGATTTTTGGTTGCATTTTTAAAACGTAATAGAAGCACAAAAACTAAAGAACGTGAGGAAATATTTGTTAGTGAGTAAGAATGGAGAGAGGAGAGAAGAGGAGAGAAGAGGAAAGGAGAAAGAGTTAATTATCCTTTACCTTTCTTAGTTTCCATTCCAGGTCCCAGGCCAGAAGTTGTACTTGGTCTAAGTTCAGAACTACTCTGAGGAGTCACATTTGTTTTGGCATTATTAGCTTTTCCTTTCCTATCGTTCTTTGAGGTGTCATTTGGTACATCAGCTATATCACTCTGGAAGAAGCATTAAAACTTGTTAAGGATCAACATCAATATAACTTTTTTCTTGCAAAATATGTGAGGGAGAAAATTAACTCATTTGCTTTAAAGTAAAATAGCCCGCATACTTGCTAATACTTCTAGAAAAATGATACTCAAATGGAGACTTTGTAACCTCTTTTAACTGAAACATATTACAATACAGCTCCTTTCTAATTTCAGATACATGAATGTGCTGCCATGACCCATAAAAAATCATGACTGCATGAAATGCAGTGAAGGCTCTTTCAATACATTTCTCAACACATGGCCATGTACTTAAAAGTATATCAGGCTTATATTTGAAGACAGATACTAACTAAATAAGCTGCATTAATGACCAATTTATCCAAGGATCAACTGACCACTCTTTCCATATTTTTGCTAAGGTCTGCCCTGTTTTTTGCATCCTCCATTATAAGAAGCTGTTATAGGATGAATGCAAATAATTCTGGGTATGTTAATTTCTACTTACAGTTTCAATACCCATAGCTCTCATCTGGTCTGCTCTTTTTTCTGTGATAGATAAAAATTTCTTTGGATCTGACAAAGCATCCACAATATCTGAAAGATAATTATATTTTTATCAGCTTTTCACTTTTTAAAGACATACTTAAAAGGGTCAATGTGTATTACTGTTGCATGCTCCACAGTCCTCAACACTGGGTCAACTGGGTAATCTTGGCAGAGGATCTGGAAGCTTTGTATGGGCCTGGACAGACCAAATGCTTAAATGGGTGCAACTGGTTTATGCCAGTTTAAAAAGGCACTGAACCTGGGTAACTTCACTCAATTCAATGGAATATTGGCCTGAAAGAATCAGGAGTCAAACATTACTGATGTAAGCTACACCAGTTCAGTTTTCGCCAGTGTATACTCACACCAGGGTAGCCATTTGATGAAAACAAGCAGGTTTCTGCCTGCTCCTGTACCAGTAGCACTAGTAGTGAGGTATAGCAACAGTCACCTAATGTGCTAGCTAACTCGGGATAGCTGAACATCTATCCATTCCTAACCCCAGTGTAATATACATCAGTACATAAGAAGAGCCATACTGGATCAGGTCCATGGTCCATCTAGCCCAGTATCCTGTCTCTGACAAGTAGCTGGAATGGATGTTTTGGAGGGAGGGCATATGAACAGGGTATATAATGATTGACTGATCCCCCGCTACAACCTCCCTGGCACCCTCCATCAACAACTATTATAATTATAAAAAAACCTACATCCTTGACTGTTCTCTTTAATAGCTATTAGTGATCTATCATCCATGAATGTGTCCCTTTCTGAACCAGGCTATACTATCTGCCTCTACAACCTCCTGTGGAGTTCTGTAACTTCACAGATTCATAGATTGTAAGGCCAGAAGGGACTCAGATCATTGTGTCCAGCCCTCTGTACCAAGCAGGAAAGATAACTGGGGGTCAGGTGACCCCAGCAAGGTGACTGTCTCTTCTAGTTAACCATGGGTTGCATAACAAGTACTTTATCTTGTTAGTGTGACACCTGTCTCCTGGTAATTTCAATGGATGCCCCCTAGTTCTAGTATCCTGGGACATGGTGAACAACAGTTCCCTACTCGCTCTGTCCATACCCTTCCTGATTAAACTGCTATCATATCCCTTTTCAGCCTTTTTTCCAAACTGAAAAGACCTGGCCTTTTTAGGTTCTCCTGGTATGGTGGTTGTTCTATTCCCTTGATCATCTTGGTTGCCCTTTCCTACTTCCACTACATACTTATTGAGATGTGAAGACCAAACTGCATGGTTTAGAAACACCCTGTAAATTACATCAGAGTTTGTTCATTCCCTACTTTTGTATTCCCTTCCATGTAGGGAAGATGGGTAGGGAGGAGGGAAAGGGAATGAATTTTCATTACCATTGTGCATATCTGCCCAGCATCCCCCATGATACAAACAGGTTAATTTGTCTTCCAAGATAACCATTGTTTTGTCTAATCCACTAGGCACATTAGCCATCATATCAGTTCTCCCGCTGTAGCTCCCCCTCTCACAAAGATTCATATTTTCTGCAAGCACAGTTTTATCTACCTATTTAAATGAACCCAATTACTGCAGTATCTGAATACATATATCAGGAACATTAATTCGTTTGCAGTTGCAACATTCCAACTATGCAAGTAAGGATTATTCCTTTTTTGTCAGTGGAGAACTTGGGCACAAAATGACTGATGACACAATCCAAAGATTACTGTAGTCAATGGAAAGATCTCATAGACTGTGGCAAGCTCTGGATCGAGGCCTAAGTCACTTGTGGAAGGTCCTACAGAAAGTTGGCAGCAATAAACAGAATCTCCTGAGCTCCAGTTCACTATATTAACTACAGGGCTGGCTGTACTCTTTGAAGTCACATGCAGTACTTAGTCTCTCAGTTGCTTAGGATCAGGTTTATCAACTTTCCTGCAGTTTTGGGATATTTGCTATAGTTCATGGATGAAGTCAAATGTCTGTTGTACATAGATGACTAGAACAATAATGCAAATAGCATCCTTTTCCCTCCAGTGCCTAACCTATGGCAAGCGACAGTCTGCTTTTTCTACTAGGGCCGTGTGCAGCTTCAGGTGGTGATTTGATTCGGAGGAGATTCGCACTGATTCAGTGGCCGAATCTCCAACTCGGAATCAAATCAGGGGACCAGTTAAACGGTCCAAATTGATTCAAAGCTCCCTGAATCTTCAGAAAAGATTCGGAGAGCTTTGACGATTCAGGCAGTCCCCGGTGGCTGCAGCAGGGGGGCTGCAGCCGGACTCTGAGCTGGTAAGCACTGGGGCGGGGGAGGGGACAATGGGGGCACAGCAGCCAAATCTCCAAATCAGATTCGGCTGGAATTTATTGAATTGGGACAGTGATTCAAATCACCAAATCAAATCACTGTCCCCCAAATAAGCCAAATCCAAAGCGAATACTAGCCACTTCACAGAGGCCTAGTTTCTCTCTCAGTGAGGCATGTATTGAATGTGGAGTATGACAAGCAACAAAGGCCCTGAAAGTTTGCAAACAAACAAATTATTTAGGGCCTCTATGCCAGGGCTTCTGCTTCTACTTTCATCAAAGCCCTGCTGGCTTTGGCACATGACAAAGGAATCCCTTCCCTTCCACTGATTTTCAGTTGTCTGAAACCTTAGATGGAATCAAGGTGAACCTTAGATGGCTCTGTTAGTAAAAAGAAGACTAGGACCCCCTATCTCCATCACCAACCAAGAAATATGCTTTTGTGAAGAACATTTCCTACCCTGTCCTCTTCATCTGTACTGAGGAGGGACAAAGACATTCAGAGGGGGAGGAAGCACATTTACATCTCTTTCACTAAGCGGCTTTGTTCACTGGGAAGAGACAAGGCTATGAAATAACTTTGCAAGCATTAATGACTCACCAGGCTTACTCCTACTGAACTACTGGCCAGGATTTTTCTTCAAGTGCAGACCTTATACAAGGTGCAGATTTCCAGATTAATGTTTTGCTAGTTCCTTCTCACTTCTATGTCAAAAGAACTTAATAAAAACTCTTCCTTTTCCTAGAAACACCCAAACTATGAGTACCTTACACTTTCTAATCATGCCCCATGGTATAAGCAACAATAGCTGCGACTCTCTTAACAGTCATGAAAAAAAAATCAAGCTTATCATATATAATCTTTTAAGCGGGTATTTGAATCATTAAACAGCTTTTGGCAATTTAGACTCTCAATATACAGATGGCTTCAGCTTTAATCTCAGTTAGATAAATCATGCACAATGCCAATAAAGTCAATAAAAGCTAATCAGAGTTCAGAATAAGGCCCAAATAGCATAGTGCTAGTTTTATGTTCCCGTCTCTACAACACTGCTGTGTTTAAAAAATATTAAAACTGGAATGAAATCAATACTTGTATCATAAGAACTCTTACAATATGTACCATGTGTTTCCTGTATGTATTTATATGAAGACACAAGTCTTTGCTTTGCAATAAAATAAAAAATCTTTTCAATCCTTCATTTAAAAGGCAACCAAATAACTCACAAGTTGCAGAGGTAGGTCATCCACCATGAGAAATACTATGTTGAGTTAGTACCTACAGTAATAATGCATTCAGAGTCAGAAGCAGTGACCTGCTTTAGTGATCCATGGGCGTGTCTGCACGTGTGCCACTTAGTACTTGTGCGAGCAGTCCTGGTGGTGTTCAGGTCGTTTCCAACCCTACTGCACAGTACCAAGAGCTTCATGGTTCATGCCTGCCACTGCTATGTCATCGCAGTGATGAGCTAAGCTGCTCACTATGGTAATGTAACATCTCATGTAAATGCACCCCTATATAGGTAATCTCAGCAGTAGCATCCAAAGCTCTTGTACAGTGCAAAACACCACCAGATACAGGTCGAAAGAGCCCCTGTGGACATTGCTGTAAACAGAATTATCATTTTAAGGATGGTGAACCTGCATTATAAGGAAGGAGTTAATAATCTGTTCATTACATAAAAGACCTGAATTGCAATTAATAATTTACTATTCCTTTGCTACAGATGAAAAGACTCTGACTCCAGTTGAAGGACTATTAAATAGAAACTGGGCATACATTCATTCTTCTTGTCTAAAAGCTATGCCTTGTTTCAACCATGTATTAATTAATTTATTATACACTATTTTAAGGAATAATAAAGGAAAGCTATTGTCATATCTGTTAGGGGTGTCACAAAAGACATTCTTATTATTTGGGGTGGAGGAAGAATGTGACAAACTGCTTGAAGGAAAATGCAACAAAACCTTCTCATATGTTTGCAGGGAAATTGTGAGCTCTATACAACACCACAACCCCAAAAGAACTCTCCTTTTGGCATGCAAGTAGCACTAATGTAGCTAAATTTAGCTGCGTAAATGGCATTTGGCATCAGGTATTCAGACTCCTAGATCTTACTCTCCTCTGCCCCAGTGGTGCAGAAGCTAGCTAGACCACAGCTGTTTATTCATTTCATCCAATGACTATTAAGTGAAGAAACACTACTGGGGTAGGAGCAGGGCCAGAATTCAAGGCCCTTTCCCTTTCAAGAGCAGAGCCTATCTCTCTGAGACACTCATTTTGGCTTGCTCTCTTCTGGTCCCACATATTTGTTCCTCTTGGCTGGCAAACAGGCCAGCTTTAATATGAAGATGCCCTTGCAAAGCCCATATGCTGATAGTTCGAACACTTTGGGAGAAAGCAAGACATGCAGGTTATTGTCTCTGGAGCCCTTGGCACATAGTATTTCTGGTGCAATTAACGTAATTGCTCCATAAATAGCAACATGGAAAATGAACATGTGGCATGCCCAAACGTTCCCATGATGCTAATCACCTGATTGTCAGCATCAGGACTTGGGCAGTACCGGGTCCTGATGGAACCTGGTTGGGGGGTTGCCCTGGTCCTGATGATTGTCGGCATCAGGATGTGGGCTTACCAGGACCTGGAGCCTTAAAGAGCCTTGCCCCGAAGCCCCTGTTATTTCGGGCACTTTAAAGTGCTGGGTCCTGGTAAGTCTTAGGCCATGGGACAGTACTGGGATCTGAAACAGGATCAGATGGGGACAGCCCTGGGCCCAAACCAGGACTGGGGCTGTCTGGTACTGAATCCCAATGCTCAGCTGAGTGTCAAGGTCTGGCATTGCACAGTCCTGGGGGTCCAGGATAAAGCCAGCTCCTACCCAGATGCCTTGACTGGTGGCTGGGGATAGCTCCAGATCCATCTCCAGATCCCAAACGCAGCTTCCCCTGCTCTATCCCCATAGGATGCCGGGCACACACTTGAGGGTGGGTGAGCTTTTCTCATTCCCATTCACACGTGCCAGTTTAGAGATGGGCCCAATAAGAAAAGTGCAGGTTGGAGGTGCTTTCCTCACCCCTGCTGCACATTCCCCTCTAAAAATGCCCAGGACTATGCAGTGGAGGATGGGGTAGCTCCCTCCTCCCCGGGTGCACCATGGGGGCCTGACCATGCATGTTGTGCTCATAATGCTGAGGAACAGAAAAAAGTGGGCAGGCACGCAGCTGGGGCTCCCAGCTCCATGCCCACTTTTTAAGTCTGGGGCACTGTGAGCACAACATTAGGGAAAGGCATTTAAAAGCAGTTGTGCAGTTATGATCCCCAGCTGCATGCTGCTTTTTTATGTACCCAAGTGTCTATGGAAGTGGCACTTGAGGAATGGAGAGTTCCTGGCTGCCACTTTCAAGCTTACAGGGAGGCAGTGCAACCAGATGGCAGGACCTTCTCACTCCCCCCCTGCAAGTGTCTTCCCTCCCTGCTCCCCACCCCTGTTCTGACAGCTGGCAGTTGCACCATTTGGATTTCCCAGAACTGCACAATCTGCCATGCACACGTGGCATGGCAGGTCATGTGATTTAGAAATGGACCATAGCATTTATCGGGCCCCAATCATATGACTGCCTTAACACCTGCCAGCAGCTTGGGAGGGTTCTTATCCGTTTTGTAACTTACACAAAACATCTTTCCAGTGTGGAGGAATACCTAAAAATCCATATGAATTAGGAGTATGTGAAGCGAGCCGTGTTTGATTTGGATTGGGATTCAGCCTGAATCAAGGACAGTGCTTTGATTTGTTGATTTGGATCACTGTCCCTGATTTGATTTGGCTAAATCTGAATCTGAAGATTCGATGCTGATTTTGAGAATTAGCAATTCGACCATAGACACAGCTTTAAATGTTTTTTCTGTATACCTTGAGGTAGCAGGCACGGCTTGTGATTGCTGCGATTCTGGGGCATATGGAGCATCCCACAGGAGTTCTTCACATGCTTGTCCACGAACCCAGAAGTGGACTGGAAGAAGTTTCAGTCCACTTTCGGTCCACCAGGGAACGTGTTGGAAGCCCCCCTGCACCCTCCTGGCTTGGCAATCAACCACTGGGAGACCTTAGGTGCCCCCTCCAGACCCAGGAGACATCAGTCACTGAGCTGGAGGTGGTGCGGGGGTGCGGAGGGGGCAGCACTCTCCCTGGGAGACCCAGAAGTGGACCAGAAGTGCTTCTGATCCACTTCTGGGCCTGCTGCACCCCAGCATCACAGCACTTATGCGCCTCTGCTATCTAGAGATAAGTAGAAAAAACATTTAAAGCTGTCTCTATGTCCAAATTCCTGAATCTTTCCCAATTGATTCACAGGGATCCAATTCGATTTGGAGAGATTAAAGGGTCTGATTTGATTCGGATTTGGAGATTCGGCCACTGAATCAGGCTGAATATCTACTGGATCGAATCAAGGACTAAAGCTTTGCACAGCCCTAATCCAAATATCCCAAAATGCTTCTCGCAGCTAAATTAGCTGCCTAAATTCTACTTACCCACATGAAGATGGAATTCGATTTGAACCTAAATATACAGCGTTTCATCTGTAGAGAATACTGTAGTCCAATATGGCAAGCTCATCTTCTGGTTTCTTATCATCAGAGATATACTTTTCTGTGGCCTTTCGATTGTCTCAGTAGTGTTACACATCTCTACTTCTAGGGTGCTTGTAACAAGTCTTGACTTCATCAAGTCAAAATTTTAATAAAAACTGAACTTTCTTCCATGTGCTGGAATCCTGTCATATTATACTACATGCTTGATTTTCCTTGCTTATCCAGCTAGCAACCAATCTTAAACTTGACTTATAGAAGCTGATATTATGTTACAAACTATCCTCTTTTAGGATTTACTAACTGCAAAAATAGATCTCTGCTTATAAGTTCGACCTAGTAGTTCCATAGATTGTAAAGAATTAACTCCGTAACTCCATAAAGAAGATGGAGATAACTTTTTCTCTGTGGCTGTAGGGAACAGGATGAAGCTTCACATTGCAACAGAGGAAATGTAGGCTGCAGATTAGGAAGAACTTTCTGACGATGAGGGTGGTCAAGCACTGGAACCTAGAGAAGTTGTGGAATCTCCATCCCTGGCAATTTTCAAGAGCAGATTAGCCAGAGACACACTGGGATGGTTTAAAGAGAGGTAGTTTAGTCAGATCAGACAGACACTTAGCTGGGATAGTTGAATCGGGAATGATCCTGCTTTGAGCATGGGACTGGATTACATGACCTCATCACATCCCCTCTTCTACTTTCCTATGCTCCTATGAACTGTAAGTATTTGATGCTCATCTCTTTAAACTTTTATTTAATGCAATATTGTACATCTAACCTTAAGTTTGATATACTGAAATGTAATTGTTTCACTTATCTGAATGGACTTAGTGATGCAAATGCATTTTCTGCTGGTGTTTTCCAAAGGGATTTGGAAAAATGGGAAGGCACTATTCAGTTATTTCAAAAATTACTAGTTATGATGCTACTGACAAAGACGTTAGGGTAGAAATGAAGACAACAATTCAGGAAAATACAGAAAGTACATGCAAATTTTGGGGATTGCTTTGTAATCTTTATTCATGGAAGTTTCTCACTGAAATCAGTAGAAGTTTTGCTCAGTTAACGAATAAAGTAGCTGACCCTCTGTTCTTAGCACCTACTGGTGCATCTACATATGATATTAGCATGGAATAATAAACTCTAGTGAATATTGTGCCGGAGGTTTTTGCTCCCTGGCATCGTGTTTACGCATGCGCCTGGGACCGCATCATGTTGAGTGTAGGCAAAGAAGGCCTAGTAAGCAGGGAACCAAAATGGGCAGTCTGCCAGCCCAGGGCTGCTTTGACCCAGCTCAGTGTGTTGCAGAAGGGCTGGCTGAGACACAAGGGTGCTCCAGTGTGGGACTAGCCGGAAGGCAGTCCCCCATACAGAAGCACCCTTGTGCCCTAGCCAGTCCCATCAGTGTCTATACGTGTTACTGTGCACTCTGCCATAGTTAGTACTTATTTTTACTTGTATTTGCAACTACTAACCTGCAGCAGAGTTAGTTTCTTGCAACCTAATGGGGCTGCAAGTGTAGACATTGAAACTTTACTGTGGAGCTAATTAGGCAGCTCTGCAGTAAACGTCTTGTGTAGCTGCACCCACTGATCCATATGTGAAGGTATTTTGTGCCAGTATGGAAATGGCAATACATAATGGCTTTCACCTGCCTAGCTCTTGTTATCTACCCGAAACAGACTGCCTTCAATAGCATTCTCCCCAACCAACTGGTATCCTCTCTCATACTCAGCCGTATTTCACACAGATTTAGAATGGACGGAAATTCTTCCCAAGCACAGACTAGCCCTGAAACCCTAATATTTTCCATTTCCCTAAATTGTCCTTCCTATCCTGGGATTCTACCCTTCAATGAAAAACCATGACTGAAACCATGACACTGTATTTGAAAACTGGACCTCGCTATCATGAACTTCTAAGTACAAAACAAACAAATATGCATGAGAAGCTGAAAACTCCGCAAAGTGTGTTACTAATCACATAGGCACCTCAAAGGCTCAGCATTTCCACTGCTGGTAAATAAGTCACCACTCTCTATCACTTGTCTTGGGGGCTGGAGCGGCATGGTCCCTAAGGCCCAGGGATAACAGCTTAGGTCACAAGGCCATAGCAGATGCACTCATGGCAAAGCCCTGATTCCAAAGAATGTGTGAATTCTTAATACCTTGCTCAATACCTTGTCACAAGGACATGAAAAAGGAAAAGATCACTTGTCCTCTGCTTATGATTTTTTTAATGTAATCTTTTCTTTTTTTTTCTTTAATTTAAGTAAGATAACTGGATACTTACAAAATTTTAAAGTTATGAATTTAAAAAAATGTAACCTTGGAAAATAGGTCTTATAGATAGAGGATCCCAACCACTGCTATATATAGTACTGCTTTCTTAGAAACTGTATTTACTATAAAAGTTTGGAATTTGTTGCTTCATTTTGCATTTATTCATGCAAATACTGTGGAGCACAGATGAATTGCAACAGATGGACCATGTAAAATTAGCAAATCACAAAAAGCAAATCATGCATCTTTTTCACTGTATCATGGAACTACTGTTTTAATTCTTATTTGAAGCAAGACAAGTTCCTCAGTCTTACACCTATAGGTAAAGCAACTGAACAAACTAAGGTATAAATTGTGTTAATACTTTGCCAAAACAATGGACTTATTGCTGGTATTTCCTGGAACAAGGTGAAGTACAGAACAGTAGGTAAGTACCTAAAAGAATCCACCAGTAAATTTAATATTAATGAGACCATTTGAATGTCAAAAGAAACATCTCAGAGTCTCTGCTTTGTTCATGACTACTGCTGTACCAACACAAAAAAGACAGCACAATATGTATGCATCAAAATAACCTTGTTTGGTTCCCATCAGTGGGAGGTCCATTTTCCCTACGCTGACAATAGGGTGTTAACTATAGCAGTGATTCTCACCCAGGTTGCTGAGGTATGCTATACAATGTTAGCACTGGGAGGTGTGCAAGCATGATGTACAAGAGAAACTGAGATAATTCAAACAGAAACCCATAATGTCAAAAAACATTCAGACCTGCAGGGGTCTTTCTGAGTGCTCTGAAAAAGAAGTATTCCTCTAGTCTTTTTTTTTGTCATAAAAAAGCAAGTGAAAACTAAGAGCTGTCATTTTCTGAGGGGTGCCTTGAGTTTAAAGAGGGGTGCCTTGAGTTTGAAAAGGTTAAGAATTATTGACGTACACTATTCTTATCCTAATAAAATTTCATGTTGATGCTAAAGTTACTTGGGGTAAAAAAACAAAGCAAAACAAAATAGAAGAAGTTTTTCTATGTCCTTGCATCTTATAGATAACCCATAGAAATAATGGTGATATAGAAGACCATCCAATACTGAACTCTGCCTAGATTGCAATTTATAAACTGTTTTTCAAATTATCTTTGTATCTCAGTGCCTCTGTACAGACATCTGTCTCATTTTGGGAAGCATGTGTGTACAGCATAGTTGATAGTTGACAACATAGCTACTTTCTACTATTTTTAATACTACAGGCGCAACTACACATGCCCCCCATGACGCACTTGTTACTGCACCATCATGTAGTACTTGCTTTAGGAAGTATGAAATCATGGCACAGTAACAGCTGTGCCCCAGCAGCGCGTGCTTATTTTTAGCAGCTACACGGCCCTAGTGATGCGCTATAGCAGGGCAGCTTGTCACTATGGTGATGTAGCATCAGCGTCACAGTTTGTGCCTGCTGATGCTACGTCACTGTTTTTTGGAGATTGAAAATACAGAATATTTCTAATAGTTCAGACCTATATGTGATCAATTGCATGGTATATTTATATTCTTGCATGGGAAATCCCAAGATTTGCAATGTACTAATGGAACCATTCATCTTACCTCCAAAACCATCAGGCACATAGGTTTTGAGCACAATGTTGCAGAAAACTGTAGGCAGAGATAGTGGTTTGTTGCCTTCATTACGGAGGGAAATGTGCCTGTAACCAGCCTGAAGACCATCAAGAGGTAGGATCCTCTGACCAATCAACTTGTTGTTGTCATCATAAACTGCTATTCTCAAGACAGCAAGATCTGGTAGAATAACCTGAAAAGCCACAGAATGAAGACATTCACTCATCCCCACAATGTGGCAAACTCCCCAAAGCAAGAGATGGAAAAAAATCTGGTTGTCCTTTTCCGGAAGTCAGAATGACAGCCCATTTATACTTCCAGGTTTATACCATTCCCTGTTTTGGGAATGCAAACTCTGTATTTCCAGGCAGTGAGTCTTTATGAGAAAAAATACTTTGTTTCCAAATATATTGGATTATATATTGGATAGGTACTTGGCTGAGGTCCTGTGACCCTGGCACTCGTTCCTGCCATTGGCAGGGGGTCAGACTAGATGGCCTGCTCTAGGCCCCTTCTGACC
>JAGPOW010003648.1:101473817-101506259 GCA_030014935.1 Caiman crocodilus
AGGTCCTGTGACCCTGGCACTCGTTCCTGCCATTGGCAGGGGGTCAGACTAGATGGCCTGCTCTAGGCCCCTTCTGACCCTAGATACTATGATATATATGTGTTTAAACCTTTTTTCTGTAGCTGGGAAATGGTCCTTTCAAGATCTCTTCAGATTGCCAACCGAGCAGTTCTCTATTCTGTCTACTGCTGTTTTACCACTGAAGACTGGTGGCCAGTAAAAGTGGGCAGGAAAATGCTACACAAGATGTGGCCTTAATGTGTAGTGGAAAGCAGATATGAGACGCAAGTAATGCGTGGGTAAAGGAAGATATAGTGACAGAGTGGTGCTAGAGTGAAGCTGTTAATAATGGGGTGGGGTGATGAGAAAGAGAAATGTGAACAAAACTCTGCAGCCAAAGGTTGCTTCAGAGATAGGTAACGTTTGCTTCATGGGAAGGGTTTGGTATGGAGAGAGATGGTGCGTGCATATTAGAAGGTAGGTGGAGGAGAGCACTACACAGCAGGAATCTGAATGCTGGGGGGCCACACTCGCACACAGAGTAAGAACAGGAGACTCTAACAGCTCCCATCCTGGCCAACAAAAGCAACAGTAGAATTACCCCTCTCTCAGTTGGAGCAAAAAATGCAAACCGGAGACTGGCACTCAGAAAAGTGAGACTGGGAGTGTTAAGCCCCAGCCTACCTACGTTGCAAGCTAAAAAGAGAGAGAGACAAAGGAAAAGGGGTGTGGGACAGAGAAAGGAAAGGAATAAGGAGGATCTGGCTCACATGTGAATCCATAGTGACTTAAGTAATACTGCCAATATTTTCCTTTTTCTCTTCATCTGCCTCAGTGGCCTGAGACCTGGGCCTGAAACTCAAGACAGAAAATAAAATGGATTTACTCTTCCTGGCTGCCTTGGACCCGCTGTCTTTTAGTGAAACCTCAAAGGTTTAGAATAAGATGATACACTTTCTGCCTCAAAGCATGGTTGAAATAGCTGTGGACATCAAATTTAATCTTGCCCTTTTAAATTCAGACTGAGTGATCCGAGTTGAGCATCATCAACACACCTTTCCAAAGCAACAGCCCGTGACAACAGAATGACACACAAAACTTGGGTTAGAATGGCGGAAAATTTATTTTACTACAAAACAGAATCACAACCAAACAGAAGTCATGTTTTATCTGCTGGCAATGCCCCCATGAGAGAAGCACCAGGTCCCAGCAAAAGCCAATTTACACAACAGGTAAAATTTTCCTGTTGTGCCAATAAGCCAATAAACCATTCATAGGGTAAGCAACTGTAGCATACCACATACATCTCCCTGCTCATTACTAGCAATGGTTGCTTAGTGCCAAGCCTTTAGCTGTTGACTAATATCCTCTGCTATGGTAAGGGAAGGTGCCAAGAAAAAAACAGTCTCTTGATAGATTACTCATACCATACCATACTTACAATATAAGTTACTATGGAAACAGGGGGAAAATAATTGTTTACTGCATGGCTGGGAAGAAAGAAATCAGAGGAAACAGACATTGTGCTTGGCTAAAGACTGCCTAGGATATGCTGAAAGTTTTCTTTTGCCCAATGCCTATAGATGAAAGCACTTCAGTTTAACCTACCCCTTGCTCCCCACCCACTCAGGATGTTATTTAAGCCTGTAATTTACAACTTATAGATGCTTTACTGAACTGGGATTTACAACTTATAGGTACTGAACTGGGATCTCATTAACACAATACTAGGGCAAATCACCTCCCAGGATATCAGAGTCCAGAAAAGGTCCTTATGTTCATGTCAGTTTTTTGTAAATACTTGCTACCCTATAAGGGAAGCAGATTTTCCACGTCACATGTTATACATATAGAATGGTACAACCGCCAGGCAAAACCTGTCACTAAAGTAGGACCTGCAATAACGCTGGAGGACGACAGAACAGGTGAAAGAGTAACAGACGTTATATCAAAGACAGCACTGTTCACGCATGTATTCTGGATGCAACTCCAGTTGACAAAAATAAAAATAAAAAATAGATAAAGACTGAGAGAGGAAAACTGAACATTGGCAATGAGGACTGTGATCTCTTTGTTCAGATTCACCATACAATATCAAGAAAAAAATTCTCTTTTTAGAAAAAAAAAAGTACATGATGCACACGGTTACAGGAGGAGGGAGCTGGTGACATGTCTGAGGAACACAGCACCCTTTTCCATGTAATCACATTGACCTTAGCTTTGGATGCAGCATCTCACCTGCCCTCTGGGCTGAAGGAACAATGCAAGATAGCCACTGCCAGGGCAGGGAAGAAGATATCTCCAAGGAATGTTGGTATCCACCAGCTTGAGCACATTCTGAGCAGACTGCATACCTGGAACACAGGCATTGCCCCAAAGGAGATGGGTTCCTCCAAAAGGGAGGAAGAAGCAAAAACAGAGGGAAAAAGCCAAACAGAAAAAAATAATAATCATGTGACAGCTACAGAGGTTATTGGTTAAAGAACCAAACTAAAAAAAAAAATTAATTCACCTTTCACAGTTTACAGGTTAACTGAGGTAAGCCCAGGCTCTAGAAATCATGGATCTGAGCCTGCAAACACCTTTAGATAGGAATGGTCCTTATTCATATGAGCTGTCCCAGTGAGGCAAAGGACTGGCTCATGTGAGCAAGGAATCCTCATATGGCAAAAGGTTTGCAAGAACAGTCTTTCCAGCACTAAAATGGACTTGCAAAATATCCTACCTTTCGAAATACAAATGATTCTTCATTGTAAACAGGATTCAGCCCGTTGTTCATCACCATGCGTGTTCGAAATTCTTTCCGTATAGTATCCGTAGGCAGCCCATACATATCCACTTCTACATACGTACCAATTTTTTTGTCGGATAAGAACTGACCAGATATCACCTGCAAAAGAAAATGGGAAAGAAAGGAAATGAATATATTTCTTATCTAAAGAAAATAACAATAGAAAATACTCAGAACTTCATGAAGAGTCAAAAAACAAGTTTTTTATTAAGCTACCATACTCAGATAAAGGCCATGTGTAGAGTAGATATATTCATTTAATAATGCAATGATAGTAAATTTCATGCTTTTTTGTAAATAAAGAGCATTTCTTTGAGGCCATTATATACGATTATAGTTAGATGGGGTTTACATAGGCCATAAATCAGTCATGAATTTCTTCTATTTTAAACAGGTTAGGACATAGGACACCTTTTTAAATTAGATTCCATTAGAAAATTGGTTATTTGTATGAGTAATAAATGAACCATGTCTTTTCTGATGGGCTTTGTATTTTATGCTGAATATTAATGTTAAGTAAACAGAGAGGCCAAGCATACATATATATTAATAATAATGCGTGGAAAAATAATACAGGTCCCATGAGGTTTTTTGCAATAAATAATAATTTTCAAAAAATAATGATCGACTTATTGTTTATGCAATAATAAGCATCAGTACAAACTTTAGGTACAGGGCATAAATGCTTTGCTGGGTTGTGAGCTAACCGTAGAGAATGACTACTGCACACATACACATTCACGCATGTGCACATGCACACAAATACACACATACACTTACTAATGTGTAGAAGGTTTTGTAGTGGTTAAGCCACTTGCTTTTAACTCCTCAAGATGTACACGCTTGGGCTACAAGTAGTCTTTCTGGGCCAGATTCTATTCAATCTATTACATTTTTAAGTGGATTGAGACACGTAAGTGAGATTATGATTCATTCTCTTCAAGTCCCTGAAAATATATGAATACATCACCTTTTGAAACACACTATCATGTCACCCTTAAGCCTGAGTCTCAAAAAAGCAATGAGGAGGAGGAGGACAAACCCACCTTTTGACTTAACTTTGAAAGGGACTCAAGCCGAGCGTAATATGCTTGTACTTCAACACCTAAGTCTACTTATGTGGCTAATAGATGGAACAGAATCTGGTCCTTTCAAGTTTGCCGAATCAAGTAAAAGCTGAGTTGGGACATTTCTGCTTTGCCTTTAAAAATTTCCTTTTTTTAAGGTTGGTAGCTGCTATCTAGAGCAACGGTATAAGATTCAGCTAAACTTCAAAAACCATTTGGGATTTGAGGGACTGTACTGCCTCATGGATGACTCAAAAATTCCCAAACCTCCCAAGATCTCTCTAAAAATCGTTTTCCGCTGTAACAGAGAATCCCTGCCTATTACTAGAAAGGAGCGGGGAAGGGGAGGCAAGACTGTAGCTGGAGGCAGGAAGCCTAAGGACAAAAAGGCAACAGGTGTGAGCCACCCAGGGAAACTGAGCTGGGGCTGGAAAAAGGCAGGCTGCTAATAGTGGAATTAACAGTACCTAGGCCCTGGGAGAAGGAGATAGAGTCACATGACAGGAAGGGGGCTGGGCTTGAGAAATATAAGCCCAGCCTCTGGCCATGGAGGGGGCACTCTGGTCCTGGCTGCTGCAGTATATGAGCTGGCTACAGTCTGGAGTGAAGCCGGTTCAGAAGACGTACCTGGTGGCTCAGGGGGGTTCATATTTGTGTTAGGACCAGTTAAGTTGAGGTTTTTTGTTTAAGTTTGATCAGAGGACTGAATGTGGCTATAGGAGGACAGGAGAAGGCCATGGATGGGGGACCCTCCCCGTTTTCAGGGACAGGAACTAGACCAAAGCTGAGGAGGGTGAGGCTGGCATAATGAAACTGGAGCCCCAGAAAGGACTGCAGCCGAGTTGGGGCTGATGCTTAGGAGATGGGGTTTCAGAAAGTCAACAAGGGCTAAGGGTTTAGCCAGAGAAAAAGGGGGCAAAGGCTGGGACAGCTGAAGCCCCAACAGGTGCTTGGAGGCCTGATGGGATGATCCCTTTGAAGTAGGGGGCACCCTGAGGGAAACGCAAATCTGCCCCCCTCAGCATACGTTGGACCTGGCAGCAAGGATAGACTTGGTAGGCAAAGGAACCAGAAGAGCTACTCCTGGCTCCAGGGACCACCTCTTCAATACACCAAACAGTAACATCAAAGGCATAGCAGACAAAAGACTGCGGGTGTGGTAAAGCCGGAGAAAGCCAGCAGACAGACCCCAAGGAGCACCAGGTGCCAGGGTGGTAGACCCATGTTATACCACCTAACAATCAAACTAGGCATAAAGAAGGGTACTCCATAAATGAAAAGCATTGACAATCCCGCAGGCACCTTTCTCTCATGTTCTATAACTCAGTTTTTCACAACTTGTTCTGCAAAGCCTTGTGCTCCTCCCCTTCTGTAGAGCAGCCATAACTGCTGCAAAATATAATTCCTACATGTACCAAGAATATTCTACACAAATGTTTCCATTGCAAAACACCACTGTGCTCTGTAACATCCAGGGAAGCATGCACTAGTCAGGAATGATCCCTACATTTTAGTTTTGGTGATGCCTGCTATAAAGCACAAAGAATAGTATGGAATTTAAAATTCAATGATAATGGATAATAACAAACCATTTCTAATTATGCTCCAGACTGCTCAAATTAACACAGATGTCATAAACAGCAATCAAATAACAATAATTTAAACGATTAATGGAACCAGCAAAAACGTTTACTGTGAACACTGCATTTCTGCTTCTGTTTAAATATGAGTGTTGATGCATTAATATGACTTCAGTTTCTATAACTATTTTACCTGTACTGAACAAGTTGCAGCAATCACACCATCTACAGGTGTTTCAGAGAAAGGATCAAATGTTCGATCAGGTCGTCGCATAAAATCTGGTTTAAGAAGATACCTTATTTTAAGGGAAAAGAAGAAATGTATTATATATGGATCTTTAAGCTGACATTTTATCGCTATAAATAATACTGATGCTCTAGCACTAACCAATGAAGTGTTGCAGGACATTAATAAAAGAGAAAGAAAAGAAAAACTATAGTTGTCTAGTATAAGTGTTCATGTTAATATATAATTATCTGACTGTGGATAGTTTAAATCAGGTATTTAACTCTGGACTTCAAGAAATAAATAAAGTTGGTTACAATCCGATATGTTGAGTTATTTAGTAGTACTAGAACACATCATATCACAGCAAATATTTGTTTTTTATTTTAATCTTTTATGCTCTGCTTGTTAAAACAAAAGTAGTTTAATTCAAAGTTGTTTTTTAATTAAGCAATGCACCTCAGAGACTAGATCTGTATTGAATTTCAGCCTGCAGCTAATTTCTTCATCTTATAAACATTTGAGGGAAAAAGAGTTGATAACGTTAATACTGACAGATCCTTAATTATAGCGGTGTGAATGGTCCAGCCATAATACCACTTACAATATGTCCCAGGGGACTATGCACTGGCTGAGCATATCAATGAACCTAATTTGTGCACCGATGAGTAACAAATAAAGATTCCAACTTTAAAATAAAATGGCAGCTGATCTCCAGAAACGCTGAGCTACATACAAAGAGAATTTTCATCCAGAATTGGAAGAAAATGTGCAAATGGAGTTATCTTGCCAATTTATGGCACATTAAGCTTTGTACACACTCTGCTTGCTACATAAAAGACACATTTCCATCCTAGATTCCACTGGGTATTTCATATCCAATAGGCAGACAGAACCATTTGAGTCATTTACTTTCATCAGTAGAAATGTTAATATTTTATTTTTAATCCTAAACATAAGAAAGGAAGCATCAGCTGAAGGAGTTGCTTTGATCTCAGCCCTGCTCCATTTTGAAAGGGAAAAAAACAAACATATTAAATTTGACACAGTTGCACAATCATCTTCTCAGAGAAAACAGCAAACATCTCCATGTGTATTTAGTTTTTTCCTAAGAACTTAGTCCCACCGTACATGCTGCTTTCTTCTATCTTTAACTATTCATCATCTATATTGTGGTATTCATTCAAGGCCCCCATTGAGGACTGCTAGGGACCATACGGTCTAATAGAAAGAGAAAGTACATGCCTCAGAAAGCTCACAATAGAAACAAACAGGGTAGACAAGAATGGCAGAAGGAAAATATCAGCCCTATTTAAGAAAAATCCCCATTTAAAAAATAATTACCAACAGAAACAAACTCCTCAGGTATAGGAGAGCAATGCACACACGTTTAGAATGAGTGGAGATGGCGATTTGATTCCTCAGTGTTTTCTGGGCAATCTGCTCTCTCATGATAAATTAGTGGTTACTGTTACTTGTTGGTGCACAACTCCGTCTCAGTTCCCATTGTGGCCCCTAAGCTCAGTGTACACTTCTTGCTTTACTTTCTGAAGTCCACAATAAAAAAAAAAAAATCTACTCTACCTGTTATGACCAACTAAACTCAGTTGTTTTGTGAACTGTAGAGTGAATCTATAACCTGAATCACATATTGAAACAAAGGATTCATAATTAAAAACTGAAGATTAATTAATTCTCCATGTGCTTTGCATGATCTTTACAATTTGCATGATCTTTACAATTTGTCACACTAGGTCTCTTCTCTTTCATTACAATAAAAATGAGCCTAGTTGCAAAGTATATTCATCACACTAGTAGTTCACAGATGCAAATCAACCCCTGGAATTCTGCTCATTTCTATTCTTCACCCAGCATCCCATTTTTCTTTTGTAACACATAATTAATAGTGACAAAGTTTTAATAAAACCAGAGTATGGTGTTCTGATACATAGTGACAACAGTTTAAATCACATTACTCACCCGCATGATCCATTATATTCAAATTTTCCCTGATTCAATTGCATTGCTAAATCTGCCAAGAGACAAAAATAATTTAGTATCTTGTCTCTCTAAATAATGCAGATCTTGAACAGATGTGCTAGGAAGAGAAACTATGCTGCACCTTTTTGTCCAGAATAACTAGTTCACCTAAAGGGACATCTCTGAAGTCAGTGATAAAACTTCCAATTACTTTACAAATGCTAAAATCTTTATCAAACCAGCTGCAGTCAAAGCCACATTTTTATAAAAATATGCTTTAGCCAGCAAGGGATGCCACCTCCATCCTGCCACATCAAAGAAATTCAAGGGTCTGCCTGAATGGACTTTAAGGATCAGGGTCACAGAAACTAGAGGAAATATTTTCAGCTCAGAAAAATCACCCACAAACCTCAGTTTATTCTACTTGGGTATTTGGGCCTATCTAAACAGATGCAACATTTTTAAACATGTAAAAATAAAACAAAAACAAACATTTACAAATACAAACATTTTCCTTCAATCTTCTAATTCTGCACTTTGCTCCTGTTTTTAATGCAAAGTCTGGTTTCCTCTTTCCCAGTGGATTTAGAAATTCTGCTTCCCAAAGCAGCTTAAGCCTTTGTTTAGGCTCTCCAGAATATTCATAAGAAACAAAACGCAATTGCTTATTATGAAAAACAATGGGATTTTGAATACATGCATCCTAGCCATTCATTTCTTTACTTGGCAGCCTCAAAGCATCATTGACCTTTTAAAGTTTACTTAGTGGATTGTCTTCTATTGTCATCAAGAATCCTCTCTCATTTTATAGCAGAATAATGATTTTAGGAAAGAAATAGCCAAGAATGCCACACAGGGGATGGGAACAATACGTAGAAGACAGGGGCAGCTGAAGATCACACTGCTGACTCTGTCCCCCTTCAGGAATGATTTATAAGCAACTTTTAGAGACTTTTCAGCACTGCTTTCTCCAGTCTTGCTCAGTGAGAAATGAATGATGGAAGTGATACAGAGCTTTATGGAAGACAAAAAATGGGTATGATCATTAGGATTGTCTTGAGCACTAAGGACACCATCAGACAGAATGAAAAATGACCAAAGCTGTGCTGTAGGTTGGAGGAAAGCATGGAGGAATACATCTGATACATGCAGCTGAAGATATTTCTAGATTCAGTTAGGCTAACAATTATTTACATTTTCTCTGGCCCAAAAAATCAAGTCGTCTCTGTACTCTGCCTAGTGGAGAGCTATTTAAACTCCCCATCTGTATGCCTGTTGCCACCCAAAGAGGCAGGCTCTCTTATGTCATTCCCCAATATCTACTGATTAAGACATGGAGCTGATAAGCAATTATTGCTATTTCCTGCATTTTTGTGTGTTCCTCCTATGTAACATTTTTTTGGGAAGCCAGGTGCCTGACTGTAGACAAACTGACTTTTGTAAAGAGGACTTTTGTAGGGGGCTGTAACTAATGTCTTTCTGACTAACTTTACTATTTCAGCATTTAAAATACTAATGTCGATATGTTTGCAAAGAAAGGGGACCGAATATGCTTCCGTGCCTTTTTTTTAATTGTTCCTTTTTTATGCCTCCATGATCCTCCACACATTAGATTATTCAGCCATATGTCTCCTTCCTCAAAAAACGCTACGAGCAAATCTATGGCATCTGTTTGAGAGTTACTGCCTAAGTCTTTCTTCAGAATTTAGGTTCACTGGACAGCACCGCCTACCTGGGGTCTGATAGTTCAGCGAGACCATCTGGCAGCCAGCGTTCCAGAAAATTTGAGGCATGTAATTACTGGAATCCACTCGGCCTCCCTTGGGGTATATCCGACTCATTTGTCGTTTATTATAACTGTGTAACTTGTTAAAGGAAAACAAAATGAAAACAACATAGAGACTTATCATTCTTTATTTATTTTTATATCTTTTATGCTGTATCTTACGATGCATTTCCAATGCTACCGTGTAGCTGGAATATACTGTAAAATCAGAACCAGATCCGTGTAGTTTATTGGTAGCATTAGCAGAGGTCCACTGGCTAATCAAAAACAGTATTGTTCTTTAGCATACCACTGTCAGCATAAGGATACTTCACAAATTCAATTGCATGAGTCTTCAAATACCCAAGTCCAACTGATTCATTAAAAGAGGACATGTTGTGATGAATACTGCGTTCTAGAAAGAAAAGCAGTAAAATCCATTTTAAGATATAGTGATAATTTTGCAAAATACAAAACCATTAATGAAAACAATAGCATTATACACAATACAATGCTGATATTTCTCAGTTTCCATCTCTGTACTCCATATTATAGAACAACATTATACTTGAGATAATCTTAACTAGCTCAAAGTTGTCACTTCTTCATTCTGGCAAGCCAATATAATTTGAAAAAGTTGCAATTAATTTAAGAGCAAGACATATATCACTAGATAAGAGAAAGCAATATGGTAAATGCTTTAGAGTGAAATATATATCACAATAAGCAGACAGTTGACTTTTGTGCCAATTACATCTATTTTACTTTTATAACTGAGAAAAAAAAAGACAATCTAATGGAAAGGGGTTACACTACACAGTGATTTTTTTGTAATGAAGTTCCATATGTTAACTTAAAATGCTCCTTGTAATCCAGTGCCTCCATGTGGATGACAAATAGAATAACACTAATCTTCAATATAAAATTAATCTGCTATGTAAATACCACGCAAATTACACTTATTAAGCCAGTGGTGCTTGAAACACATTCTAAAAGTAGGGAATTTGTAGTTTATGTTAAAACAAGTTAAGGAACCAAAGCAGACAAATATTTTTTTTATTTCATTTAACCTTGTATGTTACCTTCTGCTACATCGAAACCTTGAAACTTTACAGGCTGTGCGTAGTTGACCATTATCGATAAGTAAGGATGTATATTGGTTGTGGCACCTACATATTTGTAAGATGCCATCCATGCTTGTTCATCTTCAACAGTTACCACACCCTGAAATCATATTAAAAAGAATACCCAGAATAATTGCTTTTCTTCTTTTTTGCAGCAGCAGCAGGTGGAATTTTCAACAGGTTATACAGAAATATACTTGCATCTCCAGAAATTAAAATAAAACCTAACAACAGATTGGGAAGTTTGGTGTGGAACATCAGGATCAGTGATTATGCTGTTATATGAGTGGGACACTCATTCACGTTAATGGTCACTGTATGAGGCCTGATGGGCAGAAGAGACGCCTAGCACATCAGATGACAGTAAAACATTTAAAGGCAGAATTAACGTCTAAGGGGCAAAACAATGCTGTGGGATAATGCCATGATTTCATCAAATAAAATGCTAACTTTTTCAATTGAACATAAATTATGGCAGGGATGAATTGTGGGGCTAGTCCAAGCCTTATTTCAAATGCAACTTTGTCCTCAAGACTGAATTTGGTGCAATCAATATTCTTTACCAATAAGACCAAGACTCAGGGGATCAGAATCTCAGCAGAGAGGCTGAGGTTCCTAAGGCTTACAGAGTTACAGAGAGGTATGCCAAGCCTGAACAGTGAAAGAAATGCCTTTTGCTCATGCAGACAGAGAGGCAATACCTTAACAGAAAGAGCCATAAAATGATTCTTATTGGTATCCAATCCAATACAGATCTGAAATTAGAATGATCTCTCATGGGATTCTGTTGTCCAAAAACATAACATCAATTGGTTTGGCACAAAAGTCTTGGAAGCTGACATAGTGTGTCCTCTTTCCTGACTTATTCTCCAGCCACTGGCCTCTGTCCCTTTTTTTCCCCTAACTAAAAAGCCTCTTCATAAAGGAAGAGCTTGACAGCAGATAATTAGATTCTAAATGAGTCCCAGAGTGGGACACTCTTTTAATCTGCAGCCCTGATTAGGTCTATCAGTATTCTCATGAGGAGCAGAACAGATTGGCAGAAAATTTAACCTTCTGCATACTGGCTTTGATAAAAGCCTCTGCAACCTATCACCAGAGTTGTAACAAGCATGGGTAAACCCTGTGGGAGAGTGGAAGAGGGTGGAGAAGAAAAGGGAAGGGGAGAAGGTGGAAGTCGAGGTGGGGGTGGAGCTGCTGAGCACTGGAGGCATGGGAGTCTTACTTACATTGGGGGCTAAAAAACAGTCCCTGGCTGCTACTGCTTCTGCAGCTGCAGTGTGGGCTGCCTACCCAGGCTGTTGCTCCTATAGCAGCAGCACGGGGTCTGGATACCCAGATGCTGCTGCAACAGCAACGCTATCGAGCTCCTTCTGCTGCCAGGCTGTAGACTCCACAGGGGTGTGGGGCACAATACTTGTGCCCATATTAAATTGGAGACTGAGGCTGGTGTCCCATTCACCCACCCCTAGTTAGACTACTGCTTGTCACAGTGAATTTTCCAATGGATGCAATATAAACCTGCAAATACACCTATATAGTAACACTTCCATTGATTTTTAGAATGCATTGAATGCTTGCCACAAAATAATTGTTTCTTTCCTACCAGGAAACTATGGCCAATTATAAAAGTAGTAGAGAAAGTTTTTTAAGCAAAAAAAAGCTTGCTTTTGCAACACACAAGCAGGACAAACAGCACCTCCACTGGCTGCATCTTATTTATTCAGAGACTGCAGGAGGGAAGAAAAATAAAATCTACTTGCTCATATTATATGCCCATGTGTGTGACCTGCCTAGTAATACTGATATGAACTTTAAAGTAGAATGAAACTATCTGACTATACCACAATATAAGAAGGCAGTGTCCCCAAAACAGAGAGCAGGGGAGCTTTACTCTCCTTAGAGTCATCTAAGCTGTAAACATTTGGGTCTAACAAGAAAGGGCATTTCTTGCCAGTTTTAAAGAGCCCTGGGGAAGCTGAATAACTGCAGTGAGACTGGTTATGCTGTCTGGTTGGCATTTTACATTTAAATTACATTTTCAATGATTCACATAACCAGATTAATATTTTATTTTAATGTTACATAACAGCACTTGTTCCTGCAATCTGTCTCTGTGAGACTTAACAAGAGCTTCTGACACAAAGCAGCCTTCCATGGTAGCGGGAAAATGGTCCTCTTCCCTGGATCTCTCCATTTTAACAACCTTTGCAGTGGTGGGACCCTGACAGCCCACATTCCCTGCTTTACCTGTGGCAGGTTAGGGTGCTCTTAGTGGTTTTTCTAGGGCAATATGCCTCGCAGCTATGTAACAGGGTTGATAGTGTAGTTTTAGGAATAGATCAGACAAGCATGCGTATGGAATGGTTTACTTCGGGATGATCCAGCCTCAAGCGAGGGGTTGGACAATACAATGTCTGGAGGTCCCTTCCTGTCCTACTTCTCTATGACAGTTTGCAGGAATGTGCTCCTGTTAAATAAAGCATTAACATTCTGTAGCTATACCGGACACCCATCTTTTGTTATCACATTAGTTTTGTTGGGGTTTTTTTAACAAAACTACGGATTAAAACAGCACTGTCCAACTGGTTGTCTGCTGGCTTCACGTAGCCTGCAAGCTCCCACCTGGCCACCACTCAGCCCACTGTTCTTGTGTTCTTTCAAGCAGGGTCTTCAGCGCCCCCCACTCCTCTGGGGGAGGAGGCTGGAGGTGGCTGGGCTGGCTGTACTGGACACAAGGTAGGGAAGAGTGCTGGCCTGTGTGCATTACCTGCTCTGCAAAGGAGGGAGCCAGGCTGCCTATGTTGTGTGCTGCAGGTGGGCTTGGATAGCTCTGGATTAAAACAAATGCTGTCCACATCTTTTCAGGAGTGACTGGTTACTTTTCGTGTTCTAATTTATGGATGATAAATTTGAGATGTCTTCAAGAGGCCTGATTTTCTAAACTCACCATTTAAAAATTAGGCACTCGTCACTTTTTTTTATAATCTTTGTCCTGAAATGTATAAATGATATGTAGTATTGCAGTGGGGCAGAAGCCAATGGGAATGGTCTGCATCCTGCTGCAAGGAAATAAGGCCCCAGAATTATAACTACATGACATACTAACAACGCAACTGTTCTACCAGTGGCCATTTTTCCAAGTCAATCTATCAATCAATAACTTAATATGTAAACATCCACTTACACCTAACTTGAAACCAATATTCTAACTTTCCATCCAATATGACAGTAGTGGATCTAGGATTTAAAGACTGGGATTTGGGAATGGGATGACACTTACAGCCTTGAGCAGAAGGAACAGGCAATAACAACAACAGTTGTCTGAAGAGGGTGAAAATTAACATTCCAGGGAGCACCCCTCTCAGGAAAAGGGTGCTGTTTGGATACATTAAAACATCATGCTTGGCTCCCTTCAAAAGCAGAACACATTGCAACAAGGTAGGGGTCAGAAATGGATTTAGATGGTGGAAGAGAAGAAACAGAGAAAAAAAAAACAGTGAGGGAAATCAGCAAAGGGGATTTTGGAGGAAGATAAATGCAGATATGCCAATGGAAATTAAAAAGAGGAAAAACAAAAATAAATAGGAGAAGGGATGAGGGAAGAGGAAAATGCAACTATGATGGTATCTTTCAATCCCTATCAAGGCATCTCCCTGTCCCACACACACAAGACTGAGCAGGAGTCATTTGTACTGGGACAAAAAGCTTTCAAGCAAGAACACATTCATAGTATCTAGGGTCAGAAGGGGCCTAAAGCAGGCCATCTAGTCTGACCCCCTGCCAGTGGCAGGAACGAGTGCCATTGCTCCATTCATCCCCAGTATTGCCACCACTAATTTTCCCTAAACTCTGTGGAAAAGGAGAAGGGAAAAAAATGGTGCTTTTAGCCACTAGCCAGTAGTATAAGGGAGAAGGAATCACTTTGACAGTCAAAAACACTCTGTAAACACAGAAAACTAGAGACTAAAACAGGTATATCATTAAGAAGGGGATGTTGACAATGGGTGTGCTTAAAAATAAAAGAAATAAAATAGAAAATAAATAACATCCTGTATGAATTACCTTTTTATTGTTTTCTTGCTCCAAATCTTCAACAACCTAAGAAAAAATAAATATATTACCCAAAGAAACTGCAGCAAGACATGCTTACAGGCATAAAAGAAAACAAAATCTCAACATCTTTTAAAAAGCTTGAAATGATATCCTTCTTCATTTTACCACCTGATTCACCTCCCTTTGACTCAGAAAGGTTTTCAGTATCTTTCCAATTCACATACAAAAGATGTGGAAAGGTGCATGTAACTATACGGATAGGAGGAAGAAAGCCACTGGGTAATCATTTGTCAGAGCTGAGGGCTGGAGGGTTACATATAGAAACAGAGGAAGTAAGAGACCATGCAAACAATCACTTGTCCTAATATACTCAAGTTGTGCAGACTGTGAAGACAAAAGCATTGAGACTACCTTGCAAGTGCCTGCCTTTGGAAAAATCCTTCTGCCTGTCTCACGAGATTGTACAATTTACTTGCTACTGGAGTACCATTCCTTGAGTGTCCTTTCGTGCCATCTCCAATTATAACCTGTCACCACTAAGAAAGTGCTTTAGACAGAAAATGGTGACACAGCACTCCATTTATATACTTAAAGAATCAGGATTAATTATCAAGTCATTGTTCAGTGAAAGATCCAAGTACAGAGGATGACTGACTACTTTGAGAACCACCACTAGCACAGCTGAGAGCCCTCCTAGTTCAGTAAGTAAAACAGACTTAGCAGCAATGTTAAAACTGCAGTTCAGTGAGAAACTCTGTTAGGACCCTCAGCAGCATGGACACTGAATCTAAGAGAAATGAGCAGGCTCCTCCGATACTGCTCTGGAAAGTTACGCTGCCAAAGGCTGTCTGAATAACAAGAAGAATTTCCCTATTGGTATTTATCTCCGGAGCAAGCTCCAAAACAAGGCAAGCAGGAGAGAAGACGCCATAATCTTTCAGTGACGAGGAAGAGTTGTGTGGTTCTTCAATGCTCCTGTTTTCTTTTTCTGCGGCAACTAGGCTTTAATACCTTGGGCACTAGAGGTAGGCTTAGATCTAAGGTAGGCTTAGATCTGAAGCTAAATGTATTATATCCAATTACTATCAAGTGCTATAATAAGTTATCTTCTGTTACTGAGCTCTGATTGAAAAACTATACTGAAGTCAAGGAGTAGCAGAAAAAAGACAACTCTTGCCCAGTCTGCCCACCAGCTTCATTGGTGTCATCTCAATACTATCATCTCAAACTAGAGTATTTTATTTCTACCTTATCTATCTTACTGTTTCATGCGAGTTCTGAAGTGAGTGGTGGGTTCCTACTGTTCAGTATAAGCCAATGAACAATAACTGAGGAAACATCTATGACAAGGCTGGTGCCAAGCCATAAGCAGTAATCAAGAAAGCTATTCACAATGTATCATGGCTGTACAACTGTGACAAGAATTCAGTGTCAAAGCCAGGACCTGCTACAAATGCATGAAGTTAATTTTAACTATTTCCAGCCAGATCCTGAAGTTTGTGCATGGTACTTTCCCAGGTGTGGATCCCATTTGGTTCAATGCAAATGTTACTTGAATAAATACAGTAGGCATTAACCTGTAAAAATGTATATTGTCATAAATTTAAATGTCAGCAACTGGGTTAGAAAATGCTTATGTGATTTATATCAAACTTCCATCTAAAACTTAACTGGATTATGATACTACCCCCTCAATGAAAGCTCTTTTCCAACTAACTCTGTGGAAAACCTTCCTGCAAAAATGCATGGAGGGCACAATCCTACCTTTTTGACACTGTTGGCAACAACTTCTTTTTGACTCAAATCATCTGCAGAAAGTTCACTTCCAAATTTGAACTCTGGATGAGCTTCTTCTTCTTGATCAGCTACACAGGAATGGGAGGAAGAAAGGAATAAATAAGAAAAACCAACAGTACATAGCTTTTGTGGAAACAATTAGAAAATCATCAGACCTACTGAATAAGCTCACTTCTGAAAGCAAAAGTAAAAACAGGAAAACAGAAAGATTTCCAGCAAGTACTGGCAACTTTCACTGAATACCTCAAATTCCTGTACTGCATGCATAGATATAAAAAGATTTGCTCCGTATATTTCTTAAAGATATTAATTTGACATACGAAAAATACAAAAAAGTTATGTAAAAAACAATGAAATAAAGAATGACTCTTAAAACAAATTCAAAATCTTCTGGTACCACCACATGACTTCTCATATGTCTGTACAATCTCTTTCCTTCTGTACAATTCCCTGTAAAACAAGAACCACTTTTATTTATTTTTAGAAGCCTCTTATATATAGAACTAGTGTTTTCAAAGCAAGCAGTATGGTCATGTGCTCTGACACAGAATCTTTTTTTCTTCTTCTTTTTTTTTTTTTTTACAAATTATTTATTTAGATATAAATAATAATTAAGATGCTGCATAACTAAATCTCTAGGCACTCTAACACATAATTAATAATGCAACAAAATCCCAGCAGCATTAAAATTAATAATTTTAACAGGAATTCTGCCAGCCAGCTACAGATATGCAGCTCCCAGACCAGCAGCCCACAGCAGCAGGAGCCGCCCACCCCCTTCCCACATCCCAACTCAGCTCTTGTCCCAGGCCCTGTCCTAGCCCCAACCCCAACCCATCTCTCACTGCAGGTCCTTTAATCTGCTCCCCCGCCACAGCAGACTAACCAGCTGGAGGCAGCTGTGTCAAGCATGGTAAAGGAACCAATCCCCCATTTATAACATTATTCCTATGGGAAAATTGGTTCTGACTTAGGATGTTTCAACTTGAGACACGGTTTTCAGGAACCAATTGTGTCATAAGTCTGAGGACTGCCTGTACAGCAGTCTGTACCAGCTTCAGTCTCTGAATGGTATTAAGGCAGGGGTGGGCAAAGTATGGCTCACGAGCTGAATCCAGTCCATGGGGAGACTTTGTCCAGCCCACAGCAGGTCCCTCAGTTCTGCCTGTCCCAGACACCATTCAATCTGTGGCACATCCTGCCACCCCTGGGCACACTGCAAGGCTGGGGTGGCACTGCAGCTGGACTGCCTGTCTAGGTAGCCCAGGTGATGGCAGCTGCTTCCAGCTGCCGCTGCCACTGGCCCCAGCTCTGTGGTACTGGTGGGGACCTGTGCGCAGATCACTGACCTCAGCCTGCTCCGTGCCCACTCTGGAATCAGCCTGGTGGAGCAGACCAGCTCCCAAACAGCCAGAACCTGCGTGCACGGCCCCGACTCCGGCCTGCCCTGCACCTGCTTCAGACTCACCCACCCAGGCTGAGCAGCGGCAGCAGTGGCTGGTCAGAAGCTGCTGCTCAGCATGGGGGAAAAGCAGCTCCTCCCCTTCGCCAGTGCCAAGCCCTTCTTGCTGAAACCACCCGGAGCTTATGCCCAGGCTGCCCTATGGCTCTTCTGCACTGCCACCACTGCTTTGCTGGGCAGCTCAAAGACAATGGTGATGGCAGTGGAGAGGAGCTGCAGGGCAGTCCAGGCATGGGTTCTGGGGGGCTGAAGCAAGAAGGGCCTGGCAGTGATGAGGGGAAGGGGCCACTTCTCCTCCAAGTTGAGCAGCAGCTTCTGCCTGGCTGCTCAGTGTGGGCAGGTGGTCTGTAGCAGGCGTGGGGCAGACCAGGTTCAGGGCTATGAGTGCAGGTTCCAGCTGGTCTACTCCAGCTGGGGTGCAGGCCAGGCTGGGGCTGGAGCTGTGAAATGTTGGTGGTGACACGGAGGAGCCACAGGATGTGTGGGCTCGGGGCTGTTGCAGGGGGTAAAGAGGGTGGTGCTGACCAGCCCATGGCAGCTCTCCAGAACTGCCTATGTGGCTTGTGGGACCAAATAATTGCCCACCCCTGTATCCAGGTGTCACCATGCAGATCCCCACTGTTAAATCTAACTTTGTGGCAACAAAGCAAAGATAATGAGAGTAATGCTCTGCATATGAATGAAAAGGTTATAATTTTGTAGGCAGACGACGATACTAGAGAGTTGACTGGACAACAGCAAGACTGAGGGCCAGGCTCAACTCCACATTTCTTAGGTGTCTAAGTGGACTTGAGGCACCGAAGTTCTTTTCTATCTTGTTCAAGTCCTGAAAATGCATTAATGAATCTATGTTTGAAACACACCAAAACTGAGGGTCACAAAACAGTAATAATGAGTTTGGTACCTACCAAACTTTTGCATTAACCATTTTTCAAGGTCTTAAGCAGGGTGGAATAGGATTGTACTTAGAGGCCTAAGTCCATGTATGTATCTGAGGCCCCTTCTACATGTTACATTTATGCCACTATTAACATAATGGCAAAGGTGTTGCACATAGATCCAATGTAAGGTACCACAAAAGAGCAAACCATGCGTAAAAATGTTCTACATATATACCACTGGAATGTAAGCGGATCCCTCCCATGTGTTTGCAACACCACTCTGGAGAGATACAACAAATATAAACAAGTTTTATGCCTAGTTTGTATAGTGCCTGAAATTGAAAGGGTAGCAATTAACTGATTGTCAGCCCCACGGCCCAGACCTGCAAGCACCTGGCTTTTAACTTGGCAGCACAGGAGGAACCTGGGATCATGATCCTAGGCTTCCCCTCCACTGGCAAATAGAAAGGGTGGGACTGAGACCTGAACCATGATCCCAAAATTGTGCCACCTGTCATGTGCATGTGGCTACATGTAGAGTAGAAGAATCTAGCTCCAACAGTCACTGGAATTTTAAACTAACTAACAAGTTACAAACACTAATAATTAGTACCAGACATATTCCCTAATAGTACTTCTACTATCCCTTCAGCTGCTTTGCTGATCACTGCCTCAGTGAGTTGTGGTTCAGTCAATTTACTCTGTTTTATGTGTTACCCTGCATCAGAATACTGGCTGAGGCACCCCACACCTTCATTCATGGATACAATAGGGACAAAGTTGGGAGTCTCAGTTCCCCATGCCTAACTCTCTTAACAAGCCTTTATACACATTGAATTGGGGCAAGGAGTAACAGATTGCCTCCCTGCATCTCCCTACTATTTGACAGCTCTTCCAGGAGAAGATAAATTGCTCAAAATTGCATGCTAGACCTCTCCAAGAAAAAAGGAAGAAATCCACCTAAGAGGAGCTGAATCTACTCCCACTACCATCCACTGGTGAGTTGAGAATGCCTGACAAACAATTGTTTCAAAGGCATTTGAAATATCTAACCATTCCACCATGGGCTTCACCAGTGCTCTGGAGAAATCACTGACCAACATGACCAAAGTAGTATCTGGGCCCAAGTGAGCTTTCTATCCAGTTTTACAAATTTCAAAGGCATTTAGTACTGACAGAATGACCTTGCCACAATCTTTTTCCCAATCTTACCCAAGAAGGAGAGATGCAATTCTGATCAATTAGCTCAAAGGAATATTTTAGCAAAACAACATGAATGCTTCTTTCAAAGCAACAGGCAGTTTGACCTCTAACACAAGTGCAATCAATTCCCACAAGCAGGAAACTCCACCTTTACCCACTGACTCTACCAATCAGGAAAGGCATAGATCCAAAATCATTTCCTTATTGCACTGGCAATGCATGCACCGCATATGTGAAGACAGCAATCAACATGAAGATGATCAAATTCAAATACATACTTTTAAAAGACTGGTTTTTAGTACACTGGAGAAATAGCTTATTTTGTAGTATTTATAACTAAATTGAAAAATAAGTGTAATTTCAGGAGGCAAAAGCAAATGTTTTTGCATAATAAATAATTTATCAGAGGAAGAAAAACAAATTAACTCCTATAATGGCAGATAAAAGTCCACTCTTTCTACTTTCCCCTTTTTCCTAATTACATTCTCTTATCTTTTTCTCTTTCTGTATGCTTTTGCAATTTGATTATTTATTCATTAGTCTGCTTTTGCAATTTGATTATTGTGCTACATCACTCTCATATCTTAAAGAAATAGTCCCTGATAAAGTGCAAAGCAACAAATTAATAAAATAAATGGGAATATTGAAAAAACATGTGATAGATATGCCTGGTTTCCTGCTAAATATGCCAAAATAGGGACACAATGGAAGGATAAATAGTGAAAGTGCTAATGCAGCGCTTTTCTAATGGTATAGTACTCCAGATTTGCTTGTCACATTTTCCTTCATTTCACATGTGCATTGAGTTTAAAGAATTACTGTTTACAAATCAGGACAAATATATTTCATCATGCAAAAATATCTCCTGAGAAGCATCACTTGTAAGATCCTTACCACTTTCTATTTCTTCTTCATTGTCATCCTCTAGGATACTCACAGGAGCAGCAGTTTCCCCAGCCTCCATCATCTTTTTTAAGGCCTCTAACTGTTCTGTTGAAAAAATGAAGAGAAACATTAAACCATTTAATTCATAATACATGAAAAAATCCTGAACGATTAGGGGTTATTTCTCATAGTACTGAATTTAACAAGAGTTCTCGGTGCTCGATATTGAACTGGATGAGGTGAGCAACAAAGATTTATACAAGAACAAAAGAGGCTCAGTACTTTTAGGGATAACTTAGAAAAGCTGTATGACTGTTGGGTTCTTGTTTACAGTGGGAGCATTTACACGTGCATATTAACGCAATGCAATAAATTCTGGCACAATTTGCACCAGAGTTTATTGCTCTTGGGCAACAATGCTTGCATGTGCACTTGGGACCACCATACCTCGAGCTGGGGGTATGGCCTCAGTTAGCAGAGGAGCCAGGTGGTCAGTCTGCCAACCCGGGGCTGCTTCGACCTGGCTCAACGTGCTGCAGACGGGCTGGCTGGGGCACAAGGGTGCTTCAGTGTGGGGATACCAGGTATTCAGTCCCCTACACTTAAACACCCTTGTACCCCAGCCAGCCCCATCAGTGTCTACATGTGTGCTGTGGCGGAGTAAACAATTCTGCCACAGGATAGTACTTTTATCAGGCAGTACTAATCTACAGTGGAGTTAATTAGTTTACTCTGGCCTAACAGCTCTGCAGGTGCAGACCAATAACTGCGTAGTAAGCGTCTCATGTAGATGCTCTCAGTATTAATAGATATCTAACTACTTTCATGGGCTGATAAACTTTCCATACGTGAGCTGATGTTGTACCTGAATATAATGTAGACCTGGGGTTTTGAATTCATTTTGTCTTACCTATACTGCTGAAGTCAACAGGAGTTTAGCCATTGTTTTCAAAGGAGGAGGGAATAGGGCTTACCATTCTTGGCCATCGTAGAAACCATAACTACCAAAATCATTATTTATGAACAGGAGATAAATGTCAAGAATGGCTACAAAGTAACAAAAAAAGTCATTTGAAACTTAATTTGGGGTTTTTTTTTATTTTGGCAAAACATACTAATGAAATACATACTTCTGTAGGGAGAATTTACTTTACAACAGCTTGTATGGTACATTTTAGCCAGTGATTAGATAACCGCCTAATATTACATTTTTACAGTTCTATATACTTATAGGCAGTACTTTTAAAAGGGGAGCAAAGCTCTGCCACTGATATGAAACCAAAGTGTAAAAAGAATCTTCTTTACAGTCACCATGCTGTTGAATACCCTTCATTTGGACATTATTCATACTGTAAATTCTTCTTTTGGGGAAGCGGGGCAATATGAGGCTGCTGACAGACATTCAATTAAAGGTGCAATGCGATCTGATCTGTGATCCCAGCAGTCCATGTCTTGCCATTCCACACATGTATGGCAGGAGGCGCAACTGTGGGATTGAAATCAGATCCCAATCATGCCCCATTGCTGGTGAATGGGAAGCCTGGGGTCATGATCAACTGATCAGCTGACTGGTGCTCCCAGCCTCAGGATTGCACTGGAGTTTTGAAGGACTCTGGTGTGCTCCTGCAGTTGAGAATAGCAATCAACTGATCAACACGAGTCACATATTCAATTTAATGCACAACGGGAATCAGCCACAAAGTTATTACAGATATGTTACACAACACCTTTGTGGCTTACTGCCTGTTTTATCACACCATTAACTGCATGAACCTGTGGCCAAGTTACTACTGAAGACGTGATTAACTGGTTGATCACATTTTAAATGTAATGTCTGCCATGGGCCTGACATTCAGTCATCTAAAGGAGATACTTTTGTTTAAATGACAGATTAAATTGATTTTACTTACTTTTTTCCACTTCGGGTTTCAGCCTTTTGTTTTTTATAAGTATCTTTCTTTTCAGGTCATTAGGGGAAGGTAAGTGTCTACCTGGTTCAAGCTGCAAAAGAAGAGAAGTTTATTAAGAACAATTTGTGGTGACCTAACCACTTTATCCATACATGTGGGGTTGGCTTTTAATTTTTGGCAAGGCCTTAAGCAACAGGCTGTGAGCAAGCAGGACCTGAATTAAATAGCTACAACTAGTCAGCATACCCCATACCAGCAAAACTGTTGGAACTTTTTTCCATTCTCTCCACACCTGCAAGAAGAAGGAAGCAAGTACTATACACTTATTACCAAAGTCTGGGTGTCTGGGAGATGCACATATTATGGGAGTTCCTCCCCTTTCTCCCAGGGTTTGTCACAATCTACCTCTTTATTATTTCTCCTTCTAAATAATTCACCTCTTATGCTCCATTGAGGCAGTAATATACAATACTGAAACTATTAAATGATTTCTTTCAGATTGGGAAAGGAGAGGAATAACATCTGACCATTCCTCATTCCCTCTCTGAGATGGAAAAGAGCAGAGAACAGCATTATCTGATACAACCACACTGCAGGAGTACATATTTGGGTGTTACAACATGCACTGCCTCAGGGTTGGGAGGAGGAAGAGCAAAGAAACTATCACCTAGAACTGAAGTTGGAAGGGTCTAGGTCTTACAATGAGGGTCTAGGTCTTACACTGAGGGAAGAGTGAGTTGGCACTGGAAGATACAGGCCAATGTAGGAAGGAGTCTTAGAGCAGGGCACAGAACTCTTGGCATGCCCACGTGCCAAATATTTAGTCTCTTTGGGCAAAAATTTAGTCTCATGCAATGCGGCTGCTCTGACGTACTGAAATCACAACATGTCAGAGCAGACTCGATTAATCATTATGGTAAAAATTACTGTACTCCAGCAGACTCCACCGTCTTGTGTGTCAGTGTCCTTGCACCAAAAAATGGTGGCGGGGACACTTTAACTAAAGCTCATTTGACAAGCTTTAGTTAAAGAACCCTGCTGCCATTTTTCAGCGCAGGGATGCTGACACATGAGACGCTCTGGGTGCTTTAATTACAGTGGCCTAGAGCACATGTATAAATGTCCTATTAGAAGAATTTGAATCAACTCAACTCTGTTGTTGCTGAAGACCACAATCAAGAGGCTCTGAGAGAAGCAACTATCAACCCATCATGGCCTGAAACCCAAATAGAAGGAGAAGAAACTAAAGGTGACAAACAATACCTGGAAAAAATAGCAGTTGGTACAATTATCTTCCACATTAACACTCATTTTAAATTTTAATCCAGTTAACTCAGTCATCCATTATTCCTAGCAATGGATGTATTTTAATGCCACTAGATGTCAGTATAAGCAGGCTTCATTTACTTCCCTTGGCTCTAAGATGTCAGTGTTCAATTAAAAGCAACAAGCTTAGGACAGATGTCCCCTGGGGTATCTGCCTAAATTTAAGAGTGAATCTACTTCAGCCAGCTTGAGACTCCTTCCCGAATTTGCCTTCCAGGAAAAACATCAGAGACATGGAAATGCTCATTATGAAAAACGAGTTCCAATGCTGCACCAGATTAATTTTTTTGGCAATTTTTTAAAATAAGAGTATGTAGAGGCAGGGCCAAGTGATGGTTAGAGCCAGCCATGCATGAGAAATGTGCTTAGGGATATACCTGTCATATGCAAGAGAAAAGAAAAAAGCCAAACTATGCAGGATGCTATCACAAGGGTGAGGTGGCCAGAATGTATAAGGGATGGCGCTAAGAAGGTGAAGAGAAAGATCCTTCTCTCTTCCTGCCTTTTCCAGAAAAGTGATGCAACAGAGAGCACTGGGTCACCACTGGCACTGATCCATGTAGGAGTACTAGATGATTAATCCCAGAATGAATCAAGGTGGGCCATGCCTCTGAAGGAAGGTCTGCTTCACCATTTGCTAGATTTCCAGGGCATGCACTAATAAACATGCTTGCAAACTCCACCAAATTACACTAGTCCTCCTGTAATGCTTGCAGCAGCAACAACAGCTAAATCAGTTTTTAATTTAGCATAAGATTACAGAGGGAAATTAAATAAGAGGCACCACTGCTCCCCAGTTAAGATCAGGCACATATGACTTTGTACCACTGACTGCGATTTCAGAAAAGCATGCGAGACAAGCAAATGTAATACATTTAAAACATTTTTCATGGGAACTAGCATACACCAGGGCAAAGGGACAGGGATCCTCAAGTCCCTTGACAGAGCCCTGTAGAGAGGAAATGAAAGAAGTCACATAAGGCCAGGCTGTGCATCCAAAAACAGGGACACTCAACATCACTGACTGTTTGAAAATGTAGACATATGCAGGATTTTCCACTAATGGTGAGTGATCCCAATCTACCCTATCTCTGAATTTGTGCAAGAAAGAGAGTTTTTAAAGATACATACTGGGTGTGTTTCTAAAGGTTGCTTCAACAGGAGATCTCCAAAAAGATCTTCACAATATTTTGACATCTTGTACTGTTGGTATTTGCTGGAAAAAGTGACATTGGTGAATTATTAAAACAGTTTAAAAATAGTTGTCATTCAGTAAATAAAGTTAACAGAGAAGGCATGCAAATTTTTCATATTTTATGTTGCTCACTTTGGCCAGAATGACAAGCATTATTTTAAAGTACAGTAGGTGTCTGTAAAAGTTTAAATAATAACTGAAAAGCATGAATTTATTTGAACTACTGAAGTGCATGAACTGACTGAAAGCCATTCTGCTAATACGACATTCAAATATACTTCACTGCTTTTCTGCAGCTTTAAACACTATGTTATTAAAACAGCCTAAAGCTTGACCTGTGCATTAAAGCAAACATTCATAATCTTTTCAAAGTGACATCTAATCTAATTCATCTGCATAGTCCTGCACAATGTTTCCAAGTACATTTGACTTGTAATATTTTGAGCTTTATCATACGTTGAATCTTTCCTTCACCGCATTATTAAAAATGGAAGAGAAGTGCAGTTTATACCTGCAATGATTTTCAAATGAAAGGATGACAGGATATTCTGATGTAACAAATGCAGTCTCTTTAATGGCTTGAATCACATCCTTTAAAATGTAAAGAAAGGTTTAATGTCAAATAAAGCTGCAAACAGGATTAGAAATGTCTCATACAAATTGAAGAGGAGAGTATCTATAATAGATTATAGTAAAGACAAACACATGACAAAACATGCAGATTTTTCATCTCTATTAATTCCCTGAATAACAATGGACTATATTGCCTGAAAAATTCTCTCTTCACATGAGGAAAGGCAGTGGCCAGAGCTACAACTCACCCATACTTTTCTGAACCAAAGGGTCTGATCTGTCAGAGAAGACAATTTTGGCTAGAGAGACAATTCAAGTATCTTCCCTGTCCCTTTCACAGGTAAGGGGGTCTCCCAGAGCTGGTGCTGTTTCTTTTGGAAAAGAGAGACTTCTAGGCTAAGTATAGACATTTAGGGAGATTAATGGCCTAAATGGTTCAAAATGACCACCCAATTTAGACTTAGCTTGTCCTGGTGCTAACCTTACCCTTGCAGACCAGGTCTCAGTGACCAGCAATCAGTCTAAACTGGTAACTACAGATGTTCCATGCACACAGACCAGTCTAAAAATTGTAGAACCTGGTTTAAGATAAACCTGGATCTATATAGCATCAAAACGTATTCAATTTAGGTTAAACCAGTGCATAGAACTTCTGTACACTTTCCCTGAGCAGCCCTGGGGCTGGGAAAACCCAACCACTAGTCCCAGCTTCAGGGCTGCTCTTTTCATACCCCACCACCCCTGCACTGGGATATTTTTTGCCCCCATGATGAATTTTCCTCCTCGCACCTCGCCCCTGACCAGCCAGCCCTCTCAACCCCCATCCCACAAGCCACTTCGGGTGCAGTCACTTTTGTCAGCATTCACTGTTGCTGAAGCCAAGCAAGTCAATTCGGCGGGAATGTGGAAGGGGAAGGGGCAGAAGGGATGGGGATGCAGGCTTGCTGGGGAGGATCCAACCCCATCAGCAGGTCATGCCTGCCCTCTCCAGTCTATCTGTGGGTCACGACTGCCACCTACCCTTCACGGGTGGCATCGGCTCCTACCTACCCCACCCACAGGTTGCACCAATCCCAACCTCCTCTCTCCCCCTGCAGGTCACATCTCCCCCCCACGCCACCCACAGATCACAATGGCCCCTCCACCCCATCTAGGGGTCATACTAGCCCCAACCACCCCACCTGTGGGTCACGCCTGCCCCCCACCACTCATGGGTTGTGCCTCCTTCATATTCCCCGGTGGACCACTGATCCCCTCCAGCCTGCTGGACCCCTAACCCTTCTACTAGCACCTCCATCCTGACTTACCTGATATGGGGCAGCCATTTCGATCCAATTCAACCTCTCCCTAATACCCCCGAATGTCTGCACTTAGCTCTGAAGAGATTGTGCAAGGTGTCTGAATGGGTTCTCTTTATGTTTTCATATGGAGAGACCAAGGCAAACAGTTAAGTGATTTGGATAAAGGGCTCATCATTATGTGGATGATTCAAACCATTAGAACAGGGGTGGGCAAAATAAGATCTGACCTGCCAATTGACTGGATCCATCCCACAGCTGCCACCAGGGCACTCTACATAGGTCTGAGCCTGACCTGCTCCCAAAGGGGCAGCCCACACCGTACTCCCACCTGCCGGCCCAGGTCCCAGCCAGCGTGCACAGCTTCTGACACTGTTCCTGGTATTGCTATGCTCCCCTTGTCTTCAGTGCAAGCCACCTGACTGCAGCCTCTCCCCTGCCTGCCTGCAGAAGTGCAGCCGGGGCAAGAGTGGGAAGAGGAGCTGCTGTTGAAGGCAAGGGAAGCAGAGCAGCACACAGCCAGCTGCAGTCACATCAGGAAACAGACCCTCCAGATGCTGCATGCACCAGCTAGGGCCCGGGCTAGTGGGGGTGTTCTGCTCTCCTTCAGCAGAGGCTTCTCCTCCTACTCCTGCCCTTGCTGTGCTGCTCCAAGTGGCGGGGAGCTTCAGTCTGGCTGCTCCTATCTCAATCTGCAGGGCTCTGGCTTCAGTTCCTGGTTGTCTTTGACCTGCTCCACCCACCTGGCATGATGAGTGGTCACCTGCAGCCAGGCAGAGTAGGTGGAAGTTGGCCAGGAGCTGGAGCCTTGCACATTGGGGCAGAAGTCACCAGGCTGAAGCTTCCCCCTACTACTTACTCAGAGTAGTACACCAGGGGCAGAAGCAGGAGGAGCAGTGCCCCTCGAGGCAAGGGGAGCAGAACAGTCCCTGGCCAGTGTGCAGCTTCCGGTGGGGCTCTTCCCAGTGCGACCGGAGACAGGAGTCTCTCTCTGCAGACTTTCCCAGTTTGGGAAATGAAAGGTGGGGGGGGGGATTTGCACTTAATTCCAAATTTTAAGATCCCTCTTTACACATATATTGATAAAATTTACCTTGAAAAGAATATCTGTACACATTGCTTTTCCATGCGTTATTATTGGTTCTTGATCTTCACCTTTCCCATCCCAACAATCCAGTTCAACACATCTAATAACCCAAAAAATACCATGTCAACTTTCTCAGCATTTACATAAATACATACACTATTTATTGTATTCAATAAATAGAGAAGTAGAGAAAACCTAGGCAATCGGGCAAGTGCGGAAGCTAGAGTGAGTTGTAATTTTAGAAGTGATACAATCAGCTTTAAAGGAAATGTATCTAATGCACCAACTTATCTCCTCATTTCACTTCGATTTTATAACTCTGGACTTACTATGTTAGAAGCAAAGTGTGCAAGAGCGTACAATATTTGAGTGAAAAATGTTTTTTCTTCACCGTCGCACTCCTTTATTTATTCTCCCAGCAGGTGAATTTTTACTTATTATTGCGCTTCAGAAAGTTAAACTGAAAGTGACTGGTTGGTATTCCTATAAATCAAGATGGACTTAATTACATTAATTAATTAGATTGATTAATTACATGCCTTGAAATGCAGAATTTTGCACTTTGGCAAAGGGACACCCTCTCGCACTTTCCCCACATGCCTCCCTACACATATGTGCTGTAACAGCAAACAGGCTGCCCTTTCTCTTTGTTTTCTGCAAAATATAGAATTCATTTATAAAGCTATCATACTGTTTATATTTCTGTTAAGCTTCCTGGTATATTATAATCAACGCTGAGGTCGACTCCGTGTACACTGAAATATTTTAAACGTGAAGTTTATAAGCCATTATATTCTCTTTCCAACCTGCATCCAGCCAACAGCACTTGTCTGTACATCTCTACCGAAGACTTCCCTCCAAACTGCCTGCCTGTTAGATATGTATTGTGGGAGGAACTGATGAAGTAGTGAGCCAGAGGCTGTTCCATTTCTTGGTATAATTCCAAGCGGTCTAAAAAGACTGGGGCATTTTCATCAGACATCAAGTATCTGCAAAATCCATCACTTGATATGACACCTGGAAGGGAAGAAAAAATGCACAAGTTCATGTAATAAGCCAATAAGGTTCTTCGGGTAAATTCAATATCTTTATAAGTTAGTATAATTTTCTTTAAACTTGAAATTCTATGTCTTTCAAAACCTCAAGTGGTTGAAACACTTTTGATGTTCCTTCTTTCTTTGCTCTGTGCTTCATAAATTATAGCAATTAATGAGACAGATTATGGTCTAAGTAAGATCAGAATTTACCCCTGAAATCAACTTACATAGGGGTGTCAGGAAACAGAGTTAATCTTCTTAACACTTGCATTAAATAAATATATTTGGAATTAATTTATACCTTTTTATATCACAGATCGGAGCCCCATTTTTGGCAAAGCACATGGTGCAACAGCTTCAATTTTATCTTGTTTATCATGACCTGTCTTCAAATAATGAACCCATTTTTACTTGCTCATAAATTCCTGAAAAAAGTTATACTTGGGGCTTAAATACTTTGTGTTAGTTCTCAGTCATGGGTGAAGTACATGGAAAACTGATGCAAACCACCTCCCCCACAGACAGTGCGTCTGTGGGGGGAGAGCCAAACCCTAAAACCTGCATTCTCTGCTTAAGACATGAGATTCTTTCCCCTCCCTGCCATCTCCCAAAAGGAATGAAGAATAGCAGAAAAACATCTTGAAGGATGGCACATGGTTCATCTAAAAAACAATGACAAAAAAAAATCATGATGGGGAAAGCATGGTGAATATTTATAAGGGCTTTAATAAAGAGGCTAATCTACCCACAAGCAACAATGCCAAAAAAAGAAGACTCTAGGGGTGCTCTTCTCTGGAAGAAGATGCGTACTGAACTATCATTTACTGTAGAACACAAAAAGAGGGGGAAGTTATTCCTCACTGGGTATGTCTACACAAGACACTTTACTGGGCAGCAGACTAATTGCTGTGCAGTAAGGCATCACCATCTACACATGCATGGCAATTAGGGCACAGTAGACTAATTTACTGTGCTGCCAGATAGTCCTATCAGATACAAGAGGTACCTGGCAGCACAGTAAATTACTGCACTTAAACACATGTGCAGATGGTAATGTTGGGATTAGTTTACTCTAGCTCAGATTGAGCCAGAGTATATTCAGTCACATTAATTGCACATGTAAAAGCATCCACAGTTCTAACAACTGATCCTTTACTCTTGCTGCACAATGGTTGAGATAGAAATGCTATCGTGCAGTGAATGGGGTCTCACTTCCCCATATGGTGCCATCCCATGCTCAAGTATTCTGCTGAACAGAGGCTTCAGTATGAGCATTGGACTGCACAGAACAGCCACCAGAAACCCTAACTTCCACTGGGTGCTACCATCAGCTTCTCTATAACTCTTAATTTCATATGGATAAAATCTTCATGAAATCACTGCGACAAGGAGCAGGCCACTGATTCTCAACCAGGATGTCATTGCATCCTGGGGTGCCTTGAGATCTTTTCAGAGGTGCCACAGGATGCCACACAATGTTAGCACTGTTAGGTGTGCAAACATGATTCACAACATAAACTCAGGGTGTTAAGCATTCTGACCTGTTGTGGTTTTTCCACTGTCTTTGCAATGGGAGTACTACTCTATTATTTTTTCTGTAGTCAAAAATCAAGTGAAAACTAAGCATTGACATTTTCCAAGGGGTTCTTCAAGTCTAACAAGGCTAGGGACCACTGGTGCAGGCCCTTTAAGAACCCAGAAGATGCAGCTAGCCTTGCTTGCTGTTGCGGTACAGGTGGAGGAGATCTGGCCACTGGTGAGTCTCCAGCTGAGAGCATTAAAAAGGCTAGCTGAAAGAAAGCAAGGAGGTAGGAAGGATCTTGTGGAGGCTGGAAAGGTCTGATAGCTTGAGGGGAGAATGGCCATAATTTTTGTTTGTTTCACTTGCTTTGCTGAGAGGACTTTAAATAAAGGACCTGTTTGGAACTTGGGAAGAAGGGCAGTTCGCAGTCGCCATGCTGGTGAGGAAACAACAATTTGGAAGAAAAAAGCTATTTCTTTCTGCATTTGGCTACAAAACAACCAAACTATTAACTGGAAAAACAATTAAAACATTAATAAGCTCAAGTCATTACCACGACCCAATGCTAGCTAAAAGGATTAATGGCCAGCCTCCATTTCTGGACACAGTGTAGGGGTTGTAAAATCCTTGCCTTTTCAGTCTACTAAAACTCTATTTCCAGGAGTAGATTAGTTTCTCCCCACTTGAACCTTGGGTGCACAATCTTTCATTCTGGAAGGAATATCTCCACTGTACTTTGTGTATTTTGGGAAGATATTTGAAAGACACTGACATTTGAACAGTACACAGACACGGATTAGATTGAATAGCAGTGGCAGCCTCCTTTTCATATAGTAAATTAAATGAGTGTGGGCTCTAGGGACTTGGACACTTCAAAATCCCAATGCAATGACTCCAGAAAAAGAGAAGAATGGGATTCCAGGGTGTCTTAAGATTGTTTTGTTGTAAGAAGTATGCTACTCTTGATGAGGCATATCTCTCATAAGGTTGCCAAAGCAGTGCAGAAAGGTTTCTCCTCCAATACTTGGGCATTACGGAGAGGCTGTCTCCTCATAGATTCTATATAAGCAACTAGAATGTCTTGCTAAGCACTATCTGATGCAAAGATAGTGGTATGAACTAAGAGCCCTGCCCAAAGCCACCTGACAAAGGATTACTGTGAGGCAAGAATCAAGGAAAGCAACCCAAAGACCCCTTTATAAGCCCTGGTTGGAAAAAGTATGCCAGGGGCAGGAGCACAACTGGAAGCAATGCAGTTTCTGTGTAGTACTGTGAGCTGCAACAACCCCAGCTAGACTGTTGTAAATTAGAGAAGCCCCCAGGACCAAGTTATGCTGTCAGCCTCTTCAATTCCCAGAAAGATCTGAATTAGAAGGGTTTAAATGTGTTGTTGCTATATGATTTTGATCCTGGGGTTTTCTATTGTTACCCATTTCTATGGTATTGGAATGCCTAAGTGAGCAAACAAGAGCACAGGGTAACATTTTCCAAAGTGCCTAAGGCTACAGACAAGAATGCCTTGCCAGCAGCATCCTCCCCTGCCCTCCCCTACTGAAGTACTTCAAGACTGCTATCATAGTATCATAGTATCAGAAGGGGCCTAGAGCAGGCCATCTAGTCTGACCCCCCGCCAATGGCAGGAACGAGTGCCAGGGTCACAGGACCCCAGCCAAGTAC
>JAGPOW010003648.1:101506359-101526836 GCA_030014935.1 Caiman crocodilus
GTCCAACCTAAACCTGCTGTCCAGTAACTTGTGACCATGGGTCCTAGTTACCCCTGGTGGTGCCCGGGAAAAAAGAGCCTGCCCTATTTCCTGCTGATCGCCCCTCAGCAGCTGCTGATCTCCCCTCCCAAGCTATGTGCTTGGCTGTCTGGCATGCAAGGAATATTCCTGGTAGGAAAGCAGAAATCCTTGCATGCCTCTTGGCCCCTGGTCCTCTGAAGGACCAAGCACAGCTGAATGCACAGAAGGAAGATCGCTGGCTGTTTGCTCCCCTTTCCTGCCCCAAGTGGGGGATGAGAGGTCAGGGAGCAGAGCACTATGGGATGCTGGACCACCAAGCAACCTCCTGCATACAGGCATTTTCAAGAAGCTCTTCCAAGATATTCCTTGTTTTCTGAGCATCATTTTTAAAGCGCCTCTTTTGTCATGCATATCGGTATGCTCGGTGACACTTCAAGCATCATGTCTATCTGTACCTAAATGACGTTTTTGTTCCACAGGCATGTAGACCCCTAAATAGCTTACACAATTTTGACAATGTTAGCCAAGGGTCTAAAGAAATATGATGCTAGAGTTTTATACGCAGATTCCTTCTCCCCCATGCAAAGACTTGTTTACCTTTACTCTTCAAGTCTTCATCTGGCTCATATGTCTCAATTATCTGCATTGCTCTTTTTATATCATAGAATGGAAATAAAATTTCATTCAGTCGTGGATCTCGTTGATGCTAAGGTTAGAAAATGACAGAATTCAGCAGGACTATATAGTGCATGACTATTATTCAAGAATGTTTCATTATTAATGATGATAAAGAAAGAAAGAGATGGGCAATTTTTAAAGCTAGAACATACAGAATATCCTAATTGTAAATTTTAGCATAATATAGAAAAAAACCTACTTATGGTTGTATTAAAATCTCAAGCAAGTTTGATTATAAAATTAATTCTAAAAAGAGTCAAGTGTAATAACTTGTACTGTTCACTCATTAAAGTAAAATAATGAATATGGCATATATGTTAATAAAATGTTAACATGTAATAGTTAATATTTCATTATTTTGGAAATCTTCACTCTAGTCACAATTCTTTTACGCAGGTCACACAAATTGATAGGCCTAATTAATTTGTACGTTCAATGTTATACCTGGCTAAAATTAAAATGCTTATTTCTGTGAATCTTATAAATAGGGATTATTCAATTTTCTGCAAAAATCAGTGTAGGTCCATGGAGCAAATAAGTAAATAATTAAAAATCTTCATAATACTAACCCCAAGTCATAGAAATTAATTATACTGGGATTCCATCATATCTTACACAGATAATGTTAAGACTATATTTAGGTATTCTAGGTACATTTTATCAATGACTTTAAATAAATCACTAAAAGCGTGATTCACTAAATATTCACTTTAGATTGTGCACTGAGATTTTCACTTATTTCACTCTGAATTACAGCTGCACACTGTGTGCCTGATTCTCCATTAAAAAATAAAATAAAATTCCACTGAGTAGTGGTATGTAAGCAGATGCAAGCAAACATAAAGAAATAAATATGACCATGGAAACACTTTCTTTTACCCAGGTAGGTGCACAGTTTCAGAGCTGTCATTTAAGCAAGATTTACAAATTTAACATAAGCCATCAGCATACTGTTGATCAGTGATTTAGGAGCAGACAGTGTGGGATGCATGTGGCTTATAGAGACAGTCTATGCATTTTGTTGTAATTTCTTACATATCAGTTTTTTTGTGATCTGTTCCATATCTAGGCATATCCAATCCAAAATAAGCAACGTGATTTCTTCCTTACAATCCACACAATGGTGTGTGTGCTTGATTCATTCTAAGAAATTACAACTAATGCCAATTTAATCATGCAGTTGATGAAGCATCCTTTAGATAATGCGGCTGACAATCTGCAGCATCTGGAGTATCACAGTTGAATTGACTACAGATTGGCTAACTGGACGTCCAAGTAAAGCTCAAGATGAAATATGAAATGAAAGCAGCTAAATGCAGGACACATCTTGCTAAGCATCACTTAGCAGCACAACACTTGCATGAAACTGATCAGCCTACCATATATATTCATGAGGAGTGACAACATTTGCACCATTAGTGAAAATGCACCATTTGGAACATCTGAGGGGAAGCAGAGGGAAGGCTCTTTCTAAACAGTGCTTTCACTCCCACCCTCACTTTCCCCACATATTATAAGCAGAGCTGAAGTGGCAAGGGAACCAAATAAATGGGAAAAGGCAAAAAGGTGTCTTCATAGCAACTGGGGTTAAAATAAAAGGCAGCAAGAAACTAACAGCAAGATGTTTTGCCTGTAGTCAGGATCACAGCTCATTATCTTATTTCTTAAGCTGGGTAAAATATGTCTCTCTACATTTATTTAATGATGAAAAAATCAGGACTAATTGAGACTTTTTCAAGGTGTTACAAAAATTAACGTCAAGGAGCTTTTCTCATGTGAATGCTGGTTAAGTTGGAGGCACAGAGCAACTGTAACACAAAATAACTGAGCTGACCAATATTAAAAGCATGGGGTTTCACCCAGTAAGACAACATGCCCTACGACCAATCACATAAGTCCAACAAAACTGCTGTTACTTGTTCTAGTTACTATATTAGACAGCAAACTAGACGTTCCTTAGCCATATAAAGGCAAATGATGTAAGATGGAAGGGAATGAAAAATCCTGATTCGTTTTGGACAGGGAAGAAGGAAAGACCATTTTCTTCCCCAGAGGTGGTCTCCCTTTTCCAAGTTGCCTTGATTATTGACATCTAAAATTACTTTGGGGTTTTTTGTCCACTTCTGACATGCAACAGAAAGAAAAGTGTCTGCGATATTTAAAAGGTGGTAGGTTATTCAAATGAGGATTTGCTCTTTTTTTTTTTTTTTTCCAGAGTCTCTCCTTGTCTGCCAGAAAAGGAAAGCCCTGGCAAAATAATTTAAACTGATATTTATCATAGTTCCTGTGGAAGGGCTAACCTAAATTTTGTGAATGCAATGAATGGCAAAAATAAGTTGAAGTAGTTTTAGGTCTAATTTATTTTTTCTACTTTTTTCTTTAGCTTGACTTTTAAAAAAAGAACACCTCCAACAAGACTCTGAGTGCCTGACAATAATTACATTTAGAAAAACTGCCCTGCAGCATTAACACTGGTAAATAATTAAATTAACTGTCAGCCAGCAGCATTTAACAGTTAAATAGTGGTAACAGATTTTCCTCCGCCAAAGGACAATAAAAATGGGAAAACTCCAGAAAAGCCTCTTGTTCCCTCATCTATAGCTAACAAGCTGTAAAGTAATCCTTCTTCAGCCTGGCTGAAAAATCACTAAACTTCAGGGTCAATTGGTAAAGTAGGAACAGAAGAGAGATGTCTTAATCAAGAATGTGTTGCTAGCAGCTCCCTCCCTTTCATAGTGAGAATACTCTTTTATATTGTCCAGGGTAAGCACTTCTGCTCATTGCAGTAGTGGCCAGATGTCACAAGAAGAGAAATGAACTCTTATGTGAGCAGGTCCTGTGTCATTTAGCACCTTACTAATCATGAACATCATCATCTTAAACTCTGTTCAGAGACCAAAAGAAAGCCAGCACCGAGACTACACCAGTGATGTCATGTGCTCAGCATAGGATGTCCCACTCAATAGGTCAGGTGCTGCATTCAGCACCAGGTTCAACTTTCAAACATGGAGCTAAAGGACTAGGTACAGATTTCCTATGTTTAAAAATGTAAGGGTAAGGATGCATACTCCTTTACAGTTGGCCAGATAAGGGAAGTTTCTAATAGTTTAAAAGGACTGTAACCTGACAAAGCACTGAAGAGGTAAAAATTCAACTGCTGCTTTCTGTAAAGACAACCCAGAAATATCCAGACTTTCCAACATTTGCAGGGATGAGAGCCTTAGGATGTTAGCTGGTAGACAATTCTTGGACGAGTAGAATTTAAAGAGACATTCATTTTTCTTTCAAATAATTCAAGAAAAACAAGTTAAAAACTTCACAAAAGTGATCTGTCTAGGAGCTAACATGATTCCTTTTTAACACCCCAAACAAACATGTAAACCTGTATGTGTATGAGGGGGGGAGAAGGGGAAGAACAGTCAATAAACCAAGGCCTTTCATGTTGTATTAGGCAGGTACAGTATGTTCAAACAGTGAAATTCATCCCCTCCTAAAATTAAATTTGGATGAAGAGTCATACAAGGTGGAGGGGTAGCTGTAGCTTTCTAGCAACTGAAGTTGTTCTGTTCTGAACCCAAGTGCAAAAAGGATGCTTAAGTAGGAACAGAAAATTGATTATAGTAAGACTAATCACAATAATGAGGTTAAATGTACATAGACGTTTTCAGGATTGGGGATTATATGGAAGAGAAACTGAAAAGTATTTGTATTTTCCACCATTAATAAGACTAGTGAAAATGCATACTTTATGACTTTATAATACTTCTTTTGTTTATTTTGCTTTTGTGTAAGGTGTAGTATTGTTTTTTGAAAAAGAAAAAAAAGTCCCACCTTTAGATATGATGTTAACTTGAAGCAGGAGAAACTTGCTTAAATCTTTTCATGTAAAAATTAAAAAACAGCAATTAAAAAAGTATTTGGATAACCCACCAGCTCCCTAAAAAATTCTAACTAAAAGAGGAAGAAGTGTATAGGCCATAGATAAGCATTTAACAGTCCAAATGCTGGGATATTTCCTTGGTTTTGGTAATTGATTTTTTGAAGTAATTTTAGTCAAATTCACTTAATGGATGTATAATTTAAAACTCGGTCATACTTCCCCACTTTAATATTCTTTAGGAATAGAAGAAAATAATATTTTGTTAAATACTTTTTCTTCCAGGAACTAAATTTTAAGAAATACTGTGTAGTTCATTTTACCTTGTAATAAACATACATCTAAGATATACTGCTGTCATTTTATTTTTCTTTTAGTTCAAAATTACATCTCTACTAAACTATCTTTAAGATCCATAGATTTGCAATATGTAGAAAAGTTCATTGATGGCAGAGAATCAAACTACTCCGTCTAAAAGCCCATGTCATTTTCCTGTTACTCAGAAAAACCAGCAAATCCAACAATCAGATGTCTAAAAGTAAAAACAATTGCTTGTAATAAAACAGTGAGTGTATTTTAGTTTAACTGCATTGAATATAACAGCATAGAATTTATAAAACAAACACAACAAAAGTTACACACCACAGCAAGTAATCAACAGAAGCAATCTGCAAAGGCAACATATAGAAAGCACAAGAACATATAAGGTTGGAGCTGATTTTTTGCACCTGGATGTTGCCATAATGGAAAGATCAGCAGACCAGAAGCATAGCAAATAATGGCATGATGCATGCAATGAGAAGACTGGAAGAAGCAAGCCACGGCAGACAGACTTGTATGGTAGTTAATGTATGAAAAAGCTTACTTCATTTAGAAAGCTCACTAATTGGTCTACCGTTAAATAATCAGTTTTGTCTCCATTGCTGAAAAGAAATTTATTAGAAAATGTAAGTTTTCATATATGATGCTACAGTAGGTATGATTTACATGTTGACATTGTTGATACTTTCAAAAACCTAATTTCTAACACTGAAGCAGCTGTGTATTCTTAAAATGAAGAGAGACTGCCAAGGAAAACATACTAACTGTCTGTGCTTGTTGTAATATAATACTTTCTGTCCTTGCTATTATTTAACCAATGTTAATTCATAAAACATGTAAGTCCTCCACTTGAGAAGAATCTGAATGATTAAACTCTTAGATAATCAGACTTCTGACTTAATCTAGTTAGTTAACATACTGTGTTAATAAACCTAAAGGAGCAAGTTAAAATTGTTGATAGTTAGTAAAGCCAATGCAAAAAAAAAAAGTTCCAGGTGCTTTCTTTAATTTATGTAAACGTTGATCTAAAATGCGGAGTGAACTTTTTCATTGGTAGCTTGAGGGGAAGAGAAGGGGGAAGAAAATAGTTTTGGCTTTGTCCCCTAGTTCTGTTCATGGTATTACAAGTCAAAAATAGGTAGTCTTTGTAGCATAGTATCAGAAACAAAAATTATAGTAAAACAATTTTAAAAGCGCTTAATACTAAATTTAACTTACATTTTCCTAAAGAGTTCCTCTATGTCAGTACGAGGACATATCTTTTGCGTCAATTCATAAAATTTCTCATAAGTAAATGCTGCAGGCTCAATTTCATCATTCTGCAAAGAAGGGTAAAAATTGATGAGTCCTCAAACTCCTGCTTATTTATTCTTACTCTATCAGCATGTCCTAGTATTAGGAAAAAAGCATGTGTCAACTCAGTATCTTAAAGCTTTACCTCGTGTATGTGTTTCTAATTAAACATTCTAAAAATAGCTCTCAATTTGTTCTTACTACAGACATACGTAATGTGCTAATATTCTGGCTGCAACACAACATTAATTCTATGTAAAAAGCAGACATAAAAAAGGCAAGCCTTCATTTTATCTGTTGAAGACAGGAAAAAAAAACAATTCGAGGTACAATGCAAATTTAGAATATTTATATTCCACTCACTGAGACATTGTAAAAAAGCCCCAATGTTAGGCAAAGGTTATAATAACACTGAGAGCCAACTTGAACTCTGGCCAAGTTTAGGCACAGACGTTACAAAGAGCAATTTGAAATGCCCCTCTGCCAGGAATCAAAATCATAGGTGCCTCCATTTTTCTCTTGTCATCTACACTAGCACTTCTAGCATGTTCAGAAGCCAGGTAGATGCCATGCTCAGGAACTCCATGGCAACTATGTCCTGCCTCAGCTGCGTTGTAATTTAGAGTTGCTGGGAGGCATCTAAACTTCACCTAAATATAGGAAAAATAGATATTGGAAGGCCATAACCACTAGGTTACAAAAGACCCCTCCTTTCTCTCTCTCTCTCCCTCTCTCTCCACGTGGTTATGCACTGGTCCAGCTTCAACAGGAGGATTAATGTGTACCTTTAGAGTATTCTACGGGCTGCTGTTTAGGGCTAGGAAGTGGGAGATATAGGTTTAGTCCTTCCATATTTGTAACCCCAGGTCTTTTATTTTCAAAGGTAATGCTTTAACCATTAGGCTTTGGGGTAAAACGTGGGCACTAATACCACTTCCTCTACTTTCTTCTCACTTATCTCAGCAAAGGGCCCTAACATTTTCAGTAGCCTATCTCCAAAAATACACTTCAGCTCTATCAGAAGTGGGACTAGGCATTATATGTCACAACTGAATGGAGATGTCTGATAGACAGCTTAAGACAGGTACCCAAGATACTGGGGTGGAGTGAGGGGGGAGAGAAGAAAGGGGGGGGGGAAGGGAGAGTTCAGACACAGCCCAGTACTTTTATCTCACAAAACTGGGAAGTTGACATTAACACCAAGGGTGATTATAAGGGTATAAGCTTACAAGAAAAAAATCAGGAAAGCCAAGGCACTATAAAGAGACTATAAAGAAACATAAAAGCCAACCATAAGGCATTCTATAAGCATGGCAGAAGTGAGGTGAAGACCATAGAAAGTGTGGATTGTTTGCTGAATGAGGAAAGGAATCTAATAATGGTTGATGTGACCCGAGTTCTCACAAAAAGATCAACTATCAGATGACAAACATGGTTAACAGGACAGGACAGTGGAGCAGATAATTATCCTAAGGTAGGGGAAAACCAGGTTAGAAGTTAGACAACCTGGATGTTTTCAAATCAGCAGGGACGAATGCGATTAATCATGGAGCATTCAAGAAATTGGCTGAGGTAACTGTAAAACCACTATTATATTTGTGAACTCATGGAGATGAGGAAAAGAGCCAGAAGACTTGGAAAGAACAAATATAATACCAGTCTTTGGAGAAAAGAAAAAAGGAGGGTCCAGGAAATTACAGACCATTCAGTCTAACTTTGATATTTGCAAAGATACTGGAGCATATCATCAAAGAAAGGATACATTTCTAAGCACCTAGAAAATAGTTGAGGAGGTGTAACAACCATAAACTGATTAAGAGAAAGCCAAGCTTAATCAACCTGATTTTCTTCTGTGACAAGATGACACGTTTCGTAGATGAGAACCGCTGGATCTGATCTACCCCAGCTTTAGCTAAGTTTCTGACACTGGCCATGTACAGACATTAAATTTCTCTTGGGATAATCCCTGTTCTACCAGTAGAAACCATGACTGCAGAGATGGTCAGGATTTTTCTCGTAAGGCAAAAATCGCCACTCTGAAGGAAAATAACCCGGGAACAACCAGGATTATAGCACTTCTAGGAGAGTTTCCCCTGGAAGAATGAATACCTGTACACGTTCTCTTCTGATAGAAGCCACAGCACAGACCTCCAGCAACCCAGGTGTTTTACTTCCCCCACCGGTCCCCTGGGAACAGTGCGTCACTTTCTGGATTCTGCTGCTCCAGCTGAGCCCTTTCACAATTCCCCCACTGAGGTACAGGGACACACACAGCAGGCTGGGTCAGCTAATATGGGCTGCTCTGTGCACTGCTGCCAAGCATATTGGGAAGCTTGCAGATCATAATGAGATATGTACACAGGGACCCCCTGACTGCACAGCATTAGCACTGCAAGCTCTCTGCTCTTCAGAGCTAGGGACAGACATTCAAAAAGCCCAATCTTGAATTAATTCAATCTTTGCCGGTTAGTCTAACATGCAGAGACTGAACCAATCTGCAAGTAGAAAGACATCACTTTTAATTCAGGAAGTGCCAGCACATGCCTGCAGTGGATCAGGCTAGAAACCAGAGGGAGCTAGAATGAGTCCTCCCTTCCCTTCCACAGTTCTGAGCTGAGGGAGGGGGGAGGCGAGGGTGTGGCCAGGTCCTGACAGGACACTATGATTAGGGAGGAGTTTAATCCCCCACCCTGGCCTGCACAGTCCCCAGCCGGGATGTGCCTGGAGGGGAAGGGTGAATCAGCTTTTACCCGGCTTTTCCACCTCCCCATTCATGGATCAGGGAGTGTTGACAGACCCCGGCCCCCAGCTAGCACTCTGAGGCAAAGGGTCGGGGGGAGGGAGGATTGCTTGTGTGGACTGAATGCATCTGTTGATAAGACTGAGCTTTTCAATCTCCCTCTCCCTGCTTCTTCATACTGTCTGCAACAAACTTACAGGCACTGCATTCATTGCAAGCGAGGTCATTTCTCACCTCTCTCTGTCCTGTTGAACACTGACAGCAAGCCAGAAGCTAGCAGGGACCTTATCAAAACACAAAGCTTATCAGCCCATCAAGAGAAAAAATCCTCTTTCTCATTAGTTCATGCTCTTCTTAAACAGCTTGTTGCAAAGCATTTTTAAGGAAGAAGAGAGGGACATTGCCAGCTGAGCTGTTGCTTAGGTCCAACAAGCCCTGTCTGCCCTTGTCCTAGTGAAACTGGAGACACACACATTGACACCGCTCAGCATTAGCTAGCATGGGGGTGGTGTGACCGTGATCAGATGCCGTCTGGGGTCTGTGCTGTGGGGGAGAGGGAAACCCTGCTTGAGCAGTGAGACACGAGGGGGTGCAACAAGGAAAGCCAGGCAGATGCTGCTGACTCCTGGCTGCAGTTTCCACCTAGGGAAGAGAAGGGTGGGGCCAACTCTGGTCTCTGAAGCAGACAGCCCAGCCCAGCCCAGCCTGAAAAGCATGCTGGGATGCTGGGGGACTCTGATCTAACTTAAACCAGGAAGGGGTCTGGGACAGAAGTTCCATAAACCAATTAGACATAAATCAGTTAAGTCTGCTACTACATTCAATCAGATTTATCTTAAACCACGTTTGGCCATTTTGAAACTGGTTTATGTGCACTGAACTTATCTTCTGTTACAGGTTTAAACCAGTTTCTGATCACTTATACTGATTCATGTGTAACTTCTGTCCCTAGCTGAGGGATTCAGCATTTGAGTGTCTTTTCAGGAGTCTCTGTGTAAGGTTTTCTACCAGAAGAACAAACCGGAGAATCTGAACATGTGCACACAGTCACTACGACATTCTCATCGGTAACCTAAGGAAAATATAGGTTAGATGAAACTACTGCAAGGTAGGTGCATAACTGGTTGAACAATTGTGCTCAAAAGACAGCTCAGTACCTAACAGGCAACTGTTGCTGAAAGGGTCTATCAGAGACCTGTCTTGGATCATGTACTGTTCAGTATCTTCATTAATGAAATAGAGGATGGGGCTGAATGCACACTTAGTAAATGTGCAGATGGCACCAAGTTGGGAAGAGTAGCAGCTAAAAGCTAATAGCATACTGAGATATATTAACAGAAGTTCTGCAAGTAAATCAAGGGAAATTATTCCATTCTGTTCAGCACTGGCAAGGCCTCACCTGGATTACTGTCTACCAACACTCAACAGAGTATAACCCATTAGGAAAAAGTCGAGAGGATAAAAACACAAAGGATTAAACATCTAGAAATATGCCAGGGGTGTGTGGCATGGCCCTCTTCCTTGGCTCTCTTAAGTACATTTAGCAACTCTGCAGTTGCAGGGCATTTAACAGTACTCTAACTTCCCTGGATGACCAGTGGCAAGTTACAGTGTTCTTGGTTTCCTTGAGCTACATGCCTTGCTTGTGCAGTTGTAGAAACAGGTTAAATAAAAGACTTGTATGGGATGGTTTGGATAGAGATCCATTTGCCCAGAGCAAGGGGCTAGAGTAGATGACCTTTGGAGGTCTCTTCCAGCCCTACTCATCTATAATTCTATAATTATATGAAGCTATGATATAGGAGGAGAAATTGGAAAGATCTGAGATCATTTAGAGGGGAGAAGAGAAGGCTGAGGTAGGATTTGATAAGTTTTCAAATACAAAAAAAAAAGGGTGTTATGAAGAGTATGATGATCAACTGTTTTCTGTGTCCACACTGGACAGGACAAGAAGTAATGATCTTAAATTTCAGTAAAGGAGATTTAGGTTGCATATTAGGAAGAACTGCCTAATTGTGAGGGAGTGTGGTTAAAGCCTGGAATAGATTACCTAGGTAAGTTTTTATAAAGTCTGGCATTCAACGTTTGTGAGAATAGGTTTGAGAAACACCTGTCTGTGATAGTTTAGACAGGGATTTTTCTCCCTTAAACAGAGAGTTGGACTAGATAGTTTCCTGGAGTCTCTTCCAGCCTTATTTTTCTATGATTTCTTCTAGACATTTGGGGGTTTTGAATCACACTTTGGAGGCACCTACTGTTCCCCATTCTATGTAGAGAGCACAAGAGTGACTTCACAATCTCATTAAGCTAACTCTGAAGCCTCTTAATTGACCATGCAGGGATCCTAGGCACCTAACGGATTTATCCTGAACTGCCCTTTTGATACAGGCACGCAAAGCTTAGATGAGATGATACCTAAGTCAGGTGTTGTCAGAGATGCTTTGAATCCCGGCCTGAATATAGGCCTTATTACATTTTTATGTTTAGTAAATATCCTTCCTCCACTCTGGTGACAAATAAGTTGACTGAGCACCACAAGCATGCTTTTCTAACAATCCAAACAACATAACTTATCGCTATAAATATGAACAATTCAGCAATTTCTTCACATAAAAAAATATTAAAAACTGGTAAATACCTTTCCACTGGGAAGACCTAATTCCTTAAGTGCCTGAAAGATCACCTTTTCCGTTTTACCTGATGCAAAGGTTCTGGTAATGCTAAAAAAAGAAAAAGGGTGAAAGGAGCAGTTAGTTGCTTTCTAAATAATCAGTTCCAGTTCCCTACTAGTCTTCTTCACCAACATTTTCTCTGGTTTCAACTGATTGATGCAAGCACTTCCAGTAACAGCTGTACAATAGCACAACTGTAACATTGCTTTCAGTTCCACAGAGCAGAAATACACTGCCTGCTCCCTGTGTAAGCTACCTGTTACCAGATTTATCAAAATAATGAACTGCCCAAAGAGCTCAGGGTTTTGTTCAATATACTGACATACAGAGCTGTGCTGCACATTATTCTGTTGGCAGTTTTCAGCTCAACACAGACAAATTACCGTGTCTAAAGCACAACATGCTCTACAAACAGGGCAGGTATTACAGGACTCAGCTCAAGATTTCTCTACATCCACAGTGGTGATTCCTTCCCTTTTAGATTTAGTTTGTTCTCTTGAAAGCTGCAGTCCCCTAGAGTAACCATAATTCATTCCCATTTCATTCTTTTTCTCCTTTCTGTTCAAGCGATCCCCCTCAACCCAGACTATCATCCCAGTAAGCAGGCTTGCTACTCAATCTTCTCTCTACCTCCTTTCCTCAAAAGGTTCCTTGACTTACTGATAGTTATACTTGACTTCCATTAAAACTCGTTCTCTTCCAGATATAACATGCAAAACTAATTCTACATCTTCCCCATTTCCATTGAGACTTCTATAATCTAATTCCTTCAGTAAAACCTGCGTTATTTCACCATCCATGAAACTGACAGCCTTATTCTTACTTGAAATAAAACAACCCAAGAAACTTGTGCTATCCAGCATCTTTAATGTGAGGTCTGTTGTTATAAATGTTTCTGATGACCAAAAATAACCACAGACTTTGAGGGGAAAACCACCACAGCCAGTCTTCCTGTCTCTCCAAAAAACAGAAACAAAAATAGGGACTAACAACTTGCCAACTCTGGACTTCAATATAAATACAGAAGTTTGTGCCCATATCTGTTTCTAATCCTAACACAAGCTTTACATGGCCGTAATCCGCTGAAAATACACAACACTATCAGAAAGTGAATCTGCAGAGGCTCGTCGTAAGTATTGTGAATACTAAATAAATTCAGAAAGTGAAAGATGTGAAATAAATGTGCTGTTGTTTCCATAGCAATCCAAAGTTGTTTTACTCTCTAAAACACTTTAAACAATTTATGTAAATATTTTTCTACAACCAAAATAATGAGAAGGAAGCTGAAGATCTAAACAAGAAAATTATATTTTCCCCAATTTTCGGCCAAGACGTTTTTTAAAAGAGCTGGATCCTTATGCCCCGGTTAGGCACCTAAATAAATGACTTGATTTTAAAACTGGGTGAGTTCCAACCCACTCCCACTGAAGTATCTACTTAGGAGTCCAACCTTAGGCACTCATTATTTTAAAGTACCAGGCATTGCTCTTTCAAAACCTTCCAAACTTTTAATAACATTTCACTTATCGGATGTGGAGGATTGCTAGCTACAAAATTTATCAGCTGTCTCCGGTCCACTAGGAATTGTGCATCTACTCTAATAAACTGTCCTCAGAAAGCAGGTGGATGGTGTCAAACACCTCTTAATATTGGTATAAACAATTAAGGAGAAATACTGAGTCAAGATTCTGTGGATGCAGACAACTCCCTTTAAATGTCAAATTATCTTTCATCAAAGAATACAGCAGACATGGTGGCTTTTCTTTGTATTTTCATCTCCAGGTTTGGAAAGAGAACTTGGTTATTGCTGAAGCAGGGGAGATCCCTGGTTAGCAAACTTCTGTAGGACTTTTTGTCATGTTTCACAGTGCAGTTTTTCTGAAAAGTTTCAAAGTATTTCTTCACCACTGGTTGTAGTGGCACATTGACAGGTACAAGCTAAAATGATGGGGATAGTCTGAAACCCATACAAGCGTGTCTACACAGAGTTTTGCACAGTTTAAACTACATTAGTTTTTAAATCCAGTTTAGTATAAACTAGGATAATTTAGATTAATAGATAAGACCTTCCAATACAAAACTGTAGAAAATCTATTGATTAACGTTCATTTTTATAAGAGTCCCCTGTATTTTCAACCATATCAGTACCAGAAAATTGCCCCTTACCAATTCCTTTGAGGCCCTCCATGTTGCAATGGGAAGGCCACTCACCCTCAACAGCTCTAGGGAAGCTCGTCAGGGAGTGGTTCTTTCATTCTCTAAGACAGGGACATGGTGGTGCTTTCACTAAAGCTATTTTTCATGAGCTCCCACAAAAATCTGTCACACTTTAGTGCAGCCACTGAAATAAGTGGCTTAGTTTTCAGAGGTGCTGAGCACCTACAACTCCTGATGAAGCAAATGAGAATGATGTGCATTCTATGCACCCTATTTTGAAGTTTAACAGGGTGACACTAAATTCACTACTGCATTTCTCTTAGAAGTCAAGCACTGCTTTTGTTCTCTTTTGGACTAAGTACAGACAGTCAAAAAGCCCAAGGCTGAATTAATTCAATCTTTGAACGTTAGTCTAAGCTGCATAGACTGAACTGATAAGCAAGTAATCAGGCATTCACTTTTGATTCCAGAAAAGCAGCCATGCATCTGCAGTGGCCCAGGCCAGAAGCCAGGGCGGGGGGCTAGAGCATATCTCCCTTCTTGGCTGAAGCAGACAGCTTGGGCCAAGGTTAGGTCACTCATCCTCAAGGGGGAGGCGCAAAGCATCCTGGGATGCTGGAGGGCTGCAAGTTAACTTGAATCTGAAGGGATCTGGGACAGAAGTTCAATAAACTGACTTAACGTAAATCAGTTCAGATACTATATCCATTCAGGTTTATCTTAAACTGTTTTCAGCCATTTTGCTAGTGGTTTATGTGCACTGAACTTCTGTTGTGTTACAGATTTGAACTGGTTTCTGATCACTTATACCGGTTTATGTGTAATTTCTGTCCCTAACCTTGAAGTTTCAGAAACTGAGGAATTCCAAGTTTCTGTTCTATAAAGTATGAAACAGGATCAAGACCTATAACAAATTGCTGAGTGACTGTGTGGATTTATGAGAACAAAATTCCATGCCAGAGAGTGCTGCTGGCTGAAATCCACAGACAGTGTTCTTAACCAGTAATGTCTAAATTGGCATATTTACAGTAACAACACTACAGTGTATGGAAAATTCAACTCTTCTACTGGCATACCTGCTTAGTGGTCTACACATTAAATAGGATACTGAATATTAATTATTCATTCAAAAGACTGGACTTCTTTTTGGCTTTATTTTAAGTGTGTCAGGACATGGGATGTCAACTCACTTCTAAGTGAGAGTTCAGTATAGAAAGTGTGTAAATCTAGGATAACAACTTATTTAAGTGATAAAGGTTCCTGCTAAGGTAGACACTCTTAGCAGGCAGCAAGTGTGAGGTGCATTATTGTAAGGAAGAATAATTGGGTGGACACTAGAAGTGACCAACCATATGGAGAGTTAGTGTGGAGTAGCTGGCACAAGGTAAGTTCACATCCCTACTTACTGCCAACTACCTTTGACTTCCATACGTGTCCTAACATGCAAGTTTGTATGTGTTTGTGGGCAGAAAGTCAGCCTCCGTAGCATTGCTTTCCAGTGCCTAACCTGCTTCAGAACTAGGAGCACTAAACAGACGATGAGATCCATGGAACTTTGGTGCAAGACCGAGGAGCAAGCAGGGGACTGGCTTGTGAAAGCTGACAGATAAATATAATCCCTTCATGCGCTCTCCCTGGCTGCAGTTCTTGAAACGTGCAACCAAGGAGAGTTGCAGGTAACGTAGCAGGCTGTGCTGGTTTTTGCTCATTGCAAACTCTATCTCTCTCTTGAAAAAATGCATGGCAGGAGATTGTAGGAGGGTAACTCCATAAGGTATTCTATCTCTGTGGGAGAAAGCAATGTGGACTGATACTGACAAAAGTATCAACTTTTACCCATTTTATGTGTAACTAGGGGAGATGTCAAATCCATTGATAATTTTCCTAAGCATATTTGTGAGAGAAACGCCATACAACTAGACCGGTAATTCTCAGCCTTTCAGTCCTGTGGGCCAGATGAGGACTTCAGACTCCACAGACTAGTTTCTACAGACAGGGCCAGTCTGTGGCCCTGATCCTGTATGGAATCAGTCTGTGGGATTGGTTCATGAGTGCAATTTAGTGCACCAGTCCAGTATTGTGCATCCGATCTGGAGTGACTCTGCTTGCCAGTGCAATCTGGTGCATGAAGTCATGCCATACAGTTTGCAGCGGGGTCTCCCTACGGCTTTGGAAATTTATGGTAGAATGGTGGCAGTGTTATGGTGGAGGAATGGTGGTGTTCAACCTCCAGCCTGAAGACTGGATTTGGCCTGCAGGCTAGAGGTTGAGCCCCAGTGAGCCAAACATTAAGGAAAAGTAAAACCAGCTGCTTACAACACAGATTGTTGGCTCCACAAGTGCCTGTTTGATGTCTAGCAACAGGCAACCCAGACTGTGCACTATCTGGTGAAAGCAAATATTATTCTAACGGTGTCTGTCAGTGAAAGAATAATAATTCGGTCAAAACTGCCTCTTCCAATTCAAATGTACCTGTTACCTTATTTACACTGCACTGAGGCATTTGTTTTATGTTATTAACAAATGTTTTATAACTTGGCTTCTTCCTATAGACAAACTCATTGCTGATTGCTTGTAGTTTGGATCTGGGTCCTCAGTGGCAAGTGGCTTTTGAAGTGAGCTGAAGGTACCCAACTCTTCACAGGATAGGGTCCTCTAGGTAAAGTTACCGCTTCCTTAAAGAGTTTTAGTTGTTTTACAAAGAAAGGATAAAAAAGAAGAAGAAAACAAATGCTGCCTTACTTCCTGTGCTGATTTATTATACACATATAACTGACAAGACTATCTGGCTTTATAAACATTGTAAAAACATTACCTGAGCTCTCTTTCATCATGCTTACCTCCGAACAGGAATTTTACCACTTGTGTTTGTCAGAAATGCCAGCTTCATCCAGCTGAAATTTAGAATGAAATTATTTTTAAGTTTTATTTATATAATTAAAAGCAGGTACTAAAATTGATGGTGCTTATCATCTTTGATAATGAGTACAAGAGAGATCCTAACTCTTTACTATTTAATGCTGAAATGTAAGAATTCATGTCACAGCAGATGGCTTGTGCCTTTACCAACCACACACGGTACAGGGGCCAGGTGGAATTTCAGTTCCTGTACTCAGGGAAACATAAGAACTGTTACCATGGCATACACTGCACAACTGAGCAGGGACCACAGGCTCACTACCCTGCCCACTGACTTCCCAGGGGTTGGGGAATACTGCACCTCATAAATGGTGACAGACAGAAGAGTGCTGACTTCCCCAGTGCTCTGGGGTTGTGGTTTTCAAACTGTAGTCTGCCACTAAAGGTTCTGCAATAGACCACAGAGACTAAGGATAATGATGGAGTGGGCTGGAGGCAGTGTGCCACCACTGCTGGGCCAGGTTGCCTGGCTCCGCATCAGTCTTTAGGAGGGGGTGAGGGTTCCATGGAAGAAGTAATGATATGAAAGAGCCCCATGACTTTAAGAAGTTTGAGAAACACTGCCCTAGGGAACTTAGAAGGACACTGTCTCTATCTTCAGTAGGGGTGCGTTGATATAGATTTTGGGGGCCAATACCAACAGCTGATTTTTAAGGAGACATATTGGCCATTACCAATCCAATTTCTGATACAAATGTTTGCAGATAGTAAGTCTGTTGTGATGGAAGGGGAGGGGAATGGTATTGGGGGGCAGATCAATGACCCCCGCAGTGAGGGAAGGGGCAGGGGCAGATGCTGCCCAGCCAGGGTGCGGCAGGGCATAGGACATCGGGTTCATCGGGAGGGCAGTTCCCACTGCTGCATGCACCCTGGGAGGGCACAGGGGAAGCATCTGCCACTAGATCTGGAAAGAAAGGGGCGGGCAGGCTGCAGCTGTGGGCTGGAGTCAGTCTGCATTGGACTCTTCCGGGGGGGAGAGGCTGGGCTTGGAAAGGGGGCTACAGAGGGGGCTGCAGCTATCCCAAATTTTGCCACAGCCCTGCTCACAGCACCACTGTGTGCCAAGCGCAGCCCCAGCTCTTCCCGGCACATGGGTGGAGGCAGGGCATTGAGCTGGGGCTGCACCAGATGTGCAGCTGTAGTACTGGGAGAAGGGCTACAGCAAAATTTGGGGTGGCTGAAGCCCAGTCCCTGCCAAGAAGAGCCTGGCACAGCTGCAGCCACAGCTCCAGCCCTCAGCTGCAACCCACCCACCCTGCCCTATGCGTATTTGGGGGCACCACCCTCCCCGTGCCCTCCCAGGGTGCGTGCAGGGGTGGGAGCTGCCACCCCCCACCCCCCAGTGAGCTATGGCTCTGTCCTGCACCCCACCCTGCCCTGGCAGTGCCTGCCCCCACCCTCACTGAGGGGGGCATTCATCTGTCACCCCATGCCCCTCCTCTCCACCCTCCCCTTCCACCACAACAGACTTACTAGCTGCACGCAGCTCTCCATGCTGCTGAGCTGGGCTCCTTGTTGCCTGTGTGCTAAGCTGTGCTTGCATGCACACACAAGCATTTATTGGCCAAATTATCAGTCGCATTGGGCTGATTTCTGATACAGCCAATTTTCTTTATATTGGTACCAATCTGATATTGGACCGATGTATCGGTGCACCTCTAATCTTCAGTGCTTCCATAAAGCAAGTGGCTCCATAATATAGAGCTGTGCTGTAAAAGCACTATTCAGACCAGAATAATCAGCATATCATTTGGTAGATACTGTCCTCCTTGGTATATCTATTCAACTTTCAAAAGTGGGAGCCCCTATGGGGGTTATCTTCGTGTATCAAGGAAAGAAGAGACAAGATGATAATTAAAATCACAATCCAGATGAATTAAATGAACACTTGTAACTCTCTTCCAATGTCTCTTGGGCAGATGCCAGGCAGCAAGCAGGGGAATTCTTATGGTTACAGTGAAATATGAACCCTCAACTAGGTTAACAACATTATCTCTGGGGGGATTAGAAGTCTCAAGAAATGTTTCAAGTGAGCTGTTTTGGTGACTTCATTTTTGAAGCAAGAACAAAATTGATAAGCTAAGAAAGCACCTGTAGGAAAATATGAACAAGGGGTAGGAGAGAGAACTTACTGTTTCTTCAGACATGTCATCGGACTGACATTGTTAGCTCTGAAGTTATGTATGATGGATCCGAGCCCTTCTACCCATTGCTGAAAGACAACAAAATATACAAGCATTCGGTTCTGAAAATACATCCAAAAGAGGTAAGCAGAACAATGTTGCCCTCTGAGAAAGCTTTTTTTCCTTTCCACACAGCTATAGCAAATGCAGATAACTTGACTTCTTCCCAAAGATGCCACAGAACAGACAACCAGCATCTGAACAGCATGTTACATCTTAATACTTCATTCCTTACAAAACAAAGCAATTTTGGCTCCTGAGTCTTTCCAAGCATGTGAATGCTATTAAAATAGCTTAATGCCAGCAAGGGCAAGTTGCTCACTGATTGATTTGCTAAGCTCTCTATTTATAGCTTGTATAAATATATATCTGCCTTTTAGTTGCCGATGGTGATATTAGATATTACTAAGCAACATTACACAATATGAGATGACATATTTAACTGTTCCTCTTTTAGAAAAGAAATGAAGCAAAATATGAAAAATCCATAGCAGGCCACAGACAGGCACAACTGTGTTATGCGACTATAATCTATTCTAGCTGCCTGCTACATATTCAGACTGGCTTTCTTTCCAGTTTTCATCCTTAAAAGTAAAACATTCCACCAATGATTTGAACACCAGTCCGCAAGCAGCAATACAACAACTCTTACATAAATCCTTAATGTGGACGTATATTTACTATAGTTCATATCTAGACTCTCTAAATTTGTAATAAAGGACTTGAAGACAAGAGTCTAACATAACCAAAACTCTCACCTAGTTTCAGTGGGAATCTTGACTGACAAAGGACTAAAAGTGATGGTTTTACAGAGTCAGTTTCTATCTCAGTTCTGCCACGAGAGTATTGGGATTACTCCATTACTTACACTTGTGTAACTAACATAGGATTCGGTCCACTGCTTACTATCAACCTAATGATTGAAAATGATTTCTGTGTACGCAACTCAAACTGACTTAAGTACAATCCGGCATTTTTCACTTAAAATAAATGCAGTTGAGGATGCTTTTTCTTTTCATGAGGTAGTGTTGTACAAGTCTATAAAACAGATGGTAACCATAATTTCTATGGGAAGGAATAATGAACACTTGGGCAAACTGTATACATCAAGTCTGACTAGAAGTTTAATTGGCTAAAATAACACAAAAAATGCCAGAGTTACAAATCTACAAAAAAAAAAGATCTAATGCAGACCACTGAACCGAAGGTGGAGTCTCCCCGAAGTAATGAGACTCCTTGTGAGTACAGGGCAACCAGGCTATCCAGATGATTTTAAGCTGTCAGAGAATCGGTTTCCTCAAAGGAAAAGTGCCTTTTTTGGGCCAACCATAAGCTTCCAAATTGTCTGGCACAGCTTCACAGAATGATCATACTTCATGCTGATTGTGTTTCTAGGCAGTCATTAAAGGATTAATAAATCATTAATAACTGTTACTAGTAGGTTACAATACGGGTGCATTAACAAGCTGTTGTAAGACATCGCTATAAGCAATGATGGGCTCATTGGTTTCATAGTTCCATAGTGCCTAGGGTCAGAAGGGGCCTAGAGCAGGCCATCTAGTCTGACCCCCCGCCAATGGCAGGAACGAGTGCCAGGGTCACAGGACCCCAGCCAA
>JAGPOW010003648.1:101526936-101626443 GCA_030014935.1 Caiman crocodilus
AACTTGTGACCATTGGTCCTAGTTACCCCTGGTGGTGCCCAGGAAAAAAGAGCCTGCCCTATTTCCTGCTGATCACCCCTCAGCAGCTTATAGGCAGCCTCCTTTGCTGGACTCTATAAAAATTGATTAGCTATTAATTAAAATGCCTGATAATAATATACTGTTCCTCAACAAGCTATTCAGGTAGTCCATCCTTGATGTGAAGTGGACTTCAAAGAAATATGCACACACAGGGTGTGGAGAGACATAACACCTGAACTATTCCAAGAATGTCACTGATTGGAAACCAGCTCACAATTCACTCAGTTTAGAGGCGTCTGCACATATGCTGCCAAGAGTTTTAAGCAGAACATCTTTTAGGCATTGCAGTGTTGTCATTTGCCACCAGAGGGTAGTAGTGAATATCCAAACCAAATGCCTCCCAGTGGCAATTCCCCAGTTTCCCTAGTATTCCCTCAGCAAAGATGCCCCCAATTGGCTAGGTGCTAAGGAAGATGTCAACTGCCTTTCATTGCAATTGTCTGATCTTCCTTCTCACTGAATTCAAAACAGACTATTCCTGCACGTTACCAAAGCATGTGTGGTGGTACCCTGACCACTGAACCAGTTCAAGGAGGACTGTTTCAAAATAATACCTGATTAATAATATATTGCTCCCTTACAAGCTATTCAAGTAATTTACCCTTTATGAACGTTAAAGGTAGATTTATAGTTACATTAAAGTGGACTGCACAGCAATATGCACACAAACAGAGCAACCATACATTTGAGAAGAATTTGAAAGGCATGCTATTGCTGGATGGCAACAGAAGCATTTTATTATATATATGGACTAGGTCAAGCTGTGCCTGCTTTTTTCAGATCTTAAGAAAGGTGCCTTGAATCCAAAAGCTTGTTTGAAACTCTCCCAACCATTAAGTCGGTCCAACAAAATAATCACCCACAAAAATCCTTCCTTCTTTATTATTATTTGCACATTCTTTTCTTCTTATAATTCCCAAAATCATCTCTCATATTATCTCAGCTGAAATGTGATATATGATATACAAAGAAAAGTATGGTACCTGAATAACCTTACCGTCTCAATAGACAATACAGACAAGGAAACATACAAATGAGTTATTTTGAGGTATACCTTCTACTACAGTTCCCTATTCCTACCCCTAGCTCCTCTTCCCCTCTCATTCTCCTGCAGTTAGTTGCATTAGCTTATCTGTCCACATCATAGAATCAAATTAGGCCTAAGGGATGTCTGGTGAGGAAAATCAAAAGGGAAAAAAACCAGACAGATGTTACTCATATTGTAGAACCAGGGGTTCGCAACCCCTGGCACTGTGCCAAGCATGGCATGTGAGGCCGTTTTGTTTGGCACACCATGGCCAGCCCTGGCTCTGGGTAGCTGTTGCCAGCGATAGAGCCCGGGGTGCTCCCAACAGGGCTTACAGCATCCCAGCTGCCTGCTGGGAGCAGCCCAGGCTCCTGGTTGGCAGCAGCTATCCAGAGCTGGGGCCAGCTGCAACTGAGAGGCTGTAAACAGCTGTGCCGGGCTCCAGAGCCCAGGCATCAGCTCTGTATCGGCACGTGCACGTGTGCCTTGGACTGTGTGGTAGGGGACGGGCCTGAGGCAGCGCAACCATGGTCTCTCCCCTGCTCACTGTACAGAGCTGGTGACTGAGCTCTGGAGCCCAGTGTGGCTATTTGTAGCCAGCCTCGGCTCTGGGCAGCTGCAGCAAGCGGCGGGGCAGGCTGCAAACAGCTGCGCCGGGCTCCACAGCTCCTGCATCAGCTCCAAGCTGGCGGCAACTACAGGGCTGGAGGGCAGGGGCAGCAGGGCTAGGGGGCAAGGGATTCTAGTCCAAGCCATCGCTCAAAGCAAGACCATCCTCAATTATATCATCCCAGCCCAGGCTTTGTCTAGCTGGGTCTTAAACAAACACTTATTATTGTAAGTGTGTTTTGAATTAGGGAGCTAAGGAGGGAAGGGATACATTTACAATCACTGTAATTGTAAGTGACCTCTGCTTCTTGCTCCTTTCTCAGCAGGGATGTATTCTGGGAAAATTCTGTTTGCCGGAGTTTGTATGCATTGGCCAAAATGTTGAAAGAAGACAGTGTACATTTGCACTTTTATAGACTAATTAAATCAGAGATGTATAGCACAGCATCTTCAAAACAAAGAGCTATTTTAAATTGCATATACAGCCATTACTTATTTTCCTAAACAATGAAAACAGAGCACAGACTCCTGCAGCAACTGTTAACTAGGTCTTAGCCAGTGGCATTTTGGAGCAGTTCAATTGTTGTTTGTCCATACCCTCAGTTTTGCAACCTTGCTTCATACTTTTTAAAACATACTTTAAAAATGTGAGGAATATAACCTTCATAGGTGGTTTTCTACCTTCTTTCTGTTGTGTGAAGAGCACTGAAAAAAATTTCTTAGAATATTATTAATAATACATCCTGACCAGTGAAATTGTCTATAAATTGTGTGTAGTCTATAAACATAGCATTGAAACTCTATCTTACCTATTTAACTACTAAAAATAGCATAATAGAAATGTAATGCATCTGTTATGAGCATTGGCATTGCTATATTATTATTAGTCGCAATGTAAGCTGGATTTGTCTTAAATTCTTAAAAAGCCCTTAAATCTTCCAAGTTTCAATAAACTAAAACAAGCCATCACAGCACATAAAAATAACTGTAAGGCTATTAAATTTAACAACATTTTACTGTCTTTTCAAAAACTAAAGATTTTCTTCAACAAAATGCCACCAGATGTCAGTATAAGCTGTGTTTTCATACAGTGAATGCCACCATGGGATAAGAAACAAAAGGGTGATGTAGCCATGATGGTTCAGAAATTATGTCAGCAGCAAGGATTTCTTAGGGAGGTATCTTTTACTAGACCAAGTATACAGTTTGGATAAATTGGGCAAGCTTTTGAATGCAAGCCATTCAGACCTGAGGAAGAATGCCTTGCATTCAAAAGCTTCTCTAACTTTATCCCATCTACATAGTTGATCCAGTAAAGGATATCACCCTAAGAAATCCCTGCCTGTAGCATAAGAAAAAATACACATTTGTATGCCAACTTGGATTTTCAAGCAATGCACCACAACAGTATCAATTCTACAAGCACCAAACTTCTGTTCTTAGCAGACTCTTTTTCATCGAGGCTGACTGGACAAAGGCATCACCATTGAAACACTACTTATTGTTTCAGACATACTGATAGCTCTAGCCATGAATTACTTAACCAGCATTTTCTTAGCAAGAATATTCCTGATGAGTCCCACTTAGTCGGGAATCCCTAATTTTTGCCCAGTCATAAAAGCCTTCCCAAGTGGTAAATCAAGCCTAGAACTGCTCTATATTATGCCAGCCAGATACGTAAGGGGAGGTACATAAGGGGATGAAATTCAGCCAGTACCTGATGAAATTCATCAGCCAGTAGCTGATGAAACCTACGACCATCCCCTGTAAAACACCTTTCTTCATCTCTGTCATTTGGAGCAAAATAATGGACTTTGCATAACTTAGACCAGGTAACCTAGACCTGAAGTGGCAGACTGAATAGGACTTCAGAGACATCAGATGAATATTCAGCCAGAAACCTTGTATAAAGAGAATTCTTTTTTTTAATTTTGCAGTCTAAAAAGCCCACAAAAAATCCATTCTGAGAATGCTAAACTAGTAACAAATATATCATTTTATGGCTGGCAAATCATTCTAAGATTAGGTATAAGAAAGCAAATGTGTAAAAGGTAATGACAGAAGTGTTTGTATCTTCTCTCTAATCTAACTAGCACACTAAGAGGAGGATCAGAATCTGATAACAGCCCTTCTTCTCGGCTATCGGGGCTCTTTCCATTTGACTTGTCCAGATTAATCATTTACATGAAGGCGAAATGCTAGAGAAGTCAAAGTTGAACAAAGTCAAACATAAACAAATCGGCTGCCTGACATTCAGAAATACCACACCAGACTTCTCTTGTAAGAAAGAGAAAAGCCATAATAAAAATCAGATTCTGAAGTCAAGTAAACAAAAGAAAGTTCATTCAGATAATTGGCTCCTAGAAAAAAGGTGATGTGTTTTGTAATGGAAATGCAAGACTGGATTTTGCCTTAATACTAAATAACTCTAGACACATAAAAAATACTAGATTTTCTTGCATGGTAACCTAGAGCAGGAACTTTTCCCCTAGTATTTAATCTTAAAAGAGCAATAGTCAACTAAATGAAAAAAAAAGATACAATAAGCACAGACACTAGTGAAGAGCTGAATGCACATTTAAGAGCATTAGAAATGGCTAAGGTAACTCAACTATCACAGACCAACATTGTTGACTACCTCTGTTTGGAAAAAAAGTGAAACATGACTGGAGAAGCATATGCTAAAGTGCTTGAATACTTATACATGTTCCTGAAACATGGAAGATGCTGAATTTTAGTCGATTTTGGATTTTAAACTTCATTGCAGAACATCAAGGAAGTTTTTTTGCCCCCCCTGCCAGCCATCTGACACCTCCAGGGAAGGAATTCTACCTGATCAGCACATCAAAGCACTACTCAACCCAGCTCACAAAGACATGCATGGACCCAGAGGGACAGACTTCCATCTTCAGCTCCCTTTGTGCAAAAATGAAGTGTATTCCCTACCTATGGGGATTTTTTACCATCTTGTACCATCTACACTTTTCCCAGTGCCTGATGAAGGGACTTTGCTCCTGAAAACTTGCAGAAAAGGACAATTTTCTTGCCATTTTCCAGCTAGTCTAATATAAGGTATCATTTTGGAACCAAGAGTTCTAGTTTTTTGTATGAATACTTATAAGCTATTCAGCTACCTTACTTCAGTTTGGGTTCATCAATGAAGCCAGCCAGCAATGGCAGGGTGCTACATGCGAGTCAACCTCTCAGCTCCTTAACAGTCACCAGCCATACATTTAATAGGATTCCCAGCAAATTAGGCTCACTATGAGTTGCTAAAAATTGTTCTTATCTACAGCTCATACTATTCAAATCACCCAGAGTTATATTGAAAATGAAACTTTTATTACCAAAAGGCAGCAATGCCATTACAACTGCCCTGAGTCAGTTCATCTTAGTTCATCATTAGATTAAGGAAACCTTGGGAGGCAGTGGCTGTGCTTTCTGCACTTGATATTATCCCCAAAGAGTGCCTGCAGTCCCCAGTGACTGACTGCTAGTCATGGACATGATGACCTTTGGGTTGCACTAACATCCAAGTAGGCCTACTGCCCATACCAAATGAGTTAATTCTCTTCCAATCTCAGCCTCATCACCCACAAGCAACACAACAAATCCATCCTGCTTCCCAGACTCAAAACCATTCTCTCACTTTCTCTGTCATTCATCTTCCCACTAGCACATAGCCCCAGTATCTCTCTTCTCATGCACATACAAAGCTGGGTAGGGAAAGGGCCTGATCCTTTGCTGTTGCTCCAGACTTGTCCAGTGCCTTCTCTCCCAAGAAGATGCAGTAACCAAAGGAACAAAAAGGAGTCTTTGCACAGCAACAGTAGCTTCTAGGGGCCAAGCAGGGGTTACAGCAGTTGAGTTGTTACCAGGTACATTGGCTCTACTGGATCATTCAGTGCAGGATCCAGAAACTATGGATGGGATTTACATCTTCAGCTGAAATTGTAACATGATGTCCTTTGTGGGTTATCAGCAGAAAAGGCTGAACTTGGAACCCTGGATCTCAAAGTACAAGCTTCAGTCTCTTAGCTGCAAGTTTGTGCAGATTCATGAATGTCTATGCAGTTTGGTCACTAGAGGGGGACAGAGAGCCACACTGAAGGAACATCAGTTAGACTAGTGATTTTTAACCCAGGTGCCACGGCAAACACTTACATATGATTCACAAGATAAACCCAGAAATTTCAAATAGGAATCAATAGTGTCAAAAACATTGTAACCTGCTGTGGTCTCTCTGAGTTCTTTGCAAGACAAGAATTGCTCTGATGTTTTTCTGTAATCAAGAAATGAGTGAAAGCTAAAAACTGACATTTTCCAAGGGCTGCTGCAAGTCCCAAAGGTTAGGTACTACTGAGTAAGACTATGAACAAGTGTACCTTAAAATGGGAGAGGGAGTTACCACTCAGGAGCACACCTCAGCTGCTACACTTTGTTATGTCTGCATGATCCTGTAGTGACACAAACCACAGTAACTTTAAGAATTGGAGTAGGTTGAAAACACTGGGATGAAGATAATTTATGAACTTTGTTGGTGCACTTTATTAGTGATCAAGTTCTTGCTTAGTGCTGGACTCACCCAGGTTACTGTCCAGTATAACTTAAAGCTTCTTAGTGATCTCATGGCCTGTGCAACAACTAATTGGAATTATCATAGGGAAAGGTAAAAGTTGATTTGACAAAATTAAACAGTTACTCTTTACCTGGGATTTTTTTTTCTGAGCAAAGGTCTTGTTTCATTAGCCTGAAGTCAGAGAACAAGGGGTAATTAATGTGTTTACAAACTGTTGAGTAGACTGCAGCAATGCGTTTTTTGTGGGCATGATGACCCCCACGCTTCCTGAATGGTGAAGTGTGTTTCCGAGGCTATCATGTACATATCAGATCTGTCCTCTGTTCTCTATACCTGCCTTTCATGGAACCCAGAATCAAGCTCAATGCCTCGAGGACACTCCACAGGCCAATATATATGAATGATGGCATACAGCTCCAAAGTAAAACCTGTAGTTGACAAGTGTGTTCCTCTGGCAAACAGGACTCTGTGAAGCAGGGGGAAAGTTCATCTGGGTGGGAAGAATTATTATTTTTTGTTGGCCCAGACTGTGGAATGAACTTCCCCTCGTTCAGGACCCCATAAAATTTATCACCTTGTTCTCCAAATGCAAGGCCCATTTCTTTAGCTTTGCTTTCCCTAGAATAAAATATACACTAAAAGTAAACAACAAAAAAAGCAAAATCAAAGCAGCCAATCAAGAAAAAGAAAAGAGGAAAGAAAAAATAACCCCACTATATATATATATATATTTATAAAAGCATCGAATTTTCTCAGTAAGACTGGGAGGGGTGATGAGAGAAACACTTGACAGATGGCTGTGACAGTACCTACTACACAGTTGAAAAGCAAAGCACTCACATACTATAATGAGATAAATGAGATGCAAGAACCTACAGAGAACAGAACAGATATATCAGCATTTCAGAAAATCGGAGCAGAATTATTGTTCACCTTCTGGACCATCCCGTGATTAGTCCAGCAGATCACTGTTATATTTAGTCTGTACCTACTCATGCAGTAGCCAATAGATGTTCCTATTATTCGACAAAGATGTCCAGGCAATCTCACAGCCATTCTTCGCACCAGGGGTTTTCAACCTTTCTGGACCAGTGTACCCCTGGCAGCCGGATGCAGAACAGCGTACTCCCGGCAGCTGGATGTGGAGCTGGGGTGGGGCAGGTGGAGTGCAGCTGAATGCAGAGCAGCGGTAGCTGCCATGTTCGCGCTTCCCCCAGCCCCATGCCTGGGTAAGTGGGCGGCACCTGCACAGCTGCACAGGATGGCGCATGGTGGCACTCCATCCCAGCTTGCCCGTGCATTCCCCCTAGGGCCTCCTCACATAATGCCGGTTGACAACCTTGCTTTACACCATTCTGCTATATAGATTTCCATTCCATACCATTCCCACACAGTTAGTTATGTGAGCGAAACTGGGTGGAAACTATACACCAGAATTAACTCTAGCAGAAAAAATTTAAAGGACAGAACACCAAGAGGAGCTTACTTTTCACAGAACAACTATTCCCTCTCTGATCTCACAATCCTTGTCCTTGAAAGGCATTTACAAAATACTTCTAAAAGACAGGCCTGGGAACAAAAATTCATAATCCTACTGGGTAGTAAAAAATCTGGACTCAGTACAGAGAGTGGTTTTATGGCTCATTACAAACTAACACATACGTGTACTAATCTCGCTGCACTTTACAGGAAACAACTGTGTTCCCTGTTCTTGAATTGTCTCCCTCTGCCACTAAATAGGCTGCTTTACAAGGGCTCCTGATAACCTCTTCACTCCTGTTTCACATCCCTCTCTACCCCTTCAAGCAGATTATTTGTACTTGCATTGAGTCTCCTCTCTGCTATTTAGCTCAGTTTGTGCCTGTCTCTTTCCTAGACCTGAGGAAGGGTACTTCATGCCCAAAAGCTTGTTCAACAGCTCTCCCAAATGTACAGTTGGTCCAATAAAACCAAAAATCCTTGCCATATGAAGTAAAAAACACAAGGGAAACTAAGTGATAGGGCAACATTCATTCCATACATCATCAGCTGCTACACTGTGTCTCTGTATGTTGCAGTGAAGCTGTGCCATAAAGCTAAACATGAATCCGAGGGCATTTTTCTTCCACTTCCAATATTTCATCAGTAAAGTCCCAGCTACCACATACATTCCATGTGTCAAGCACCCTGGACCCAGATTGCTTCTGCTGAATAACAGTGTGTTTCCTGCATTTTCCTACCACCTTCAGAATTATTTGAGCTGTTTCTCTAGGAAGAATGTCAAAAGTGACAAGAGAAAAGTTTTATCTTTTGGGTGGAGTTTCACTAGCAAAATGGGCCCCTCTCCATGCTAGCAGGCATGTTTTGGGTCCACTGAAAATCCTGCAAGAACACTGTCAAAAACAAGAATGTAAAATAGTAAAAAAGAAAACAAGTACAGCAAAGGACTCAAGCACCTTTTTAAATCTGCAAGGTACAGGCCAGCCAGCAACTGAAGACCAAGATATTGACATCTCTCATGAAGATGCCATTAACATATCCCTCGAGGATGCAGCTCCTGGGAAAAGGGAAAAGGTCGTTGTGCCATTCCATGGGAAGGTTTACTTACCACATCAGATAACATGAGCTGTGCTCTGATACAGTGCAAATGTGCATGTCACTCTTTGCAGCAGGGAAATGAAAGGAGCCAGGGAAATAAACAGGAATGCTTGAAAACCGAAAAAGCCAGATAGTTACTAGACTAATAAAACAGTTAAAAACATAACAACAACAAACAGTATACTGAAGTGCTTCTGTAATGCCTTCCATGTAAGGCATTCAACACTTTGCACACATTTATGAAATTAGCCTCACAGCAATTTGGTGCCCTCAGTTTACAGATGGGAAAAAGACAGAATCCTTATTTTACCCTATGTACCTAAATGGTGTGTACCCAGACAAGTAACTGTGGGATGGGACTCCCACAGTAGAGAGTGTTGAGAATATGGGTCTCCTGCTTCCTGGGCAAATGCTACTAGACTGCTGAGCTAAAACACAGGCAGGCCTCTCTTCCTTCTCTAACCCTTACTAGTCATGGGTTTCTACCCACTACAATTTCAGGGCTTACATAGCCTTATGAGCGCATGGTTGTGTCTCTTCCTAGGCATGCTCAGTGGATGCCTGAATGCTTGTGCAGCAGACCTGAACTGCAATAGAATTTAGCCCTAAGTGATGTATGCTGCCAGCATCATACAGGAGTGCAGCAGTGTTGGGAATAAAATATAGATTTCTTGGCTTCTAGTTCACTGCTCAAACTACTAACCATCTGAATACAACAACAGTATTGGGACCATCTGCTTGAAAGACTAGAAACCACAATTGCCCTTTGAATGAAACCTTCAAAAGGTAATCACAGTAGAACATAGATTCTTTACAGGGTTTGGTTCCTAACCCTCCTGTGCAGCTCAAGGTTTGTAAATTAGTGCGGGGTATACACAACTGCAACAAACAGCTGCTTGGGATGCAGAGGTGCACCACCGGGTTGTAGATGTAGAGCCCTCTGAACTGAAAGCTGCAGCAACCACCTGAACAGCTCTGTGTTAATTTGGCACAAACTAAACTGCTGCAAACTAAGAGGGTTGCAAACCACCCAAGTATGAACAAACTGGGTTCCACTTTATGTAACCATTGCCCTGAAGTCATGAGCACTTAAAGGCATTTAACTTTAAGCATATCAGTATTTCTCTACTGAAGCCAACAAGACTTCTCACATATTTAATTTGAAATGAACAAAAGCATTTCCATGTTTGTGCCTAAAACCCTGAAGATTATTTCCATGTTAGAAACAAAGGGAGCAGCAGGAGATTTCCAAAATTCTTTATAAGGAAGTTGTGCGTTTTTTTTCTGGGCACTTAAGGTTCAGAATTCACATTTGCTTGAAAAAAAATGCCAACAAAACCATGGAACAACCCAGAAGAAATCCTTCTGTGTAAAAAGGCTATGGGAATCTCCTGCTGTTACCTGTATCTTCCTATGTACTTATGATCTTCCTTTCTTGCTACATACCATCACCATTCTTGAAATTCCCATTGAAATGAATGAATACACCCTGGTATTACATGGAGAGCATTTAGTAAAACCAGCCTACACTTCTACTACATTGAATGCAGGGATATTTCTCTACTGGGCTCTTTGTGGGAAAGCAGTGCAGCAGAATCTGCACTTATCACAGCACTTGTCTGTTCCCTGAGCAAACTAACCAAGTAGAAATAAAAGTTAATTTACAAAGCTATTCAAACAATGTCTAAAACAATGCCATTAAAGTATGCATAATCATTTTTCAAATATTCCTATCAGAGTTGTGAATACTATTACAAGTATCTTTATTGTAAAACCAAGCCAATGAGCTCCCTCATCAGCTATCTGCACAGAGGTCACATGGAAGCAGTGTCTGATGTAGGCTCTTCTTGAAAATGATCTATCCCCCTATACTCATCCATAGGACTGCACACATTAATGTTCGTAACCTTTGTGAACCACCTAAAATTAAAGCTGCTGCCCTGTGTTCACAGGAAACAGACTTACAGCTTAATCAACACAGTCAGTGATGGGAAATCATCAAAACAAATACAAAAAAGGGCAAGGTAGACACAACGCTACTCCATCTTATATAAAGACTGAATTTTGCCTGCTTTTCTTTATCCAAAGTGTTAGCAATGCTCTCCCACATGCACAGCCATTGATAGGGGTGTGCAGGGCCTGGGGCATATCAGGCTGTGCAGGGCCCAGAATGGGGGCTAGGGGGAGGTGGCGACTGGCCACAGTCAGCAGTGCTCAGAGGCAGCAAAGCTGGCGGCGTTCGGCAACAGCAGTACACGGTGGCCACAGACTGGCCTGTGTAGCACTGACCATGGGCCCTCCAAAGCACGGCTGCCTTGATTCACATGCCCCAGGGATGGGCCTGCCCACGTGGATAGCTGAGGTGTTGAATATTTGAGTATAGACATATCAACTGTAAGCAATGTTAACATGGTAGAAAAAAAACAATGACCTTGTGTGTGCACTATTCGTCAGAGAACTTATCACCTAAGTATTTTAGCTGCCGCCAATTAGCAATTTATTCCTGTGACAGCCTTCAGTGGACACATCTACATAAGACACTTAATGCACAGTAGCCTAATAATACTGCACAGTAGCATGCCAGGCACAAACTGTGCTAATACACTACTGCACGGTAGTATTAGGCTACTGTGCAGTAAGTGTCACTGAAAAACTGTGCGCTGGTGCTACTGTAGTTACTGAGCATTTAGTTAGTAATTTATTAAGCAAGTACTAAACCAAATGCACAGGAACTATGGTGTATTAATGAACACGTAGGCATACCCAGTATCACTCTAAGTAGCCTTGCAATGCTTGTAACCTATATTTACTACATAGAGAAAAAGATGGTATTAAGTGGGCTTTACTGGGTACATCTACACATGCATTTGAATTGGCCTAAGTTTCCTCTGGTGTATGATACTCTGGAGTAAGTGCTTTTGGGCAGGCATCAAGATATGCAGAGATTAAGGAGAAGATTTGTTGCTCTTTGCACCATGTTTCCTGCAGCCCTACAATGGGCCCCTGCTGCCACTCAGGGGAGCTCCAGGCTCCCCCAGGGTGCTAGCCCAGGGGTTAACAGAGAGCACCAGGCCAGGAGATAGCTTGTTCCCTGCTCAGCTCCAGCTGCTCACAAAGCTGGGGGAGGGGAAGGGCGGGGGGAACAGGCTCTCCAGCCTCCACCATCAGAGCTACAAGTGCCACCTCCGTGACCACAGGAACAGTGCTGAAAGACACTGATCTCTCAGAGCCGGTCCCATGACTGTTAAACCATGTTCACAATGGCAGAACAGGGGCTGGGAGATAAGGATCTCCCAGAGCCTGCTCCCCAAATGCCATCTCGGTCCCCACCCTAGCAGTAGACAGCTCCTGGGGGCAGGAAGCAATCTCCCGCACCCTGGTGGATGGCTGACCGGAAGCACATTTTTTCCCCAGTGAGGCATCTACATGAGTACTACTGTGCTGTTATTAATCTCAAGCAAATATGCTACTTGTATTTGGGGATAACAAATTTATTCAGGATTGGGCAGGTTTATTGTGTAGTAAGCATGTGAACATGTACATGCATATGCTTACTTCGCAATAAATTATGCTACCACTCAGTTTAATGTCTCCTGTAGATGTACTCACTAAGGGGCTGACTAATTAGCTATGCACTAAAGCATCATCATCTACACATATGCCCATATTAGGGCACCATAAATTAATTAACTCCACTGTAGGACAGTACTGTCCAGGACAAGTAATATCCTACAGAAGAGTAATTTATACTGCTTCAATTCATGTATAGAGGGTAACTGGGGCTGGCTTGGTGTACAGTACCCTCATGCCCCTCTGCTGCCCAATATGACATCTCAGAGCAAGCCTGCTGCCAGCCCAGGGCTACTCTGCCCCTGCTCTAACTGCTGTGGTCCCAGGAGCATATGTACATGCTGCACCCAGGAGCTGCTGACTCTGGCACAAACTGTGCCAGACTTTATTGCATCTACACATGCAATTAGCACAGAGCACCGAGTAAAATTAAAATGAAAAAATAAAGCAAAATAGTTTCTGTTGTTTTTTTTCTTTTATGTTTAAAACTATTAGGGCTTTGACTCTACACCACATTGCCAAAATGGCAGAAAGGCGAAAAAAAGATGGTACAAAGTTCAGATATTAGGCTGTATCATTGATGTTTTTATATAGGACAGTTTGCCTGAGGTGCCTGCAAACTGTTGTGCAGCCCAGGAGACCCTACTCCAGAGCCAAATGCTGGCACAATACTACTCCTGCACTAGGGAAATTCTCCCTTCAGAGGTCACAAACCCATTTGATTGATTAGCTTGCTGTATATACCAGGCCACAGAAAGTCCATCTAGTAAATTTAGTTACTGATGTCCAGTGCCAGTTCAGCCTAAATTATGAGACCTACCAGCAGTTGTAGCTGGTTTATAAATGTGTAAACTGTACAAACGCTATAAACAGTCAATCACTTCCAAAGCAGAGGGCCAGATTCTAATCACAGCAATGCTGATTTCAGTGAAGATATACTGGTGTAAATCCAGAGTAACTCAGATCAGGATCTCAGGAATGCCATCAAGGAGAGTGTTCACTCGGCCAGCATGGATATGTATGCCTACAAGGAGCAATTAGTATTCTGGAAAGGGTTTATCTTATTATCAGTCTCAAAGGTAATGGGAACCCATAATTCTAAATAAAGTCCATAGATACCAGGGATGTTGTATAGTCCTGAAAATCAAGACTTTGACAAGCTGAGAACCCAAAAATTCTCTGTACCCAAAAGCAGACTATGAAATTTAACTCATAATATGTGATCCTGTTTTCCACTATATGCAAACACTCTTATTCCTGATCTACTCTTAGTGAAGAATAATGGGGTTACACAGTTACAGCTCTATACGAAGATAAGAGTTGAGGCATTTTTCTTTAGCTCAAAACTAGCAGTAGACCTATAGATTCATGGCGCACAAAAAGCCAATGTACTACAGTACTCTTTAGATATACTCTCACATACATACAAATTCAGATAAGGCATTAGTACCATTCCGAAACGCCCCACAACCTGGCTTATACCATGAGGATTTCAGGGCTTGCCTTTGTTTCAAACACTTGAGATCTGTGATCTGCTTTGAACTATCTTTGTTAACAAGCCCCATGTGTGTACTTTGGAAGACTGGAAGGGTCTTTCTGGAAAAGCAGCAGAACTGTCTCCCTCTCTGTTGGGACCTATCAGACTCAGAGCTCATGGACTAGCAAAATGCCACGCAAGTTTAGTCTTTTTCATCAAGTATCTGGACTATGAATAAGGCAGTATAAGGCAGTAAGCTACCCATGTCATGCAGTGCAAAAAAGTTGACTCACTGGGATACTACATTTAACCTATGCAATGTGTCCAGGTATTATGGCTAGCACATTTTAAAAAATATAATTATATAAGTGATATATGTTGGTCTCTCTCCTCATACCAATCAGTCCCATGTAGCCTATCTAGCTCAAAAGGTGGCTAATAAATGCATTTATAAAATATTCTAAAATAAGGAGGATATAAAAATGAATGCCTGTAGCAACTCTCTCTCTCTTTCTCTCTCTATTTTGAATTTATATTAGCTCCCCAAATGTTTCCAAATTATGGCATTATTTCCCTGAATATCCTGGTATCAGCATCAGCATGTTGAATGTCTACATAGTAATATCATTTAGTGTATCCATATAAGGTATATACATGTCTTCTACCATAGAGTTTACTCAATAATCACAGCGTTTAATGGGATACAATACCAAGCATTGTAAAAGTGAAGTGTTACATATTTACTGTGTATTTTATTGCATAACATTTATAGTGAATGGTCACAAGATGCTTTCTGTCTACAAATCTGTTCAGCCAGTTGTGAAAGAGGAAGAGAGGAAGCAGCTAAGGGATTAAGTGATACATATATCAACAAGCAAACCCTGCATTTTCAATGTGTAGGATTATTAGGTTTGTATGTTAGTGATCAGTATTCCATGTTTTTGCATATATATGCAAAGTAACACATCACCAGCTCTACAAAAAATAATGCTGTAACTCTGAGCTGCCCAACTGGAGGCCTGTAGACTGCTGTGGCCCATGAAGGACTAACATGTGGCCTTCAGGCTCCCTCCCAGCTGCCCCTGACTCTCTCTGCTTCCCTCGTGCCATGGCAACTGGGTTCTTCAGGCTCCCTCTCCCTCCTCTGGCTTTTACTGCCTACCCTCACTCCTGTGAACAAGATGGTACAGCTGGCAGAACGGGGTGCCCATGCTGTGCATATAAGAAAGGCAGGAGCTGGACTGCCCACAATGCAGGTGGATGTGCTGTTGGGAGGGGAGGGAGTGTATGTGACAAAGGTGAGCTGAGCTGCCTGGGCTGCAGTGGGAGGCAGAGGAGGAGGAGTGTCAGGCTGCCCACATGGCTGTTGAGGAGCGGATAATTGGGCTGTGGGGGAGGCGGAAGGTACTGGGCTAGCTACGCTGTGCATGCAGTTAGGGGCAGGAGGGGCATACTAGACTGCCCGTGCAGCCTGGGACAGACCAGGGGGGCTGCCCATGAGATGAATGGTTCGAAGTTTGCAACTCTTGCCTTGTAAATTACAGCACCTAGAAATGTGGCCCATGAAGCATACAGCCCCTGGCTGCCTGGAAGTTGAACAGCCCTGGTGTAACTTGTGTTTCAGCCCTTGGAACACAGGAGAAAAGCAAGTAATGTGTATTATTCACAAGAAACTTGCCTTAAAAAACAGTAGTAGCATTATAAATTTGGATTCAAAACTAAGATTCCCAACAATTTATAGTAGGCAAAGGTGACCACTGCACCCAGATGGAGTCAGTAGGGTTTCTCCCACTGCACTGTAAATTGCAGCATCCTGACCTTAAGCGGGAGTATTTGTGTGTTCTGTCAAACAAACTCCAAAGAAACTTCATAACATACATGAATTTAAAACCAACAGGAGGGGGAAATATCCTAACTTCCTGGAGTTTTATTGGCTGTATATCATTTTCTTTCTCCTTTTTTTTAACTTTAAAAATCCTATGAATGATGAGCTACACTTTACAGATAATTAAGTTCTGTCATAATGGCGTTGCTGTAACTTCTAAAAGCTGAGCTCCACCCTGCATTCAAACAGAACTAATCACGCTTTCCTTCACCTTCACAGGTAATACAAATCCACACCTACTTCTCCTCACTCTGGCTGGTCTTCCATGTGACCCCTTGAGGAGGGCATGCTTCATACTTTGGGATGTTCTGCTTTTAGATAATGGGGTTGCAGTGCACCCTTTCTACAACTTGGCTCACATTACAAACCTAGATGAATGACTTGCTTTTCATTTGGCCACCTCTATTCTTTTCAGCAAGCTCCTAATGAATGTTAGCTGCCCTTTCGTGGAGCAGGGCAGCAGATATGAAACTAGCCTTGTTGCACTAAAGGCAAAGCTGGCTGACTTCTGACAAAAAAACCCCATTTCTGCAAAACTCACAAACCCTTTCTTCTCCACTCATGCAATGTTTAACTGGAATACCTTAGCTATTTCTGTGTTTTCTGCTACCATGTAAGTGAAGCTGATGTTCACCAGATCTGTGCCACTACAGACACACACTGTCCGCCCTTCCAGCTCATTTTCTGCTTTTCCAACAGCCTCGAGAGCAGCAATGATTTTGGGATCCTGTTAAACAGAACAAATAACTTGTCAGATTTGTAGTGCTTCGTGACTTAATGTAAAAGTGCATTTCAGGTTCACATACATTGAAACTGTAAACATTTCCCAGTCCTCTCAGATATATACTGTTACTTAGAATATATGTGCATGAACTGAAAAAAAAAATCTAACTTAATAATCACTGCATGTCACTGAATCATAAAAGCTCAGGGAGAAATGCAGTCGCAAAAAGACATTTCAGAAAATTACAAAAATTACATTTATGGCGAGGGGAAGTGGATCACTGCGAGGACTGGAAATAGATGAATACTTTTAACACCAGTCCAGGTGGATTATTTAATTTATCCCAGAGAATAATGACCCCAAATTATTATTTGTGTGGAATAAGTTGGTAATTTCTGTCTATTTCATATTGACATATCTAGTAGTGTCTGGTGATTTTTATGTTAATTTGAAACATCCATAGATATTGCCTAGATGAAGCCACATGTAATGTCTGAGGTAAAGGGGTGGGGTATCATGAGGAAGTCTGCCCTGAAACTGCATATACTCTGGTTTATTGAAAGAGGATTTCTGTCTAACCTCACTAACAAAATCTATGTTTAAAGGGGAAAAATATATATCATTTTTAACTGGAACTGTAGTCTAATTGGTGCTATTGTATTTAATGCCATTAATAAGAGATGCACTTTTAATGGACAGCTGCACAGAAAATCTCTTAAGGAGAAGCAGTGAAGGAGTTGGGCCCAATTTTGGCAGAAAAAAGCTCGCTAAATTCTAGACATATTTTCAAAAAGATAAAATGATTAGAAAATATTTTGAAAACTACTGTTTTGGTCAAGCCCTCCGGTAGTTCCCTGAGCTGACTGCCTTTGAAACAGTGATTCATAAACACTAGTCCCAGCACTGAGCCATAACTGACCACCCTAAAGAGTAAAACAAGAAAGCAAACAAATCCTTTAAAATTAATATCAAGGAAATGCAAAGGAACGGAAATATTTAAATGGACAAGAACATAATTGACTAGAACAAGTTTACCAGTTTTCTAAAACAGCATTATAATAGACGTTTTAAAATAATTAAAAACCCCTTGAAGGGACCCATTTAACATATATTATCTAGATACGACAGCATCTAGAAAGGATGGTAGAGCACTAAAATGACATTACCAGACAACAAAATTTGACACTATAGCTTAAAGCTGAAACTTTTATACTCTGAATTCACAAGGGAAGCTGCCCGGGCAGAACTCTGTAACAAGATGAACTGCATTTCCACACTCCACATTCAGCTTGGACACTTTTTGTTTTAAAAAAACTGTATAAACTAATTACAGCGTACCTTTGGTATGGCTCCAAAACGAACACTGTTGATCAGGGAGCATTCTAATACCTGCCCTTCCTGGAGTGGCAAGAAACAATGTGTGAGTTCAAAGGTCTGTTGAAACGCAGCACAGATGCAAACAGGAAGGGAAGCAAATATAAACAACATGTCTTCCATGAAATCACAGCTAATTAATGCCAAAGTATATTTTCTTTTCACATCTGTTAATACCCTGTTAGGAAACTGGCTGATGTTAATTCCGAAAGTGAAGGAGTCAAGCTATCTTTTGACAGTTACACAGATGCATGTAATTTTAGTGATTAAAAATTAGCCAGGAAATAAGCAAAGTGTAATAATACAGGAAGGTAGGGATGTTCCGGATATCCCTGTACTCTACCTTTCCTTCGCTTTTCCACCTCAGGAAAAAGCCAAACTCATCCACTTGAAAGAGGCAGTTGGATTCAAAGACGAAGGACTCCTATTTTAAAGGAAGGACAACAACTATTATGGTAATATCGCCAAAAGTAAAGCAGTTTACCCCACCTGCCTTCAGAATGTATTTGCAGTCCTGCCAAGCTCAATCATTTATCACAAAAATCATGATAGTCCCACCACACTGCTCTCCTGCCAAATGAGTTTGATTAAAAAATACAAAGAATAATCAATCTGGGGATCTCTTCATTTGTCTTCTGCTAACTGATGTGTCAGGATGCAATCAAGTTCATATTTTCCTGCAGCCATAAAAAGTAGAAACTTTTCTTTAAATGAAAGGCTGAGATTCTTGATGAATCAAACACCAAAGATACAAAATATCTTGTGAAAGGCAACAAAACCATGGGACTAGGCAACACTGAATTTGTTGCCCCAGTCACATTGTACAATTACATTTGGAATGGGAAGATCCTCACAGAAATACACATAGGAAATTACCCCAAAGCCTTTTGCACATAGAGCACTAGGCCAGCACAAATACCAGGAGACTGGCAGGTACTGCAACAGGGAAGGACCGATAAGCCAGAGCCAGGGAAGCAGGCAAAGAATCAGATGAACAACCCCAAGAAGAAACAAAGAAATCCCCTCTCTGCCCAAATTACTAACCTCCAAGACTAAACTAAAAGGTAAACATAGTGCTATGTAGTGACAGTCATTTTTAAAGGGTAAAAAATAGCTTTCCAGAGATTATTTTATGAAAAAAGATTTTTTTTCAAACAGCCAACAACCATGACCTGCTTTATGCTCTAGGATCAGTCACTCAGGGGCAGATCCAGGTAGGGGGTTGGTGGTACTGTCACACTCCACTTTAATTCCTGCTCCTCTCAAAGTTTAAAAGAAACTGCTCAGCAGGAACAGCTGAATTTCTATTCATCTGGAGCTGAGGGAGTCACTGAGCTGCAAGGTGTGTTCTGGGTTTGAGTCTGGCTCTCAGGACTGTTTCTGACTTTTATCCAATAACTGATGCATGTGAAACGTAGATACAGGATTGAGAGTAGGGACCAAAACCCCAGGCTCCCTCGCTCTCTCAGGTTAGTGATCTAGCTATTCATCTAAAGAGTCACACTCATCCTTGTATGCTCTCTGGCTCACCCCAGAATAGTTGATGGCCTGGTACTTAAGGCACTTTCCAGGGTAAAGAGAAATGGGGGTTTGAATCCCTTCAGGCTGAGAGGGCTCCTAGGTTATATGCTTTAACCATAAGGCTAATGTATAAAGTCGGACAGTGACAGCACCAGCAGCAACCTTTCCTCCTGCAGGTGCCATGCTTTAAATGAAAATAACTTCATCTTACTCTTTGAAAAGAAAGGGCTCTCCTACATTCAGGGAAGGATGCTAGCCTAAGCATCTCAAGAAAACAGAGGTCCATCAGAGAAGCTGTGAGGAAAAGGGCTGGGTTAAAGACTTTTGCCCATGTTCCTGTTGGCTAGCTCAAGGCAGCTGCACACTGGTTGTGTTAATTGGATTGAACCTAAAAGGTAACTCCTTCCTCAGCCTGCTGCTATTGTTAGATTTCATATTTCATAGACATTAGGGCTGGAAGGGATCTTGCAAGATCATTGGGTGCAGTCCCCTGCCCAGAGGGCAGGCAGTCAGCAGGGGTCAAATGATCCCAGCAAGATAGGCATCCAAGCGTTTCTTAAAGGAATCCAGAGTAGGTGCCTGCACCACCTTTGTGGGGAGTCTACTCCAGGCCCTGGGGACTTGAACAGTAAAGAAGTTTTTCCTTATGTCTAGCTTAAAACGGTCTTCCAAGAGTTTGTGACCGTTGGACCTAGTCTTCCCATGGGGTGCCTTACTGAACCGACATTCTCCCAGTTCCTGGTGCACATCCCTTACATACTTAAGGGCTGCCAACAGGTCACCCCTGACCCTGCACTTTTCCAAGCTGAAGAGTCCCATGTCTCACAGCCTCTCTTCATAAGGAGACTGTCATTCTGAGGCATCTAAGGTAGTTCAGATCCCATTCTAAACTCTGTGGGCTTAGGCCCTTTACTAGAGCTAGCCTTTTTACTTCATCGTTTACTGAAGTAAAACAATCAGTAAAATAATCATGTCCACATCTGGGTCATCCAGTACTCTTTATTAAATATTCTTGAAAGCAAAACCACACACATTCAGATGTATCAGATGAACCCAATGTAGTAAATCTTTGAAATAGCACTTACCACATGACAAATAAAGCATTTAAGATCCTTCCCTCAAAGGCCAATGTTCAATGGCCATAAGTTTCTTATTAGTTTATCTATTCCAGCACTAAAAACAGAGGATAAGAAACCCATCCCTAATTTGACCGGCCTCTGTAATAAAAATACTTTTTGTTCAATTCATGAGATGAGAGGAAAGTATAATAACCCTGAAGTTATTTATCACAATACTTTAAATTTAGAGATTTCCAGTCAAATAAAAAAAGGATTATAATAGACCCCAATAAAACTATTCCCATAGGAAAACTGATGTTGAATATATTAAAAGGCTCTGCATTTTATTTGGTAGCCTGTGTTAAATGTCCCACTTTATATTCCTTTAACAAACACAGATTAAAGCGCAATTGAAAGTAGAACAATAGTAATCATATTCAAGAAAAAGTAAGGTTTGACTGTCTGAAACAGATAAAACCATTCTTGATCTCAATGTCTTTGACTATGTTTTAATAATTTTATTTTTCCATCCATCTTGCAGGTTCTTAGTCTATATGCATCTGAAACAGCAATTTTAGAAAAAAGGACATAGTGCACTTCATTGGTCCCCATCCTTTACGCTCTTCCCTACAAGGAAGAGCTTTATGTATGTTACAGACAGATTTGTATCTAAATCCTTCTTTTCTCCTACTCAGGGATTATTTTCTAATCACAGGATTAAATCGGCTATTATAAAATATATTTTAAAGGGGCTTTTTTAATAGCCAGAAAATGTACAAAGTGTGTTGTTATTTCTGTTTTATGTTGCTGTAGTTTTTCTGATAGGAACTGGTATTTGTCCATCATCTTGAGAAAAATATTATGTTTTTATAACACTTGTATAATAATGTAAAAAAAGCAGGGAAAGTGAAATTAAAAGAAGATTGTGAGACTGGCCTCTTACCTCTTCATATCTGTCAAACACAGCTCCATCTTGCATAAAGGAAGGAACAGGCTTCTGCCAGTTAAATTCATATGGTTTTGCCATGGTTATAGGAGAAAACCCTGGAATGGAATGCAACAGCAGAGTTCAATTGTTGTTTCTTAAAATTTCACGGACTGTTAAAGGGAAAAAAGGCTGTGTTTTGCTCTTCCGATTCTACAGAACAAGTGTTTTACAGAAGAAATACAGTGGGTTTGTAATTTAAGAGCTTTCCTTACAAGCATTATTTTACCTCTGACAGTTTTAATTTTAAAAGAAACTACGACTGAAATGTTTTTTGAGAAAAGTGGCTGAACATAACAATTATTTGAAAGACAACTGTAGATGGTATCAGCAATCAGTTTAAATCACTGCTAGAGTTTAAATAAGTACAGATTAATGTTGCCCTGAGTAACCTGCATTAGCACAGCTGGCAATATAAGTAAACATACACTTTCAGATAGATGCTACAGATCAATCATGTACTAGGCAGGAAGAGTATTTCTGTCCTCTGAATTTTGCATTTCAAAACTGTTTTGACTTTGTACATAGAACAGAGCATTTTCAGTAATATGTTTAGCAATATTTTTATACATAACTCAAGGTGTGTACACCAGAATGGTCAAGATTCATAAAAAACCCTGCTTAGGAGTAAGGCATAAAATAGAATAAGAAACCAATACTCTGAGTACCTGTACAACTGGACAAAAATAATCATTCATTCAGGATCTAATTTAAATCAGTCTATAAAATTTATTTTAATTTAGATTGGAAAAAAACCTAAAAAAAATGCAACATGCACACTATACCATCCCAGCACTTGACCGCGCTATACTTATACTAAGCAGTAGATCATTCTCAACAAATCCCATTGTATACAAATTAATACACTATCAAATACAGAATTTAGAGTATTTGATATACAGTTGGGTTCAATTTGTCATCAGCTTCCCTGCTCTGGGAGATACAGGGTCAGATCCTATTTTACCTATTTAGATACAAGTGGTTAAATGCAATCTTCTTCCACCCTGTTTGAGTCCTTGAATGTGTCTCCTTTTCTAACGTACCTTTATCTTAACCTTAAGACTAAGTCACAAAGATGGAGGCCCTAACTACCTTTTGCAATAATGATTTTTCAGGAACCTTATGTTACTTTTGGTAAGTGTTCATTAAAAAATAAACTGTATTCCAACTGTGTATTTTAATGCTATCCATCTCTTCATCTCCTGCTTTTTGTTAATCATTGATATGTGCATATTAAAACAACAAATCTACAATCTGTGAGACCTCTAGAATTAATTATTTCAGTTCATATAGAGACTATTAAAAATACCATTCATTTGTCATACATAACTTAATTGATATTAATTTTCCACCTTTTAAAAAGTTATTTGTGCTGTGTTGAAGCTATATGCACCAATGGCAAGAATTAGAAGCAAAACAGTATTTGAAGGATATTCATTCATCTTCATAGCTTCTTCTCACAAAGAGAACAGATATGTTGGTTTCATGAGCAAAGTCCAGGACAGGGAGTGAGGAGCAATGCTTTCTACTTGCGTGACCTTGGCTTGTCACAATTTTTGTGGACACTCCATTTGCCACTCTGCAAAATGCAAATGTTTCCCCTGCCTCACGGGGTTTTAAGAGGTTTTGAGAACCCTTTGGGGAAGTGGTTATAATAGTGGTATATTTACTAATATTTCAAAAATTAAAAAGTAAAGTGTCCCTCCCATTTCAATTAAGAGGGAATTACCTGTTTTTTTCCCCATGGTCATAGAAAACTGTGTTAGAGCACCTTTGTTCAGCAATATGACACGGTCCTTTCTGCTGTAGCTCACAGACCACACACTGTAGCCAAAGATACTTACTGAACCTTGAAAATGCGGTCGAGTTGTTATTTCAGAGTTATAAACAATGAGATTCAGAAAACGGTTTTCTAAACACACAAGGCTCACTTAATGATAAAGTATAAAACTACAACTCAACTGGAGTCTTTTATGTATTTAATTTATGTTATGATTTGTAGATTGTTGCCTGGCATAGCAACGAGAGAGAGATTTGTAAAAATAATAATAAAAAAAGGCCTACATAAAAGGCATCCGATTTGTAGCATAAGGAATACAACAAGCGCTATCATCAACCTTGTTGTCATTTTGTCTGGAAGAATAAACATAACAGATACAAAACAAAAAGAACATTAAGCTGACTCAACATGCCCGCTAGGCCAGGACTCTGGCAGGGAATGCAATTCTCTACTCTGAAATCCCGCCGTGCTTCTATAAAGCTAACCTAAGAACCATTCACCAGTGCTTTAAAGCTGACCTTAACCCCTGTAATGGCTCATACTAGAGGTTTCAAATTATGCAGGTAGTCTGCATGTCACAGAAAGAAGGTCAACTATATGAAAAATAAAATCTAACATTTCTCTTCTAGGGAAAACCACCCCACGCACCCACTACAACAGTATTCATGGGACACAATCTCACATGTGCCTCATACTGTCTGTTCCTTTGCATGAAAACATGTTTACCACATTAAATCTGTCTACTAGCAAAAACAAAAAGGCACCCAACAAGGGATGTCACTCAAGCTACAAGACAGGTAGTCCACCTTACAATGGATGCTATCATCAGCTCAAATTTCTGTGGGTTCAGGCTACTGCACTCTGTGTCATCTCACAAAAAAGTAATGATGTTTTTAGGGCTGTGAGCAAGAATACTGATTCATCATCAGACCATTCTATCAATGGTTACAGAAGATACAGGTGAAAACAGAGGCCCTCCACAGATGCATAGATACTCACAAGGACCACCATGATAAGTTGCTCTGACCCACCTGAAACATACAAACCAGATGATTATATATACAAAAATTTCACCCAGTTACTCCTGCAATGGCCGCTATGGCATGCACTGAAACAGAATTTACATCTTCACTGATTAGCTTTTGTGCATGCATACCAGCCTCTGGCTTCTTTACTATTCACTCCATCCAGAAAGAGTACACACCAACTGCAGGTGCTTCCTCAGCCTGACAAAGGGTATTTGGACCCAAACGCTTGCTAAGAAGAATTTGTCTGACTATTTGATTTGGTCTAATAAAAGATATCAGATTTACCCAGAGAACCTTGTCTGCATATGTCCTCAGACCAACACAGCTACAACCTATAGCCCTGTAACTTTTTAGACAGACACTCAATAGTACATATCTCCATATAAGATTCACTGTAATGGCAAATTTGCTACATCTCCTCCAATGGTTAATTACCTTTAGCATCACAAACATTTTATCTTTGCTGAATTCATCAAAGTGCCTGAAAGAGCTCTGCAGCCTAGCATTGTTATATTTTCCTCATTTAAGCCCTTGTGTTATTAGGCTCTCTTTAACCTCCTTGCTGATAAACTGAATAGCCTGAGCTCTTCAGTCTCACTACATGACGTATTTTTCCAGACAATGAATAGCTCTTATAATAATACTCTGAACCTTCGCTAGCCTTTCAGCCACCCTTTTAAAGTCGGGCCAGCAAAACAGGGCACAGTATTGTAGTAATGGTCTTACTAATACTGTATTCTGAGATACCACCTACCTTCTGCTTGATGCAGAAACAGTCAAATGATGGGTTGACAAGGACACCTCAGTCCTTCTCAGCATTGCTGCCTTCCAGAACTCAGACCCTCTTTTCCATAAGGAGGGGCCATATTCTTTCCCCCCATTTGCACACTCTTCACTTAGCTTGATTCAAATGCACTCCGTTTGCTTGCTGAAAGCTTATCATGGAATCCAGTTCTCTGTATCACTGACTTGCTTTTGTTGTTATTTACTGTCACACTAATCTCTCCCTCAACTCCACTCTCTCACAGGTCAGCATGGTTTACAGATGGCCTGAGAGAAATGAAGCGAAAGAGAAGACAGCTACAGTACATGGAACTGAAGACAGACGGATTTCAGCTAACAGGATTTTTAAGCCATATGCTGTAGTGGCTATGCAGGAAGTAAAGAAATCTTTCTTTCTTTCAACAGAAGCACTTGTCAGTCTCACACGCTTCTTTTCCCACCATTGCACTTCCCTTCCTATAGATATATACATTTTAAAGATGTCAAGTTTATGAGGCTATAGAAATATACAGCTATAGATATATATGATAAATGCATCCCTTTAATGCATCTCCTCCCCCCCCGCAATCAAATCCTAAGGATTCTAAATGTCTATAAACTAAGTATAAAAATACATTTTAATCATGATGTTCCAACACTTATTTGATTGCATATATTCACCTTGATTAGGTTTAAGAACTATACGTTTTGAAAAGGCATTTAATAACAATTTAAACTCCAGAAGACTTGATTGAGGGAATTACAGGATTCAAACACCAGGGTTTAAAGGCAGCCAAAGGGTAGGTTTCAGGAATTTCAAACACCCTTTCTGAAACAAAATACCATCGTTTTTCAAAGAGAATTATAATAGTAACCCTCTCACTTAAATTAGGTTATTTAAAAAAATAAACTAATAAAAATTCCTTCTGAATAAGCCCTTTACATACCTTGTCCATAAGCAGAATACGAACCCAAATAAAATGAACTTTGGGGTTTGCTTGCTGGCTGTAGGAGGACAACTAGATTCACCCTTGTAAACTCAGAAGTGAAATATCTCTAGAGCTATTTCCCTCCCTTTTATCACTGATTTACCACTGAGGTCATCATTTGTTCAGAAGAAATAAAACACCTCTTAGTTTACCTGTAACTCTTGCAAGCTGAGGGCAAAATATAACCAAATCACCACCTTGAAAGCAGTAGTATTTGAATGAAGTGTCTCCCTCTATAAATAAGCTCTTATGTAAATAAGCACACAATTAATTTTTAAAAATCTTGACTTTGCCTCTCTTTCTCTCTCTTTTGCTTACAAAAGGGCATGGCATACCCACACAGGATGAGGAAAGGATTCTGCTAATGTAAAGCATAAACGATTCACAGGACCGAGGAGAAAGACAATACTATAGGTTAAGACCAGTCTAAGATTCTGGATGAAACTTCCTGTGCAATTCTCCAGTGTAATACTGTGCTACCCATTTTGAGAGGAAGGCAGGAGGTTTTCTTTTGTACCACTCTCCCTGTCTGTATACAGGTAAGTCATGACTTCTAGAAATACCTGAATAGAAAAAAAAAAGAATCTATTAAAGATCTTGTTGCCTTGGGAACAAGCCAGTATCTATAAAGTAAAAGGTAACTGCCTTGAGAGGAGGCTTTTTCCTATACATGGTCATCTGATGACTGCCTCCATGCTGCACTAAGACAACACTGTGCCATACCATCAAAATACTCCCTAGAGTTTTCATGATCAGATTACAAACCTCTGCAGAGAATTACAGCTTCCTTCAATAACTCAGTTTACCTAGTAGTCTATTTTATCCCTTCATTTTAGCTCTAACAAAGCATTTGTTTCAGTTACATTGGTAAACAAATGAATATACTTCCTCAGTCCTTCACCTCTGAGGCCATACACACGTCATTCCCCCACAGAAAACAAGGTTTATCATGTACAACGTGATTCCAACTTGCATTCAGATCAATTGTAAGCAGGCCTTTACACTTACATAAAGCCTTGATGAAGTTAATATGGCTCCATATGGGCACAGGAGTTTCTCTGAACAGATGTAAGAATGTGGGCTAAAAGATGTTAAATGTCCGGGCCAGCCTAATCCTTAATACCAATGCATCACAGTCACTCCTGTTCTTATTCTTCATGTCTCTAAATCTGGGAAGCTTGGTTATGCTCAGAATGAGTCTGACTGAGGGATTAAAAATGGAAATAGACTATCTCCTAGCCATTCTCATTAATTTTTATGGTAGGCCTCCCTTGCTTCTTATTAATTTCTCCCACTCGCATCAAGATCTGATGCAATTTTGAAATGGGAACCATTATATAATGTGCTTGAGATGATCCAAAATAAATTTCCAGAATTAGAAATAATAATAGTAGGTTATTTCTAGACTAGAATTGGTGACACCCATGATATTAAAAGGAATGTGGGTAACCCCCCAGTAACCTTATGTGATAAGAAATTAAATGAAGGAGGGTAATGGCTTTTGAAATTCAACGCAGGAGAGAATTTTAGAATGCTTGATGGACAAACTGGTAAAGATGTACCTGGGGCATTCACATCCGTTACATCTAAAGGAGCAAGTGGGACAGATTGTATACAACTAGAACCACATGCAGGGTACAGGTATAAATCATTTGAAAGTCTACCACGTACGGAAAACGATCACTTCCCTCTCTTTCTACAAAATCCATTAGAATCATATGAGGAACCTCCTACATAAACTGTTCATCTAGCCCACAAATTAGAAGTAGTCAATAGAGAATTTGACGGAACAGTAAGTTACAAGATAAATGTGTTGTTCTATTCAGAGATACTCTCTCAGGCCACTTACCACATATTCTCAAAGTACAAGAACCCCCAAAACCTACTACTTAGATATGAAGCAGTTAGAAAATCCCCTCACACAAGAGTGTGTCTTTGTTGGTTTGATGAAGACTGCTCTAAAGCTAAAGATGCTTTAAGGGATGGTTTGGAGAAATAGAAATCTAAAAATGACTGTGCTAGTTTCCAACTGATCAAGAAGATTAAAATAGACTATAAAAATAAATAGACAGAAAGAGGAAACAATATTAAATGAGGCTATGGGAGGAACCGGTAGTCACAGGGAAAAAATAACAATAACCAATGTTTTAGAAAAATTATAGCCAAAGGGACAAAAAATAGCTTAGTTACCGATGTACATATTCCTGAAGATGCCTAGAATTAAAAAAAAGTTTAACAACTTACTGAGAGATGCTGAAGGAAATGGTAGCTTCTCACTGAAGGAAGTTTTTTTTCTATTAAACTACAAACAGATCATTCTCTCACCTCTGAATCTCAAAAAAAAAATCCTGTATATACTTACTGAGAAATAGAAAGGTCCCAGGCCTTGTCTTCTTCTCCCAGAAATCTTCAAGGAATTTTTTGAGTGGTGCTGTCAAATTTTCCCAAAAATTATTAATGTAATTATTTTAGAAGGCATTTATCCAAAGCACTGAAATGAAATTATAATAGTCCCAATTTTTACAAATGGCAATAAGAGGTCCGGTGTTCTGTTGCCCCATTACTCTCAGATACCTGCCAAAATACTTGGGAGATATTTAATGTTCACCTTCAGACATGGATTTCTGAAAACAATATTTTGGGAGATGAGCAGGCTTGTTTTAAAGAAAGCTTTTCCTGCATGGACCATTGCTTAGTGTTGCCCTATTTAGCAACTAAATATATAAAAAGACATAATCTTCTGTATATAGCCTTCACAGATCTCAAGGGAGCTTTTAGCTCTGTAGAGAGATTAAAATCATGAAAGATACTGGCAATAAAATCAATGGATAAAGCCCTCTTATGATAAATCATTAGTTATTATTCAAATACAGCATCTAGAGTGCACTATGGGACTGGCAGTGCCCTGTCCAATAGTTTCTCAACTCAGATACCACAAGCGTGTTTGTTTCCTCCACTGCTTTTAAATCTATTCTTGAATGTTTTAAAACAGGTGCTGACAGGGAATCAGTTCTACACACCCATGATTTTGAATTACTATATCCTTCTCTGGCTTTACGCAGATGACATGCTAATGTCACAATCTGAAATAAGCCTCCAAAGACCCTTTTTAGAAGGACTGCACCTCAATCAGCTTGCAGATCAACACAGATAAAGCCAAGGCATTGATTCTTCGGAACGACAGGAGGAAACGAGTTTGGATTTTACAGAAAAAGAAACTAGAAATGGCATCTTCTTTTAAACACCTTGCAAAAGTATCAGGTGATCAGAGACCTGATGAAGAATGTCATGCATTCAAAAACTTCTCTATCTTTATCCCACCTGCATGCTTGGGCCAATAAAATATATCACCCTAAGAAATCCTTGCCTCTTGCATAACTTCTGGACCAACCACAACTTTACTCTTACACTACCATTAAATACCCTGGAATCTACTTTAGCAAAAATCTGAGCTAGAACAAGCACACTGACAATGTAAACAGAGTAAAACACACTTCCGGCAGGGTTGTACCTTTTTACAGTAAGGCAGGCAACAGAGAGATTCTGGAAGCATTAAGGTCAGGTATAGTACACTTTAACCAGTATAAGTAATCAGAAACTGGTCTGTACCAGTAACAAAGTTCAGCATACAAAAACAGCCCATACCTCTAACAGAAGGAAGTTTGGTACGGTACACACAGGCCGGTTTAAAAATGGCAGAATCCAGGCTAAGATTTGACTGAATCCCTCCCCAGGGGGGAATGTGTGTTCTGTTCACTACTGATCCAAACGACATCACTTACAGAAAACCACGCAACCTGGATCAATTCTGCCTCAGGCTTTTTGAATATCTGTACCTGGCCTAAAGATCTATAAGTCTAAGGTAATCTCCATTTTATTGTACGGAGCAGAACTCTGAGTTGCCGCCATCTAGTTTATTCCAAAACCAAAATAATTTCTTACAATTTTTTAAGGCAAATGATCTCTGCATGCATAGAAAATTTTAAATATTGGGCTAATATATTAAAAATAATCTGGCTTCTTTCAAACACTTTGGAGCTTGTCCTATATGCCTTATTTGCTCAAAAAATAAGGGACTAAATCAAATAAAATTTCCTGTTTTTGTTTTATTGTTCACCACTTCATTTTATCTTTTCTTTTACATCATCATACACTATGTCCTGTTTTAATTTTGTATCAACTGATAGAATGGATAATCTTACTGCATGTTTTTAGCAAAAATTATAAGTCATATAAATGTTATTTTATTCTATTTAATTTTTATTGTTCATACTACTGTACTGTTTTGGAGAAAGCTGTAAATAAACTACATGTCTCTAAACGTACTTTATTATGCAACTATTGCAACTTTTTAGGAAGAAAGCACTAATTTTTTGTAATTACCCTTTTAGTCTAGTTTATGAAGGCCTTAAATGCACCAGTTACCATGAAAGGAAAAAGGCAGAGATCACGGATGTATTTTTTAAACTGTAAAGTTCTAAATGCCACATTAGAACTCTATGCTCTGGCTATATTTTAAGTAAAAGGTAGGGTACATTTGCACCTTGTGAACTATATCAGATGTACTGCATAAGCTTTCATAAGCATATGGATTGCTTCGTCAGATGCTGTAAAACGACTGCAGGAAACAGAGCTGCTAAATAGAAAGCAGCATTTAGAATACAAAAGGTAGGTAAGGGGGAAAGAAAAAGGTAGGGACACTTCTGAGAAAGGCAAAGGGGTAAGAGAGAGGAATAAGAAAGTAGATCCATTAGGGGACCTAGAGCTTATAAAAGCTAACTCAGGTAATAGTATGAGCATCCAGAATGCGTAGTTAGACCATTTTTAATACAATCCAGTCTGTGGGTAAGTTCAACATGTAAGTTAAGTTCAACATGTTACACAATTTCCGGTTCAAGTTGATTTTTAAAGTGTTATTGTCTAAAAATAGATTACTCTAAGGTCAGGAATAAAATGTCCAGGAAGGCTAAAGGGTTTTGCCATAGGCTTGTCTGTCCTTCTAGAAATAGTGTCAGCGCTGTGTTCATTCATTCTTACATGTCAGGACCACCCCACCTGTCCAATGCACAAGAAGAGGGTCACTGTAAGTAGAGGAGTGTGTATATGATGTTGGTAGTGGTGCAGGTAAATGAAACTCAGATGCTATAATCTGTGTTACCTGGTCCAGTGATGATGTGATCTGTTTTGGTGAGGCGGCGCACCTGGCATCTAGGTCCAAGGCAAAGATTAGTGCCTTGGTGAATATAGGAGTTGTGTAGCCTTTCAATGAGATACCATTTGAAGTTTGAAGCTGGTGGACTGCCTGTAAGACAGGGCACGTTTCTGCCCCACAGCTAGCATTAGATGTCTGGCAGTCATTAATGTTGTGTCCAAGGTTTTCAAGATGGGGGCTGGAGGTGACAACAAAGAATTCTGTTGTTCTTGTTTTTGAGTTGGTTACTCTAGCAGGTTGGAGGGTGTCTGTGTCTGGCTCTGTTGATTTCAGTGGCTGTGGTTTTAGCACTGAATTGTAACTGTAAAAAAACCCTGTCTAAGATCCTTAAGGTATGCATCCTGGTCGGTGGGATCAGCAGAGATACAGCTGTAACATAATGGATAGCTCTAAAAGAAGATATCAACAATGTACCTTAGGTATAACAAAGGGATGAGAGAACATCTGAGGAGGAAGACAAATTCTGTCATAAATATATTGGCCTATAGATTTTAAATGATTACTAGAAAACGTTAAATATCTCTTTGAGGGCCCTGTATAAAAAGTAAAGGTAGATTCAAGTGGTTCCCAATTTGTGGTACATGTACCACCAGTGGTATGCAGACAGCCTGTCAGAGGTATGCATTAACAGATTTATTATAATTACTTTGTATGGCAAAAATTTGCTGGTGGTATTTAAGGTTGTAACATTTTCAATTGGTGGTGCCCAATCTGTCAGAGTTTGGGAATCGCTGACATAACTGAATGTTTTCTGTGTCCATGCAGTACCAGATGCCTTCTCAAGATTTGAAAGCCTATCCAGGCTATCTTACAGCAACTACAGCCACATAGTTACCTCTTTCACAAAATGTATTCTTTTATGAGGTTATTTTTACAATATTTCTTGCCTCCCCCCCTGCCAATATAGCCAATGCAAGCAATGAATGAAAGATATTCCTTGCAGTAAAAGAGTCCAGAGGCATTAGCAGATGACACAGCAGAGCTACTCAATTATATATTATTTCCTAATAATGGAGAAAAAAGAATGCACTTTGCTTTAGAAGCCTGCCCATATATGGCAATATGTTGCAGAAAGAGGTTAATCAAACAAACATACTTTTTTAGTATTTCACCCAAGTTCAGTAGGACTGTCCCTTTGTCTGCCTGGGAAATGTATCTGTTGTTGACAATAGCTGTTATGTAATAGCTTCTATAATAGTGGTGACATGAGTTAATCTTGCCTAAATTTATGGTTTCAACTACTTTCGCTTTTGACATCCAGTCAAGAGGCACATTTCAGATTAGAGACAATAACATATGCTTTTCATCCTTTCCTAGGTCAATTTCTGTCTACAGGGCCAGCCTTATTTTTTAACTCTGTCACAATTAGTTAACTTCTCTGATCTTGTCCCTTCTTCTTCATCTTGGGTGTTTCAGCTCTGCCTGAAGGGACCAGCTAATGAGTACACGCTTTTTAGGTCTCACCAAAGCCATAGTTACTATGAACAGTTTAGAATGTACAGTAACATTGCAACTGTTAACATGGATTTGTAGCTGTATAATAAAGGACAGTCTCAAAATTAAAAACATATTTAACGAGATATTTTATATGATCATTTTAAACAACAGCTGGATATGTGAACAAGGGAGAAAAAAGAAAGATTATCGAGAGACATGGCCTATAGAGGCCAAGGATTAAAACCTGCAAAATATGACATGAATCCCACTAAAATGTTTGCAAGAGCACTGCAACTACTACAGAAATTGAAATTGTTATGAATTAATTCCCACAAATGTTGCTAAATATATAATATATAATAAAAAATAAATTCTGAACAATAATTAAACCAGGGTGGAACTTCCGACTTGGGGCAGACATCATAAACAGAGCACATTCAATAAACTGTCTTATTTTGTAGAAGATATTTCTGGAGTATGCCCATAAAGAAAACAAAAACTATTTTCTCAGCCATTATGCTGAGAGCTTAATCATATAAATAATAAAATGTCAACAATAAAAGAATGGTTAACCCAACTATTTTAATGTTAAATGCTTACTATATGGAAAAATGTCTATGAAATGGAAAAATTACCAATCATCTTTTAATAGCTGTATCAACAGACCTAGTGTCCTATAATTTAGGCCTTCCTTTACATTACAAACACACACACTAAACATAAGAATGATAAGAAAGACCTGAAAAAGATTTGGTTTTAAAACAATACATTTTCTCTTCAGCCAGTTACTGTAGAATTGAAATAAACTTCATTTGTGCCACATTCATACAGTCTAAATTAATTTTCCCCAAAAAAGACCCTGTAACAAAATTCACACGCACACACACAGCTAAGCATATGACTATATTGGATAGCCAGAGCTCAACATTACAGGGTCATATTCTGTCCTAATGGCCTGACTGATCTAAGTGCAATGAAACCAACTGAAATATTTCCATTGGTTTTGATGGTTTGGGATCAGCCCTTATATCCCATGATTGTACAGTACAGGGGTGCTCAAACTTTTAGTATGGTGGGGCATACCTTCCTGGAGCATGTACTGCCAGATGGGAGCCCCACACTGCCTCCCTTGGTTCCCCAGACATTTCAGAAATGAGTGAATATACTATATCAAGGGTACCAAGTACCAAGTACCCTTGATATAGTATATTCACTCATTTCTGAAATGTCTGGGGAAAAATGAAAGAGAAAAGAAAACAAATCCAAAATTCTGGTCTTTTTAATAGGGGGTTTCCAAAATCATCATCAACAGCAAAAAAGATGTCACAGAAATTAGTCAGCTTCCCTAGCAGAAAAGCAGTAGTGTCAAACTCTAACACTTAAACATCATGAACTTAAAAAATTTTAAAAATATAATTTTTTTCCTTCTGATGCTGTAGCATTTTCAGTAGACCCTTTCAACATTTTTCTGTAGCTATTTTCATATAACGGGACTCCAGGAGGAGATTTTTCAAAAAGAAAATAGTTAAAACTGTTAAAGTTACAAATGCTGACAAAACTACAGTTGACGGTGGTAAGAACCGAACAAGCAAAAAGAGAGCAAAAAGAACCACATTTTAACCCTACTGCAGGAAAAGTTCTGATGTTGTCTAAATTAGAAAAAGCCATCAAGATTCCCTCACCAACATCAAACATCACCAAGAAAAAAACACAGGTCTCAACCCACCATTCTTAATGTCAGTCATGTGCAGAACTTATTTTATTAATCAGGCAGATATAAGTAACAAATAAAATGTAAATAATATAAGTAATAATAAAATACAAATAATAATAAATGCAAACAATATACCAATAAAATATAATTAAAAATAACATATTTCAGTGTCCCTCTACATGCTAAGTTTCTAGTTTAGCTCAGAGAACAAATAAACATTCTTTTCTACATTATTAAAAATAAGAGAATGCTCCTTTTGAATTATGTTGAACTTAACTCTGTCAGTATCAATAATAGGTGTGTAAAATTAAGTTGCCTAAGAATGAGGAATATACTGTCATTTCATCTCTAGCTAAGTTGGAGTTGTGTCTGCAGACATTTAATATTTATTTTTAATTTGGATGGTGCCAGGTATGGCATTTCCTGGAAGTTAACTCCCCAGGTAGTAATAAGGAATGAACTGGACTTTGATGAAAGCAATGGTGCTTGTGTGATGGTTACAAGGATCTTTTTTTTAAATGATTATAGCACGTGATATATGCACACTGAATCCCCTGATTTAGGAGGGAATGGTTTTTTATTAAATTTAATTACTTCCCTCTGTGGTTGTCAACTGAAGACAGCTTCAAAATAAAGGCAGCTGCTTCTTTTTTTCTTTTCTATTCTTTTAAAGAAGAGATTAAACAGCACCTAACATTTCTATCTACAGGCCCTATTCTGGAACTGGGGGTGAGCAAGGCAAAACCCCACACCTTGCACAGTGATAACAATAAAAAGTGATAGACTATTGAGAGAGGGGTGCTTCAATGCACAACTGAGGTAGTTCATACTTTTTTTCCATTGTTCTGTGCATGTTAAATGAGTTACATTTCTCATTAACTAGAATGAGTTTTGCTTAGCACTTCAAAAGGTTTTTAGAGGATGCGCCTACACCTGTGCTTTAATGTGCAATAGCCTATTTTACTGAGCATTAATGCGTCACATAAAAACCAATGCTATTACACAAACGTGCAGTAAAATAGGCTACTGAGCATTAAGCATTGCTTAAAGACAGTGCACATTTGTTACCATTCATTAAGGTGGCCTAATCAGCATTTGTTTAGTACCTCACATAGGAGGAGGGCACTTTTACATGTGCTCTGGGAATGGGGGGAGGCAGAGTTTTAATTAGAGCAGCTCCAAGAGGCAATATAATTAGAGCCCTGCTGTGTCCTGTGTATCAGTTTCCCTCTGCTTAAAAATAGTGGTGGGGGGCACATGAACTAAAGCTCATTCAACAAGCTTCAGTTCAAATGCCCCCGCTGCCATTTTTAAGTGTGGGGACACTGATGCACAAGATGCATGAGGCTGCTGCAGTGTGGTAATTGCCACACTAACAGACTTGATTAAAATTGCTTAAAATATACAAATTAATCGAGTCTGCTCCAACACACTGGAATTCCAGCACATCGGAGCAGCCTCTGCACTTGCACATAGGTGCCCAGAGGTACTAAATTTCATGTGCATTAGGGAAAGCACCTTAATGCACGTGTAGATGTGCCCAGAGAGATTTAGAAAATTATTCTTGTGGCTTATCTGTTAGGGACACAAATCAGGGTTTGAAATGAAGATTAAGCTAAAATTATCAACAGGTAGCCCTCAGCAGCTGAACTGCATCAGATGATTTTCAGAGCTACATTCTAGTCACTAGCAAAAAGTTTGGGGATCCTTGGAGAGAAAATGCATTATGTAAATGTAAAATATGATTTTTTTTTATTTTTATTTTTTTACAGATATTGTTGCCTTTTGTGGAAAGACAGATAATTTCCCAAAAAAACTGATTTGACAGGCTAGGGAATTACTTTTTAAAACAACACAGAATAATGTCCATGCAAAATGAATACAAATAATACCAAGTTGTTTTCAGAAGCCTACGCTTGGGGACCTTGCTGCCTCTTTCCAAACTACTATGCGGACTCAAATCTAACATTATTAAAATAAAAAAGAAAGGTCAAGATCACATTTCTGTAATATCTTTTAAATCTCCCTGTGTTAGCAGTAATCCCTTGTATGGTTAGATTTATAAAAGTTCCATCCAAACTTTATTTAAGTTTTGACATGACTCAATATTAGCTTGCTTAAAATATACAAATGATAATAAGCCATAGAAAAGAAAAAAATTAGCCTAAAAAGCTAAAACAAAGAAAATTACGTTATAATCTACGACCCAGTTCTGACATCAGTTTTGCCACTTCTGACTTCTGCAACAGCAACACTTATACACTGCTGGTGCTTGTGCTTTAGATCTATACAGACAGTGAAGTTCTTCTGTGTCAGGTATATCTCACTGAAATTCTTATTCCTTCAAAATCCAAAGATGAGCGATCCAGGAACAAGTAATGTGAATACAAGTAATTAGAGCTATGAATACTCCTTCCCTCTCTCCCTACAGCCATATGTAACTATATATTCTTTGGTTATGCTGCATAAACTGCATCTACAATTACATTATTATTTTTAACTTGTTCCAATCTACATAGAATTGGATATATATCAACTATAAGATGGGCGTTAGCCCACTGGCTGGCACAGCATCTCAACGGGACCTGGGGGTCACAGTCGACCAGAAGTTGAATATGAGCCAACAGTGTGAGGAAGTCACCAGCAGGGCAAATATAACTCTGGCCTGCATCAGCCAATGTGTCACCAACAGATTTAAAAAGGTGCTCCTCCCTCTCTACTCAGCATTGGTAAGGCCACAACCAGAGTACTGTGCCCAGTTTTGGGCACCACACTCTAAGAAGGATGCGGATAAACTCAAGAGGGTGCAGAGAAGGGCCACCTGCATGATTAGAGGCCTGGAGGATAGGCCCTATGAGAAGAGACTCCAGGAGCTGGGCTTGTTCAGTCTAGGGAAGAGGAGGCTGCAAGTATGTCAGGGGGGAACACCAAGATCTGGGGGAGCAACTCTTCAGGAAGGGACACTTTGGGAGGATGAGGATCAATGGTCACAAACTAATAGAGGGAAGAGTTAGGCTGGACATAAGGAAGATTTCTTCTTCATAAGGGTAACTAGAACCTGGAACACATTCCTGGCAGAGGTGGTGTGGTCGCCATACTTGGAGCTGTTTAAGGGGAGGCTGGATAAGCACCACTGAGCTACTTTGGCCTCATTAAACTCCTGCCTATGGCAGGGGACAAGACTTGATCTCCCAGGTCCCTTCTGGTCCACTGACTGTATGACTCTGCAACATTATGTAATTTAGCCCATTTTTGCTTCTGCCCCTGGAGCAGCCTAGGAGCAATACTTTGATTTGAGCAGTCATCAGCTCCTGTAGACCTTCCCTTAGCACTTGTCTTTCCCATAGAACAGTTCAAATACTGATCCATGAATTCCCTTATAAGCAATAAAAGGACAAATATGAATTAAAAGCAAACAAGGAACTACAGTCTTATTCAATCACTGGATCCCTGCTTGCTCTCCAATTATCCCTCTTTTCTGTTTGTAGCTTTCTTAAACTCCTTCCTTATTATATGCTCAATTTAGATTGCAAGCCTTGTGGATTCAACTGCTACCCTATACCTAAGCTCATACCAAGCACAGGCAGAATATAAAAGTATAAAAGTGTCTCCAAGCATCTGACTCCTCACAAGCTGAAACAAGCCCTGCATGAGCAGTCTCAGGATTACTGCAACCTGCTCTGACTTCTAATAGCCTGCCAGGGAGGACTGTGGCTGAGCAAATCGGTCTTCACAAAGCCATGGGTCTAGTTTGGGTGTTTTTCTGCTGTGTATGCCATCATACATACCTATATACTGGAATAATAAGTTCTAAACATATCAGTGAGAAACAGGTAGAAATATTGTTTCAAAAAAGGTGCCTGACGTGGTACCCCCGAGAAACTTGCAGATCATAAGAGAGAGAGAGAAATATTTAGGTATCATGCAGTATTCTACATTGCACCTTCTAAGTATCACATAAACACCACTCCTTTGTTATCTTTGCTTGGAGAAACTGAGGCAGAGAAGCATATTTACTCCCTGTGTGATCCTGAGCATGTTCTTTGGAGAAATTGGCCCTGTTGTAAGTGGACACAAAAGCCAAAACAGTGATTCTGATTAAGCTGAAGAATGAATTTTGCCTAGGCAAGAGACAGCCAGAGAACAAATGGCAAAATCATTCTGGACGCACATAGTCACTGCTCACCATATTATTCATTACAGTAAGCCCTTAGTTATTACCACGATGAGATAATTCATGCTAATATACCTCAGTGTTATCATTTTATATTTTCTTCATGCACCATTTTAAAGTGAGAAGCATAATTTTTTTAATGTTTATTTAATGTTTAACATTTATCTTGGACCTTTTTGTTACAATCTCCCCATCTATAAGACCAGTTCTTACTAACTAATAGGATAAAGAGCCTACTGACCATTTGGCTCCAGGTCCTAGTTCTTTTTCCTGTGTGATCTTGAGCAAGTCACTTTATCTTGCTGTGTTTTAGTTTTCCCTCTGTAAACTGGGAATAATAATATTTCTGTTTATTGTTGATGCTAAATTCATTAATCTGTTTTTAAAAAAACTGAAAGTATTGGACAAAAGGCCACAAAGTGGAAACTCTCATTACTATAAGTCTCCAAGCACCAGAAAAAAATGATCTAACATTTCAATTAAAATAAGGAATTTTTCTGAGACATCACTGCCCTAATTTTAAAATTCAATATATTATAAGAAGTCAAAGCTTAAAATGTGAGTACTGTAGATCACCGAGAACCCTGAAATCCTGACTTCCTAGTCAGATACAGTACTGGCTACTAGGTGTGTGTCAACAAAGAAAACAATGGCTTCTAAGGCTGTCTATACACATGCATATCCATGTCTATACACATAATCATAATGCTCCAGCATTGCCTCACCATCACGTGTAGTATGCCCCCATGCATTTTAAAATGGCCATGGGATGCTTTATCTAAAACTTGTCAAAAAAGGTTTAGATAAAGTGTCCCATGGCCATTTTTAAACATACGGGGGATTAATACATGTAATGTTGAGCTATTTTAATTAAGGTGGCTACCTGGGAACCACTCTAATTAAATGTGCCACCCCTAAGAACATATATAGGTAGCTTAAAAGTGTTACAGATTCAGGATCAAAGATAGCTAGCACTGAACTTCAAAACAAATTGTACTTTTAAATCCTTGTTTTTACTTCACCACATTTTTAGTGTTTGTACATAAACCTTATGGCTAGGGACACAAGTTACACAAACTGGTTTAAACCTATAACAGATCAGAAGTGCAGTGCACATAAACCAGTTTCAAAATGACTGAAACTGTTTTGAGATAAACCTGGTTGACTGTAGTATCAGACTTAACTGATTTGGGTCAAACTGGTTTATGAAACTTCTGTCTTAGACCCCTTCCTGGTTCAAGTTAAAACATAGTTCCCCAGCATCCCATCATGCTTTCCAGCCATAGGCTGGGCTGTGCTGTGCTGTCTAACCCAGAGAGCAGGGCTGGCCCTGCCCCTCTGCTCCCCAGCTGGAGCAGTGAGGGCTAGCTGAAAAGGGTGTGGCAAAGGCTGGAGATGCAGCCCAGTCTGCAGGGAGGGACTGCCCCCTGCCGCTCAGGCAAACCGTGGCTGAGGTCTGGGGCCAGGGAGCAGGGTTAAACACCCTTCCCCTGCTCAAACTTACTGCTGGCTGCAACTGCGTACTGCAAATCCCAGAAGCACCTGGAAGTAAGAAGAGGCAGTGATGAACCCTGCAGAGTTCTGCTACTATAATTCTGGACTGCAAATCCAGAGACCTTGGGGGCAGCAGGAAGAGGAAGTGAACACGCAGCCAGACAGCCACGCCCCCTGGCTTCTGGCCTGAGCCATTGCAGGCATGTGGCTGAATTTTCTGAATCAAAGGTCTGTTCATTTCTGTTTCAATTTAATCTCTGCAGTTTAGACTAACCTGCAAAGACTGAAGCAATTCAGCCTCAGGCTTTTTGACTGTACGTACCTAGCCTATCAAAACAGATATAAGGGCCAAATGTTATTTAATTCACAGTCTCACAGTTGTATAGTTACATGGAAATATGAACAAGTGAATAACGGATGTGTATGTAATGCTGTATCGCTGTCTACTTTGTTTTTTTCAGAGAATTCTGATAGTAAAATCTGTGTGCTTGTGTACCTATTTATGCTAAACAGTTACCAATGGATATATGCCACTACATTATGTTTTTTGTCACAGATGCCATTATTCAGTTTAACTTGAACTTTCTGTTCGAAGCAAGAATAAACTACATGAGAATCTGATGTGTGCTTAGGTGGCAAGACAATTCACACACCTTAATAAATTAATTATTGCTGTATTCAACTACCTACATTTTATGAAAACAATGACCCTAACATTTCCTTAATGGAAACTGATGCAGCGAGTGAATTTTGAAAAGGAAAATGGAGAAAACACTTTCAAATTAAAACCTGCCTGGGGAACTGATTCTGTATTAGGTTAAAGAGGTTCAGGATAAAGTAGTAGTACCTTGGGAGCCATCGGTACAGATGTAATAGATATTGGCATGAAAGTCAATAAGGAGACCTCAGTAACAAGGAAGAGATTCTGCAGTGGCAAGACCTCCCCAAGTGTTCTGTAGTGTGTGGGTAGCACCCCCATTCTAATGTTACTCACAAATTTCTAACAAAGGGTGTCCAGGAATGGACACATGCTCCCCATGTTCAACAGCCATAAAAATCACCATGAGTGTACCCACAATCCCCACGTGAAAATTACAATGTCAACATATTGGTCTGATATCAGCTTGCTAACAAATCTCACTACCAAACATTTAGGCCAGGTAATTAGCACAACAGGCAACAAACAAAAGACCCAATTTAGTCAGATTTTCCCTTTGGAAAAAGTTGCATTTGGTCTTTTAGTTCAGATCTGACCACTTCTTCCCTGTCACATACACAATATATGCCTTGAACTTTCTAACACAATAAGCTTGTCTAGACTATTTCTTATTTCAAACCTTACAACAGATATTTCTTTGCTCTTGGCTAACAATCCCCTTCCTATTCCCTTCCCTTAGTGAACAGCAAGCAGCAAGATAAGGTGACACACTGCTATTACAAAACACACTTTGTGCATGCTGAAAATGCAGTTGTGATGTCTCTGTAAATCTGCTGGGATTCTAGATCTGCCTACAGGGAAACACAATGAGTATACTGCATGCTGTACAATGCTGCTACAAGGGAGAACCTATCTGATTAGAAGAAAACACTGGAGAAGGAGAATAATAGCAGGAGGCTCTCAAAGATTCAAAAGAGCTAATAATAAAAGGGAAAATGTTGTGAAGGGAAAGCAAAAGAAAGCTCCCCCCCACTTACTGCCCAAAGGAAATGAAAGATAGAGTGGAGATGCAACCAGGGAAATCTTTGTTAAGGCTGATAAAAACAGGATGCTGTTCTAAAAAAAGGGTGCACACATGAAGCCATGACATGAGATCTCTATGGGTGGGTAAGAAAAAGTGTCATCCAACATGAAGCGGTGCATCTTAGTCTCCCATTCCCCTAACACAGGTTTTCAATCTGAGCGGCTTACTTTGATAGGAGAAAAATCTCTGACAATTATGATTATGATAAACTTAGATGGAAGTGCATATCCTATGCTAAAATAACTATCCTATGCTATATAAACGATGGAAATACATCAGTTCAGCTGTTCAACTTGTATAGTTGATATACAACCCAGAAGCTCTCTCTTTGTTCTCTGCAAGTGTGCAGTCTCTGGACATGTCTACACCGAGATGCTTTACTGCACAGCAAATGTGCACAGCAATTAGGGAGCAGTAGACTAATTTACTGCGCTACTGGACAGTCACGTCTGGCACAGTATCTGGTATCTGGCAACACAGTAAATTACTGTGCTTAAACACACGTGTAGACAGTGATGTTGGCATTTGTTTACTTCGGCTCAAATTGAGCTGGTATATATTCAGTCACATTCACTGCATGTATAGATGTGTCCTCTGAGCACTATCATGGTTAGGTGTAAGCACAGATGGGTATTTCATTACTGTTGGCCTGTGTGATTTTTTATCTGAAATTCAATTGCGCTCGATGAGGAAAGCCTAAATGAGTAGAAACTCCTTAGTAACAATTGCTCAAACAAAATTACAGGAATGTTTTTTTCCAAGGAGTCCCTGACCTGTTATTGAAATGGAGGTTTGCCCAAGTAAAGTCTATGGTTCTAAGCACATATTTCAAAGATTTATTTTATATTACTGATCTAAATATATGCTTCCAACATTCAAAGATTGGAGCAGGGAAGCATACCACATTCACTCTGGATGCACGATCCCCAAAACTGATGCTTTGTAGCTACCCTTAACATAGTGTTAGGCATACACCAGTAAATATGACAGAAAGCTTACTGGCATGTGCACACTAAACTAGCTATATTACATCTTTTATAAGGTGTGGAGTATACATGCTCCTTGGATAGTGTATTAAAATTCAATGCATTAAAATTTCCCCTGCATTCTCATCTATCTACAGTGTTCTCCAGCTCTGTTGTAAAATAACTAGTAAAACCAATATTGGACAGTGATGTTACGGACTTTCAAGTCTCCTTATCTACACCCATGGAATTTCCTGGAATGCCCAGAAAAACAACCTTATTCAATTCCACCAGCTGAAGCTAGCTAAACAGATTTGTCAGCCATGTAATGCTGAGGAGTCCATGAGGACAAATGAGCCTTGTAAGTCTCCTAAGAAACCAACTCAAAGAGTCTTAAAAATTCGAATGAGAGGTGAGTTCAGGAAGATCCACAAAATGTGCAGCCTTCCTTGCGGCTTCCCACAACCTCAATGTCTTTCCCTCCAGGTTCCAGGTCCCTGGTTCCCAAACCTGAGTTCTACAAGAGCATGGCTGCCTTCCCATTGATCTCAGAAAGTCTGCCGTTCTCAATCTTGGCAACAGCATGCTGGTTGGAAAAATCCTGTATCAGAAAGTCATTTTCCATCCATCTCCTGATCCACTGAAGAGCCCTATGCAAGCTAAGTAGAACTGAGGAGAGCCCCATAAAAGTTTTATGAGGCTCACACCTTCCCCTTGGGAGCCTTCTGGTCAAAAAAAAAAAAAAGAATTCCCTTCCAGCCACTGAGATTTCCTAAAGCCTGCCTTGAATTTTGAGATCCACCTCTGTACTTCTGCAAAGTACAGAGGCCTTTTTTTTATTTGTTTAAAATAAGACTAAACTGAAGAAAGAGAATGCAAACATCAGATGACAGTGTTATACAGTGCTTGCTGATACACGCCACAGACTTTATCAACTCCTGTCCATTGTGATGTCCATCGTGAATGAGATCACACACTGTACACAGTTAACTCAAGGGCTGACCAAAATGAGACTTTAGGGAAACTTATACTTAAATTAATCATTTTAATTTAACATGTGGTGGTGGATAGGGGGAAGTCTAGGAGGACCTGAGGCTCTTTCAGCCTCCCCTAGGCTTGTGCCTCAGGGGAAGTGGTTCACAGCTATTTCTGTGGTGGACATCCATGCAGAAACAGGTTGGCAGAGTGGCTAGGGTGAGAAATCAACTCACAGTAGTCCTAGGTTCATCTGACCAGAGTTCCCACTGGAAAAGGCATAAGCTTCTCATTTGGGGAAACCTGTAGGGATAATGATGCTACCTCCAAGGAAAGCCAGTTATGCCAAAGATTCTGAGGCGCTCAGTAATGTGGGACACTGAAAACTTCAAAAAGAGAGAGAGTAGCTCAAGAAGAGTCTTTCAAGGGATAGTTGTTTCAGAGTTGGAAAAAGGTTGCACACTCATTTTTGTAAATGTTACCATACATATATAGTACTTCAAGTTAATAAATCCTTCCTTCTACAAGAGCCCATCCCTGCAGCCGCTATGCCTATATAGCTACGGTTCAAGTCAGTAAGAGTTCTGTATGGAAAGGGGTTGAAAGACCAAATCTATTTCCTTCTTTCCTTCCCTGGGCATTGCCTGAAAATGCACCCTTTGATGGAAAAGGGAAAAGCCCTCCCAATGCTTGTCCAGATTTCCTGCAAATCTCCATGCCACACTGACTGGAACACTTTGAGACCGGCATATAAATTGTTTATGTAAAGCAGCTGGCATATTCCTCCTGGAGGACAGGAACCCAGTCTGTGATTACTGAGGCACCAGGTTTCTGGGGAGGTTTTTTGGATGCGAAACAAAGAGCGACAGAGAAAATTGGAATAGCAAAAGCAGGCGTTGTCATAACCGCTTTCATTTGCGATTCACATTTTTGCTGTTTTCTATGGAAATTCTCCAAAGCTTGGGCTAGTTAGCTGCTAGTCTATAAGGTTGTGCAATACAATTGGCAAACCACTCCAGGTTTTGGGCAAAAATTAACTGAAAAACTTGTCTCCATCTGCTTCAGAGCTATGGTTCCTTGCAGCTTCCCTTTAAGGGAGTGTCCACACATGCAGACATGTGTGCTTACAGCAGCTCAAACAGAAGCAATGCAAATTTGAGCCGGGGCTTTTTGCTTCAGCACATGTGCTTGGACATGCACTTTAGTGTGGTGCAAATTGTGCCACTTGGGGCAAAATAACCCTGCCTGGCTTCTCCCAGATCTGCAGCCAAGAGGAGCTAGAGCCTGGGGCCAGCACCTGTGCTGTCCCCAACAGTATAAAAAGCTGCACTGTCCTGGCCCCAGCAGTACAAAAAGCTGCCCTGTCAAGTAGCTCAGGGCTACTCACCCTCAGAAGCTTCTGGGGCCCAGCCAATTGGTAGCTGGGGATGCTACCCTTGTGCCAGCTGGACTGCTGAAGCAGCCCTGAGAGTTCCCTGCACCCTCTGCCCACTGCAGCAGTCTGGCAGTGGGGGCTGCCGCCTGGCTGTGACCTGCTGTGCACCCGCCAGACCCGGATGGAGACTGCACAGCCAGTAGAGGCATCTGCCCTTCTGGGCCAGCTGCCAGTGGGCTGTGGCTGCGGAGTTGGCCTTTGTGTGGCACTACTGCCATGTGTGCCCCCTGCCTGGCCATCTGGGCAGCTTCACCCAGAAGATGCTCCAGGTGTGGTGGCCTGCTTTGGACTGTCAAAGCATGTCCTCCTGGCCCCACCTGGCCAGGAGGTCAGCCATTTCCAGCTGGGTCTGAGGTACCAGCTCTGAGCAGGCTCCTCTGCCTGGGTCCTGCCGCTTACCTCCCTAGCAGGAATTCTGGTGTTCTCTATTTGAAAACTAAAAAATTCATGACAAAAAAATCCCAAAGTCACTCCCCAAAATCCATGTTCCTCCACAATTAGAACAAAAGACCACTAGATAGAGAGAGAGAGAGAGAGAGAGCAAAAGAGAGAGAGAGAGAGAGAGACAGTGATGATCAGTTGGGCAATTTTTTATTGATATATCTACATTGTTAAAGCAATTTGGAAGCCTACCAGTGTCTCTATCTTCATAATACACTGAATTCCAAACACCTATATGTTTTGATGTTTACCTTTGGTTTTCTTACCATAGAGCAGTTAGAGCTCCCCCTGACCCCTTCACTAACCACAATGTGGGGACAGATGCTCCCTCAGCCACAGCTCCAGCCAGCAGACCTATCCTGTCTGGCACCTGGGCATGCAGGGTATGTGCTGGAGGGATGTGGGGTTTGCAGAATGGGGATGGGAAGAAGGGTGGGGAGATGTGGGTGGCTGTGAACAGATCTGGGTGGCCATGGGGTAGCTGTGGATAGCTGTGGATGGATCGTGGGAGGACTGTGGCAGGGGGCAGCTTAGGAGAGGTGGGTCCCCTGCCCCTCACAGGGCACAGCTCCCCTTCACAGCTCACGAACTGACCCCCACAAGGCTACAGCCCCCTGCAGGCCACAGCACCCAGCAGGGCTACAGCACCCAACAGGGGCCACAGGGTCCCCACAGGGGCTTCCCCCGTAGGGCCCACATTCCCCACCCCCACTTGCTCCCCCAGCCCCCTGGATTGCTGCCCCACTCAGCCCCATCCCCAATGGCTGCTCCACCTGGCCCCACCTCCTGCTTGCACCTCCAAACCCCCCAATGTCTGCCCTACCCGGGTCCAGCCTGCTGGCACTTAAAAAACAAAAACAAAAAAAAAGGCCCGCAATCACCAGCAATAGCAGAAGTCATCGGTGTCACTGGGGCCTCTTGTCAGAGCCCTCCCATACCACACAGCCTGCACCACCCCCCACACTGCAGCTGTCACTGAGGGCCCGTCACCACTCAGGCGAAGTGGCCCCAGCTGCTTGACAGCGTACAGAGCCATGTGTTGCCCTGCTGACCACAGCCGAACCCACGCAATGGGGCTGTGGCAATGCGGATGCCAGCTCGCCACTGCCCTGTGCGGGGGTGGGGCGGGCTCTCCCAAGAGGCTCCAGTGACCTTGATGGCAGCTGCTACTGTGGGCGAGTTCAGGATTTGTTTTACTTTTTTTTTTAATTGCCGGGATGCTGGGGCTGGGAGAGGCAGCCATTGGGGGGAGCTTGGGGGGCTGGGAGGAATGGGACCAGTGAGGGTCCCCTGATGATGCCCTCCTACCTCCTCCAGCCCCTCCCACCCGCTACTTACTGGCATGGAGCCCAGGTCCAGCTCCCTGTGGCTGGCACACTGCCTGCCCTGCATGCGCAGGCAGCGTGCTTCAGCACCGGGGCGAGGGTCAGCCATAGAAATGCTCCGGCTGGCTAGCAGAGCATCTCTGTGAAGGACCAAGCCTCTGGTTGCTTCAGAGCATGGTCCAGGACTATACCCTGCCCTGCTTTTTTCACCAAGGGTATTTTTGACCCTTGGATATCCAGGTGTCTAATTTTGCTCCCACACTGCAAATTTGCAGCACAGAAAACCCTTTTTTGTTCCTGCATGTGTCTCTTGCAGCGTCTCAAAGGGCTTTGAGATACTGCAACAGGCACATGTGTGTTTGTCTGGGTGCACTCTAAGAGTCCTGCCTTTTGGCTAGATAGATCCAATGCAGTTTATCTGCAGTTTACTATGGCCTTCCTTTGGGATGTGCCATTGTAATTAGTCATGCATATGCCATGCTTTCTAGGCTTTTCAAGAACAATATCAGTATTTTCTTTCACTTAATCAGAAGATAAACCTAGCAGACAGCAGTGATAAAATAGAATCTTAAGCTACAGACCTTGCCACTCATGAATTTTAAGAGCTATTCTTATGTTTAGAGTAAGTAGGCTCAATGTTACAGAAAAAGAGACTTTCTGTGCCTTTTGATAATAATGTAAGAGCAGCAGCATAGGCAAAATAGGGACAAACTTCATGCTAGAACAGAAGCTTCTAAGTAAAGATATGGTTAAGTGAATGGCAGATCCCAGGAAAAGGCATAAGAAGGAAACTTCCGCACTATTGACTGAATCCAAATTCCCACTTAAATCTATGGATCAATCCAAACAAAGCAGCAAGCTGAGCTTAAGCAGCAAGAAGCCACCCATTGCAGGACTCCTGGTGAGACCTAAGCACTGCTAGAAGAAAATGAGAGATCATTTGTGGTCCCACATTGTCCCAGGCTGGCGCACACAGATCGCTCTCACACTGCTGCTGAGCAGTTTCCAGTACAACATACAGGAATCTGGGAGCAAAAAGGCCAAAGCACACATCTAAGTGACTGTAGTGCATTACATTACAATGCACCATAGCAAATAGAAACTAATTTTCACTGAACTACAACATTAAGATGATAACATTAGCTGCTAGAGCAAGACATTGAACTATGAACCAGATAGTATGTATTAGGGCTGTGTGAAGCTTCGGTCCCTGATTCTATTTGGTGGAGATTTGGCCCAATTTGGTGGCCAAATCTCTGAATCTGAATTGAATCAGGAGACCCTTTAATCTCTCCCAATTGAATCAGAACCCTCTGAATCGATCTGGGGAGATTCAGTAAGATTTGGCAATTCAGACATAGACACAGCTTTAAATGTTTTTTCTGCATACCTCAACGTACCAGGCGGCTCGTGAATGCTGCAATGCCAGGGTGGATGAAGCGTCCCAAAGGAGCGTGGGGGCTCCCTACTGCACTTAACAGCAGATCTGGAAGTGGACCAAAAGCACTTCCAGTCCACTGGGGAGTGCGCAGGGCCCCACCCTCCGATGCCTCCCCAGCTCAGCGACTGGTGCCTCCTGGGTCTGGGGGGGCACCCAGGGTCCCCCTGCAGCTGATCGCCAAACTGGAGGGGCACAAGGGGCCCCCCAGCATCCTTTCTGGCAGACCTGGAAGTGAACCGGAAGTACTTATACTTCCGGTCCACTTTTGGGCTCACTGCCAAGCATGTGGGAGGGACCCCTCATGATCCTGTGGGGATGCTCCATCAACCCCAGCATCGCAGCATTCATGAGCCACACCTGGTACCTAGAGGTATGTAGAAGAAACATTTAAATCTGTCTCTATGGCCCAATCGCTGATAGTCCAAATCAGCACTGAATCTTCATATTCGGATTCGACCGAATCAAATCGGGGACAGTGATTCTAATCAATGAACTGAATCATTGTCCCTGATCCAGGCTGAAGAACCAAAATCCAAATCCATACTGAATACGGCCCGTTTCGCACACCCCTAGTACGCATCCAGCAAAGATTGCAAAGAATCTCTGGCCAGCAGGCAAATTCTTCTAAGGTTCTGTGAGATGCTACAGCAGAAAGGAACCATTGTTGTATTCTGTCCTCATATGCTGAGTGTGGAACCAGCTTTCCCACTATGCACTTGGATACAAGTGTAATTGAAGCATCATTGACCCTGCTTTGTCACAGGCACACGCATCAGAAAAACTGAAATATTTTCATGTTATTATGACTTAAGTGTGCAACAAACTTCTGATATCTAGGTAGGCCTTGTCACTCCTAGAGCATGACGCATGTTCCCATTTCAATATGTAGGAGCACAATGCTCTGTCTGCCTCAAGGGGGAAGTGCCTCCGCTTTACACTTGAATCGGGCTGACCCATTCTACTAACAGCTTACAACTTCCTTCATGTTTCTCAAAAGAATTCACTTACACGTTATGGGCTAAACCCTCAACTACAGCAAATCACTTACCTCTTTTACTCCAACAGACTTTCTGCATTTTGGACAAGCTAAGGGTACGGCCCCTTTGCTTTCTATCATAGTGCAATTAATCTTTCACTTAGCAGGGATGAACAAACGCTCTCCTTTTGGATTGCTTTCCCATCTCAAATGTATTCCCCCTTCCCAACTTAAGTTCATGCATATTTCTAGTGTAGTACCTGCTGAATCACTGTTCACATACTGGAAGGATAACAAACATTATCTATGTACATAAAGTAATAACTTCTGCAACAAACAGGGAGATGATGTACCAAATTTCTGAGTTTCTATCTTTCTTACTGTGTAGTGCGTTACATAAAGGGATCCCTGAAGATTAAGAAAAGGCAGCAGCAAGGAGAAAAAGGGAAGGGGGAATTCAGAAGGAGAATAAAAGAGACAGGAGGATAGATGTTAGAAAGAAAGAAAAGTGGAAAAATGATGTAGCTGTATCTGGCTAAGTTATCCATGGGCTATGACATAGCGTTAGAGACACAACTATGTGGCACAGATTTCAAGCAGTACCAGTATGCTAATTAATTTAGAAAATGCCCTGACAATACCATCTCTCCTAGATCAGAGGCAATCTATCACCCAGGATGATTACACTTCAGCAATATAGTGCTTAAGCCAATTCTTCAGTGTTAGCAATGTGCCAGCAACCATTAAGAACCATAGGCCAAGATGGAGACACAAAAACAACCACCAAGATAGTGCAGTCTAACACAGAATCTCAGACTCTGTAAAATGTGCATCAACAGATACTCTAGACCAGTAGGGACCAAACTTCCAAGGGAAGTGGTCCTCACTCCTACCCTGGGGGTCTTTAAAAGGAGGCTGGATAGAAACCTTGCCGAGGTCGTCTGACGCCAGCATTCTTTCCTGCCCAAGGCAGAGGGTCGGACTTAATGATTTGCTCAGGTCCCTTCTGACCCTATAAACTATGAAACTATGAAACTTTTTGGCAGGTGTGAGACAAATTAGCCCCACTCCCCTCTCTGAGTGCCACTCACATCCCCTTTCTCTGCCCATGTGCTGCTCTGCTTTCTGGTTCCTGCCCTATCTACTACTGCACTGCCTGTCCCCACTCTGGCCTGCTTTGTGGTGCAAACAGAGGCTGCCCATGCCACTTGTAGCATGTTTGCCATAGGTTGGCCACCCCTGTCTTAAGCCATCATATTCCATCTTCAAAAGGGCAAAGGGACGTTTTATTAGTTTTTTGGGGGGGTTGGTTCAATGCAGATCCTGTATTTTTACCTTACTAGCGCTACTGAAGACAGTCTACTACCAACATGCAACAAAGGAGTTCTTATTAGTTGGTAGCCACTTGTGATGTGGTGTTGGAATTCTTGAGTTCATATCCTCTGGAGGAACTCCTTTCTGGAGTTCTGCTAAGGAACCTGCACAAAGGAAGACAGACTATCTATTACTGCACCGCAACCACTATATTGTCTCATTTCGTTAAGTCAGGGGTAGGCAAAATGCGGCACACCAAGCCATTCTATCCAGCCCGCGGGGCCCCTAAAAAAATTAGAAAATTAATATTTATCTGCTCTGGGCTGCCTGTCATGCAGCCCTCGATGGCTTGCCAAAACTCAGTAAATGGCCTTCTGCCCAAAATAATTGCCCACCCCTATGTTAAGTTCATCATGGATGTCTGATAATATTTGCCCACACCATCCTTTTGATTCAGTGCACCTCCTTTCAGCCAAGGAAAGTAACAAAAGTTTCCCATATCTCCTGCTCCTTTGTTTGTTTGTTTATATAAAGTGCATTAGAAGACTTCTGATATTTTGACAGCAGCCTAGTTTTTAAGATGCCTCATCTCCCCCTCCTCCCATGCTGCTCTGGCCCCTGGTCTGCACTATATATTCTCCAGATGATTTGCTGGTTTTGTAAGATTTTACAGAAGATGCAAAATTCTGTCTTGCAGAGAAATTCAGCTGTAACTTTAACTATGGAAAGGTTAGTGCTTGCTTTAATTAAGTGTAAAAAACGAGTAAACACAGTGCTTCCAGCTAGCACTGAAGTGGATACTAAATTGGAACACATCTCTTCTAGAGTTACCTTTACGTAAGTCCTATGTGAACACAAATGAACAGTAGATGACACAGCTAGAAAAAACTGAGCACAAACTGAAGGACAAAAGAATCAATTTGTTGTTTTAAATTCTATATTAAAGGGAAACCTGACCTTGCACTTCAAGTTGGCAATGCCTGAAAAGACAGGCTCACGTGCAGAATATGAGCACAGTGGAAGTTTCAGATACCAAACGTGGAAATAACTGGAAATGGAAATCCCAACCACTTCTCCTTGACAGCACTGATGACCCTAGTTACAACATGTTGAACAGGCATACAAGATAAGGAGAAGGAATAGGTTACTCAGATAAGGGAACCCTGGGGCTATGGAGCCAGAGATATCAGATGCAACAAACAAAGGCCATAGTTTGTAAGCCTCCATAGCCAGCAAATTCCTCCTCTATAAAAAGCAACAAGATCCCCTGCACTTACAAGTGTAATACCACCACCACCTAAAGATGCCATCTTTAGAAAGAAATTCTGAAGAAGCTTTTTTTGTACGCAGGAAAAATGAAATCCAAATAACTGGATAAAATGATACTTTCTGACCGTATCTACACATTATATTAATGCACCTGAATAAACTTGAACACATTTTGTGCCAGAGTCAGCTGCTCCTGGGTATAGCGTCTTCACATGTACCCAGAAGCACAGCAATTCGAGCTGGAGTGGTCCTGGGTACACAAAGACGCTGCACCCAGGAGTAGCTGACTTGGAGCAGGGGCCCCTAGGGGTCAGCCCCAGGCTCAAGGTGGCTGCTGCGGGGCTGGTGGGGGCACAAGGGTGCTACAGTGCAGAACTAGTCAGCAGGCGGTGTTGGGCAGTAGTATCCTACAGTGGAGTCAATTAGTTTAATGAACCCTAATAGGGGCACACATGTAGCCTGTGATGCTTTACTGCAGAGCTAGTTAGTCAGCTCCACAGTAGATGCACCCTCTGAGACGCAAAGCTAGTACGAGTAACTATGGCTAATATCTGAAAGGACCAAAGGACTGATTCATACTTAGTATCAGAGGATTACATAACCCAATCTCTTATCTTTATTTTCTTTCTCATTGGTTCCCACACATTAAATCCAATAGCCAACATCACCACATCATCCTTCACATGGAACACAGTAGCTCTACATATGCTTCAATCTCAGCCTTGAATGCAGTGTGTACATAGCCAATATGATATCTCCCGGTGGAGATACCTGCATGGTGGCACTATGAATTCTTGAATGATGTGTTGTATTTATTAAATTAAAGAAATAAAGACAAACAGGTTGTTCCACCAAGCATTATTTCAAGTTAAATGAAAAATTCTAAAAACAAAAGATGTTAAAAATGTTGACATCAGAAAATATGCCCCCCTTTTTGATGCATGCTAAGGAAGGAAGACAATAGCTCAAAGCAGAATGGCTGATCTTCACCACAGCATTACCTCCAGGCAGAATTTGAATTATGTCCCTAACCGCCTTCCCCTACACCCCCAAAAAAACACCTTAGCACAAATTAAGTGATAATTTAAATGCCAGTACAGGTGCACTGATACATTGGTCCATCTCTTATCAACACTGATAAAAGGAAAAATGACATTATCAGCATTTTTTTTTTCTGACTGATGCGGCCAATACTGTCACTGATAAATGCTGTGTGCACGCACATCGGTGTAGCTGTAGCATGCATGAAGCCAGGTGTGTAGCCCAGGAGCTTGGAGATCAGCATTGGGCTGGTAAGTCTGTTTGGAAGAAGGGGAGGGGGGAACAGATTGAGGATCCTGCAGTGAGGGAGGGAGTGGGGCTGAGCCTGGTGCAGGGAGATTTACCAGCCCAATGCCACTCTCCAAGCTGCTGGGCTGCATGTCGGCAATTGGATTAGTATCAGCCAATACGGCTGCTTAATAATTGGCTGTTGGTATCAGCCCCAAATGCCCGATAGCTGGTTCATCAGCAGTAAGGTAGACAGGATGGCCACACTGAAAAGCAAATGCTACTAATGCTCAAGCTATTAACAGAGTGGAGATACAGGAGCTCAGGTTATAATGGTTAATCATCTGCTCATCATAACACCTGGGATGCTAATCCAATCACTCTGTGGAGGCCAGATGTGTTTCATGTTTCCTCACTCAAGCTAGCTTGGTTCAATGGAGTAACCAAAATTTATTAACCAAAGTTAAAGGTCGTTACAAAGACCAATTCTTTACAACACCATGTAACAACCTCTGAAGCAATCAGAAATGTATCTACACTGAAATGACAATATTAAGGATCTTTAGACTAAAAAAAGTAATCTTTGCTCATAATAACAATCAGCAGTTATAAAGAGAGGCCAGGAGTTTTTTGGGAGGTGATACAATTTAATGGACCACCTGCATGGTTGGAAAAAAGTTAGACAACTTTTGAAAGAAAGACATTTTTCATTAGATCTGGGTAATACATTTGAGTTACTCCACTGAGCCTGCCTAGCTTGAATGAGAAAGACCAAAACATCTGGCCTCCACAGAGCAATCAGATATGTTGAAGAAGGCCTTGCATCCAAAAGCTTGTCTAACTCTGTCCCAACTATGCAGTTGGTCCAATACAAGATGTAACCCCCCAAAATCCTTGTTTCTCATTTAATTTCTGGACCTTCCTGGCTACAACATCACTCTAATACTACCGGTCTTTCACCCACAGCTCTCAAAACACTCTACAGCAGTGGTATTACTATACTGCTCATTCTCCAGGTAGATAAACTGTGGCACAGAGAAGACAAGTAGTATAGTCATACAAACAAGTCAGTGAAAGTCCACTAGGCCATGTAATAGCCCACTGTCATTAAGCATTGCCTTGCTGGCAGTTAGTCCTTCAAAGCACTTTGCATATTCAAGTCCTGAAAGAACTGCGCTATTGTCCTGCTTTTCAAACTCACACAGAGTACAACTTCTGGTTCAAGATTAGATTGAAATGTAGAAAGAATCAACTTTAAGGAACTGATACTAAGTAAAATGTGAAAAGGCGTGCCTGTGTTTTTTCCATAAACTCAACACTCAATTAAGGGTGGGTATCATTTAAAATGAACTCCATGTCCATAAGTAGTCCATAAATGCTTTTCAAGCTAATGTACCAAAATAACAGCCTAGCACTAGACACAGAAAGCCCACTGTGAGTTTCAAAAACATCTTGAAAGGCACATCAAATCTTAATTATCCTTTTTTCTCCCTCTACAAGGCATAAAACAATATAAATTATAACAGACATCCTGGAGAGATGCAGTGAAATGGTTCAGTCAATTTCAAATGCAGAGGTCAGAGCTCCTCATTTTAAGAAATGTGATAGAGTAGCCTGAACGTATCAGTAGGGCCCGCCCCTGACTTCTGGGAGATAACTGCAAACATCCAGCTCTCTGCTTCTAGGAATGGATTCCCCAGGGTTGTCAACTCTTAGACTGTTATCACAAGTCTCATAATTTTGCTGGTTTCTTTAACGTCCCAGTTCCTGGCACTGAAAACCTCAGCTTCTATTTTAAAAAAATCTAGTTTCAAGTCAACTTGCTGTTAGAGGAAAGCTTATAAACCTTGTGCATGTTGTGGTGGCAAAAGTGAGACGACAAAAAGACCCCTGACTCCTCAATGAGTATCTATATAAACCTTATGATTCCAATCTTACAAATGCCTGGGGTTGGCAGTACTGATATCCAAAATTACATAGGCCTAAGCTATACGCTCATCCCCTCCCTGTGCCAAACCTACCTCCCTTCTGGATGAGGCCTTGCAACTTCCAAGAACACACAAACATACTAAAGCTTAAGAACAAAGCTAGGAGCCCACACTGGCATGCTTTGAGAAACAAAGTACAGCTGGCAGTTTGTTTTATGCTAGATCAGGGATGGCAATCTGACCAATAGTTTCAGCTTATGCTTCAAGTGCAGGACCTCCCACCCATTAAACATGAAGCAACTACAGAGCGTGTAAAGGCCCAAATCCATAATTTACCCAGCACCTATTTCAAGGGGGTTACTGAAAGGCTTTCCCTTAATGTACACAGAAGCTTCTGTGGGCTTGCTGTTTTGTTGTTCAAGAGTACTTGGTCCCAAAAAACATGTATTTTGCTACATGAAACGTGTGTTTTTGTGCATATACACACACACACATCACACATACACACTCTGTGTATGTGTATATATTAGCTTGTATATAGACTAATATCAAAACATGTCTATTATACATGTACATGAAATATATATTTCTACATGCCTTTGATGAACTCAGCTGAAAGAACCACAGCTAGCTGCATTTTGTACTCATTGATTCTGAGTGTCTGCCTAAAGGCACTTTTTGTACATTCGGTCTATATTACCTTATTTCTTTACTGACTCCTTTTGAGATAGCTGGTTAAAGAGGTTCACCCTACTCCAGCCAGATAGTATCTGGGGCTCTGTTAAGTACAGGGATTCTGCCATTCACACAATGTAATATAAAACATCCCACAAGCACAGAGAAATGGTGGGCAAACTGCAACTGGACTTAGAAGGCACTTGCTACTATCAAAAGGGACAACGGGAAGACTTTCTTGTTAAAATCTGTAAAGTTTGGAGGGAACAGGATTAAAAAGGCTAAAATATGGAACAGGGGACTAAAAACATATTAAGAGAAAAAAGGTGTTGGCTTCTGAGTCCATGAAGTCAGGACAACTTCATGCTATCAGCAAAACAGCCAAATATAATTCAGTTAAGTTGTGAAATGTTGCACAGCTCATAATTCTACTCCATCTATATGCATTCTCCATGCAGTTTCCATAGAATACTCCATGCTTGTATATTAAAAGGTTTTATACTGATATTGAGCTACAATACTAAACAATAACAAGCTGAAAAAAAAGAAACATAGAAGACAGAGAAGGAGTGAAAAAAATTATAGGACTTTGACAGGGATCACAGGATTTGGTTCTGTATTTTGACTTGCACATTTTCACCAGATGATAAGGAAGCAATATAACCTGTTATATACAACAAGTGCACTGGCTCCTTTGCCCCTTGCAATCACACTGGGATGTTATATGAAAACATAAAAGCCATAGGTCCTGCTTCATGCTCTCCATATAGCATCTGTTCCTTCACACACCTGGATGTTTGTTTTTCTATTAACAATTAACAAGAAGAGGCAAGTTTTACAATTTTAGACTGAGTTGTAAGTACCCACACTACAAACATGCTGGAAGCTTACACAAGAGACATCAAGACCATGTGTTTTTGAGGAATTTAATTTGACCCTAAACTCACAGAAGCAAGGACAACAGGCCAGGATAGCTCCCTGAGCACTGTGACCATCACTAAGCCAAAAGACCCTCTGGATGCATGACGTATGCACACTGAAGTGCATTTGGAAATCTACTGCCTACTTGGCAGCCATTATAGTTTACTCGTTAACTTGTTGATTACATCTTAAGTAGTAACCTGGACACATTAATGCATCTAATGGCACAATAAAACAAGAACTAAGCCGTAAAATTATTAACATAAAATACATGTAATAAGTTTGTGGCTGGTTCCAATCATGCTTTAAATTAAACATGTGGCCAGGTATCAGCTGAATGGGGCTCCCAGGAGCCCCTGGAGCCCACTGGAGGCAGGTAGCATGGATCTGACTATCTCTCTCGGCCTGAGGCGTGCATAGGAATCCTTGGCTCCAATGCACCCTGGAGGCTGGGAGAAACAGTCAGCTGATCAGCAGTCCCTACTTTGGGGAGTGCATTGGAGCTCTTGACCAATGTACTTTAGGAGTCCAATTTGCTGGCTGCCTAACTACTTGCCAGTGCAGGGGGAGGCCAGGATCATGATCCTGCCCAAGCAATATGGCATGGGTGGGATCTGACATCACACATCAGATCCCATCACGCCTTTAGCTGAACATCTGCCAGGGTGCTTACTGGTAGCTTTAGAGATGCTTAATCAGTGGTTCAATTTTATGAGGTATGCCACAGTAAATTACCAAGAGGAGTGGGGTGTTTTCCCTCGGTGTGCACCAACAGTAATAAATTATATGGTTAAAGGTTAGCAAAATACCTACATATTAACTTCATTTCAGCATTTTACTTTCTCCCTTCCTAGTGTGAGAAGTGTTTGGTGCATCTGCCTGACCTGTACTTTTAGAAGAGAAAGTACCACAACCCTTATGGACATGGAGCGAAAACTTCAAGATAATCATTGTTTCAGTTTTTACAATTCTTTAATATGACCGTATTATGCTTCATTGCAATTTTCACCTATAAATATGCATTTCAAAATACCATGTTATTTAAAACTGTCATATCTGAGGCACTAAACACATGATAGAAAACATGCATGAAAAAGAGCAATAAATATGAAATGACATATAAATGCAAAGTAAGACAGAGTGGACCAAGAAGGAAACATTAGGTAACCCTAATTAATTCCAAAACCTTCTTCCACCCACATGCTCCAGCTGAGTGGATTCTCTTCTGCACAGATTGACATACTCGCTGTTTGTATACTGGCGCCTATTCAGCAACCTCTTTTCACTCAAAAGTTCTGCAAACAATAAGAGACCTTAATTCAGTCATTTCAAATAAAATTTCCATCACTGTCTTTCTAGTGACCCATTACTGAAGTATCTATTTTCTTCCATCAATTCATTATGTACATTCAACCTTTCCTTTATACAAGGATAAGAAGCCTGAAGAGCTAAAGAAGAATCCAATTACATATTTAATTCCAATTCCAACTTTGAAAGAATACTCATTCTTATATTTATATAACCATTCTCATGTGAAGGCCTTAAAACATGCAATGACCATGAATCCCGATCACACATCTGTGGGGAATACACATTATTGTAACGTGAAAGAGAAAAATTTTGGCTCATGATGGGCTGAGAATACTTATGGACTAGAGATAAAAAGCCTCTTCTATATATTCATCAGAGCTCAGAAATGCTGAACTCAGGAGCTGCAGGCCTAATACATTGGTATGATTACTGTAGCTGTGCATCCCTAATGGGCACTCAATATAGCACGCAAATAGCCACTCAGGCACCTAACTGGCCCTTCATAAGTATACAATATTGGATCTACTACTGTAGACCCAAGACTTAGTAGAGTTTGAAACCATTAGTTTGTTTTGCTTCTGATTAAAGAAACTAAAGAAGTGGAGACAGAGTCTGAACAGTTTTAAAAGTACAGGAACATTCTTTAAATTAGTATAAAAATGTAGTCAGTACTGTATTGTACAGTACAGTAGATAGAGTGTCTACAGCCAATAAGGATTTGGCTATTTGCACAACTCTCATGCATAAAACACAAGTCTGATGCCCATTTTATTCTCAATAAAATAAAATCTCTCAATGTACTCAGTGTACTTTGCAAAATTAATGAGTACAGCTTTTATTATCTTTTATTACCAGATAAAGCCTATTCTTAGGAGGAGTTTTATTTCAAATTATTTGACCCTATAAAATGAACAGACTTTTCTAAATTCCACAGACAGTAACTCAGAGACCCAAAATTATGCTGATTTATCTTTTGATGATTGGCCAATAAAATCTCCAAATAGCCAAACAAAACAAAGTCGTTTTGCTTATGTTTTTTTCATACTTTCAGAAATGACTTCTAGCTGCTCACTAGATTTATATACATATAACGTATAAATGCATGATATTGCTAAATGCAAAACACCTTTTTTTCTAAAAGATATTTAAGATAGTGCACCAGTATTGTGTATGGTGACACAGTCAATATTGTGCTTTAATCTGAAAACCACATTTATTCAAGTCATTAATTTATACAGATCTAATTTAAAACAGCTTTGCTGATCTTTGAACTGCAGTGCATAACAATTTCAACACATTTTCTAGTGATATCACCCTTACAGTTCTGATCTGGACTACCTCAAACATTTTTTCAGGTGAATATCACACACACACACACACACCCCCCCTTTGAAAGCAAATCAATCGGTCCTACAGAACTAAACTGGTATAGAGGATTCCAATCTTAAACGTATTTTTTTTTTTTTTAGGGAAAAACTGGGTCAGATTACTACCTCTTGACGCAAGTACTTTGTAGATTCTTTTGAAGTACAAAGTGTAATTTTAATCTATAAACAGGCAAAAAAACCCCATTATCTTACAAAAAGCACCTGCTCTTACACTATTTTACATACTGATTAACAAGTCCCGGTTAGGTTATAACTGGTTATGAATTTTACATTAAAAGTCACTGGTTGAGAAAGAGAAATAACCCTCTCAGCAAGAGCCAGAACTCAGGGCTTCCCCCTGCCAAAGGTGTGCCTTAACTACCAAGCTACAGACTTTCACACCTTCTGCTTGCTTTCCTTCAGGCTCCAAGAATCTTGCCAGCTTCAACATGAGAGGTGGAGGGTGCTCTCATCCAGTCTAGCTATAGGATGGCCTGACAACTTACGAAGGAATAAGAGGTGGGATTGAATCCTCAGGAAGAGGAGAGAGTCTATAGAACCCGGTCTCTCACTTCTTTCCATATTCTGGGGGGAAGGGGCACTGTAATTAAAATGGATCTAAAAATTAAAGCACCCACAGTGTCTCATATATTCAGTGTTCCAGGCTTCAGTGAATCTGCTCTAATGCATGCTAATTAGCAGGTGCCGGGCACATATATAGGTACCTTTAGAGATTAAAGATCTAATAACTGAGTTATTATGTAAAAGGCTTCTCTTTCTTATCTTACATATGTGTTAGGTATTTAGGCTGACAGTTAGGCTTGCTGCTGAGCATGAGCAGAAGGATCTTTTCAAGCCAAAATGAAGACATTTAATGAATCTAGGCTTCTGTGATTTTGTGACTAATTGGATCTGTTTTGGTGATTTAAGAACTTAATTTCTCCTCAGTCCTTTTGTAGGCACGCTAAAAGTCAGATTAGGGTCTGACCCTCTTTCCCTTCAGCTCCTTTGAAAAAAAATGTTAACAGAGGCAACCTGATCAGGGTGCAGGGCCCAGGACAAATCAGCCTGTACGTGTACCCCAGATGCGAGGAAGCTGGCAGCGGATCTGGCGGCGGGGTGGGGTAGGGTGGGGGGCAAGCAGCCAGATGTGAAGCTGGTGGAAGTGTACAGTCACCACTCTGACCACTCTGCCCGGCTCTGTGGGGCTCCCCAAAGTGCAGGGCCTAGGGCAGCTGCCCCAATTCAACCCCCTGCCCCCCAGGACAGCCCTGCATGTTAAAGATTCCAACACAGATGTTTACCATTATCTTCCTAAATCACTTTCTGACAAAAGCAAAATGTAATTAAAAATACTAAATAACTAATTTTCAAGCTAATTACTAAAAAACTAATTTCCAAATCACTATGTACCTGTTATGTAATAAAACAAAGTATGTGCAGCATTACAGTTTAAAATACAGACATAGGCTCAGCTCTTGAGTAAACGTGAGCTTGAAAACTCAGTCACTCACCTTTGCAGCACCCCCTAATGTTTCCACAGTATCTTCTCCTTATAATGAATCCCTTTGGGACTGGGAGAAAAGTTCACTCTAAGAAGGTATTCACTACAATAACCTTGGCCAATTTTCTGCATCATAACAATGAAAAAAGATGAGTTTCTGCTGTTGAAATATGCGAAAACTAGGTTTGTTATAAACAGGTCCTGTTATAATGAAGTTGTGCCCTGTTTAGCTGTCCACTATTTCACCTATGAAATAGAAGAGTTAAAAGTCTGAAAATAAACATGCTAAATACTTACAAACTATTTCTACAACATAATTACACAGGTAGAAACAGCTAGTTTATAAACTTTTCAAATGGTCTCTTGCTATTTCCTGAAACTGATATTAAACGCATTTTAAAAACTGGAGTACTGAATTATCTGTATTTTAAACCTGCATTTCTGATTATAGTTTAATCCCCAAATTGCTGTTTAAAAAAGGGTCTAAGCCACTTTCCCTGCAACTAGTCATTACTGCTATATGAAGTCCTATTGCAGTAACTTGACTGATAAAATTATGGCCTAAAAGTTAAATTCTGAGGCCTGGAATTTTTTAAAAAAAGCTTGTTTTCCTTGACAAATTGATCTGGGAAGATAGATATGGGTAACAAGCTGTGACCATAATCCTGCAAACAGTGAGCTCAGTCTACATGTATATTACTTATATTATGCAATTACCTGGTTAATTGTGCACTTAATTTAGATTGGCTACTAAGCTTGTGCTTTGGATTTGGATTTGGCCAATTCTGGGGGCAGTGATTTGATTCAGTGATTCAAATCTCTTCCATGAATCGATTCGGCCAAATCCAATTCAGAGCCAAATTCAATGCCAAATCGGACGAATCTCCAGATCAAACAGGTTCATCCCCCTTCCGCACTCCCAACCCCATCAATGGCTGTTCTGCCCAGTCCCAGCATCCTGGCACAAAAAAAAAATACACACTCACTGGCTCCTGCCCGGCGGGGCAGGAGGCAGGGGGGAAGGGGGAGATAATCCCCGCTGCCCCCATTGCATGGGGGAGGGCTCTGCCACGAACTCTCAGAGGCCCTGACAGATGCTGCAGCAGCCGGTGAGTGTGGGACTTTTTTTCCCTTTTTTTTTTTAAAGCACTGGGACACTGGAGCCGGGCAGGGCAGTCAGGGTTGGGAGGGCTCAGAGAATGGGCAGGGGGCAGGGGATGGGGCCTGGTGGGGGTCCCCCAGGGTCCCTCCCGACCTCTTCAAGGCCCCCCCTGCTCCTACTTACAGGCATGGAGTCTGGGTCCAGCTCCCTGCAGCAGGCGAGCTGGGACTGCCCAAATCGCCAAATCTCCTCTGAAGCTTTTCCAATTCCAAGGCTTCAAATCAATTCAGACCTTTCTATTGATCTCCCAATTCAATTTGGATTCAGAGATTCAGCTGTCAAATTGGGCCAAATCTCCTCCAAATCGAATCAGCAACTGAAGCTTTGGACAGCCCTACTGCCTACATGTGCAAATTAACTATGGCGCCTTAAAAAGCTCCAATCAGCTATAAAGTTATTGCTGGAAAATGTGTAATAATGTTATAGGTCAGGGGTTGTCAATCAGTGGTACACGTACCCCTGAGGGTACTCTGAAATGTCCCATGGGATACACAGAGGTGGGTGGGGATGCAGCATTGCCACTCCATGCCACTGCCTCACATGAGCAGGGCCAGGGAGGGGCAAAAGCTGTACTGCCACCACTTGCCATGCCCCCACTTAGCATCTGGCCACTCACCACCCTCCCACCTCCTTCCACTCATCATGTGGCTGCTTGCCACGCCCTCCTCAGGTACACTTACTAAAAAAGGGGCTGCCACAGGTACACTTATTAAAAAAGGTTGAAAGTCCCTGTTATAAGTGGCTTGCATCTAGATTTAACTTGCACGTGTAACCTGTGCCCCTGAAAGTGGGAGCTGCTGTGGTCTCCCAGCTGCAGCAGTGCATCGGTAGACCCCATAGCTGGGAGCCCTGTAAGCGGAGGGGTGTATCACCTGCAGGAATTTGCTTCTTGCCAGTGTAGGAGGAGCATAGGACCAGGCATCCCCTGCATAAGCAATAAGGCACAGCAGGTTCTGATCCCACAATCACTTCTCCTGCCATGGATGTGTGGCATAGCAGGAAGCATGACTGTGTGGATCACACATTAGATCCCATTGCACCTTTACCTGGATGCGTAGAGGGGCCCTAACACACAAGCAACTTTAAAAATCTTAGTATCACCCAATGCAAAAGTTTACTCTTGGGCACAATTACTTACATGCATAGAATTGACAGTATTGTAATCATTGAAATCTGAGCATGTGCTGAAATGCTTTACTGAAGGACAGGTTCAAACACAAGCTCAAATTATTTCCTGAATTGGAGACTTCATCCTTAAGGAGGAATATAAATGGCTTGAAAATAGCATTAAAAAAAACCTGTTACTGAAAACAAATATGTATATTTTCACTCATCGTTTATATTATGGCAGATAGTTTTGTATCAGGTTCACTATTTCTTAACGGGAAAAAATGCAATAATTTTTTATATTAAAATAATATTTTCCTACTTAAAATAATGAAAATGCAATAATTTATATTAAAATCATGATATACCTGAGGATTGTTTTGGATAAGGTCTTTAGAAATTATGAATATAATTTGTGACACTTATTTAGCTCACCTGTATCTTTTTTCTTTAGTTACTGAGGCTCAGTTCTTCAAAGATGCTTAGGACCAGTCAACCATAGTTAGGTGCTTAAGCTACAGGCTTTTTATGCCTAAAAATGCATGTAGGCCTCCAGTCAGATTTGCAGGATCACTTAGGTACCTTGATGAATGGAAATTAGAAATTGAAGAACCAGCTGCATCTTTAGGTTCCTACAAACACCTCTCCAGCTGTTTATTGAGTAGCCCAAATGAAAACAACAGGACCACTCACATGAGTACAACTAAGCACCTGTGCAAGTGTTTGCAGAATCAGAAGTGAACTCCTGGTTAAACAGGGAACTTTGGAAGCCAATATTCTTTGTAGTGATTTAAAATGTTTATAGTCATCCCTTCATATGTTCGATTCTAGAAATGTTAACTATGTTAGAGGAATTTCAGTGGAAAATGAAAACAGCATATGGCCTCATTTCATTGTGCATAGCATCTAGGAGAGCAGCTATAACATTACGTATTTTGGAATAGTCACAATCCAGAATTAGAGACCAAAGAGAAAAAGCATTAGAGTCAGCTGAAAACAAGAAAATAATAAATACTCCTGTGGAGTAAGGTGGGTAAAAAATTAACTAAATAGAGGTGTTAGAATTAAGGCCAGGATTCAAAATGCCTCAGCTTGCACCTTGATTTAGGTGCTGCTTCCCAGAACTTTGGAGCATATGCCCCAAGACAATGACTCAGGTGACCAGGATGCCCATATAGTCAGTAGAGAGATTTTAGAGACACCACAGAGTGATCCAGGTTTAGAAACCAGCAGAGGAGAAATCAAATCCATTAAGGATGAAAGGTCCTAGAACCCAACTCTCCAACACCATAGGCAAGTCCCCTAGCCATCAGGCTAGTAGGCTCCATTACCACCCGCACATTTGAGCTGAATTTGATGCTATCAATTATGGCGTGAATTCTGCCTGCTTATTTATCAGGGACCTAAAGGTGCCTTCCAGGGGGAGCTTGAACTTTCTACCCAAATGGCTTCTGAGCATGTGCAGAGGATCTACTGTAGATGCCTGGTGTCCAATGCAGTCTCAAATGGTGACACCCAGTAAATTAGTGCACCCTAATGAGTTTTGTGGCTTCCAGCATAAAGACCATTTGAATCACTTTTTGTAATGTAGATGCCTAAACTTCATCTAAGTTGCACTTCAATGTCTATAGAGAACCAATATGAAACTGACCCCAAGATGAATATGTTCACTTCATCTCAATTTTATCTACTTTTATCTCCTTTTTTATATTAAACAGTAACCTATTCAGGGCAACACGGAATATCACATCCCTGTTCTAAATAGTTATGTAAATTCGGCTCCTTCCTCTGAAATGAGAGGAAGCCCAGATTCTAGATAGAAAAATTATATGATGCCAGGAGAAAGGAAAATCTAGATTTACTGACCCTAGCTTATATCAGATGGCTTTTAACTTGGTTCAATTCACTTCTGTTTGGAATGCGGCCAAGAAACAAGTATCAAGGGATACTTTAGAACAACTATTCCACATGCAAAAGTGCCAGGAGAATATGTTAAAGAAATTAAATCATTCTGTTCCAATATTCAGCACTCATGGAAGCCTGAGCAGAGCCTGCTAATTATCTCATTTGCATGGATTCTACATAAGAGACAGTGTTTAGGAGAATTCCATCAGTGAGTTCTTTTAAGGGACACAGAATCTCGCCTGACTAGCTAGCTGGCTTGCAGATGTTTTTAAGGATGAGGGGATAGCACACTCTGCAAGAACAGGCCGGCAGACTTCTGGAAATAGTTACATCTGCAGCCTTACAGTCAAATGTGTAATTATCTCACAAATAGCCTAATCAGGCTCCCATTGCAGCGAATGGCAAAACTCCCACCAAAAGAAGGACTGCATCAAGTGTCCTTCCAAAAACCCAATGGGAAAAATTCAATGACTGCTCTTAAAGGAATCAAAATATTTGTTTAACTCAAGACGAGGAAAACTACCAGGGGACTCCAAAAGTGGAATAAGGGCATCCCACTTCATTGAGGAGAAAATCTATTTTGACTATAAGCAGCTGCAGGCAGACTAGGAAGGGCAGCCCTAGTCCAAGTAAATCATCTCCCATTAAGATAGACAGATATGGATGACATACTTGGGCTAAGTCACCCCTGGTACACACACACTAGATAGAAATATAGATATACACCAGTAAATATGTACACACACACACACACACACACACACACACACACACACACACACACACACACACACAGAGTTGAGTTATACATCCACCTAATATCACTTCCTTCTCAGAGAACAGGATTTAAGGACCCAATAATAAGTCATACAGCGGGCACAGCTGCAGGGAAGAGCTCTTTGCTGAGCATGCTGAGACTTACATTTGCCCAGTAGTAGCCTAACCACTCACCTGAATTCCTGATTCAGTAGGATTATCTCTCTAAAATCTGGTTGCTTTCTTCCACGTAACTCATAGTACAGGCAACCCTTGCTCAGCGCTCTTAATTGGTTCTGGAAAAACCGGGCGCTAAGCGAAACAGCGTTAAGCAAAACCCATTTCCCCACAGGATTTAATGTAAATAAAGATAGTTGGTTTCATACCACCTGCCAGCCCAGGCCAGGCTAATCCCAGCAAGGCACCATGCAGGTTCTGCCACATCAGCTCCTCCCAGCCTCATTGTTCCCCTGCCATGATGGCCCCTGCCAGCCCTGACCCGCTGGCCACCAGTGCACCTGTGAATGGCCCCAGCCGCCCTGCCCGTGGGACCTGAGTCAGGGACTCACTTGCTTAGGGATTTATGGTGAAAAGACAGCAGGGCTCTAGTGCAGGGTACTGGGACGAGCCGTCACCACCAGATTGCTGCAGGCTCAGGATGGCATCTGCATCCCATGGGTGAGCGTGTGACCTGAGTGGAACAGGGCACAGGCTGCAGCCCGGGTGCAGGGGAGCTCTGTGGGCTTGGTTTGCACTGCCCAGGCCCTGCACTCATGCTGGCCCTGACCTTGGGCCCTGCACTCCTGCTGCCCCGCCATCCTGGGCCCTGCACTCTTGCCCCTCTGCTCTTCTCTTCTCACTGCTGCTGCCACTCCTTCCCACCCACTGGGCACACTCCAGCACCATGTGCCAGAGCAAACCCTGCACTCCTGCCACCTCACCCTGGGCCCTACCAGCCAGGGCTCCAAGCTCACACTGCCCAATCCTCCACCCACCCCTTGTTGCTGGTACTGCTCTGCTCCTCCCTGCCTGCTCCAGCACCATGTGACAAAGCAGACTCCAGGCTCCTGCAACCCCGCCCTGGGCTCCCGCCAGCTGCCAGTCACCAATTCCCTCAATGCTGCCACCACCACCGCTGCCTCCCCCCACACCCACACTGAGCGTTGTAACGAAACGTGCTGAGCGCTAAGTGAAACAAGGCAGGGGTTTTAAATTAGCGCTACAATGAAACTGTGGTAAGCGGGGGTTGCCTGTGTTACACATCCTCTAAACCAAGAAGGGCCAATCTTTTTGGCAAATGTGTCACAAAGTAAGCCTCACACCCTTCCCAAATGCCACTCTGATCCTCTTCCTCTGCCTGATCCGTTACTCTGCTTTCTGCTTCCTGCCCTAGCTGCTTCTGATTTCCCTGCTCCCTCCCCGATCTGTTGTATGTCACATACAAATACTAGCTCCGCCACTTCTGGCATGTGTGCTACAGGTCGGTCATCCCTACTCTAAACAGTTCTTCCATTTACCCCTTAGCTGGAGCTTTTCAGTGTCTTCCCATATCTTTCTCGCAAGGTGGCTTACTTCAAAGGAAGCATCCGTAGCCTCCCTTGTTTTTTTCAGTTCAAGATAACATATATTTTTGCATGACTCGGGTCCTTTTCACTTTTCTACTTAATTAACCAATCAAAGCTGCAAAATGGCTTCAGAGCGAGATGGAAATATTGTTACTTAATATACTCTCTTGATATTCTTTAAAAGAAATAAAAGATTTGAGCCAAACACATTCCTTTTGCCAATTTTCTTTGAGAAGCATGTTTCAATTACTTTCAACAGGTAGTAAGATTAGCTTCTTTGCAAAATTTCCATTGATTACCATCAGATGATGGTACCATTGTACCACAGTACCATCAGAACCATTTCAGATGAGTTTTTAAATTTGAGAGACAGCAATTGCCTTTTACTGTATGCTATTTTTATAGTGTTTTATGACAGAACTGTATTTCAGGTTTGCCCTTTTGTTGATAGAAGGTCATTGTATAAATTTATCGTTCATAAGGCAAACTGAGTCTTATTTATATTTAAAGTTTATAACTGAAAGTGAAACAGTTACACATTCAGCACATCTCTCTATGTTTACATGCGAACAGACATCTGTACAGAAAAGTGAGGTAATTTAGGTTTAACAATCTATCTCTGTACAGATTACATTACAAGAAGCAGGATTTGTTTGGTAATATTATTTACTGGGACAACAGCATAATTGGGAGAGACATTAGACAAGTGTTAGGGCATGGAATGCCCTTCTCTGATCTCAGAAAAAACAAGTTACTGCCTAAGCTAAATACTAGTTACCACTTTAATTTACATAATTGTGGTTAAACAAATGCAATTCTTCTACCTAGTATTTAGCTTAGGCTATGCTATATCCGCTTCTTTCTAGATGTGAAAAAGGGCATTTTGTGCTTGAAAGTTCATCTAGCATTTCTCCAAGGAATAAAGCTGTTCCAGTAAAGACTACCAGATAAGTCCTGCTTTTCAAATTCCTTGGACTTTTATAGCTCCAACAATGCTACAACATGGCTATACGTAGCTGGCAACATTTTTGAGCAGAGTGCCAAAAACATCCACAACCTCAACTTGTAAGAGGTTGGCGTGCCAGGGGCGGACAGCAGAGGTGCCGCAAGGAGCCCAGTTCTTTTTGTGGCAGTGCAGCCCTGGCCTCTTCCCCGAGGTGCAAATGCCAAGCAGTGCCTTTGCATGCCATGCACTGGCACATATGCCAGGGGTTGTTTACCCCTGGGTTAAACTGTACATTAAAATGGAGGGGTTTGCAGGAAGTGATTACTTTGTGGCATTTATTTGTGGCTGCAACTGTCATGTCCTCCTTATAAAATGCAGTCCTGCAACTTATTTTCGAAGCCATATAAATACTATACTCAATCTACTATGCAAATATGTATTTTGGAACCTTGTCAAATGGAACAAGCTTTTAATGCTCCAATAACATTTTCAAGTTAAAAAACAGAAAAGAAAAGAAAAGAAAAGAAAAGAAAAGAAAAGAAAAGAAAAGAAAAGAAAACAAACTTCCCTGAGGCAACAGGATCCTCCTCCTTCATGGAAACTAACTGCCAAAAATAAATATGGAATTCCCTCATGTAGCCTTGTCTTTTTTTTTTTATTACTTTCCCATAGACTCTAAATATTGAAATCTACATAAAGACTTCAAAAATAATATAAATAAAAGAAGCTTAAACCTAATGAAGTTCACTTTTTTATAAAAAAAAAAAAAAGGCTTTCAAACTCTGCACAAAGCATCTGAATGTGATGCCAGTGTAGCATTTATGAGGTTTTCTTCATTCATTTATTGATGTGTCTGTGGTTGTTTGCAGCGACAGTTCATGGTTTCCAGTGGGAGGAAGGCAATTCTTGGAGCAATCACAGAAGAGATGTAAAGGAAAGTGCTGGGATAAGTGCTGAGAACCAGCGGGGCTAAACTGTAATTCCAACTTGATTGAGGTTATTCTACAAATCAGACTTCATCTGCTACAGAATCATGTGCCCCCTCTGTTACTGCCAAAGAACTCTCCTGCCCTCCTTCTCTGACTCCTTGTCCTTATTTACATCCTTTAAACTCCCTCCCTACACCCTGCTCACCTTTTCCTTCCCATAGGCATGCTTAATTCCTGTTAAGGTCAGACACAAACTCTCTTTTTCCCCATTTCACTGAACTGTGAGAGGGAGCGCAGACTTCTCCTGCCTACTTTCCACATGACCTATCTTTCCCAATCCTCTACCCACCCTCTTTTCCCCTTTCCATTACCTCTCCTTCTCCTTTATGTTCCCTGTCCTTCAAGATGAAATCTTGACCGCAGACGTCACCTGAACTACTGCCTCCACCATTTCCTATACCTCCACAGCAGTGAAGAGGAGATGCTACCTCCTACCTCACAGTGGTATTGTGAAGATAAATACAATAATGACTGTAAAGAGCTCGGACGCTGCAGTAATGACAGCTGTTTTGCAGGCAGGTCAGTTAGCCCATTCCCCACTAAATTTTCAATTGCGTATGATTCTGTCAAACTCTAACCATATGGTTTGAGATGTTACAGCCTCCCTGAATTCTGCTCTCTCAACTCTCCATGCCAGTTGATGACCTGGTTGCCCAGGCTTGCAGCCCTGAATGAATATCTTTGACTTTCCCTTTCTCCTGCCTGACTCTTCCCCACACCCACACTATGTCCAAATCTTTCATTTCTTTCTCCAAAACACAAAGAAAACTCAACCATCCTTTTACATTCTGATTGGAAAGCCAGGACATAATCTAAGGGTGTTTATAGACATGTTCCAGGAAGGGGGGCACTTTAATTACAGCAGCTTTGAGAGCCACTGTAATTTAAGCACCTGGACCATTACATGCATTAACGAGCTTTAGTTAAAGTGCCCCCACCCCCATTTTTCAGTGTGGGGATGCTGATACATGTGACGCTGGTCTGCTGGAGCGCACCAATTAGCATGCTCCAGTAGATTCAATTAATCTGGGGGGCAGGGGCACTTTAACTAAAGCTCATTGATTGAGTCTGCCCTGACCTACTGTAATTACAGTGTAGCAGAGCAGCCTCAATGTCTTCTCTCAGAAGTAGGGTGACCTCCTCCTCAACGCTCACACCATCTTCCCACTCCAGTGCATCCAAACATCCGTGCATTTCCATCTTTGCCTTACCTCAATGTCAAACCCATATTTACATCCACGATTAGCTCTACCTTGTCAGCTGCTTCATGACCCTGTTCCTGTGATCTGGTTCCCAGACTGTATCTCCTATCATTTTCCAGTTTGGCCCAGCTGCCCTGCAAGCACAGCCAGCCATGATGATAATTCTTTCCCTCCGCTCTCACTATGCACTTCTACATGCCTCCCTATGGCATGGAATGCTTTCTTTGTCCCTGACGAGATGAAAGGCAGCTGGTATTCTTCCCTGTATGGATGGGAGAACAAAGCCTACACTATATTTGACGTTTTAATTGTGGGTATGCTTCATTTGCACAGTGGTGAATTTCATCGCTGGGGCCAAATTCTGCAAAAACTCATAAACACAATTTCACTTATGTGATGAGACCCATTACACCTCAATAAATGCCTACAGATTCAGCCTTAATGTAATTCTGCTTATAAATGCTCCCACAAATAACCCATTTCTTCAGAAGAATGACAAATCATTCTGAGTAATGGGCAAGCAAAAAAAAATTTTCACTAGATTTCCTCTTGCATCTGGACTTCAGAGAATCTGTCTCATAAAACATGAGGTCAATAAACACAAGCTCTATTTTCACTTGGGGGCAGCCCCAGGATTGCTTTCCATGCTAAGCAAACAATAATAAGACATTTAAAGAGTTTTGTTTTCATTTGTTCCTAGGTCCAGCACTGTCATTTATAAACTGAAGAGCTTAAAAGAAACCATGCTATATGAAAATAAAAATCCAACAATACTTGATATTCAAAAATGTTTGTCACATTTCAGAAAAAGTAAAGGCGCTAGTGATTTCATTTTCTACTTCATTTAATTGTTGGGTTTTATTTTTTTACTAGATTCATTTGTATAAACGATTTTAACCATATCACCTTGGACTAAGTCAGTGACTAATTCTGACAGTAAAAAGGCACGTAGCAGACAAGTATTATTATAATGTCACAGCAGAGTTAACATGCACTGGGCACACCTACACGAGATGCTGACTGGACAGTTGTTACTCCACAGTACTAAATAAATACACAAGTACTAAAAGACTTTGCAGTAACTGGAGTTACTGAGAAGTAGCATTGCCGAATGGCTTTTAGGTGACACTGACTGCCCAGTAGCTCATTGCTACTGTATAGTAACACTGCATCATGCTTCATACCATGTGATGCTATTGCACAGTAGTAATGAGCTACTCTACAGTTAGTGCCTTGTGTAGATGCAGCCACAAAGTATCAATTATCAAGACCCAACTTTAAAAAGGGAACTTCTAGACAACATGAAACAAAACTTGTGAATTGGTTGTACTTGCCAGGCTCGATGTACAGATATGAATACTGAACCCATGCATCCACCCAGTTTTCCACACTAACTTCCCTTTTCGTATACAAGTGCAAGGTCATGGAGTACAGCAGATATGCAAATCACCTTCCGATTCTCAGTGGCTAAACCGGTAGCCACACCACAAGTCAATGTGAGAAATATCACCTCAGTCACAGTCCTCAATCCCCACTCTAGCCACAACCATTTGATGTTCAAACTATGAAATAAAATACCCCAAATTATGCAGCTAATACTGCAGCAACCTAACAGGTTTGAATTGGGGTAGCTGAGAGTAAATTTTGGTTTAGGGTCCTCTCTTTCTTTGTACTTTAGAAACATGCACCTGCCAGCTAAAGACAATCTTTGCATAGTATCAAAACAAAATAAACTCTGCATTTGATAGGGGAGGAATATCAATAAAAAAAGTAAATTAATAATAAGGGTTTCAGCCTGGTCGTTTTACACTATATATTAGTGTCTCAAAAAGATTGTTTTGTATGGTATACAGGTCACAGGAATTAATCTTGCAAAGACTGGCCTGTCTGTCATAATCTTCTCCTCTAGGGCTGGCTATAAAAATCATAATATCAAAAGATGCCATGCTGAGCTACAAATTCTAAGTTATTGTTACCTCTCTACTTGCCAAACTGATACTTTATACTTGGTGAGACAATTACTCAAGTAAACTTAGGACAGGAAAACATTGCCAAAGATGGTAAATTAGTGACACAAACTAAGTCAAATGTCAACACTATGAAGGGAAGAATTTAGATGGATGGGAGGCTCCCCCCATGTAAAATACCGATCTAGATGATTCAGTGGATATGAAAAACTACTTTTCTAAAGAACATGCTTAAAAGAAAAGAGCATGTGCTGTTATATTGTCTGTCAACAATTTACATCCTGGGGGTTTCCCCCTCTATTAATTTATCAATTTTAAAAGTACCACAGCACTGCTATACATTTCAAAGCATGGCTTTAGACTTTAGTTTCAAAGAGTGAATAACAAGAACAAGTATCCTAGCTTCTCTTTCCACACCAAGACAGCTGCTACTAGTCCAGTGTATGAAACAGATACATCTAGACATTAATTCACAACAGATATACAATAAAACTGTACTCCATTACAGTAGCTACCAGTAATCCCTCAAAAGGCCTTTTGTTTTGTTTTCTTTTTTTCTTTTTTTACTACATGATGTACAAAAACTGATCATTGTAGCATGATGGTATAGAACTGAATGTACGTATTGTGTGCTCCTACAGGTGCAATTCATTTGCAGCAATAAACTCTGGTGCAATATGGGCCAGAGTTTTTTGCTCTTGGGTGCTGTTTCAACACACACGTGGAACTGCAGCACGTTGAGCCAGGTCAGAGCAGCCCCTGCTGGCAAGGGACCTGGGAATCAGCCTGTCAGCCCCAGGCTGCTCTGACCAGGCTCAACGTGCTGCGGAGGGGCTGGCTGGGGCACAAGGGTGCTCTAGTGTGGAGCTGGCCAGCGGGCTGTCCCCTCCCACTGAAGCATCCTCATGCCCCAGCCAGCCCTGTCAGTGTCTACACATGTGCTGCTGCGCCCTAAAAAAACTCTGCCACAGGACAGTACTTGTATTTGTGGAGTTCATTAGTTTACTGAGGCTTAATAGGGCTGCATGTGTAGACACTGAGCTGTTTACTGCAGAGTTAATTAGGCAAGTCCACAGTAAATGTCTTGTGTAGACATGCTCAATTAATATGAACCGACTGTGGTACTTCTGAGCAACAGTAGTGCATTATAGATTCTTGTTATATGTAAAGGGCCATATTTCCAAAACTATTCAACACCTGCAACACCAGAACATTTAAATCCTGAAATGAAGTGGCTAGATTTTCCGGTGCGCCTGGTATCCATTGAGTCCAAGCAGCCCCATTCACAGGTTAGCAAATTGCCTAGTCCTCAGAAAATATTCCTGAAGATTATTTCAGCTTTGTTCTTTGCAGCAGCATTGCTGCTTAAAAGCACCAAACATTCCTTTCAGAATAAAGATAGGCAAATGGAAACTTACTTCATTTTTTTCAGAATAATCTATTCAAAAAACTGGGACAGAGAACATGTGGAATGTATTAAACCTGTCCTGATTTTCAGAGTGTGGTGTCAGCTGGTCTGTTAGGCTGAGTGTGTAAGCTAGTCTTTTCTTGTATAAATCTATTTTTTCAGGAATTTGGAACCTGCATGAAAAACAACACTTTTCTACTGAAATTTGACATAAAAAGGGTCTCAGCACAGAAGTACTCTTCTCTTTCAAAAAGAAAAACAAAAAGAGTGCAGTTGGCTGGTTTGGTGTATGAATCATCAAAAGAGAAGTTTACATGGCTTGAGTGCTTCTTTAAACACATATACAATATCTAAACAAACAGTTTTAAAGCTAATTAACAAGCTGCTACTGCAGGGGTCAGCAACCCCTGGCACACATGCCGAGCATGACACACGAGGCCATTTTGCTCGGCATGCCACCAACAACCTGGGCTGTAGGCAGCTGCTGCAAGCCACGGACCCTGGGCTACTCCCAGCCATAATGCAGCTAGTGTATCAAATGGTGCAAATATCTGTTTAAGGGACAAGGACTAGAATACTCATAGTAAGTCACCAGGTACTTCAGTTTTTAAAGTAGTAAAGTGCATTGCATGATGCGCTATTTATACAACATCCTTCCAGAATTGTCCATAATTGGGCCTGTCTGTCTTGTCTACTTGGGTCACAACACAAGCATGGAAAAGCTGCCTAGACACATAATGAGGCAAAAATGAGGAAAGGCTCAAAAAAAAAAAAAAGCCATTTGTGGCCATTAAAACGTTGTATAGGTTTAACAACTGAATTGTGGTGATTATGTATGTGTTTTATTGTGATTATGTATGTGTTTTCATGGTAGCAGTAATGTTATAAAAGCAACAATTATTTAGAAAAGCAGGAAAACGCAGTGTAATGCTGAAATTCCACTCAGAACTTGCTGCCTGGCAACTCCCATGCCTAGAAACAAGCAAGAACTGTGTTTCACAGTCATGTGCTGTCCCCTACAATGTCCTACTAAAATGCAACCAACACATTTTTGTCTTGGCTGCGCCAGAGGACTAAAAGATTCTAAAAATCAATACGGTCAATGGATCCTTTCTTTGCAAAAGAACATTTGCATACTTGATCTTGCGTATCAGTGACACCAGTATTCTCATACTGATGTAAGGGCAATGGACACAATAACTCACCTGAGCAAAAACTGCTCGTATGATCAGCAGTTTGCAGCTTTCAGCTTCTTTAACATTTGGATTAAAATTGGCAGGCTGTAGGCTGCTTGTAGCCCATAAGGGGTTAAATTGTGGCATCTGGGCTCCCACCCAGCCACTGATGTCCATGCTCCTCCAGCTGCATCAGCAGCCAGAATTTCTAGGCTCCTGCTCCTTCTTCCAGCTTCCACTTTCTGTCCTCACTCCAAGGGATGTGATATCATGCAAGGACCTGAAAGTGAGTCTGGGAGGTACACTGCAGTTGGGGGTAGGTGGGGCTGCCATGAGGACATGGTACTGTGGTGGGGGGAGCAGCCACATGTTGTATCACCTGGGTGGCTCATGGCTCTCCCTAGTATAGTCCATGAGCACACACACTCCCCCCACCATGGTGTGGCCTATGGAGCATTTGGGCCCTGCCTGCTTAGAAGTCTGACAGTCCTGCATTACACCATGCTATTATTTCTGCCATATCCAAGCTCAATACAATCAGTTGCAAAACTACACTTCCATGGTCAGTGGTTAAGGAGAGGACTTAAGAGACCTGAGTTCAATATTTACCTATGCAGACACCATCTATGTGATCAAATCACTTAATCTCTCTGTCTCACATACCTATTTGAAATATAGAAAGTGACACACTCTAGCTGTGCGCTTTACTGCAGAGTAGACTAATCGACTGCCGAGTAAAGTATCACTATCTATACATACAATGGTATTAGACTGCAGTAAGCTAATTTACACTGCCATAAAATAGTACTGTCAGGAACAGATGCTGACCGCGAGCCTAAATTGTGCCCAGTCAGCCCAGCCAGCCGGGGGCCAGACTCCTGCCTTCCACTTAGCCACAAGGCTCTCTACTTTCAGCACTACTGTGCTCCAGCCAGCCCCTTTGCCACCGTCACCTGGAATCCACAGCAGACAGGCTCTGGCACAAACTGCTCTGCAGTGACTCAAACTCCTGCTGTCCTGGGCAGATGTGTAGATGCTACACCTGGGAGTAGTTTACACCAGCTCAAACTGCTTCAGAATTTATTCCTACAAACTAACTGCATGTGTAGATGCACCCTCTTTCAATCAAACTTCATTAGTCTCTTTGTCTAAACAACTTGGCACTAGCTACATGCATACAAAATGCTATGTATAATGTGCCCCAATTTCAGTTTGGGCTTCTAGGCACCAGTGAAATCTAAATACTAATTCTTAAATTTAGAAAATAGAGCCTGTCAAGAAGAGGGCATAATATGGCAAAGAATACCCATATTTAGTTAGTCTTTAAAGGTGCATATCAACCATGCCTTCCGACTGACTTCAGACTAACACTGTTAACTACCTCTCTCTGGTTATAAAAAGAGCCAAGATGGAGGGCAACAATGGGAAACTTGCAAATGACCAACAATACAAAAAGGAGCACAAATCCCCAATCCCTCTGACCTTCAAAAGAAACTGAGCACCAAATTCCCACAGCCTCTTATGAATATCCCAGCCAAGAAAACAAAACAAAATACTTGTTATTGAAAACTAATATCAATTTAACAGATTCAGTTCCCTTATTTGTAATCTCTCTATGACAGACAGGTAAATTTTTTTTAGACCTTATTACAGAACTATTGAAACTGCTGTTGTCTCATAAATATTCATAGGTCAGATTTCAAAAGCTCTGTAATTATTCTGTATTAAGCAGTTTTCTAATTTTACCTATTTACCTGATTTTTTTGAATTTTTCGATTTTACCTGTTCTCTTCCCTTTGCTTTTGCAACTACGTGGCAACGCATAGGTGATACAGGAGTGAGCAGGGTTGTAAGGCACTTTATAATCCTGATGTGCATGACAGTGTAAATACACCCACGGGAAAACCTAGACATCATCCCTAACACAAGGCAGTTCAGTGCAGACAGTAAAAGGCAAAGGGTTCAATAAGGTAATATGAGACCATACAAAATGTGTAATTAAAGAGAATAATGATCAAAACAGAAGTGGATGATAAGAGAGTCTAGAATCACAGAATCCTATGCCTGAGATGAAAGCTGACAATATTTAGGTAAAGTTCAGAAAAACAATCACTCTGCTCAAGCATTACTGCAGTATGTGCTAAGCACAGATGAATAAGTTAAAAATATTGTTGTTAATGATTATTCTCGCTACAAAAGAAAGGTGGGCCACCCCTTTGCGTGTTTGACTGGATCTACTTCCACTGTAATACAACCTAGGCCTGCTTTTGAAACACTCAGATGTTGCTCTTCTCTGACATCACTGATCTCCATGGAAACCTTCTTAGAATTACTGGTGGCCTGAAATAAGTAATGTCATTCCATATCAACTCAAAAGAAGTCCAGGGACATAAGTACCTTATGTCTTTTGGCTAGATATTGTTGCTAGTATTGCAGAAGACTTAGGCTGTGTAAGCATATTCAAATAATCTGGGAGAACTCTCCCATGTTTGTTCTTTTGGTAGAAAAACTTACCCAGAGCCATGTATACAAACATTTGAATGCTGAGGCCCTGAAGAATGGCAAGCTTACAATGCTGATACCATGAAGCTGGGGGGGCAGGGGGTGAGATCTACACACTCCCTTCAACTACCTGAACAACAGATGGCAACAGTGCATAGAGCAATCCTGATTGGCTGACCCAGACTGTCTGTAGTTAGCCTGTTTTTCCGTGAAGCACAACGTGGAGATAATGAAGGGGGAATGTTTTGCTTCCTGCAACACACCATCTCCTGAGAAGAAGATGGAGGGGATGTTAGAGGACTCTATATTCTCTTCTGAGAGAAGCCACAGCATGTACAGACATTCACTCATAGAAGAAACTCCCTGGGGAGTGATTTAACCCTAGTTATTCCCAGGTTATTTTTCTCCTGGAGCACGCATTTTTAATCTGGAAGGAAAAGCCTGAACATCTGTACACTCAAGGTTTTACCTGGGATAGCAGTGTCATGTCTTTATGAGGCCGTAGATTGGTGCTACCTTTATAAAATGGAGCCTGTATTTCTAAAAGTATAATATAATAAGCACAGCCTGGGTCAACAAGAACTATGATTACAGAGATTCAAACCTTCCTAGATAAAGAAACTAGCTTGAAAAAACAAAAAGAGCCTAAGAGTGCATCAGTATCATGGGCTGGAACAAAGAGTGTTTCCATTAGCGTAGCCTGCTATCAATTCATGAAGCTTGATACCATTATAGGCAGCCAACAAAGAGCCTTTTCTATTAAAATATTTATCAATGTTTATTCTCAGGGGTCATCAGGGAACATCCAGGTAAAATGGAATGCAACCAGATGGATTATGGGTTTTTCCTTCTCTTCTTTCTTGTCAAGGTAGTCACCATGACCAAGCTCCCTAGTCAGGAGGCAAAGTGAGTACTCTGACAGAGGTGTTTTACCTACCAAAATAAATCCATCCACAACTGTGTTACTAGCTGAGTTAAACTGACAGGTTAATCAAAAAGAGGTGTACTAAATGTCAGGGCCTCTGTCATTTTAGCAAACAGCCAAAAGCAAAAATCATTTATGTAATATTATATGTATGCATAATACATAGTACATTACAGAATATACAGACTAAAAATATGACACATACATTAATAAAATACATAATTATAAATGACAATCAAGGCAAGTTCAGAAAATGAGCAGTATACTTAAAAAAAACGAGACCTCTTCTGCGACACTTTTACAGTTGTAGATTTTATGCAATATTGAATAAACTTTCTTTCTTGAATTCTATTTACTTGATGTTATGAATTTCCAGGGATAATTATCATAAATTGCCATATAAGTCTTTAATGAGGTGTGAAAGAAAAAAATTCAAATAGAAAAACAAGCATGGATTTTTCTAAATAATTTATAAAAAAACATAGTATTTTCTCCAGCTGCACTGATTAATTTGTTTTGAGCAGCACTAGTGTGTCTTCAGAGTGAAATTCAGGACTCAGTGCTACAAGGTCCATTAATTTTCAATCAGAGCTGCAGGGCTTTAACACTTCTCACTTATGTTTCCCCTCCTTTCACTTGCACAGTTGTCTTGAAGCCAATATACTTTTCATGTGTATTTTCATACTACGTAGCACCATAAGGTCCTGGTCCATGGCTGGGACTCCTATTCATTCTTGCAGTATAGTAAATAAAGTGACAATACATATGGCTATGAATTTGTATATTCAAAACCCTAGGCATATCCAACTACCTTAGTTGCCAGGCATAGTCTTCAGTCTTATTATAGCTGTGATGGTCCAGGGAATGCGCAAAAAGAAAAGCCTGTTTGGTAATATATTTTATTAGACCAACTATATAGTTGGGAGAGATATTAAACAAGATTTCAGGAACAAAATGCTGTTCTCAAGTCTGAGAAAGTAGCCAATACAGCCAGAGATAAACACCACATAAAAAAAAAAGATTATTGTTCTCGAGTCTATTACGTAAATGAATGGTCATTCAAAAAAAGTTACATTTCTATGCAAAAAGATGTCCCCCACAAAATGCCATACTCTTTATGAGACACCTTGAAGAAAAGTTTCTAGAAAATTCACTACCAAACTTATGACACAAGACACTTTCATCACCTGGCCTGAATACCTGCACTCTCTCGTTTTATACTACAACTTCAATTACGACCCTTTCAACAAAGTGTCTCTGAAATACTCTTAACATTAACACAATTTTTCTATAAAACCACAACCCATATCCAGAATAGTACCTTACAAACAATGGTACACAGAAGACCCACAGACCACCACACTTAACTCCACAAAACTAGCAGTCATATCAAACCTAATAAAAAAATTGTAATCTATAATCACACCCTCAGATACTGCCATATCTTCTCTGAGAAGAATACTGAGGATACTCATATCACCAACCTAAAAACTGCCTTTACCCAGCATGGATGCTCCAGCATAGAAATAAACTGCATCTTTGAATGAGCCATCCAAATAGCCCATGCAAACCTACTAGAATGCAAAAAAGAAAATCCCCACTAACCTTACACCTCTGTCATTTACCATGCCACAGTGATAAAAGATCCTCTCAGTTATAATCACACCTTGAGGAACATATTACCAGCACACACACTTTCAAATAATCTCCTAACCCTTGCCTAATTCTTCATCAGAAGCAAACTCAGCAGGGATCAACCAAGAGGAATGAGACCCTGCCTACAGAACAAATATAAAACATACCAACACATTTCAACCACCACCACAATCAATATATCCCACCACAAAACCATCAGAAGCCATGGATCTTACACGAGTCTAACACAGTGCATAATATATTTGCTCCAATACATCAAATGTCCTAATGGAAACTACCGGGATGAAAGTAAACAATCACTGCATTCTTGAATGAATGCTGACAGCAAACGATATAGGACAGAAAGACTGGGTCATCAGTGGAAGAATTATTGGTTATAGAACAACTACTCTACCTTTGATTTCTTAATCCATGTACTTAAATGAAATCTACATGATACTCTCAGAATACAGGAGTTGGAACAAAAACCTAAAACCTTATGGAGACTAAAAACCATGGACTTAACATATATAATGGTTTCATGGTACATTACATTCAACTTGTTCCCACTTTTAGCCTCACATACTCCACTCTTCTTCCCTTTTGAATTGTCTTATTCTTTCACATAATTAGGTTCATCTATTTTAACTGCTCTTCACTTGGTCTGTAGCTGCTTCTGATCATTTCCCTTTGCTCCACAGACTTACTGCACTCTTCCCTTTTAAAGCAACTATCTTCATTTACATCACAGAATGAAACAAAAGTAATTACTTCACCCATATTTAGTTCAGTCTACCTCTGCTTTTTTCCCAGATATGAGGAAGCACTTAAATGCTTACTATGATATAAATATAGATTGCAATACCACACTAGAGTCTTAAACTGGCACTGGTGCAATCCCAAGGCTGAAACTACAAATCATCTGGGAGTGACCCCACACAGCAGGGAGGCTGGTTCAACTAGGACCAGCACCCAGACCCTACACCACATGGGAGCTGGTTCAAGGCTGTAGTCTGGTGCAGGAGCTGGGAACGACACGGGCACCAAGTGTCACCCCATACATTATCAGAGCTGGTTCAAAGGTGCTGAAAGTGATACTGGCATGGTACAGGAGCTAGTTCCAGCTCCTGCACTACCCCGAACTGGCACAGGGGCTGGGATGGGCTCCCATGCTGTGTTGATTTTGCTTCTGGCCTCTTTATCACACAGGAGCCTTGAACCAGCAAGGCTCTGGTGTTGGGGGGAGGAAAGGAAGGGTATACTGCCTGACAAACAGCTTGAAAACAGCTGTTGTTGGGCTCCCCCTACCCCACTGAAGCCTTGTCAGTCCAGGGATTCTGGGACGTACAGAAGCTGGAAGCCTAACAATCAGCTTTGTTGGGTTCCCCCCAAACCACAGCACTAGAGAGTCCCCATATCGTATTACCTCCAAGGAGCAGTGTGAGGTTAGTTCAACATATGTTAGGTAATACGCTCTAGACATACTCCTCACCAGAAAAGACCACCTCTGAGTGGCCTTACAGGTTACTTTCAAACTATACTAAAGGCATTTAAAACAGGAATGTCCATACATTAAAGGGTGTTAAACAGTGCTAAGCACACTCTAAGCATCTTAAAGTTACACCACTTTGGGCTAGGGTTATCTTTGACTGTTGTACTTAACTCAAGCTAGAGCACCTCCCAGCACCATGACTCCAGCCCACACAGCACTATGCTGGACCTCCATGGATGTGGGGTCCTTCGGTCTCCATGCAATGGGGTCCTGGAGTCTTGGACCCCAGGAGACCCAATCTGGGCCCCTGGATGGGGCACACAGCCCTCCCCTTATAGGGCTAAGCCTTTGACCCACATCTGGGATGCACAACTCTAGCCAGAAGAATTTGGGAGGGGAGGGCATGGCTTCCTTCCCCAGCCACCTGTCTTCCTGGGAAGAGAGTCAGGGAAAAGGGCAAAACTGGGAGAAAGCATGGAAAGCATGCTTCCTCAGCATCCATGCTGTCTCTGCAGTTAACTCTGGTGGCTCAACACTGGGAACAGAGCCATCAGATGGCAAAAGCATGGAGCCCAGGGAGTCCACGCTCTTACTGTGCTTAACTGCCTGGGCTCTGCTCCCAGAGGAAGGACAGGTCCAGGCTCCTGGCCATGCACCTGCTCACTGGGCCCCTGCTGGCAAGTCACAATTGTGCAGGTCAGAGATGGCATTAAGCTTTAACCTGCAGCAGCTCTGAAACTGTTCCAACTTTATACCACCTGACATTCCACAGGTTTAGCATGGTTTAAAGGTAACCTATTCCAGCACCCTAACTTTACCATGTTACGATAGCACATAGCACAGGTTTTGCTGCTTGAATGGTTGGACTCTAGCATTGTTAATGCAGTTAGCGAGTCCTAAGTGTAACATGTAACAATAACATAACATTCAGAACCTATTGCAAACCCATCTTTTCTCTCTCACCTAGAAAGAGAAGGTGAAGATGGGAGCTCATTGTTTGTATTTACCAAGTGGCTGAGCTCCCTGGCTGTTCCATTTGTTCATGAATATTTTAAAGCAGGGGTCAGAAAGGTTTTTGGCCAGAGTTCCAAGAACACACCAAACTTGACCCACACCTCAACTTGGCATGCCAGGGCAGACGATGGGGGAAAATGATCTAATCCTTAATTGCTGGTGGCACGTGCATGCATGCTTCCAGGCACACAGCACAGGAGGGGTCACGGATGCACTGCTCTGGCCCCTTCCCCACTGTGCACACCAAGGTGCATATATAATTGCCACCAGCCATGGAGCTCAGGCTTTGGACCTCAGTGCACTGATTGCAGCCTCCTGCAAGGCCCACCATATCCAGTCTGGGCCCTGGGCAGCTGCTGCCTGCCACAGAGCCTGGGCTGCTCACAGCAGGTCTTGCAGCCTCCCTGCTACCTGCTACACCTGGGCTCCATGGACATCGGCAGCTGCCCAGAGCCCGGGCTGGCTGTGACATGCCAAGCAAAATGGCTTCAAGTGCTATGCTCTGGCATGTGTGCTGGGGGTTGCCATCCTGCTTTAAAGTGATTATCTGGAATGCCTAAGTTTATTTAAAAGTTAATTTAATTTCACTGCTAAGTAGTAAGAATCCAAATAAATGGATATGAATAAATAAATGTGCTTTTAAATGTGCAGTTTGATTAAGCTGTACATAAAGCACAATTGTGTTTCTTATGGAGTACAGAAAATTCCATCCTGGAGGCCTTTGCACGGTCAACTGCTAGGAGTGCATGATTATTGAACCCTATGTGGCTGCAGCTGCCAGTTAACATTAAGCACCAGCCAAGGTCTTTTATGTGTAGCATAAATTTCAGCCCTTTGAATACCTCCTCCTTTTCTTTAACAAGCAGAAAGGCAACAGGTTGTAGGACTGGCATGTCTGAGGCCAGGAGCTTGGCTTAGATTCTCAGCCAGCAGATGAGATGCATTTAGCTGCACATTCTCCTTTCCTGATCATTCCCAATTAACAGGCAGAGGTAACCTGGCAGCTGTGTGTAACAGCGCTCATTATTACAGGATTAAAGGAACAGTACATGGACTTATATCTAAGGACTGAATGCCACGGCCCCTGCTTATACTGTCGCCCTTTGTGCAGAACCTGGTTGTTAACACCTCTGTCCCTAGCAAAGACACAACTATTGTGATAGTCCTTGCTAAGCAACCCAAACTGAAAGACTGATACTATATCAAAACAAGTAGTTCATTCAGAGCTTGAAACTAATTGCGTGCCTCGGTTAACATGCAAGATCACATTAGACATAACAAAACAGCTGAAACGAATCCTCCTAAACCAAGCCAGCAACAAACTTTCATGTGAAGTAGCATCGCTGATAAATAGCAAACACTGCTTCCAAAGTATTTTTTATGGAACCAATAATTCTACTAAAGAGATCTCAGCCATGGCACAATGTTGTATATTGATATGAAGAACCACTCAACTAGTATCTCTAAAGCAAAGACTAAACCTGCTTAGCAGGCTTTTACGCTTGCAAAGTGTTCTTGTCAAGGGATGTTTGAATAGGCTTTCTGGTTTAAAAAAATGGAGCATAAAAACTTCAAAGCCTAATATTTGCTCTTCAGTAAAGGTCAATATAAGATCTGCAGTCTATTAAGAGTGGCCTTCATGGGACCCAGAACTGTTTTAAAGGTACAATCCTAGATTCAAACAAAATATTTTGCATTTATAAAACTATTTATTTAGTTTTCTTTCCTTAGAAATGGTTTTTATTTTATAATAAACCAAACTTGAAGTTTTTAGTATTGTGAATTTTAAATAATCAAAGATTATGTTTTATTTAAAGAATCATAGGCTATATACATACTAAAAATAATAACAAGTTGAATTTACTTGGCTGGGCACCTATTATAATCATGCTCTAGAATAAACCATGATAGTTTTTTAGTTTTCTCCTTCAAGGTCCTCTAAAGTCCATATTTTGGAGTGGGTTTCTGTGTATTTGGTGTTTCAAAAGAGTCAATAATATTTTTCAGAGCATCTACAGGGCTGAAGTTGAATGCTGATGTGATTTAAGTCACGTAGACAATTTTGACAATGTTACCCATGGTGCTTTAGACCACTTGTACCTTAGATTTATTTTAAGCTGTGTGTTATCTATAAAGAGGATTGATTTCAGTGATGTGCTTGGAGAGCAGATTTTTCCATTAGCATCCCACCTCAGTATGTAATATGCAATATCCAATTCTATATATTTGCGACGGGCTGCCTGATAATGATATCTGCTGAAGTCTAAGAATGTGGTTCTTTAGATTGTTTGCTATACTATGGAAATTAGGATTAATGTTTTTTTCTTCATCCAATAAATCTGGAAACATGAAAGCTGTAACTTTGGGAGCATCAGGCATGGGCACTGGATATGTGACAGGAATTATGACTAAACATTCAACAGAGCAGGAGTGTCACACGCCCTGTGCCCAGGCTAGAATCAGACCACAGGGCTCTTCAGTGGCAGCAATCATAGCAATGGCAACAACAGACAAGCAGCCACAGGCCAGGCAGATTGCTGTAGTACAGGCAGCGCAAGTGGTGGTGGTCCGAGCAGCCACAAGGTGTGCAGAGCCGTGCCAGCACAACCCTTGCTTGCCCCCTGCCACTGAGAGCCGTGTTCCCCAGGGTCTTGGGTTCCCTGATTATGTGGCAGACCCTGCCCACCTCTAGTCACACTCTCAAATTCCTTGGCTCACAGCAAGCCAGATGGAGCAGCGCCATGGACTGGGTGTTTGATAGCCCTGAATGAGAAAATGTGGTCTTGTGGTCAGCGTAGTAATTAGAGGAGAACAGTGGTCATTTGGCCTTGTGCAATCTATTCCTGGTACTGTTTGACTTCTATCTGCATGATTTTGGTGAGTGTTGTTAGGTTGTAGGCAATCTAACTTAAGATTGTGTGTTCCTATATGTTCACAAATACCATTATATATTGTCGGTAATACTGACAGCCAATCAGTGACAATAGTAGCAACAATACTAATAATAGTACTACTACTATTACAAGTCAACAGCAACAACAATGATGAACTAATATGATAGATACTATTAGTGGCCACTTTTTTCATGAGCTTCAGTCCATTAATACAGATTGTCTTAGTAAGGCTGGTGACAGTAGGGACATTTATTACTGAGCTCCTTTCTAATCTTTCCACTGAGATTTAGTGGAATAATCAGAGGAGAACCAGTCGAAATCATTTGCGGTTTAGGTTTTTACAGGGCACCCATGGACTTAATCTGGGGGAAAGACTGAAGAATGGTTTGAGAATCACCTGGAAGACTGGCCAGTCATTTTCCCCCAGTATAATATAATAAAGTCCCCCTAAGGATTTGTTTTAAAAAAACACATTGAATTTCTTCCCCCTCTGGCTAGGGATACTTTTTGAGGTAGTAAGTGAGATTTGCACTGTACCCGGAGATTCCTCACATGGATAACACACACCGTATGATAACTGAAAAGGCTGAGAAACTACTATTCTGGTTCTGCTGCAACAAGTTTAGACCGACTAGGCAACAGGAGCCCTTCCAGCAGTAAGCCAACCACTCAACCCATGTTATAATTATTGTTCCTATAGTTTTTTCATCCCAGCAACTGAAAGAACTAACAGAGTCAAATTCACATTGTAAAATCAGTGGATTAAAATGTAAAGGTCTCTGACTTGGTTTTAGCCAGGACTGAATGGATGACCTGATCCATAGCCAGTGACCTCAGCTTTCTCCTGAAGGAAGTCAGGCATGATGAACACAGAGAGGTCATGGAGGTGCCACAGAGATGTTGCACCTCTATTTATAAAGGTAGACTGCAAATTTTTGGCAGTATTGTTAAAATAGTAGACAGGTCTCCAGATGATATTTTTGTACAGAAATCTGTTTTTCCAATTTGTGCTCGTGGTTCCAAAGCCTTCTGGACTAACAGACTATAGCCAATCCTCAAAATTTCTCATGGACCAATGTGTGCCCTCGTCAAACTTAAATTAAAGAAGAGATGGGAAAGGGCAGGGGAAATGAGGGAAAGGCTAAAATTAGGGTCAAGGGCAGGCTGGTGCAATCCACAGACTTCCAACCACACACGACCTTGCATAGAACCAAAAGTCCAGAAACCATAGTTTGGGAACCAGTATTCCACAATGATTAAACCTCTCTCCCCATCGTTGTCATCCATGCTTTCATGAGCCCTAAATATTTCTCAGAAATACTCAGACTTCAGTTACTACAGAACACAGATGACTGATTGCTTAATGACATCAATGACATGCAATACATGATATCTGTTCCCCAAGGACCACAGTGGCTTCCTATCATTCCCCAATGTCATTCATGCTGTTGAGAATGGCTTACAATGCCCTGTTTAGTTTAGATCCTGACTACCTGGGAAACTTTATCTGTTCTCATTCTTGCTCAGTGTAGCTGTACAGGGCACAAGACAATTTGCATGGAGTTAAGAATATATCCTCTTATATAAGAGGATATCTTCAAAACAGCAATGCATCCTAAGCATACATTTTATATTAATCAAATGAAGTAGAAAACCAGTAATGCTATATTTGCAATTTCTAATCAATCAGTTGTAATTTCTAATCTACAAGCAAGTAACTTACCAAAACAGTTCTCAATTGGCTGGGTAAACAGTGATCTAATTAGACAGATGTGCTGGGAAACTCTTCCTTCTGTAAAAATAATGAAACAAAAGAAAGATCAATATAAATCCTGGTTTCGTGTCCTGAAAACCACACAAGGTAAAACATCCCTTTGAAAGTCCAGAAATCTGTGGTATCAAGAGAAACCAATAAGAACTAGATTCAGTTACACCTTTGCTAAATCTTCCATAGGAAAACATTAGGTATATGCCTCTTTGGCTATAAATAGATGTTTTCCTTAGAAAAGGATCAGCTGTGCTGGGACGCATCCTGGCACAATTGATCTACTTCACTGAGTGATACATATGTCACCCATTGTTCCACAGGGTTGGGCCCAGCCACTATGGGTTTTAGGGGCCTTATCCTGGAGGATAATTGTTAACGGGAGTAACCCCATGTTCTCTGCTTACAGATGTATAATCCAGTATTCCCTCGGAGATTCCTGCAGCATGCGTATCATACTGCTGCACCTGATGTGGGGCGCACTACTGCAAACAGGAGAGTCCTGGGTCCCATATTTGCTGAGGTGCACCTTGAATTGGTGCAGAGCAGTGTGATATCCTTGCCAGGGTATGCATATGCAAATGGGGGAACCCAGGCAGGCAGTCCTAGGGCTTCACGGAATGGGACTTCCCAGGTCACACAAGATCAGGCCACTGAGGTACCAAAAGCACTTGCCAGGGAGGCTGCAGAGTGCTCTGGGCTGCCCAGGCTCGCCAATCACAAAGCATGCAGGCATCAGCCACAGAAAAGCAGCACAAACTCACACCAGCTATTGTTGTGGCCACAGTTCAGGGCATTAGTGGCATGGCGAGGGTCATGGACGTCTGTTTGCTTGGCCTTTGTGCCTTTTTATGGAGGCACAAAGGTAACGTCTGTTTCCAGCCTTTGCAGAAAAAAGAAAAGTCATAGCAAACACGGGTTGGAAACTACGGATCATGAATACCATTCCCCATTGCTGTGTGCCAGGATAAATGTTAACATTCCTAAAGCATCCGAGATAATTAATAATGAACACAAAGCAGCAGCTGAACAATACTGCTGTGTTTGTAAGCTTTCCAGAATAAATGCGAACTGACTTTAATTGCTTTTATTTCACATTTCCTTTAGAGAAGACCATACACTTTAGCAGAGAAACTGCAATTCAGAATAGAGAACTGAAAGCTACAGTGACATAGGACCTGTTCATAATACAGCAGAGAAGGGGGTTATATAAAATGAGAGAAAATGTGACAGTCTGTACAGGAGAAAGCACCAAGGTGTTCATTTGGAAATTTAACTAGCAAACAATGAAGGTTGGCACTCAGAGCTAATCAAAAGCAGGAGCAATTTCTCTGTAAAGACCAAGGGGTACTAAGCAGACTGATGATGGTTTGAAAAAGGCTGTGAACGTGCAGACAATTAGTAGCTTACATTTACTGTGGGACAGAAGGTGAAGCCAATGGAGGGATTTGTGAAAAGAGGTAGTATGGTCAAAGCAATGGACTGCGAGAATGGTCTTGGCAACAGCCTCTTGGACAGCCCTACACAGGCAAGACTGCATTGGTCAAAGTTAGAGAAAAAAGCGTTTCAGTCACTGAGATGCAAGGTCACAGGAACCTGGATGAGAGTTCAAGGCATCTTGATGGTTAGGAAAAGATCTTATGTAAGAGAGACTGTACAGCAGGATTTAGACAACCTGGATGTAAAGATCCAGAAAGAGATCTGAGTCAAAGACACCAGTTAGGCTACTGGGCAAAATGCCTGGCCGGTGGTTAAGTTGTCCACAGTGATTGAGAACAGAGACTGGGGTACTTAAGAGGAAAGATTATGAGCTCTGTTTCAGCTATGTAGATGTACATGCGTACGTGCATCAGAGAGAGAGACAGAATGAATTGCACCAAATATATTAAAGCTAGTTAAGGCTAGGTGTGGCTGAGTAAATGTATTGTTCCAGTCTGTCTGAGTGGTCAAAAACAGTGATTCTGAAAATCGAAACATAACACTCACCTACACTAGTATAATATTAAGCAGTAGACACAAGCCTACAAGAGAACACAGAGTTATTTCAATGCTAGTACAACAACTGGCCTACTTTGTCATACAGCCTGTTATTTCTTCTGCTTATTTTTCTCAAGCCAACAAACATCACCTGTGTTTGATCAGCTGAGTGCTAGCACTGCAACATGCTGGAAAAGTTGCTTGATGGCACTGCACCATCGAGTAATGTAGAGGTATTAATTACATACTAAATACTCCAGAACCCACTAGAGATGCACCAACACACAGGTCCTATATCAGATCGGCACCGATATAAAGAAAATTGATTGTATTGGAAATCAGGCTGATATGGATGATAATCTGGCCGATAAATGCCTGTGCGTGTGTGCAAACGCAGCACAACATGCAAGCAAAGAGGAGCACAGCCCGGCAGCTTGGAGAACAGCATGCAGTAGGTAAGTCGGTGTGGTGGAAAGGGAGGGGGGGCAGATCAATGTCCCCACAGTGAGGGAGGGAGTGCGGCAGGGGCTGGGGTAGACACTGCCCAGCCAGGGCTCATCTGGTGGACACGGGGGTAAGGTAAGCACCTGCATGGGATGGGGAGAGGGAGGCAGAGGCTGCAGCTGCAGGCTGGGGCTAGGGCTGCACAGGGCTCTTTCCAGAGCATGGGGGCTATGCTCAACCTGTTGGGCTGCACTCAGGGCTGTGCTCCCAGTGTGTAGGGGCTGCCCTCAGGGCAGGAAGCAGCGGTGTTGGGAGGAAATGTATGGGGGGACTACAGTGAAATCTGGGGTGGCTGCAGCCCCACCCTCTAACTTCCCTCCCAGTGCTGCCAGCACCAGCCCCGAGCACAGCCCTGGCCCAGCTGCTCCTCCACCCCCACACGCTGGGAACAGCTCAGCACAGCCCCAGCCCCAGCCCCAACCTGAAGGGCCAGCCTGCCCCTGCCCACGCCCTCCCAGGTTACATGTAGCAGCAGGAGCTGCCACCCTCCCCACCCCGGATGAGCCGCAGCTCTGTCCCACGCCCAGCCCCATCTGGGCAGCACCTGCCCCAGCCCCACTCCTTCCCTCACCATAGGGGTCTTGATCTGCACCCCGCCATGTCCCTTCCCTCCCCTCTCCCTGTCCACCACAACAACTTACAACTTACCAGCTGTACCAAAAATTGGATTGGTATCAGCCGATATGTCTCCTTAAAAATTGGCTATCGGTATCAGCCCCAAAATCTCTATCGGTGTGTCCCTAGAACCCACATCACCTCGACATCTCCCCTAAAAGCTGTATATTGGATCTGAGTAGGAGCTGCACACTAGCACCATGCAAGAACTCTTGGGCTATTTAGGGTTGTTCACACTATGTTACTATTCTAGGGCTTCCCAATAAAAAAGGAACCGTTTAGGAACAACTGTTTACCATTGCTACAAACTTCAGAAAAAGGTGACAAAATCTGCTGACAGATCTGCATCAACAAATGACCTGAATCCATTATCATAAGGGAAACACTAATTGATCTGATATCCAGGAACAGAATAACATCTGCTAATTCCAGATGTTCATAACTACTCCATTAAAACTTTCCTGAACTTTTTTACCTGATATCAAACAAAGCATTTCCCTGTGCAAATAGGGACTCACACTGGGCAATATCTACAAGAAGAAAACAGGGAAATTAAATCGATCAGTGACCCACCAACTACTTTATAATGGATTCTGGTTCTGCTGAATACCCACTTCTCCCTATCACCTGCCAAAACTATTCTTGGACCTCACAAAGTACAGTCATACCTTGGTACTCGACTGCTTTGAAACTCATCGAATTTGGTACTCAATGCATTTTGACGTGAAAATTTTGTCCCGGTACTCGTCGTTTGTTTCGTACTCAATGCACAAAATAGAACTTGTCGGTGTCGGTTGCCTCGTGACTCGCTACCCTTTCCAGCCGAAACAAAGGGTTTGTTGGGGCTCGTCATTTTTGGTACTCGTCGCGCCTCCCGGAACCGATTAACGACGAGTACCGAGGTACCACTGTACTACCATATGTGCTAACTATCTACTAGTTCACAATCATTTATAGCTATTTGTAAATTAAAGTATAATACATTTAAGTATTAATTATCTTAAAACTTATTTTTGTGTTTAACATTTTGAAAGTTGACAGGATAAGAAACAGAAAAAAATTTACCTGGGTATTAACAAGGGAGAAAAACTGCCACAGATATAATTCATAACTAACGTGGCATCTGTTGCATGGCATGGTTCTTTCAGCTGAAAATTGCTGCACAAAGACTGCAAACTAACATATGGATGAAACTAGGCAGGGACTGGATAGAATGGGATTTGCTCACACTTCACACTGACAACAGGTCACTTTCCACAGGCACTAATCAAGCCCACAGTCTAAAGCAACAGCTAAACCCTCTTCACCCTCTGCCTTATGTTGGGACACTAGGATTCCACATGCATATTCCTTTCCAGCCATCCCAATTGCTGTCTTAAAACTTGGTGTGATGCAGTATACATGATGAAGACAGCTGCAGCTGGCTGGTGACTTCTCCCTCTCTCTTCCTAGAGTAGTTCCACACTTCTTTCACCCACTCCTGAGGCATAAAGCAACAGAGAAATGTCACAGTACATACCAAGTATCACATTTACAAATAGCTTTCCTAAAATATGTCCAGGAAGAACAGTTAGAAAAATTATCACACATTTCCTCTGCATTTCTAAATATTTGAGCTTGAAATTATTTTATAAGAAAATAAACAGAGACATATTATGACATAATGTTTAGGTTTGCCAATAACCAAAACCAAACACACAGAAATCCCCCTAGTCTCCATTATAACTGGTAAGCGGTTATAAATGAAAATATACTGTTACTAAGCAAACTATTGGAGGAATTTTGAACTGGAGCTGCTGCATCAATATTCTAGGCACAGATGGAAAGCAATTTCTATAATTCCATGAACCTACAACACTGAATGTAAGGACTATTGGGAAGCTAATATGAAACACAATATAAATAGCCCTCTGCTGGGGCTGATTTTTTTTTTCTTCAACAGTCTCACTAGTCCTGAGAGTTTTTACATTGGCCAAAGTAAGGCGGCAACCCAGCCAGAACAAGCAACATGATATAGCAGACTTTGGCTTGCTGCCTCCCTCCACCTGACATATTTATTTCGTAATGGGATACTAGCAGCTGGCATTTCATATAATTATGGAGTTAGGGATTAATGCTGGAGGTTTAAAATGCTACGATCCCAAGCAGCAAAAATGTTCATTTCTATACATGGGCAAAACGACAGGTGTAGAATACATGTCCAAATGAAGATTAAATGCAAAAAGGGTATTCCAAATGATAAGATTTTAAGGTCTAGCTCATAGCAATGTGTCAAAGCTGAAGATAAATATAAACAAATGGAATGTGAAATTCTGGCTTCAATGAGGCCACTGAGATCAGGATTTATACTACAATATGCACAATCAGAAACAATGAAAAAAATGCAATTTTCACAAAGCTATTTCATGTATGGGTTGGTTTACTTGTCCCAGAGGGTTAGTTCATTGGGCCAAGGACTTCATCTCATTTTGTATATGGGTAGAGCCTGGGTTCAGGTTTTTGTCCTCTATTGCCAGGGCTCAAGTTTTCATATACATTTCACACAGGAAGAGACATATGACAAATGTATATGTTTTCATATACATTTCACACAGGAAGAGACCTATATTTTCTCAATCTGGTCTGTATCCTCAATGCTAGAGTGAGCTTTCAAGGGCTTCTCTGTTGAGATGAGGAGTTCCATCATCTTTTTAATCCTTCCATCCAGGAAGAGCACACACCAACTGCTGACACTTCCTTAGCCTGATGAAGGGTTTAACTCAAAAACGTGCTTAATAACTATTCTCCAACTATTTGGGTTGGTCTAATAAAAGATATCAAATTCACCCAAGGAACCTTGTCTGCCTATCGTCTTTTTAATGCTTTCTGCAGTGTTTACTTATTTATTTACATTTATCTTTGATCATTTATTCGGACCTCATTTAAAAGCAAAAAGAACTAGAAGACCATGTTTAAAAAAAGTTTTACCTTACCCTTTGCCTCCCTTCCACACCCCAACCCACACACAGACTTTCTATCCCCAGCACCAGCATTGCTCATGCTATATATAGCCTGACAGGTGCGCACAGCTGATGTTAGGAACTTTTTGAAAGTCTGTATGAGACAGGATGATGTCAAAGGATGAAAGGAGAGAAAAAAAAAGGACTCATCTTCTGTAGTTGTCTTGGCATTGACTAGCCCCTTCAGCTTGGTTTAAACTGAGTTTCTGAGACTCAACATTTATTATGGCTGATGAAGGTCTGGAAAGAATTCAGAAAAAAGAAAGGAGAAATATGAATTGAAGAGGTGGGTTTCTGATCTGAAAGGGCACAAGAGATCAAGTGACAAATCTCAGGACTGTGATGAGCTAGATGATGGCTTCTCATAAATAGCTTAGCTATCACATTGTTCATCCTATATCTAGTGTTCTGCATTTTCAGTTTTTACTGATTTCTTTTAGCGATATTTTAACATTTTTACCAGTTTTCATTGATAAATTCCAATTTTTTTAATTATTCAGTTTTTACCGATTTACACCCGTTATTACTGATTTACACCCATTTTTATTTCACTGGATTTTACTGGGTACAGTAAAATCTCTGTTAGTATGAGTGGCGAATACCTGGCAGGTGCCAGTAAGCTAAAAGTGCCAATTACCTCAGGCACAGGTTTCCAGCCAGATGTGGGGATGGGGTGGGGGAGGGCAGCAGAGACCACATGTGGGCCAGGGGAGGGTGGCTGGAGCTGCTGCCTGGGTGTGCTGCTCCCGGCTCTAATCCCAGGAGGTGCGGGAGGGGCTGCGGGAATGGTTGGAGCCACTGCCCGGGGCATGGGGCTTTCGGCTCTGATCCCAGGCGAAGCAGGAGATGCCGGTGCTGGTGCTGGGATTGGGTCCCCCACTCCATATCTGGCCATCTGCCACCCTCTCCAGCCCCTGGGCTGTGCCATGCCACAGTGCAAGCGGGTGGTGTCGACTGCTCCCAGGGCTGCTGCAGCAGAGGTTTGGCTGAGTCAAGACAAGTGGAGCCCTGGGGAGTTTGGGGTGCAGCACTGCCCAGTAGCTGCAGACAACTGACACTGGCCGCTCCTGCATATGCTGCAGCAGGGGCTGGGGGCAGCGGGGACATGCTATACCTTGCCCTGTGCCTCCTGGGGCTCTGCTTGTTCCCACTTACCCCAGCCCCTGCTGCAGTGCTCCTGGGAGCAGCCAACACCAGCTGCCTGCACCACAGTATGGCGCAGCCCAGGGGTTGGGGTAAGTAAGGACAAGCAGAGCCTTGGGGGGGCGGTTGGGGCATGCCACAGTCGAGCAGCTACAGGCTGCTGGTGATGGCCACATCCAGGGCCACTGCAGCAGGAGTTGGGGTGAGTGGGGACCAACTGTGCCATGCCCTGCATCCCCTGGGACTCTACTTGTTCTCATTCGCCCTGGCCCCTTCTGCAGCAGCCCTGGGAATGGCTGATGCCAACTGTGGAGGCAACTGTAAATCAATGGGTGCCGGTCATGAGGATGTGGCTCTTGCCACATGTGCCCCAGAAGGGCTACAGGCTCGAGGGCTGCACTGCACTCTTCCCAGGGAGCATGTGCCCCCGGATTTGCATGCCAGACAAGAGCAGGCTGCCGCCCACCCCGAGCACCAGGAAGAGCCAACACCGGTCCGAGCCTACAGCAGCAGCCGGCTCTCGATCTACGCACAAATCCAGGGGCACATACCCCCCGGGAAGAGCCTGGCACAGCCGCCCCAGCCCGCAGCCCTTTTAGGGTGCATGGAGCAGCAAGAGCCATGCCCCCTGCCCCACACCCACTGACAGCTCTTTCCATTTTGCTCCCTGCTGCAGCCCCAAAAGCAGCCAACACACTGAGCCACACCTCTCTCCCTTCCCTAGTCCCAGCCTTACTCCCTCTCTCCCTCACTGCCGTGGGAACATATTATTTTCCCTGATTTAAACAGACTTTTTTTTCTTTTCTTCCTTTTATCCCGATTTCAACCTGGTTTTTATGTTGGTAAATAAACCCTGAAAAATTCCTGGATTTTTTTTTTTTTTTTTTAAATAAAAGCTGAAAATGTGGAACACTACCTATATCAAATAAGCCAGTAATCATATGTAAAACAGAAATTAAGGTTAGACCTTTGCTAGTGTACAGTCAGTACACTTCTGTTGGTTAGTAGCTCTGGGTAGTAGAAAAATGACTCAGTTTAGTCTTGCAAAGCAAACACTTAGGAACATGCAGTCATGGTAACAACATCTCATTCGCAATTGTGTTCTAGAGTATGAAGTCTGACATTTATAAAGAAGTAGTTTATACCCATGTGGGTGAAAACAGAGTTTGTGGAGCTCGCAAACAAAATAGTTTAGAAGTGTGAATGTGTTTGTGATGACACCACATCAAAAGAAAATAATCACAAACAAAATCTACACGGAAACTTTCTTCTGTCTGAAACACTTTCTTTCTTTGCTCTTTTAATTTTTTTCTTCTATGTTTTTCTTACTCCTTCACCACTGATCTGAATAAAAAAAGAATATATTGACTTTCAAAAACAAAAACAGTGCAAGTGGCCCAGAGAGTAATAAAGCATTTAAACAGGCTTAGCTCTCTAAACTCTGCATGGGGTGGTGGGAATAGGAGAGTCATCTTTATTTCTTCTGTCAAAATCCATTATATTATTTAGTATTATTAAACAAAAAACTTTGCTTTTTATCTTTATTCCTTCTCAAATGTAAAATAATGAAGTCCAAAAGTTATTAATCAGATTTTTCAAGTACAAACCTATTTCCTCAGTACTCCTTGGTGCTGGGCTGGACTCAGTGGTCACCACCCTTTAAATTACTGATGAGTTCATTTTCTTTAAGTAATTGATATTGATCAGATTGTAGTCAGTCAGGAAATCTCCACCTTAGTGTGTTTTATGTCCAAAATCCATTGTGAAGGAAAGCATAAGAATTTTTTGTTCCCCTGATGATACAGCCAACAGAGTGAAGTGCCAAAAGCTGCATCATTTTTTTTGATTTAAAAAAGAGACTTGGAATGTTTAAACAGCAAAACTCCTATATATATTGCTAAGACCTTGTTGGAATTTTTCTTTGTTTTGTTTTTTGTTTGTCAGTGCTAATCTTTCGTCTGTAAATGTGGACTTGTGCAAATAACCATTTATATTGATTGCCTTAAAAGATGACAGCCAACAGTTATGTGAGCAGAGTGACTATGCTGACAGTCTCAATAGTTAGGAATTTTAACTATCAGCTACATATTCACTGCTGTGCAAACTGTACCCTGGTTTCCATTCCCTTAGCACCTAACTAATGATTTATATAGAGGCCATATGCTAACTTATTTGAAACACGCATATTGATGGGTCAACAAGCTTTGCTAGGATCCCTAATTAGAACTAGTACATCCAGCTGAGACTTGGCTTCCCAGGGCAAATAATAGATGTCTACCATGACAACACCATCTGAGATCAAAGACTTAGTGCTTCATGCTGTGGATTTACCTGTCAGTAAACTGTAACAGGAAAAACCTCCGGTGATTTAGACTTGGATAATAAATGCACAGATATGTTACAAAAATTCTCTGTGTACAAGATTTCAGTTTTTAACTCTTATCAGTACATCTGTTGATGCAACAATATAGACATGTCCAGTAAATACTTATCTAAATACTTCCCCTACTTTTAAGGAAGACATAAATCACCAGATAGTTTACAATCAATTTCCAATTGAATTAAATGGTGTGTTTCTGTAATGTTTCTCTTTTAACCTCAATGGACTGAATTCTTCACAGAGCTGAGTATAATAAGCTTGATCCAGGAAAGCTATTGAACATCCGTTTCATTTTAAGCATCTCGTTAGGTCCCCTCCAGCCCTACCTTTCTATGATCCTCTAATTCTACTGATTTCAGGTGTACTCATTCTTCAAAGCAGTAGTACAACCAATAATACTTGACTCCAGGAGTAATACTGTGCCTGGCACTTTTGTTGGAAGAAAAGAGGATTATTTCATTAGAAATTTTACTCACATTACAAACCAATCATCACCTTCTTTGAACCGAGTGTGGAGCACACCTCACCAGTCAGGGTAGCAGACTTTGTAGATGGTATGTTGTTTTGGGTCACCAATGGAACTAGAATATTTCTGGAGCACTCCAAGGATGAATATTGCCTTGCCAACAACTCATCCTACAAATTATTCATACAAATCTTTTATCCTCTATCATCAATGAACGGGCTAATAAATATCCTCTTTTCCAACTCCATCCTGACAGGTCTCCATGGATCAGAGATAAATTTAGCAAAACAAGGAGGAGGATTTATGGTCAGGGCTCCTGTAGCAGAAGTCTCACATAGATCTGAACGCTTGTGTCAAGGATTATTGTTAAACCCTATGGCTGTGTAGGGAAGAGAGAAGAGTCATTGCAGCCATAGCATCTGGAAAGTCTCAATGAGTGTATCTCTTCTGCAGAGTAGACTGCACATTTAATTTAGCTCAGGGGTCGGGCAACCCCTGGCACACATGCCGAGCATGGCATGCGAGGCCATTTTGCTTGGCACGCAGCAGCCAGCCCTGGCTCCGGGGTTGCTGCTGCCCGTGATGGAGCCCAAGCTGCCCCCAGCAGGGCTTGCAGCATCCCAACTGCCTGCTAGGAGCAGCCTAGGATCCCAGCTGGCAGCAGCTCCCCAGAGCCAGGGCCGACTGCAGCCAGAAGGCTCCAAACAGCTGTGCTGGGCTCCAGCATCAGCTCTGTACTGGCGCATGCAGGTGCACATCGGAGTGGGCAGTGAGGGAGGGGCTCGAGGCAGAGCAGCCCCTGTCTCTACCCCGCTCCCAGCATGGAGGTGATGAGCCCAGTGCAACTGTTTGCACTCTGCCCGCTGCTTGCTGCAGCCGCCCAGAGCCCTGGCTGGCTACAAACAGCTGCACCGGGCTCATCACTTCCGTGCCAGAGTGGAGGAGAGACCAGGGCTGCATTGCCTCAGGCCCCGCCTGCTCTAACATGCAGGTGCACGCGCCAGTGCTGAGCTGATGCCAGAGCCCGACATGCTTGTTTGGAGCCTCCTGGCGAAGCCGGCCCCGGCTCTGGGGAGCTACTGTCAGCTGGATCCTGGGCTGCTCCCAGCAGGCAGCTGGGACGCTGCAAGGCCTGCTGGGAGCAGCCCGGGCTCCAGCAGCTACCCAGAGCTGGGGTAGCTGCTGGCAGCCACAGAGCCCAGACTGTGGGGCAGGGGCTTTGAGTGGGGGGCAAGGGGCACAAACAGGGCATTCTGCCACGAGCCCTTGCTCTCATTTTGTTTTTCTGCCGTGTCGGCATTCCTGCACCTTCCGAGGTAGGCATTGTGGTGTATTTTGGCACTCCAGCCATAAAAAGTTGCCTACCCAGATCTAGCTTTTAAAGCCCACTTCCCCACAGGTAAAGACTAGAGTCTCCCATTGTGAGGAAATTGCATCATTCTCTTCCCACCCAGCCACTCCCCTACAAAAATGAAGCACATACATAATGAACTCCCTCCGTAAAAGTAAAAAATTTCTGCAATGTACATATACTCAGTTGTGTTTAGGTAAGTAACACTCAATGAAACACTATGAGAGCCCATGTGGTGGGATATTTTGAGTCTTCCCAGAACTTACTCTTCACACTGAAGTCAAATGGACCTTCAGTGACTTACAAATCTCTACTGAGTAAGGAATTAGGATTCATATCTGTGTGTGTGCACACATATCCACTCTCTTTATATCCCTATTCCAAATCTACAAGGACAAGATGCATCTCAGAGTTGAACTCATATCCTCTCCTATAGTCTCATTGTGTTGTCTGCCACAATATTTATTTATGTGGTATTTGAAAGTTATATGCATAGATTCATAGATGTTAGGACTGGAAGGGACCTCAGTAGATCATCGAGTCCAACCCCCTGCATAGGAAGGAAAGAGTGCTGGGTCTAAATGACCCCAGCTAGATGCATATCCAACCTCTTCTTGAAAACCCCCAGGGTAGGGGAGAGCACCACCTCCCTTGGGAGCCCATTCCAGACCTTGGCCACTCTGACTGTGAAGAAGTTCTTCCTAATGTCTAGTCTAAATCTGCTCTCTGCTAGCTTGTGGCCATTATT
>JAGPOW010003648.1:101626543-101765558 GCA_030014935.1 Caiman crocodilus
AGACTGACTGGCCTATAGTTGCCTGGGTCCTCCTTCCTCCCCTTCTTGAAAATGGGGACCACATTGGCCCTTTTCCAGTCCTCCAGGACTTGGCCCATGTGCCATGAGCATTCAAATATTCCTGCCAGTGGCTGTGCAATGACGTCGGGCAGTGCCTTCAGTACCCTCGGATGGAGTTCATCCAGGCCCACTGACTTAAAGGAATCCAGTTCCTCCAAGTGACTCTGTACCATCTCAGGGTCTATGCATGGTAGTCTGGCGTCTTGCTGCTGCCTCTCTACAATCCCAGTGAGAGACTTGTCTTGCCCCTCTCTTAGGAATACTGAGACAAAGAACTCGTTGAGGAGTTCAGCCTTGTCCCCCCAGTCTGTCACCAATTGCTTCTGTCCATTTAGTAGGGGTCCTATTCCTCCCTGGGCCTTTCTCTTACGCCCTATATATCTAAAAAACAATTTCTTGTTATCCTTTACTTGGGATGCCATCCTCAGCTCCATGGTAGTTTTGGCCTGTCTAACTGCCTCCCTACAAGCGTGAGCAGAGGAGATATACTCCTTTTTGGTGATCTCTCCCCGTTTCCACTTTTTATGTGCCCCCCTTTTGGCCTGTAGGCTGCCCTGGATTTCTCTGGTCAGCCAAAGAAGCCTCTTGGCCCCTTTCCCTCTTTTTCCTCGCATAGGGATCATCTCCCTTTGTGCCCGAAGGATCATTTCCTTAAGGCACAGCCACTTTTCAAAACTCCTACTCTGCAGTGTGTCCTTGATTCATCACCTGAGTTCACTGAAATCAGCTTTCCTAAAGTCTAGCACTTTCACCCTACTAGTTACCTTACCCACTCAACGTCTTATGAAGAATTCTATTATTAGGTTGGAATATATTACAACTTGGCATGGAATGTTTTCACATTTAACTAGGATGGCATCATTCTCAGTGCAGGAAGACTTCCTATGAAAAAGAATTGTGTGTATAACACATACATACATACGAATAAACAAAAATCTAATCTCACTATAGTGGGAAGTAACCAATATTGATTAAAACTGAAAGAACAAATGAAGAAATATCAAAAAATGTCACACAGAAACACAACAATCCACTTATGGAATAGCCACCAAGAAAAATAACAGTTTTATGAAAAGATGAAAGACAGATTAAAGACCATTTATTATCATTTACCCATTAAGTGAAACATTCTTCTATAATAAAGAGCTTAGACCATCTGTCTGTCTGTCCATAACACTCTTGGAGCACTCTGATTGGTTAGTGAAACAACCAGTCAGAGTGTGGAGAGCTGCCATGATGGTGGGGATGGAAGGGACAGAGTAGGGGGGGGAAGCCAACAGTACTGGCCTCACCCCCACCACCCAACCCTGCTCCTTGGAGGTGGCAGAACTTGCCTTGCTCCCACCTCACTGTCATGGCAGTGCTCCATTGCCTCCAAGAAGCAGGGGCAAGGTTGGGGGGAGTGGGGACGAGGCCAGCAGCACTGGAGGTGGCAGCAGCATGGGGTGCTGGCAGAGCAGAAGGAGGGGATGGCAGGGCAAATTTCCCCCTCCCCCACTCCTAGGAGGCTGCAGCAGCGTGGGGTGTTGGTTGGCCATGCTCCATCCCTGCCCCTCCCCACCCTGTCATTCTTGATGGGAAACTGGCTAGTTTTCCATATTGACACTGAGTTCTAACTTTGATAACTTTAATCCTCTTTTTCTAAGTTTACTGACAACCAGCATACAGGATCTACAGCCAGACAGATGCATGAGTTAGAGTGACACAGAAAGGGCACATCTATACATCGCCGTACAGCAACATTGCTTTGGTGCCATGCTTTAGTACTTCTTTCTGGAAGTACAAAAGCATGGTGTAGTATAGGTGGTTACTGCACTGTGCGTGCAGCACACAGATAGATTTTGCCACTACAATGCCATAGTGGCACGCTATACCCTAGGACTGCACTGCTACAGTAACATTGCCGCAGCACACCATATGGTGACGTAGCATGTCAATACACTGCTGTAGGGTGATGTGTGGACGCACCCAAAAAGAGAGATAATCTTAATATGAAAACTGATGACTATAGTGCTAAAACAATAATGTGCAAAATATGGGCAAATCTAAATTATAAATCCACTTGGCTTGACTATATAATCTACAAAGGAAAAATATGGGATTAGTCCAACTGAAGAATGTTGCTTTAAAAGAGATGGAAAAAATGAGCTCCCTGCCTAAATGAATGCTTGTTAGTCAGCAACTAAGCGTTCTAATGAATTTTAATCAATTAATGAGATTGCACTTACATTACATATTTATCTTATTTCAGTTTGTAATCAATGTCAGTAAAATGTCATCAGAAACTTTTAAGAATTTTGTTTCTCATTTCATTATTATTTTCTGTGTAAATCATACATTAACCTGAACTGTGAAGATATTATTGTCGTAGAATGAAAGAGTATAATTTCTATACTGCCAAATACTGAACTGTCATAATATTCTTAACTGTCCCTCTCAAAAATACAGAATCACAGAATAATAGGTTTAAAACAGACTCCAGATCCTCCTTAGCTAAACCATCCCCGTCAAGTGTGTCTAACCTGTTACAAATGTGCAAAGATGGAGATTCCACAAAGCTCTATGGGTAGCATATTCCAAATCCTCAATCTAAATTTCTGTTGCTACAATTTAAGACTATTCCTTGCCCTGTTCACTGAAACCACAGAGGACAGACTGTCTTCATCATCTTTATAAGAACCCTTTATATATTTGAAGACTTATCAAATTCCTAACTCAAGACTTCTCTTCTCTAGACTGAATAATCCTAGTTCTTTCAGCCTATCCTTATAAATCATGTTTTCCAGGCCACTAGTCATTTTTGTCACTCTCTGCTGGACTCTTTCTTCTTTGTCCACATCTTTCTTCAGTGAAGGGTACAAAATTGGACATATTATATTAAGCAAGACCTCAGCAGCAGCAAAGAGAGGAGCACTTCCAGACAAGCTGGCTGGACACTAGGAACTAAGGACCTGACATTGATATTTGTTTTATGGCCCACTATAATCTACCTTGATTTGTAAGCTATGCTCCTAATACAGCCCAGAATGCTATTGGCCTTTTTTCAACAAGAGCACACTGTTGGCTCGTATTCAGTTTATGGTCCATACTGACCCCCTAATCCTTTCCTGCAGTCCTGAAGCCTTGCCAGTCATACCCCAATCTGTATTTGTACATGCAAGCATTCCCATTCCAAGTGTAAGGCTTGGCATATGTCTTTATTGAATTTCACTGAATTGATTTCAGACCACGAGTCCAGTTTATCAAAGTCGCTCTGAATTCTGGCCCTTCTCTCCAGAGTGTCTGCAACTCCACCCTGCTTGGTGTAGTCTGCATATTTTGTATACAAAACGAGAAAATACTCTGCCTCCACAAGCTACAGAAAGCTAGCTCGTAGTTGCAGCAAATGCCGTATCTTCTCAGAATATAATACACACGTTGTTTTTGAAAGGCAGGATTAAGTAGGAAAAGATTTATTTTTGTAGTAAGTAACTGAGTAGCAGCAGCTAGGGAGCTGAGCCTTCTCACTGTTCTGCTCCCTGTGGATAGCTGCAGACTGTACTTTTTGTTTGATCCAGCAAATGGCACAAACTGATCTTACCATATTTCTCACATATAATGACCACTCCAATTTCCAACAGCTTTTTGGGGAAAAGGTATGTGCTACATGTGAGAAAATAACATAATTTTTATTTGGGACTTTCACAAAATGATTTTTTAGATTCACACGAGTTATGCTATTCCACACAATTAACACTAAGGCAGTTACTCGTCTAATTTCTATGGCACTAGTCATACAAGTGAAGTCAAGTTCATAAATATTTCCAAACTCATACTTCCTCCCTCAATTCTAAATAAAAACTTCAGCAGGGGCATTTAATGAGGCTCAAGAAAATCAGGAAAATCCAAGAGAGATCATGAATAAAATGGAGCATGCTGTTCAACTGCAGATTCTTTGGGTCAAATCAGAAGAGCAGTTAATAAGGGAAAAAACAAGACCAATATGAATTCAAAAAAAGCAAACAGAAGAAAAACGATATGCCAAACTTCACATTTACATTTCTCATTCCAGTGTTGTGTTACCAAGTAAGTTTCCTGCCCTTTAGACACGAAGAATTTCCCATTTGAATGTACCACTAAGTCTAATGTTAAAATGAACTTCCATTTTTCATTTCACTCATAACTTTCAAGCAATAGTATACATAGTGACCATATCATTTTCCCTTCTCCCCTGCTTAATCTTACCCTACAACAGAGCTAAAAATAAATTGTTTCCATGTTAATGGTGTGGTCCAGAATTCTTCTAGATCACTAATGAGTTCAAAGGATACACAATGAAACCCATTACTTATCCTTGCATTTTAAAACCAAAGCCTGCCTCAGTTACAGCAAGTGCAATCCTTAATCAGGGCTGTATTTGAACCTAAAAGATCTAATTAGAAAACTATATTGAATGAGTTTATAGCAAATGTATGAAATAATTTTAATAAATTACAAAAAAGGTATTGTAAACAAGCGAAACACTAATGTAGTTATAATAGGGGTATAGGTTGTAGCCGTGTTGGTTTAAGGACATATGCAGACAAGTTTGTTTGGGTAAATCTGATATCTTTTATTAGACCAACTGAACTTGATTTTTCCAACTATTTGAGTTGCTCTAATAAAAGATATCAGACTTACCCAATGAAGTTACAATAACTTTCTGCAATAAAATACTCCATTCCAGTACAAAAAAATAGTTTTAATACATATTTTTACATAAGTTCAGTCACTAATCTGCCATTCACCTAATGTCACCTTAGCTAGCATTTAAAATTCTTTCTTTCTTTCTAAACCTATTTTGTAAAGCTACTTTACAAAACAGCCTTTTAGGACCACACTGCAGGGTAATGGTTACCGTAGTTAAAACAACCCATTTTCAAGAACATTTGTAAACACGTGCCTCAATTCCTTCTCCCTCTAGTTAAAAAAAAAAGAAAGAAAGAAAAAGGAACGAAAGAAAGAAAGAAAAAGAAAAGAGCTGGGAAGTTTGATTAAAGCAGGATTGAAATCAATGGGAGTTCTGGTCTTGACGTCAATAGGCATCAGATTCCATCTTGAGAATCTTGGGCCCCTGTAGACATTATCTTTTTGTTGCAGGATATTTGCATATACCCCACACAAATCACAGATGCAAATGGTAATATGCCAGACGTTAAAGGAATTTGTCCCAGGATAAAAACAGCTGATCTGCCATTTTTTTGTGGCCGGCTGGCAGCAAAGAATTTGTCTCATTAGATTAAGAGATTGTAGAGACCTTCCATGATCCCACAGTGGTCTGCTCTCCCTCACTCTCCTTCTTTCCCCCCATACCTTCCAAGGAGAAAGTAGGAGTGAAATCACTTGGCTCCCTGACAACCTGCCCAGGGACAAGTTGGCAAGGCTGCCAGACTGCTGATCCGGCTCCTGGGTTGCAGGAGCTGCTGGTAAAGGTCCCCGTGTGCAGCTCAGGGCACATGGCACATATGTGGGTGAAACTGAAAAGAACAATGCACCAGAATGAACACTCAGAAAAAAAATACAAAGCACAAGGACATAGGTACACCATTAGGAGCACATTTCTCACTGAACAACTACTCCCTCTCTGACCTCATTATCCTTGTGCTAAAGGGATGAGGATAGTGGGACCTAACTCTTTTAAAAAGATGAACCTGAGAATAAAAATTCACAAGCTGGCTGGACACTAGGAACTAAGGACTTGACATTGATATTTGTTTTATGGCCCACTATAATCTACCTGATTCCTGAAATCTTCCTATACAACAAAGGCATCTAGATAGGTAGGCATCTAGCTGGGGGTCATCTAAACCCAGCACTCTTTCCTGCCTATGCAGGGGGTCAGACTCGATGACCTATTGAGGTCCCTTACGACCCTAGCATCTATGAATCTATGAAAGATGACAATGAACCTATGTCCTTCTGATAGGCCTTGATCTCCCAATAATTGGCTTCTTTGCTTCTGATACCCCTGGGAATTTCTCTTCCCCCTCACATTTCTACCAACTGGTTTTTACTATCTACTGTGCTGGGTTTTCTCCTAAGATAAGAAACACAATCTCTTGCATTTGAAAGCTTATCTAACTCTATCCCAAAAACTACACAGCGGGCACATCTACATGAGACATTTACTGTGGAGCTACCTAATCATCATCTATACATGTGGCCCTATTAAACCACAGTAAACTAACTAACTTTGCAATAGGTTAGTACTTGTAAACACAAATACTATCCTACAGTGGCATTATTCAGTGTGCAGCAACACTCATGTAGACACTGACACAGTTGGTGGGGCACAAGGCTACTACACTGTAGGGGCTGCCTGCCAGGTAGTCCCGCACGGAAGCACCCTTATGCACCAGCCAGCCCCTCCACTATGTTGAGCCAGGTTGAAGAAGCCCTGGGCTGGCAGGCTGACTCCCCGGACCACCTGCCAGCCAGGGCTGCTCTGACCCAGCTCAGTGTGCTGTGGTCCCAAGTGCATGTGTAAATGTGGTGCCCGGGAACAATAAACTCCAGCACTATATTACCCGGAGTTTATTGTGTTGCATTAATTTCATGTGTAGACTTACCCAGTTGGCTCAATAAAAGGTAACTCTCACATACTTCCTGGACTCCCACATATTTCCTGGCTATACGACAGCTACAACATCACCTCAATACTAAGCTTCTCTCTTACATTTGTTTCCATAAGGAAGAAAAAATAAGTACCTACAGAAAGAGTAATCCCTTACATGTGCTATAAGCACATCTATAGCTCATATAACCAAAAATTCCAGTCAAAAAGTTAAAACTGACATTTATGTGCATGATTTCCTTGTACAACAAATATGGGGTGAGGTAGGGGAAGAAATTAATCTGGCAGGCAGAACATTTTCAGTTGCAAGTTAGAAAAAATTAAAACAGTCCTCTCTATGTGAATCACCACGGATTAGCCCAGTTTGCTTTTACTTTATTCTGGACCCACTTTTTATAGAATTCTAGTACAAAACTGAATAAATGAATAGTTCATATCTGGTTCATTCAAGTCAATTCATATACATGGGATTTCATTTAATTTTCTAACAAGAAAATTTTCTAAATTTATTTAGTATCATGCCTGATTTTACCCATCATAATTTAACAAAATTCTCTGGGTCAATGATCTTTCTGATGGCATCAATTTGTTAACCATCAGTCTCCTTTACCTCCTCCATGCTATGATTTAATGTTACCCACTTCCCCATGCAATTCACTTTCTCATTCATACTCCTGGACATTAAGTCATAAAGTAACAATTCAACTCTTCATCCTTATGGTTCATTAAGGACACTATCCACCTGAAATCTAGAGAATTTCAAATTAGGTGATGAAAATGGCTTCAATTACTTCTTTAACTCCTCAGACTTCTTTTTGTGCTTTTACCATCACATTTTTATTTTGTTTAAAATTGTTTTTCTCATCCCTATAACTGTGTGAAAGAGACTCATGACATTAATTCTGAGTCCAAATACCAAGGTCCAAATATATTCACACATTAGTAACTCCACACAATGAGATTACTCATGTGAGTAAAATGTGTTTCAAAGGCCTGGGCCTAACTGATTGACCACACACCAGAAACAGTGAAAGTGACTGTACATTAACTGCTATCAAATGCACAAATTAAACAATACTAAACAATTCTCCAGTTTCTTTTAATTATAGAATCCAGTTTTGGCAGCAATGAGCAAAGGTTTTGAGACATAACTACAAAATTTTAAGGTGCTCAACATTTCTTAAAGAGTCACATGGGAAGAGGAAGCCTGGTTTAAAAAGTAATAAGAAACGGGGTTCTGTAAAAACCTGAACTCATGAGATGTTTAATTTTAAAGAAGGAATATGTAAACTGGTTTTCACTGAGATTAATTATCTCCTTTCAGCCTCTGCAACTGAAACATCACAGTATGCTGCTACTGAATACAACCTAATCTATTAGAAAACTGTGTTGTTTTAATTATATCAGCACTTAAAAGCAGTAGTATCTTGAAATGGTGAACCAGTTATAGAGGTACAAAGGTGTATAATAAATCTTTTTTCCAATATAACAATGTCCACACTGTGCCTGCTAATGGTATCTCAGTAACAACAACAGAGGAACAGAACCAAATCAAACACCTCACTGTCATAGTTACAGTGGTAGAATTTAAGCTTACCTTAGACTTAAAAATCAACCAAAAATGCAAACCAAACTTGATTAGAGCATTTTCCTGTTCTAAACAAAGGTAAAGTGCACAAAGCAGACAGAGAATCAGTGATAATAATATTTTAATGTAAATATTTTTTTTAATATTTCAGTCCAAATAAAGCATGGTTAATAAAATAGGTTAGGAAAGCAGTTTTGGTTCTTGAGCATGACTCCTAGCATGACATCAGTCCTTTTGTATATGTTCCCTATCAAACACAAATGGAAGAGCAAGTGTTAGCAATGCAGTCACACTACCCATTTCCCTAAAGTTATAGGTACGCAGCAGAGAAAGGGATGGCTGCAGCATACTCAAGCTGGCTTTAATACTTTGATCAAATACCAACAGGAGAAAATTTGTAGTTGCACGGGCTTCAGCCTAAGAAAGAAGCCCCAAGTCCTAGACAATCTTATACAGCCTGCACTGATGTCTATGCCACCTTGGCTTTGCTGTTTTGGGTGCTAAGGCTAGCTAAACTGTCGAGTAGGGCTGCCAACTCTGTTTGAACCTATTCCAGCAGGTTTCATCACATCATGTAATGCCATTAATTATGGTGCACAGACTTCATGTCAAGAAGGCAAGTGCACATGACTATTATATTTTAAAAAACCCACTGGACTACCACACAAATCAGATTCAACATTTAATATTTATTTTAACAAATACCATATCATTTATCTCTTAGGTAACTCTCAGCAGTCTCCTGGAGATTTATATCTAATTCCTGGAGACTCCAGGGCAATCCTGGAGGGTTAGCAACCATACTGTGGGGATCTTGGGTATGTATGTTTTTCATAGACATTTGGGCTGAAAGGGACCCCAGAGGATCATTGAGTCCAGCTTCCTGCCCCAGGGGCAGGAAGTCAGCAGGGATTATAGGATCCCAGAAAGATAAGCATCCAAATGTGTCTTGAAGGTGTGCAACATGGGTCCTTGAACCGCCTCCGGCGGCAGTCTATTCCAAACCTTGGGGGCTTAGACAGTGAAGTTCTTTCTTATGTCCAGCCTGAAACAGTCATGCAGGAGTTTGTGACCATTCAACCTTGTTATCGCTTGGGGTGCTCTGGTGAACAGACGTTCCCCCCAGATCCTGACAAGCACCCCTCAAAAACTTGTAGGTGGCTACCAGATCACCCCTGAGCCTGCTCTTTTCCAGACTGAAGAGCTCCATGGCTCTCAGCCTCTCATCATAAGGTCTGTCTGTTTTCCTGACCTCTGTTCATGCACGTGGCTCTCCTCTGGACTCTCTCAAGCTTCTCCACATCCTTTTTGAATTGTGGAGCCCAAAACTGGACGCAGTACTTTAGCTGCAGCCTCACCAAGGCCAAGTACAGTAGAGAATGATGTCCCGGGATTTGCTTAAGAAGCATCTATGGATACAAGCCAGAGTTTTGCTTGCTGTACTAGCTGTAGCATCACACTGAAGGCTCATGTTCATATTGTGGTCAACCATGACCCCCCAAGTTCCTTTCATCTGTAGTATGATCTTTCATCTGTGGAAGCATCTTTTCAACCAGCGTAGCACTACCGCGCCTATAAGCATGCTGCAGGTTTTTCCTCCCAAGGTGGAGAACCTTGCATTTTTCAGTGTTGAACACCATCAGATGTTCACACCTGTTGCATTCAAATCTCTGACCACAGTGCACCTAAGAGCTCCAGTGGCTTAATGGATAAGGCACTAACCTCCTAAACTAGGGATTGTGGATTCAAATCCCACCTAAGGTGATGACTAATGTCCTGATCCTTTGTGGTTCCTTCTGAATCTATCTAGAACAAGCTGCCAAGAGAGGTAGTACTATCACCTAACACTTGGAGATCTTCAAAAGGAGGCTAGACAGACACTTGGCTGGGGTTGTCTGACCTTGGTCTTCCTTCCTGCCTGGGGAGTGGGTCAGAGATGATGATCCTTTGTGGTCCCTTCTGACTTCATGAATTTATGTGGACTCATTTGGCAATAACTAAACAATCCCTCTTTGTCAGTGTCAAAAGCCAGTTCACCCCTAGCATGCTGGGTTGGAACAGCTTGTGGAGGTTGGAGAAGGTTGAATCCTCCTCTCTCACCCTTCCTCTGACTACAAAGAATCAGCACAGCAACTCCACAGACATAACCACAACCCATAAACTACAGTTGTGCTCCCCTGTCCACCAGGGACCCTAATGCTAGCTCATCCTCTGTTTTTGCGCTCATATCCACAACAGTTGCAGCCATAACCAGAGTGTAGGTCTGTGGGTGTAATGCAAGTAAACATGACTTTCTCCATCTTGATTTCTAAACTACATTACTGCATTATCACCATTAGCCATGTTTTTCTAGATCCTTGAAGTCTTTCATTTCTGAATGTAGCATAATTTCAGACGCATTTATTTATCTGCAGTAATAGCAGTTATTTTACATTTTGATTACCAAAGATGTGTAATCTTATTGCAAAGAACAGTTGTTTCTCTGCAAAATATATGAGTTGTCTCCCATGGGATAATACAAGCATTCTCTTCTGCTGTGCGGGCAAAAAAAATGTTACACTTTGGGTCCTGGGAGAAAAGTGACAGTGGGCGTGTCCACACATGCAGGTATGTGCACTTATAGCAGCTCAAATAGGAGCGGCACACATTTATGCCAGGGATTTTTGCCTCAGTGCACGTGCCTAGACATGCACTTTGGTGCAGGGCACATTGTGCCACTTGGGACAAAATGACCCTGCCCATCTCCTCCCAGATCTGCAGCCAGGGGGAGCTAGAGGCTGCTGCCAGTACTTGTGCTGGCCTCAGCAGTATAAAAACCTGCCCTGTACTAGCCCTAACAATGTAAAAATCTGCCCTGGTGAGAAACTCAAGGCTACTTCCCCTCAGGAGCTTCTGAGGCCCAGCCACTCGGTATCTGACGACACCAGCCCTTGTGCCAGCTGGACTGCTGAAACAGCCCTAACCTGGAGTGGCCCCTACCCCCCTCTACCCACTGCAACAGCCTGGCAGTGGGGGCTGCTGCCTGGCTGTGACCTGCTGCCACCTGCAACAGTATCTGCCCCCTTGGTCCTGTGGTCCCATAGCTGCATGCCAGACCTGGATGGATACCCCTGCTCAGCCACCTGGGCAGGTAGCACCCAGAAGATGTGCTTCTTGCAGTAGCCTGCTTTACATTGTCAAAGCATGTCCTCTTGGCCCCAAATGGACAAGAGGTCAGCCGCCACCTCCTCCGCCCTCCAGCTGGGTCCACAGCGCTGGCCCTAGACAGGCTCCTCTGCCTGGGTCTCACCACTTGTCTCACCAGCAGAGATCCTAGGGTTCTGTGTTTAAAAACTGAAAATACTCTGATAAGAAACCCAAATTCCCTCATTAAAATTCCCCAAATAGTGGGCTTCCGCTATTAAAATGAAGCGCCACTATACACACAGTAAAAGTTTTGTTATCTGGCACCCACGGGGAAAGGAGGGTGTAGGATAATAAAATATGTCGGATAACTGAGCGGCTCGAACAGGCGTCTTTGCCTGTTCAGGCCGCGGCCTGTCCCACAGCATCTGGGGTGTTGGTGCCCCTCCCACCACATTGCTGCTCCTCCCGCAGGCCCCACGGGACCCAAGGGACAGGGAGGGGGAAGCCATGCAGCTTGCTATGCCCCCGGGCTGCAGGGGCTTGGCAGAGCAGGCTGCTTTCCCTCGGGCCGTGGCGGCTCCACAAAACCCTATGTGCCATGGTGGGTACTTCCGGTTTCACTCTTCCCTTACAAGCCCTTACAAGCCAACATGCCAGTTAAAAGAGCATGCTGCTTATAAGGTGCTGGTTAATACAGCTTTTGCAGTAGAAAGATCAGTTGGGCAATGTTTTATTGATATATTTACAAGTGTAAAGCAATTTGAAGAAGGGGGTTGTGGGGTGTCGGGTTTTGTGGGGTATGAGGCTTGTGCAGGGGTTTGAGGTTTATAGCTGTGTATGTGGGTGAGGGATTTGTGGGGGTGGCTTGGGGATGTGGGTGTTGTGGGTGGATCGTGGGGCAACTGTGGGTGTGGGGAAGGCTGTTCAAGAAGGGTGGGTCCCTTGCCCTTCCACAGGCTGCAGCCCCCCTGCACAGCGCATGGACTGCCTCCCTACCGCAGGGCCCGCAGCTCCCCACACAGAACCACAACCCCCCTGCAGGGCCGCAGCTTCCCCCCACAGGCCCCAGCTCCCCCCCTACAGGGCCCACAAGCCTTCCCCACACTCCACACATGCCCCCCCACAGGACACATGACCCCCCCCATAGCCCACAGCCCCCCACAACAGCAGCAGGACACTTGGGGCCCTCCTGGCACAGCCCCCACACCCAGCGCTGCCTGTACCACACTGCACAAGCCCATCCTGGCTTGGTGCAGGGCCATGCACTTTTGGGCAGCTCTGGGCCACTTGAGCTGTCACCCAGGGACCAGCACTGCTCGCAGGGACTGCATGTCACACTAGGCCAGGCACTTCCTCCATGGGCCCCATGCGCCGTCAGGGCTCAGCCTGACACATGGTCCCTGTAAGTGGCGCTAGGCCCCGGTTAGCAACCTGGTTTGCCTGGAGCTGCCCATAGGTGCATGGCCCCGTGCCAAGCCGAGCCAGACCCATGTATGAGACATAGGCTGTGCGGAGTGCCAGGTGGTCGGGGCTGAGATGCACTGGCCCATGCCATGGGGTGGGTGGTGCCAGAGGGGTCCTGAGCACCCTGATGGTGGCTGCTGCTGTGGGGGAGGGCTGTGGGCCGTGCAGGGGGCAGGCAGGGGACCTATCACTCCCAAGCAGCCGCCCCCGCCCCAGTCCCCTGCACCCACACAGCCCCCTGCTCCAGTCCCTGCCAGAGCCCAGTCCCCTACTTACCTGGGACGGAGCCCAGTCCATCAGGCTGCACCACTCCAGGCTACCCTGCACATGGAGGCAGCGTGCTGAAGCACTGAGGCAAGGGGCTACCAAAGCATCTCTTTGGAGGGTCCCAGCCTTCAGCTGACTCAGGGCACAGTGCTGGACTGTGCCCTGCCCCTCTTTTTTTCCTTGGGTTTTTTGGGGGTTTTTTTGATACCTGGATTTCCAGGTATCGAATTTTGAGCCCCTGATGCAAATATGCAGCATAGGGAATGTTTTTTTGTTCCCAGCGTGCCTCTTGAGGAGTCTCAAACTGCTTTGAGATGCCGCAAGAGGCACATGTAGGCTCGTCTGGACGCACCCAGTGTGGCTGAATAAAACAATGGAAGCCTTGTGACAAATGCTCCCAATGACCTATCAAAGACATTTTTTTTTTTGGTAATGATTAAAAGAAAAAAAAAGGTAGAAAGGCTGATGCCTCTCATGCTGCTTGGCATACATTTCCTATCAGATATGAAAAAGGCAGTGAAAGAATGAATAGTAATAGATTTCACACTAAGACACAGAAACACCTTTTTTGGTTTAGTAAAATCACCAGAGAAACCAGTTCATTAAATTGAGTTCTCTTCTATATCCACTACATACAATAGCAGATCAGCTCCAGGAGCATTAATTCTGCAAACATTGACCCCTTTTTGGAGGGGAAAAAAGGCAAAAGTTAAATTAACAAATGTCACTAGCAGCAGCAACCAGCCCCACATGTGGAAACCTGTGTTCTCACAAACCAGGGTTATGGCCTCAAGCTATAATTTAAAGTAAGAACATGTATAAGTAATAGGTCAATAATGTCCTCTTCCACATAAAATGCATGGAAAGGGGAGAGGGGGGAAACATACAGTCATTAGCAGGCCCTTCATGTCACAAAACAGTTGGCTCTGGACGAAGGACTAGGAGCATAGCTTCAAATACACAAATATGCATAGAAAACATCTCCAAACCGCAGCAGCTCTTGATCCCATTTGGTTTGCTTTGCGTTCTTTTGGGCTCCACCTTACCTTGCTGACATGGTTTGGCTGGTATTGGTCTCTCAGCAGCTATGTTCATGACCCTTCCCTGAGGCAAATTGGTTTAAAGGAGGAACACACAGAAGAGGGACGTGTCCACAATTCCTCCTCCTCTGCACTTTTCAAACCTGTATTTTCTTTCTGCTATGCCTGATATATGGCATGATAGAGTCTAACTGAGGGTTTTTTTCCTCTGGTGGCTTCCCCAGGCCTTCTTAACCCTGACCACATTTATCACATAAATGAGGGAAATAATATAGCCTTCTGTTATCTGTAATGCAATTCTGTCCTAGTGGGATTTTAATATGCATTATCCAGATGAAGATTAATGCAGGGGTGCTCAACCCCTGGCCTGAAGGCCAGATGTGGCCCACAGGACTGTATCATTCAGCCTACTTACTCCCCAGAAGCTGAAAATGTGGTGGTAGGGGAGAGTATTAGACATAGACCCCCTGCTGCCAGATTTGTGGACCTGGGGGGAGCCTGGCAGGCTGGATAAAATAGCCCTGTGTAATACAACAGGTGTGTTAGGCTGAGACAGCATGGGGCCTGGGAGAACAAGGCCAGGCCAAGACAGCGCAGGGCTCAGCCTAGGCATTTGAGACCTAACCCCATGAACTGACCCTGTAAGGGATCCAGGCCATGGATTAGTCCCGTGCCACTCATCCAGTCTACAGGACCGAAAGGTTGATTACCACTGGAGTAATGCATAAAAGGCAGGTGGAACAAACAAAGTATATGTTTTAGAACAAAAAAAATGCCAATGAAAACCAAAATGGCTTTTCAAAATATTCATATTCCAAACCACAAAATTCTTCACATATTAAGAATTGAGTGTAAATATGCATGCAAAGAGGCGCCTTGGTGCAGAAAAACCACTTACCCTTGTTTGCTTTGAAATGTGGCACCCAAAATGTTCCTTTGAGGGATGGAAGAAACAGAAAAGCCCCAGATAAGCAGTTTTCTGTTTATCAGAATTTGTTACATCTGCAAACCTGAAGATAATCCTGTGCAAATTATAAGAGTCTCTGAGAACACTTTTCATCTGAGGTTCTCAAAGTCCTTGGAAAATATTAACAAGGCCTCAAAACACCATTATGAAAAAGGCATTATTCCCTTACTGTGGAACAGGAAGCAGATGTGCAGATAAGTTAACTGATTTGCTCAAGGTCAGAGAAAGGGTCCAAATCAGAAAGGCGTTCCCCAGCTACCATAGTTGGAAACAGCTTTCAAATGCTCCATTTCTGTCTTACTAACCACTGGACCATGCCCTAGACCTCCCTGGAAAATATTTCTCCTATTGTCACAGAGCTGGGAGGTTTGAAAATACCCCGAGAGAAAAACTAGATGTTTAGGGCAAGGAGCTGCAAGTGACAAAAACACTAACCTCGAGTTTTGGGTGGCAATCAGATTGCATGGCCTTTCTTTCAGACCAGTGTGACAAGCCACAATTGTTCATTAAGGCCAAGTAGAGGTGTTCAAAAAGCCTGAAGGGGAAATGAATCTATGCTGATTTCTGTAAGTGGTCTAGGTTAGACAGGACAAACAACATACAGTCACCCTTTGGTGGGTAGGGCACGTAAGCTGCCTGTACTAGCAGAGGCCAGCAGGTTTGGGGGCGCTCCTGCATGCCACTCAGCAGGCATCACAGGTTCCCTGGGCTGCTGGAGACAGCCAAACACCCCAGCCACCTGTAGCTCACTGCTGAGAGCACAGGTGAGCATGCCTCCCGCTTTCCCCAACCACCCCCTGCCCTAGTACTCTAGGACCCTATAGCTATGGGTCAAAAAAAGCCTTGTAGCACCCCAGGTGCCCAAGGCTCAGGTACCTTCAGGCAGTGGCTGAGCTGCAGAGGTCACAGGGTTGCCTCCATGCAGGCACACTCTTGATGTTCTGTTCCCTGCCACCCCGACCCACCAGAGGCAAGCCGCCCACACTGTCTCCTGCTCAGGAAGAGGGGACAGACCATGCTGGGATCCAGGTGGCAGAGTGCCTGGCTCTGACCACTGAGATGTGGTGTGCGGGAGCCAGGGGCTCCATGGGTCTGTGCCCGAGCACAAGGTCATGGGGGTCCCTGACTGGGTGTGCAGCCATGGTCAGTCTCCATGGAGATGTGCCTGAGCATGGACCATGAGCTTCCCTGGCTGGGGGTGAAGCCAGGGCTGGGCTCTGTGGGGCTGTTTCCCAATAAGGGGGTTCTGCTGGGCTCAGTATCAGGTCAGTGTGCACATCATGGGGTGCTGGGGTGTATGGACAAAGCCCAGGGACGTGGGTGCCCAGGCTCATGCAGGGAACACAAAGCCTCCCTTCCCCACTTCTCTCCCTGCACTGCCTGCCTGTGGCTGACAGATGCCGGAGGCAGGAGGCAAGGCTAGGGAGAAGGTTTGTGCTGGCTTGGCTCCTGCTGGCCTACTGGACAGTCAGCCAAAGCAGCTGAGCACAGGATGAGTGCTAACAAGCCTCCCTGTGCGCGCTGAGGGTCGCAGGGATGCTGGATCTAACTTGAATTGATAAGGGATCTGGTACAGAAGTCCAATTCACTGGTATAACCTAAATCAATTAGATCTGAGTACACATCAAACCAGGTCCAACTTAGACTGGATTCTACCCTTTTCAGACAGGGCTCTGTGCACCCAACTTCTATATGGTTACAGGTTTAGCTGATTTCTTTACCTTGTCTAAAGCTAGACTCCTTGCCGTTATAATTAAATGTAGTGCCAGGAAGGCCAGTGTACCTTACAGAATCAAAGATTTAAAATGTCATATTCCATATTGGGCACTGATTATTGAAACTGCTTCTGTAAAACTCACAGACATTTATACACATACTTTTTGGTGCTGCAGCATGACACAGATCCTCCACTTTGGAGCTGAAGTGCGCTGCGCCACGTGCAGTTGTATAAAGGACGAAATGCACATCAGCGCACATAAAATTACAGTAGTATGCTTTTGAACTAAAGCACCATCTATGCGTTTTAGTTCAAAAGAGCTCCACCACCATTTTCTCAGGGCTGATGTGTATTTCACATCAGGGAATAATGCTTATACAACTGCAAGCGTTGTAGTGCCAGGCAATTTTCAAAGCACCCGACACTGCAGCACTTGGATGTGTGAAAATGCCCACAATGACAAAAGTCTCATCTAAGCCTGAACTGAGTGAGAGTATAGCAAAAATTCCAATTCCATCTTTCTGTGGAAATGTGCTCGTCTTTCTCAGCAGCTTCTAATTTTTAGTGGAACATGTTGCTATGTTGCTTCCTCCTAATTTTAAATAATAAACTTCCCCCACCACTGTAGTCATCAACTTCAACCTACCACATACATGGAAGATTATAATGTACACTCAGTATAACATTATCATTTATATGCAATCAAGTAATCAGTTCAGTTCTATATTTTTTATGACATCAACGGTTAAAAACGGGAAGTGACAAAACGACATTACAAAAGAACTTTCATAAAAATGGAAGCAGAAATCACGCTGATATACCACCAAGATGTCTGGGGATTATGTTACAATCACAAACACTGTACAACTTCCTTCATTTCCTTAGTGCCCTAGCACAAACTATGAACTATACACATATATCCCACAGGGTATCACATGCCTGAGGTCAGATTTTCACAAGAAATTGAGATCAGATAGTCAAAGTGCTCTGAGCCCACAAGTAGAAATACAATTTCAGCTCCCACTGTAGTTGCTAAAAAACAGTGTGATTTCAAAACTAATGAGCTCTCAGCAGATCTGACTATAATACTTTTTACCTAATTTTCTAAAGAGCCTACTATAATGCTCTTTGGAAACTCTAGCCACTTACCATGATACAGGAGGGAAAGCTTAGCTCTTTTGAAAATCTAACTCATGCTGCTTATAAACACATACTAAACATGCACTACTGATTCAGACCTCGTTTATATAGATATGAATCAGTAACAACTCCACTCTGGTTGGCAGGGCTGGGATTCAATTCAACCATCAAAAGGAGAAAAGCTTTGTTCATTATTTAAGGAAATGTTCCACTACTTAAGTGTTAGAAGTGTTTTATTAAAATTGTTCATCTTTAAAATACTTTATAATCTGTAGAAATATGGGATAGTCAGCGTTAGTCATCCCCTTTCCTGCAACTAGTGGATCTAGTTTCATTTTTAAAATCCTTTTTGGTATTCTACCCTGCTCCATGCAACTATTAAATAATGGGCTAGAGACAGAAGTTACACATAAACCAGTGTAAATGATCAGCAACCAGTTCAAATCTGTAACACAACAGAAGTTCAGTACACATAATCTGCTTTCAGAATGGCTGAAATCAGTTTAAGATAAACCTAAATGGATGTAGTAACAGACTTAACAGAATTAGATTAAATAAGTTTATTGCATTTCTGTCCCAGATCCCCTCCAGATTCAAATTAACTCACAGTTGTGTCCCCTCTCACCCTCACCCCCAAATACTATGCACCTCCCCTGCAAACCCCACCTTTCAGGGTAGGTGGGCTAGGCTTGGCTTAACTTGTCTGCTCCAGGTGAGCAGGGAGGTGTGCTCTAGCACCCCCCAGCTTCTGGCCTGAGCCACTGCAGGCATGTAGCTGCATTTCTGGAATGAGAAGTGAATGTCTGTTCACTTATCAGTTCAATCTATGCAGTTTAGACTAATCTGGGAACACTGAATCATTTCAGTCTTGGGCTTTTTGACTGTGTGTATTTGGCCATGAGATTCAATAAGGACAAGTACAAAGTCCTGCACTTAAGACTGCACTGTCCCATTCCAGGGACTGCCTGGCTAAGCAGCAACTTTGCAGAAAGGGACCTGGGGGTTACAGTGGACAATAAGCTGAACATGAGCCAAAAATGTGTCTTTGTTGCAAAGGCTAATGGAATACTAGACTGCATTAGTAGCAGCATTGCCAGCAGGCTGAGGGAAGTAATTATTCTCCTCTATTTGGAACTCATGAGGCCACCTCTGGAGTACTTAGTCCAATTTTAGGTCTCCCACAGAACAGATGTGAACAAATGAGAAGACACCCAGCAGAAAACATCAAAAGAGGTTAAGGGGCTGAGGCACGTGACTTCTGAGGAGAGGCTGAGGGAGCTGGGCTTATTTAGGCGGAGGAGGTGGGATTTAATAACAGACCTGAAGGGGGTTCCAAAGAAGACGGAGCTAGACTTCTCGATGGTGGCAGATGACAGAACAAGGAGCAATGGTCTCAGGTTGCAGCAGGGAACGTTTAGGTTAGATATGAGGAAGACTAGGAGAGTAGTAAAGCACTGGAACAAGTTACCCAGAGAGGTGGTGGGAAGTGTGGAGATGGCAGAGGTAAAGCAATGAGTGGTGTCATTGCTGTGGTTTATAAGCACCCGCTCATTAAGGTTCTGGTGGCACACAGGGCGCAATGTCACAGCTCTGTGCCCAGAGCTGGCTAGAAAAAGGCAAACGGAGCCAACCAAAGGGGAAGAACGGAGCGATACACCACTATCTCACACCTCAGCAATGGCAGCTGTCAAGATGCGACAGGGAAACTGAGGGAGACTTCCCGCAGGCAGAGCACTCAATATACCCCAACGCCAGGGCTAGGAGGAGCCCAAATCCAGACGGCCAGCTCTTGAAGTACAAGACATTACCTGTCCTGGCATAACCGGGCACAAATATGAACAAAGCAATTAACACTTTTAGAAAAGAACGATCTCCCCAAACACTAATTCAATGTTTAAACTGTGGGCACACCTTGTTTCATTAGACGAATCACTAAATTAAATCAACGTGTTGGACAGGTGGAAACCCTCTGGAATTAAATTGCAATAGGGGCCAAAGAGCTGTAGAAGTCCTGAACAAAGCCAAACCGGATTGTGTTCCAGGTAGTTCTGAACTGAAGAGGTACTTAGGTAGCAGATTCTGCTTCCCCAAGGCATGGTAAGACCCAGATGAAAGGCTAGCTCACACTGGCCATGTAAAGAACACTGTAAGGAGCACAAACTGGGGGTAAGGGAAAGTAAAAATATGGCTAGAGGTCCCAGACTACCATACTCAGATATGGTAGCCACAAATCTCCACATTGTTGCCACTCCTAATCCAGTCCCAGGGCCAAAAGAGCTGTTAACCAAGAGCTGAGGAGATACTATGCCTCCAGCCCCACAAAGTAGTGAGCGGGCCCATCAAAAAGGAAATCCTCTTTGGAATAGTCAGAGTCCTCCATTCAGTGAAGTATATATGTGCCTAACAAGCAGGTGAACAGCCCCAATGAAATCAAAGCAAGTGCTTACGTGCTCGAAAACAGGCGCAAACTTAAATACCTTGTTAACTAAGAACATAATGGCTTTGACCTATCCTAGCTGTCCTACTCTGTCACATATCCAGGGCTAGTGTCTGTGTGTATACTCAGTGAAGAACAGCACTCTTGCATGTCAACAAAGCTCTGCAAGTTGGAATGGGTCTGTAAACCAAATGCATTTTAACATCTTTCCAAAGGACAGGTTTGAATCCTGGCTATCAGAAGTGAAAAGCTGAAGGTTTTTCCTGCTTTGAATCTTTAAGAAAGATAGAAAGCAATATAATTAAGTTGGCAATACCTCTTATTTCACTGCAGCAGACCAATCAATCAAATGAGGAGTGGTAAAACAATGAAAGAATAAGGAATGAAAAATCCCTGCAGCAAAAACTTTAGTCATAATCACAGGCTGTTTTCAAAGATCCTCCCCCAAAGCTCCCAAGTGAACAGAAAAGTAGCCAAAATAGATTTCCTTGGACTCTCCCTAGCATTTTGCTGATCATATGACAAAGGCATGGCAGCTCTGTACCATACATTTTTAAACAGAAGTTCTTAAAAGACTACATTGTGCTATATAAAGTGAGAGGAAAGAAATAACGTAGTACCTAAATTTAATTATTCCAATTCTGTTTAATTTATCTCTATTTTTTCTTTAAATCTCAAATCATCTCTGTAAACAGGAATTAAAATTCTGACAGCAGCATAATTATCGAGTCGAGACTGTTTCAGTCTATATTTTTCTTTTAAATTCATGTGTGCTTTTATTTTACTGCTGGGTAAAAGGCCTAGAAGCTGAATGAATCTCTCATCCTGTAGACAAAAAAGGATAAGCTAGAATCCTGCTTTATTGTTATCATTTTTCCTATTAGAGTATAATTATCTATTTCAGAAAATAACAGATACCCATTACACAGCAAGGTAAATGCAATCATGTAGGATGGAATTATGGGTTCCACATTAGGATATTTAGAACTCTGGCACTTCCTAAATGCAGTTTGAACAGAAAAACCTGTGTTGCAAATCTGTTAGTCAAATTATACAGTCACTTTCATATTTAGCAAAGCAAGTTCTAAAAGGTTGAGGGAAATGAAAAGACAAAAAAGAGAGCTGGAGAAAGCAAATGAAGGGAATGAGCTGACTCAAAAAACAGAACCCAGAGTGGGCTGAAAGTAGCAATTAGGAGCTGGACCCACCTGGATGCAGCTTCCCTCGTGCATAGCAGGGCATGCGTTGACTAGCACACATCCGCACAGCCACCACTACTTCCCCACACTATCTGTTGCCCAGAGTGGCACAGTAGGGACAGAAGGAGGAGCCGCTGGAAGCAGGGTTAGCTGAGCAGAACCTGGGTGGCTACAGCTGCACCTGCAGCAGCCCTGCCAGGAAGCTGTGAGTGCTTCTGCCCATTCCCTGTGTCACTATTTCTGGATTTCATGAATCCTCCTGCACACTTATCCATGCCAGGAGCTCTGTATATTCTTAAGACCACCTTCCCTCATACTGTTGTGCTTCATTTCTCCCCATGCCAGTGGCTATGTGTGCTCAAATATTCCTTCAGAAATCCACAGAAGATGCTAACCAATAGTGGCTTTGGGATAGAAACCAGAGAATCCCAACCTTTACCTTCCCCCAGTCAGACATCCAGCTATTGATGACTATTTGTTGAGTATGATTATCCAACCAGTTATGCTGATACATTAGAGTAGTCTTCTATAGTGAATAAGTATTGTTTACAATGGGTTGCAATAAGTGCATACTCTGGATAGCTGTATAGTTGTTTTTTTTTAGTCTCAAGGCTTTGGTCCCTTTTGGGTAGGGACAGAAGTTACATATAAACCAGTTTAAGTGATCAGACACTGGTTTAAAACTGTAACAGAATGTGGCAGGGCACTGTTGGTGCCCACTACTGGTATAGATCATGGCAGGGCACTGAGGGTGCCTGCCCTGCTCCCAGAGAAGGGAAAAACTGCTGGGGAAAGCCCCAGCAGTGTGATAAGGAGCTGAGCTGGGAGTTGCCAGGGCAACTAATGGCAGTCAGCTGACCCTAAGGGGCAGGGCTTGGCTCCTATAAAGCCTAGGGCCAAGGCCCAGCTGGCAGTTCTCTGCCAGTCACCAGAGGGGCAGGAGCTCTGGGGAGACAGCATGTGAGTGCAGCTCACGAGAACTCCAGAGGCTGGAGCAATGTGCTCAGTTGTAGCCAGGAGGCTTACGCTGTTATGGCCAGGTGCCTTGTGTTTAAGTTATAGCCAGAGGCTTGAGTTTAAGTCTGTGTTGCGGTATCACACTGGTGGTTTGGGCAAGGCTGTAGGGGTTGGAGGAGGCCTCAGGGGCAACCCCAATGGTGGGGGAACCCCAACGCCAGCGAGGGCGCAACCTACTCATGGGAGACCCACAGTAGCGTGGGGATCCCAGCACCAATGGGGCGTGATCTAGTGCCAAGGAAGGCGCAGTTTAGCACCAGCGAGGGCATAACTTGCAGGGTGCAGAGACCCCAGGCCCAGAGAGGGGCATCTGAAGAACCCAGGCATGGGCACGGTGAGCCCCAGACATGGGGCAATAATGAGAAGCCCGAGAGAGGGCGTCATTGTTAGAGAGCCCAGCGTGGGCATAAGAAGTCCCCAAGCAGGGGCAAGTATTGGGGAAGCCCAGGACAGGTGTACCAAGCTCTGGCAGTGGCCAAGTGCTGCGGTAGCCCTCTGGGAAGGCCGAGGTGCTATGGTTACCCCCGGAGAGCAAGGGGGATAGTGGCGCAGTTACCCCTGGAGAACAGAGGGGAGAAACGCGGGTAGCCGGAAACACTGGAGGCTCGAGGAGAAGCAACCAGTGGGTTGCAGGTGCAGGGGGTATAGACCCCGCAGTAAAGATCAAGCCCAGGATGGGCGGGGCAAGCTCTGGCAGCGGCCGGGTGCTGTGGTAGCTCTCTGGAAAGGCCGAGGTGCTGCGGTTACCTCCGGAGAGCAAGGGGGATAGTGGCGCAGTTGGGCCTGGAGAACAGAGGGTAGCAGTGCAGTGGGCCTGAAGGGTCGGAGGCTCGACGCGGAGCCCCAGAGTGAGACAAGGGTCCCTGACAAGGGGCGACACTTGAGAGGCCCATGAGAGTAGGCATACATTCAACACGCGTTGAAGGCACCCATCACACAGGGAGACACCCCAGTGGGGTCGGGAGATCACGGGGACCAAGGTCCCGATACGCTGTGCCCAGGGCGGTATAAGGCAGCCTCCCATATATACTTAACAGCAAAGACGTGGCAGGAGAGAATTCGAGGGTGCCTTGGGCCAGACTTGGCACGGGTAGAGGGCCTTCAGATCACGGCCCTCCTGTAGGATCCTGCTGTGACATAGAACATAATAAGTTCAGTGCACATAAACCAGTTTCAAAATGGCTGAAACGGGTGCAAAATAAATCTGACACTACATTCAACCAGGTTTAATTGATTTAGCTCAAACCAATTTATGAAACTTCTGTCCCAGACCCCTTCCTGGTTCAACTTAAATCAAAGTCCCCCAGCTTCCCATCATGCTTTTCAGCCCTGGGCCGTGCTGTCTGCTTCGGAGAGCAGGGCTGGCCCCACCCTTCTTCTCCCTAGCCAGAACAATGATGGGTGGCTCACCCCACCCTCCCACCCCCGAGTAAAACTCTGGCTGGGGTCTGAGGCCAGGGAGGGAGGTTAAATTCACCTTCCCTGAGTATGGAGCTCCCCTGCTCCGCTCTGCTAAACTTAGTGCCAGCTGCAACTGTGGACTACAAATCCTAGAGGCACCTGGAAGCAGGAAGAAGACCTGAAAAGTAACCCTATGGAGTCCTGCTGCTGAACTGCAAATCCCAGAGACCTTGAGTACAGCAGGAAGAGTAAGTGACCATACCTCTCAGGCTGTGTTTATAGTTTTCAGTTTATGGTTTTTCAGAGAACAAACTATTCTTGTTCAAGATTTTATGAATTCAATGCATCTCTCCCCTTTGGCAGTGGTTGGCAGGAGTGCTTCAGTACCCCCTGGCTTCTGGCTTGAGCCACTACAGTCATGTCGCTGCATTTCCTGAATCAAAAGAGAATGTGTGTTCATTTGCTTACTGGTTCAATCTCTGAAGCTTAGACTAACCTGCAAAGACTGCATCAATTCAGCCATGGGCTTTTTGACTGTCTGTACTCGGCCTTTGTAAGTACGCATGGACTATAATTTAGCAAACAGGAATCCCCTTTAAGTCTAAAGGAGGAAGAAGGACCCAGGCAACTATAGGCCAGTCAGTCAGTCTCAACTCCATCCTTGGCAAAGTCTTTGAAAAAATTATCAAGGCTCACATATGAGACAGCCTGGCAGGACAAATTATGCTGAGGGGAAACCAGCACAGGTTCATAGCGGGCAGATCATGCCTGACTAATCTAGTCTCTTTTTATGACCAGGTTACAAAATGTCTGGACACAGGAGTAGGGGTTGACGTCATATACGTAGACTTCAGGAAGGCCTTCAATACAGTATCCCACCCCATACTGTGAGCAAGTTAAGAGGCTGTGACTTGGATGACTACACAGTCCGGTGGGTGGTGAATTAGCTAGAGGGTCGCACCCAGAGAGTCATGGTGGATGGGTCGGTATCGACCTGGAAGAGTGTGGGCAGTGGATTCCTGCAGGGCTTGGTTCTAGGACCAATACTCCTCAATGTCTTCATCAGCGACTTGGACAAGGGAGTGAAGTGTACTCTGTCCAAGTTTGCGAATGACTGCAAGCAGACCTGGACAGGTTGGACAAGTGGGCGGAAAACAACAGAATGCAATTCAACAAGGAGAAATGCAAAGTGCTGCACCTAGGGAGGAAAAATATCCAGCACACTTACAGCCTAGGAAATAACCAGCTTGGTGGAACGGAAGCGGAAAGGGATCTTGGAGTCCTAGTAGACTCCAAGATGAACATGAGACATCAGAAAGGCTAATGGCACTTTATCGTGCATCAGCAGATGCATAACGAACAGAACCAAGGAGGTGATACTTCCCCTCTATCGGGCGCTGGTCAGACCGCAGTTGGAATAGTGCGTTCAATTCTGGGCACCGCACTTCAAGAGGAATGTGGATAACCTGGAACGGGTCCAGAGAAGGGCCACTTGTATGGTTAAGGGCTTGCAGGCCAAGCCCTATGAGGAGAGACTGGGGAACCTGGACCTCTTCAGCCTCCGCAAGAGAAGGTTGAGAGGCGACCTTGTGGCTGCCTATAAGTTCATCACAGGGGCACAGAAGGAAATTGGTAAGGTTTTACTCCAAGGCACTCCCCGGGGGTTACAAGAAAAAATGGCCACAAGCTAGCAGAGAGCAGATTTAGACTAGACATGAGGAAGAACTTCTTCACAGTTAGTGGCCAATGTCTGGAACGAGCTCCCAAGGGAAGTGGTTCTCTTCCCTACCCTGGGGGTCTTCAAGAGGAGGTTATATAGGCATCTAGCTGGGGTCATCTAGACCCAGCACTCTTTCTTTCCTATGCAGGGGGTCGGACTCGATGATCTAATGAGGTCCCTTCCAACCCTAGCATCTATGAATTTATGAATCTATAATTTGCACATTTTTTTTTTCTGTAAGACTCTTAAAGTAAAATCCTGGCTCCACTGAAATCATTGACAAAACTCATATTCACTTCAGGGAAGACAGGAAATCAGCCATATAGAGGAGCCATCATTTCCAGTGCAGTTAATCTTTTGTCTTTAGTCAAATCAGTTGCCCCTTCAGGTGCAGAGGCCACACAGAACTCTCTTTACCTACTGCTAGTGTCTTTAGGTTACCCAGAGGAACTTGCAGAATGGCTCAAGCTGTATTAATGAAATCATTGTGACTTCTCATGTATGTAAAGTCCATGCAAAATTATGCCCTTAGTTAATATGAAGTATTCTTTTGTGTTTCATTAGTGAAGGGTGGTCTATTTAGATCTCTTTACATGGAAATGAATCCATGTTCTATTTGTAGACATCAATAAAGACTTGTATTATGATGAGAAAATTGGGTCTTGAGTAGCCAGAAAATTTTAATTAAAAAACATTGCATAAAATTAACACAGCCTGCTTTAAATTCCCTGAAGTCTGAATAACTGTAAACAAGAAGTACTGATGTTTTTGTCCAACAAGTGGACTTGGGACACCAGCTACTCTTGTCTGATCTCTTTTTTCCACGTGATCAACAAAAGCTTGTCAGAGTACATGTCACAGGAGATGTCGCTTAAGGCATGCATGAACATAACGGGTTCATGGTTTTCTTAACTAACAGTACCCACTGGAGCTACATACAGTCTTGGTGCTTCCTTGTGCTCCCATATAAGGACATTTAAGGTGGGGGAGCTGTGATGCTCCCTCAGATTGCATTAATTGCCTGTGACAGTGAGATCAGACCTGGCTTGTAGCTGACCCACTAGCTTTTAGCTTTGGCTAAACGTCCTCTGAAATCTTTCAAGAATCTTCAGCCATCTTAAGATCATCTGTTTTGATATTTTGACATATTTTAGTTCACTCAGAAGTCTGCAGAACTACTACATAGATGGATGTTAAGCACATATAGAACTGCTATATAGATGGATATTAAGTGTGCACAAAAACAATTGCACAGGCTTGGTATCAATGGTTAAAAGTGCTCCATTGTCCAAGCAATTTCCCTCTCCCATTCTTGCAAAGAAAACTTGTAGGGGAAAAAAACCCAGCTGAAATGGTGCATGCATGCATGAAAAAGGTCACAAGGTTTGAAATATCTATCACCATTCCTGGGTCAAAAATACTGCAATAACTTTTTTTCAGGATTTCATAGCTAATCCAAGTAGTACAGAGAGGTTTGCTGACATTTCTCAAAAGACAAAAGAGTATATGGTATTTTCTTGCATACAGCACATACTTCCCCCTCATCAAATCAGCTGATTTTTCTACCTAGAATAGAAGCATCCTGCTTTGATTTCTGGTCCACACTGCAGCAGCTCTGGTATTACTATTCAGGCAGTTGAGAGAGTCAATTGATTTAATCACTTTTTGTCTTAATGGCTCACCACTCCAGAAGTGCTAACAACTCTCCTTTTTAATGAGCTTGATGTTCTACCAATAAAGTTAAACTATTTTAGAGCAATTTTGCTGTCTGCTAGTGTTCTTGGTCTCTTCTCCTTTTTCACAGCTCTTTAGCTCTTTGCAAACCCATAGACTCCCTCATGGAGACATCTGCAGCAACAGCTACAGGTTTAGGAAAGGGAAGGTAAAGAGAAGGGAAATTCAGGTGAAGATTAGGATCTACCCCAAGGGCAAGCAATTATTTTGGGCAGAGGGCCACTGTTGAGTTTTGGCAAGTCATCAAAGGCTGCATGACAGGTAGCCAGGGGCAGACAAATATTCATTTTCTAAATTTCTTAGGGGCCCCACAAGCTGGATAGAATGGCCGGGCAGGCCTCAGTCAGCCCATGGGCCACATTTTGCTCCAATATGGCCACATTTTGCTCCATTTTTCTCCAGATCCAATGTCAGACACAGGTCAGGATCATGGTGGGGGCCAGATCATCTCCCTCACCGCTGTACCTCCCACACTCCCCTCCCCTTTGCAATTTCTCCACCCTATGCCCCCCCACACACTCCTCCCACGTCATACACGCTCCCCACCACCACCACCACCACATAGTCTCCTCTGCAATCTTCACACTGCTTGAGCAGCTCTAAACCCAGCCTAGGGCAGTTACCCACTCTGGCTCCAGAGCCAAGGCTGGAGCAGCTGCCTGCCTCTAGCTAGTACTCGAATCCAAGATGAGGTGAGGGTTTCCCTATGTTGAATGGGGAGAGAGCACTTTGTCTTGGATTTGAATAAATATGGTATCATGCTTTCTAATATAGAGACTACAAAGCAATACATGCCCTCTCATGTGCAATGTGATAATCAGTAACAACTCGCACCATTAAGTTTCAGAAAGTGATGCATCTGGAAATACTTACAAAAATAACATTTTACATATTCACAGTGCTATTGTCAAACACAGATGTAACACTGCAATTTGAAAAGCCTTGATTTCATAAGACATAAGCAAAATGCACATTTCTTGACTTAGTTCTGCTTAATTGACACATCTCATTTAAAAATAAATATATATGTTAGCTATAAAGGTGCAAAACCCATGAAGAATGTCTTTATTTTAAACTATTTAAAAACTAAGCAGTTGACAACAGATATGTCAAGAGTGGCAGAACACTTTCACCGTCTTTAGGACACTTTCAACAAAAATAATAATATGCATTTAGGTTGAAGAACAAAGTACAACATTTTTCCAAGATATTTTTTATTAAATTTTATTCAAGTAAAATGAGATGTTTGGTGTTATCTTCAGTCATAAGATGATAATACCCTGCATGAGAGTAAAAAACAAACTTCTTTCATATTATAGAACTCTAAGCATCTTGTACAATTCTGAGGACTTCACTATTCCTCTCTTACTGTTCAGCAGCAGCAGCAAATGAGCTGAAATGTATTTGTTGTGAGCTGCTAAATGCACTCTTGTAAAAATCAAGCAGCTTATTTAGATACCTAAGTTCAGAGACCAAACTTTTAAAAGTCTTGTCCTTGGCTTCTACAGCTCAATTTACACACAAGAACTGGCCTGTTCTGTGGAGCAAAGGCAGCTTAGTTGCATCTAGCTGAGATTGTACAAGGATGTTGTTATGTTTTAAATCAGTGTATACAGCTGCAGGGGCGAAAACATTTATTTTAAAATACTATAGTTCTTTAAAAGGCAACAGGGAGTCAACCAAAAAACAAAACACAGTGTGGTAAATGTTTAATGGGAACCTCTGGTGCAAGCAGCTTGACAAAGGGAAAAGAACGCACTTAGAATCATAGAAAATTAAGGTTGGAATGGACTTCAGGAGGTCATCTCATCCAACCTTCTGCTCCGAACCTTCAAGCTGGCTGAAGTACGGCCAGCTTCCTGGACTCCTCTCCCCTTCAGACTGGCCTCCCAGAGGATCCTGCCCATGAATTCCCTAAGTGAGTTGGAGTCTGCTTTTAGTCCTTTTAGTCTGCCGCTCTCCATCCTTCCTTTCCTCAGGATCCTGAACTCAATCATCTCATTGTCACAGCTGCCCAAGTTGCCATCCACTACTACAACCCCCACCAATTCTTCTGTATGTGAGCAACAGGTCAAGAAGGGCACAGACCCTAGCTGGCCAGGTCAACGCTTGCATCAGGATGTTGTCCCCAATACTTTGCGAAAACTTCCTGGATTGCCTGCACACTGCAGCATTGCCCTCCTAGGAGATGTCAGGGTAAATGAAATCCCCCATGAGAACTACGGCCTGTGATCAGGAAACTTCTGCTAGATGTTTGAAGAAAGCTTCATCCACCACATCCTCCTAGTCTGGTGGTCTATAGCAGATCCCTACCACAACATCACTCTTATTGCTCTCCCCTCTGATCCTAACCCAGAGACTCTCAACAAGCCTATCTTTAGCTTCACACATGAGCTCTGAGCAATCACATGGCTCTTTACGTAAAATGCAACTCCTCCTCTTCTCCCCTGCCTGTCCTTCCTGAACAGTTTGTACCCATCCACGACAGTGCTCCAGTCATGCGAGCTATCCCACCAAGTCTCTGTTATTCCAATCATGTCATAGTTCTGTGATTGTACAAGGACTTTTAATTCTTCCAGCTGGTTTCCCAAGCTCAATGCATTCATGTACAGGCACTTTAGGTAACTAGTTGATTGCCTTGATTTCTCAGGAAGTATGAGAACACTTCCCCTGTTGCCCCGTCCTGCTTGCTCTTCCAGCTGGTCTGCCTCTTCCCCTCTCAACTCAGAACGTTGGTCTCTATTCCTCAGTGTTTTAGTTTTATCCCCCACCTCACTAGGTTAGTGAGCCTGTCTGCAAAGATGCTCCTCCCGCTCTTCATCAGGTGGATCCCCCCTCTTCCCAGCAATCCTTCTCCTTGGAAGAGCATCCCATGTTTGGAAAAGCCAAAGACCTGCTGTTAATCTGAGCAGCCAGTTGTTGATCTGCAGAATGGCTTCCTCCAAACACCACCACCTATTGCTTCTTGGTGGCAGTCGTCTCAGTCCTTCCCACCTTGGTGAGGCCTGGCCTGTCTCCCTCCACCAATGAAACATGCTCCTCCCTCTCTGCTGCTAGGGCTGCATAACTGTTCTCCAGATGCTCACATTGCAGGCACTCTTGGACCTGGCCAACACTGGAAGGAAGCTGCGAGCCACAGTCTCCACAGCACACTAGTGTTTTTATAGTCCTACTTTATGGTACATTTGAGAAGCCCCATGTTAATTAGTTTTAATAGCTTTCAAGTATTTTTCCCCTTCATGTAAAGCATTCCCCTTCAAAGAGCTAGCTTCAGTTTCAGCTTCAGCAAGCTTGGTATCTGTCCAGCTATAAGCATGTTTGGAAAGCTTCATTTAAGATACATAAATGAACACAACATTACAGCCCTTCCTAGCTTCTCTTGCATTTACTTCCAAGGTTTTGTAAATGCAATTGCCTTCTATTTATATTTATCACATGTACATAAAGCACAGAGATGCCTGTGGGCCCCCACTGCTATGTAAATCTATATATAAGGGAACACCTACCCATACGTTTTGAGTAAAGTCAGGAAATGGCCTGGTTTCAGAGATGAGCTAAAATAGGTTACGCACTACTTAACCCAGCAGACTTCTAGGCAGAAATCTACAGGAAGGACTCTTGCTCCACTCTCATTTACTCCCATGCTCAGCAAGTACCGCCCCCCCCCAACAGGAAATGTCTCGCTATCTGCTCTAAGAAACAGGTTGTACCCCCAGCAGAGAAGCTTCAGGAGGGTGTGTGACAGAGCTGAAGCAAGAGGAATAAACTATATTTCCCAGAGACCTTGCTGATATCAGATGCCCAAGTGTTTTGCTCTGAATACAAAGATAATTTTGCTTGATGACAGGAAAAGTCACTGTATAGAGACAAAGAGGAAGGAAGAGACAGGGAGGGAGATCCATGCTAAGGTGAGTGTAAGCCATTACCCTACATGCATACTAAAATGGGATGCCCCCAGCCAAATTCTGGGCAATAAATGCTTCCCAAATTCAGATCCTACAGCCCAGGGGCAGCTACTTTGAGTGTGGACTTCTGCCTCCACCCCTGCCAGTCTGCCATCTCCCTTCAGCATCTAACCATATTATTCTACTTATGCTTTATCTCACACCACTCACTCTCCCATTTTCCCTCTACACAACTTTCTCTCAACCTTTTCTCTGCCCTTCACCTGATCTCTTGGTCAGCCCTACTAATTCTAACTACAAAGGTACTTTAAAAAAATTAACACCCTAAACACTATGTTAGACAAAGCAAACTACTCCCACCAAGATATAAGCAGCCCTACTGAGCTGTGTCCTTATGCTGCTGCTGAACCCTTGGTCTGCCATTTCCTCAGCTCTTTCCTCCATTCAATCGTCACACTTCCACATACCCTGTGAGCTAAGCGTGGCAAAGAGTTTTCAACCCTAACTGCTGAGGTATAAGGGAGACTTTAAATAAATGAAGTGTCACAAGGAGTCTGCTTCCCAGTAAAAATGTTGATTTTTCCAGCAAAATCAACAATGTCTGAAAATGAAAGTTCCTATGTTTAGATATGCTGTAGCAGTACTTCATGTCCCTATATTCCTCTAGGAGATCCCTAGCCAGCCCATATCTCTTGTCAAAACTTTCCAAAGGAAAACACACACACACACACACACACACACACACACACACACTTCTGATTAGGGACTGCCTGGTTGGCACCCAACCTGTGTCAGGATGCTCAATGAATAAATAACAACTGACGCCAACAAGCACAGTGGGATGGGTAGCCCAGTTCCAAGTAACTGCTAACTAATTCTCACTCCACAGACTCTTAGATACTTCCTGCCCCATGCTGCCTGGGTAGCCTTGTTTGTTTCCTTTTAGCACAGCGGCATATGGACTATGTGCAACAGGAGTGGGATGTTCCACTTCATCTTAAACACCCGTGCAGCAAGGAACAGAGTGCACCACGCTGCCTGATAAAGGGCCTTTTCACAGCTCTCAATACAGCTCTTCTCCCACCCACATCCCAAAGAGGCCCAACTAAAACTGATGGCCATGAAAACAACATGCAAATAGCAGCATATAAGGAAGTTATGCTTCGATTAAAGTGTATTGACATTAGCAAACCCATCTTCAGATTACTTTATAATAATTGCTAAAGCAAATGCTTAAGGAAACTATTCAAATACAGAACCCAGATTAAATCATTCTGCTCAACATAAGTAAACAAGAATGTAAAGAGAGAAGTAGTTAGTCCTGTTTGTCTGAAGTTAGGCAGACGGCAGGGTAGATATGTACCTTAGAAGACAGGGAACGTTGATCTTTTGTAGACTAACTTGTTCATAGGCTCGAGCCTACTTTATCAGATGCTAAAAATGTAAATGCAAATGTAACAATGTGAAGAACAGTCTTCTGAACTTAATGCAAAAGGCTGGAGTTTAAGAGAACCTCAGAGAGAATTATTTCAAATCTTGTCTTTATTATTTTTGTAATGCAATTATTACAAGCAAACTCTGTTATCATATTTGCTTATCATGCCTGGTAGAATTTTTGCATTCTTTCTTTGTTTAAAAATATTTTTTTTTAAAGCCAAAGCATATTTATAGGCCTAAGACAAGAGGTCAACAAAAACCATGGACTCCTTTTCATGGACTGTACTATTAATGGGATTTTTGAAGATGCATACATACTAAATATGAGATCTGTCAACATATTTACTAATCTGATAGAGCTTCAGTATTCAGAGTTCTGGCTCCTGTAATATTTTGGACAAACACAGCTTATTTTAATCGCAAGATGTGGACACACCCTCAAAGACATACAGAACAAAAAAAGTAAACCAAACAGTAAGCAGACTACCCAATGTCACCAGGGAGCATGACATCATCCTTCTCCTCTTCCTAATGGAAAACACAGAAAAGTGTCGCAAGTTAAAATTAGGATGTTTGCTTCCTCATCACTTGCAAAAATCTCACCTGCCAAAAATGGAACTGATTGAAGAAATCCATAAGACATCACAAAATCCAAAAATGCAGATGATTCTATCATTTTGAGAGCTTTCAAATACTTACTGCCATGTGGTTATCCATAGGGCTCACAGTAAGTACAATGCCTTTGAAACATTAAAAACGTACAATCTCTGACTCAAGAGTTCACAGTCTAAAAGACAAAGGGATAAAAAATAAAGGGTGGACAGGCTATATAAACAACTGAAGTAGCAACTCAGCCTATAAAGCAATTTTTAACAACACATGGTTTTTTAAAAATTAATCTTGAAGCATCTTCATGTAGCCACAATCATAGCCAACCAGTCACTCTTATGGACAGGGGAATCTGAATGCAGAGAGGGCAGTGGCCTAATATTCAGAATAACATCTAGTCGCATCCCTTTTTATTCTATAACTTGTCTGGCAAGATTACAGTTGTAGAATCTACGATTTTAGGACCTTTTTATCCCATTAGTGCTGCATGGAATTAGTCGGCATATGGTGACATCACCTAGAAACTAGTCCCACAGTGTACACACAAATAACCTTTTCAATTTATAAGCAAAGAAATATTCTGCAATATTGACTTAGGTAAAGGAAACAATACAGTGATGCTTCTGGGGTTAAGCACACAGGAATTAATTTGCTATCTGTACAGCCTCAAAAGAAGGTAGACATGCAAAATTTCATATGGGATAGACAAGAAAATGCTATATAGCCACCACCATGTGACATGGTAAATCAGACAGTCTACAATGAACAGGTTACCAAATAGCTCCCAGAGAAAGCATCTTGCTACTTTACAGACATGCTATAAAACACAAAATACTCCAGCTGAGATTGGCACCCAATATTTGCCACCTGTCAGTTGTTGATCGTATAGAAGTCACTATTTTGAAGACTTCTGAAATGAATTGGCAACGTGGTACTTTTCCCTTGGATCGTGTTATTAGAGCAGGAGTGCTCAACCCCCAGCCATGGACCAAATCTGGCCCTTGGTGCTATGTCATCCAGCCTGCAGGGCTTCCCATAGATGTGTAAGGAACCACACAAGATGTGGCCCTGCAGGCTAGATCCCAACATATGGGAGCTGAGAGGGGGGCAACACAGGGCCCTCTGGAGCCCTATCCTGGCTAAGTCGTGGTGATGCAGGACTCCTGGAACCCAACCATGGCCAGGTAGGGGTGGCATGAGGCACTAGGGCTCAATCCTAGCGTGCAGGACCTGATCCAGCACAAAGACGTGCTTCACATCATTCATTTGAGCCATATGGCCAAAACCAGGAGCACTGGCCTTTTAGAGGAACAACACCAAAATCTGACGCAGAAGTTGCCTTTCCGCACTGAATTTCAACATGAGCCACAATGGGACTTAGAGCATGGGACAGGATACAGATCATGAATTCTAATCCTAGTTCAAGTAAAATCTTGCTGTCTACTCTTGCACAAAGAAGTTTAGCTTCTGTATTTGTCTGATTCAGGAGATAATGCTACCTCATGGGACTGTAGTTAGCCTGAGTTAATTAATGCTTGCAAGGCACTTTGAGTTGCTCAGCTGGAAAGCAGTATTTTGAGTTACATACATATTAGTATCATCCTCAAAATGTATCAGAGCTATGGCTCTGTGCCAGCCAGAAGGCAGGGTAAATATGCACTTTTATAAACTAGCTCATTAAAATATATAAGGACAGCACACACTTTCGTGAACCCAAGTTGCTGTAAAAGGACGTACAGAGAGCACAGTATAAGAAGAGAGCCAGTTTCTTGTGCAGAATGACTGCAGTCCATTTCATGTGGATAAGCATGGTGCCATCCATGGGAATAGAGGGGTAGGTAGCTGTGTTTGTCTGGAGTCAGTCAGAAGGTAGGGCAGATACTCAAGGGAATCAACACAACAGATGTATGTAAATGATTATCATTATATACTAATATACAAAAGACCAGGCAAATCAGTTAAATCAAGTTTTGGGTTCTGTGACATAGTAAACTTGTTTGACTTTCCCACAGAGCTACACTCTGGGTATATACATTTAAAGATAAAACTAACAGGATATGGTAACTCCTGCATTAACAGCCTAGCAACTTTCCAAGAGCTTTCAGTATTTCTGCCACAACCACTACCTGAAAGCTAAACAACTGGTAAGAATCTGTAAATAAGAGCAGAGTATTCAAACAATACCCTCAACTAGAGGGGAACAAAACCACACAATTAAGAAGAAGGATTAGCTGACTTACGCAGAAAGCAGATGACTACATAACAAGCTTTCAGATCGAACGTAAAGCTGCCACTAACCTTCCCATGTCAACAATTCTCTTTCTGGTAACACATGAATGGGAAAGAGGGCTCGCTGACCTCCTCAGAAAAAGATCAGAGAATGATGGAGCCAGACCGCTTAGAGAACGTTCTTGAGGGAAAGTACTGCAGCCTTAGCTCATGCTGATTTTATGATGCAAGGGTCAGATCCACATCTGGTGTAAATTACAGCATCTGAGAGCCTGATCTAGTATGTTTTCTCCCTTCTGGAACTGGTTTGGCAGCTTTAGTTGCCAGCGGGAGCTCAGCCACTACTGATCGTGTTCCCTGTTGATCCAGGACAGCAAGGGGCAAAAAGACACAGCCAGTCCCAGTAGCGCATAAGTTCCCAGTCATCCAAACCAAATACTCAGGCTGTACCAGACATCACTTCACTACATCTATCTGCCCCTCAGGGGACTGCAAAATCAAATACCCTGCTTCCCCTGACAGCTCAAGATGTGCACTTAGCAGTGAGAATACCATTCACAGCCATTATGGAGTATATTTCTTGCGCTATTCACATCTGCTTATTTATACAGATAAGTATGATACAGTGTAGCCTATGAAAATTAATATTCACTACACATGCACTGCAGGTACTTCAAATCATGAATACAGCAATATATTCATGCTCTATTTAACAACTATTCCAGGTCCTGATATCCTCTCTCAGCTTTAGAAATCGTATTGATCAGGTTGTTACGTTGTGACAGAACCTTTTGGAAGCTTCATCTTATTATCAATAGGTATTACATTTCAGGAGAAAGCAAAAATACTTGCAGCATAACATGTTGCTATCAACATATTGTCTTTAGCAGGAAAAATGAGTCTAACAGCATTAGCTACAATGTTTAGCAATAAACTCCTTTTAACTCATATTCATCATTTCAGTATTAAACAATCTATAGAAGGGTTTGAAAAACTGACCCACTGGCAACAACTGTAAATATTCCCCGAGGGAAACTGTGCTGCTAGATTGATTCTTCAGAATGAAAATGTGTATCTTTCTAAAAAAATTATATTTCTACACATGGCAACTTTCCAAATGTGACTGAAAGCAGCATTCTCTGGCAGGGTCTGCAAACAGCTGTTATACTCCTGCTACCACTTGCAGAAACTGAAGGAAGAAAGTGCCAAGACTGCTTAGTTTCCACACTGCTATTCTGATACCAATGAGCTACAGGAAAACTGATAAAGATGGTCTTGCTTTCACTCTGCTGCTGCATGAGAAGGCTGAGTGCAACAGACAGATACTGATATTTATATGGCAACAGAGGCTGGGGAAGGTAACAGAGAACATCTGGCCCATCACAAGAAGCAGAAGTACAGGTAGAAAGCATGGAAAACACAAGCCTTCACAGTAGTCAGGCAGTTTGGAGAAGGACAGCAAAGCTCAGTTCATTCCAGGCGTATAGGCACTGGGTAGCATACAGTAACCAAAGACTCCTAAGGTTCCCTGGGAGACAGGGGAACTGGGATGCTGCTGGGGATAACTGGAATGGAGAAGCAAAAGAAACCTTATAAGGCTAATGAAGAGGTAAAGCAGCAGCTACCAGAAGGGTGAAACTAGCTGGGAGAAAATATGTGAAAGAGGAACACAAAAGTGGACTGTCCTGATAGTTGGTGGATGCTGGTTCATTCATGAGGATACAGGAGTGGCTTCTTTTTTCCTGCCCGCTCAACCTTGTTGTAGGGGTGTGTGAAACAGGTATTCAATTCGGATTCAGATTTCATCCCAAACTGGGGACACTGATTCGATTTGTTGACTCAGATCACTGTCCCCAGTTCAATTCACCCGAATATGAATATTTGATGCTGATTCAGAGAATCAGCGATTCGGACATAGACACAGCTTTAAATGTTTTTTCTACGTATCTTGAGGAACCAGATGCAACTTGTGAATGCTGCAACGCGGGGGTGGATGGAGCATCCTGACAGGAGGATGCGGGAGTGTGTCCTCCCCCTCCTTGCTCGGCAGTGAACCCGTAAATAGAACAGAAGTACTTCTGGTCCACTTCTGGGTTTGCTGCCGAGCGCACCGGGGAGCCACCTGCACTCCTGTGAGACGCTCCATCTGCCCCAGCATCTCAGCATTCACGAGACACCTGGTACCTTGAGGCATGTAGAAAAAAACATTTAAAACTGTATCTATGTCTGAACTGCCAAATCGTTCTGAATCGGGCTGAATATCACCGAATTGAATCAGGGACCAAAGCTTTGCACAGCCCTACTGTATTGTTCTGAATGGCAGAGGCAGGACTATACTTCCTGATAGGAGCCAGATGGGGAGAGATGAGATGGGGTTTCAGAACTGTGCATCCTAGGAAACAATAGAGCTCTGAATCAACAGCAAGGTAGTGGAGAACTGAATTTGCCCTTGTGGGGTTTAGGAAGCTGGAGCAAGAGTACAAGAGAGAGAATTCCCTGGCTAATACCAGCAGCAGACATCTTCACCACAGATTAGGAAGCTGGGAGGGACAGCCACAGGATGGGGGAAGCTCCTTCTCTGTTTGAAAGGCTAGAAAGTGTACAGGAGGGGAGCCTTCAACATTTTTGGACACCAAATCCAAGAGAGGAGGGCTAAAAGAAAAGACAGAGCTGCCAATCAGGACTAAAATGAAGCCTTCAATGAAATTCAATCACCCTTCTCACCTCCCTGGGGTGGGATGCACCTTTTTCCAAAACCTTTCATGGTGTCCTTCAGGTACTAAGGTTAGTCTTCTGGCTGGTAAGTAACTAGTAAATTCCTCAAGCCCTGAATTAGTTCAGTCCTTAGACACAGCAAACAGAAATATAGCTGATTTTTAATTGCAATATTAATTACACTTGATTTTTTTTGCAACGAAACAATCTGAAATGCAGTATGGCCTCCATCTTTTTTTGCTTCCAAATAAAGTAAAAACTTTTTGTGCCAAGTTTTCTCAAGTTCCTTAGACAGCACCAAGTACTGATTATGGTACTATACTCCTTTTATATTAAGTGACATGTTTTCTATGAGAAATACAAGGCATTAATTTTCAAGGCTTCAAAAAAGGAGACAAATTTACATAGGTCAATGAACTATTCATGACAACCAGCTACAATATAGTATACAAAGACAGAATAGATTACTGTGCCACAGTTGAAAGTGGATTATTTTAGAATTACTTTTTGTTTAAGAATTCAGAAATCTTGCCCTTTTTCATCTGATATGCTTATAAAAATATTTATCCTTCTTTCCCTAAGAATATTAATGAGAGCAAAACCTTCAATTTGGTTTATCACTAAAACATTTGTGTCAAATAAAAGAAACATTTAATACTACTTTCACATGACAAATACTAATGTTTTATCTACAAAAACAAATGTAATTCTTGTACACCCTTCTTAGCCTATGATAATATGAGTCCCATAAAATTTAGGATTAATTTTTTTTGACAAAGGGTTCTATTTTTTCACTGGGCTTCTTTTTATTCCTTGCATAAGAAAAAATGTTTTCAGTTTTTAATGGTGAAAATAAATACCTGGCATTACTCTCTCTTTTTTACACACATTGTAGAGGATGCATCAGGATACTGGTGGCATATCGGATTGGCACTGATAAAAGGAAAATTAACATTATCAGCAATCGGCTTTTTTGTTTGGCCAGCGTAGCCGATAATATCACCCCAAAATACCACATGCATGCACAGCTGCAGCAGGTACACAGCAAGGAATGCAGCCCGGTAGCATGGAGAGCAGCCTCCTGTCAATAAGTCTGTGGGGGGAAGGAGCATGGGGGAGGGAATGGGGCACATGGGGGACAGGTCAAGGCCCACATGGCAAGGAAGGGAGTGGGGCAGGGGCAGTGAATGTGACCCCTGGAGCAGGCCAGAGCTGCTGGCAGCTTGTCTGGGAGATGCAAAGGAGTGGCACCGCACCACTGCACACACCCCCAGAGGAGGCATGGGGGTACGTGCTCCCTCTGATGTGTGTGTGGGGCAAGGATGGGATGCCCGCTGTAGGCTCAGGGCCAGAGGCTGTGCCAGCCTCTTTCTGGTGGGGGCTGGGTCAGAGCTGCACTGGGGTAGACAGGGGTGGCAGCGGCTACAGGGAATTTTGGGATGGTTATAGCCCACCCCATAGCTACACCTCCCAACACTGCCACCATCCACCCCATTGCATCTCTGCCTGCCCCAAGCACAGCCCTGGCCCAGCCCCCATACCAGGAAGAAGCTGGAGCAACCCCTGGCTCCAAGCCCAGCCTGCCCTCGCCCCATGCACAAATCCAGCAGGGACACATGCCCCCCCAAGCCTCCCTGAGGGGTACATGCAGTGGTGAGGATTGTCCCCCCACACACCCCATCCACCCTCCTGGCGCTGTCTGGGCAATGCCACCTACATCTGTGTCCCACTCCAGGAGACGCATTCACTGCCCTGGCTAGGCAGCACCTGCCTCTGCTCCTGTCCCACTCCCTCCTTCACTGTGAAGGTCTCAATCTGCCCCTCATGCCCTGCCCCTTCCCTCCCTGCCACAGACTTACCAGCCACACACTGCTCTCCAAGGCACTGGACTGCATTCCTGTAAATCAGCTACTGGATCAGAACTGGTCAATATGGCTGGTTAATAAGTGGCCATTGGTATTGGCCAAAAACATCTTTATTGGTGCACCCCTACAAAGTATGAAGTTCTTACTGATGTCTCAACAAAAAGGCCAAGTTTATAATACACATTTGGTTGTAGAAAATAACACTATTATTTTTAAACAATTAATTTTGCAGTTTACCCCCAAACTCCATTGGCAATAATAAAAAACAGATATATATAGTTTAAGATAATGCCCCATGTAAGAAAAACAAAAAGAAGATTTGTCCTTCAGATTGATCCCCTGCAAAAACCATTTGAAAATGTGAAGCTTAGAAAGAAAAGTATTGTAATCAGATCTAATAACAAGAATGTTTTACAGAAAATTATAACAGGGAACTTAGAATACTGATAAGAGTGCTACACTTTAAATAAGAGCAGGATACCTTTAAGCTTCTTCCTGGGTAAGAATCGTCAGTCAAATATCCTTTTCTCTTTCTGTATCTTTTTTTCATCCGCTTCTTGTTCCTATTCAATCATCTCTTCAGTAACTTCTGTTTTGCACATTATTTCTCTCTCTCTCCCCTTCTGCCCACCCCCCGCTCTTTTTTTTTCTTTTCTCATGGGTTCTCATGGGTTATCACATTTTCACTAAGGTGTGAAAATCCTGTCAGTTAAAACCATGTTAATTCAAGACAATTTTCAAAATATTTGCAAATGTCCACTAAATTATGTATGTCCAGTGTATCTACTGGTATCAGTAAATATTTACAGTGATATTTCTTAGCCACAAATTACTAAAACTTTTCTCTCAGTCTATTAAAAATACGTATAATCCGCAAAATTTAACACACCGCAAAATCATTTTAAAACATGAGCTCTTACCAGGAAGAACTGTCATCAGTATACAGTGAGTTCTTGAGAACCCGACTGATTTTAAGGGTAAGGTTGAAAAGCTTATCTGCAATCATAGCCTTTCGTTAAAGCCTCAGCAGGTACATCTATGCATGAGCTTTACTGAGTAGACTAATTAGCTCCACAGTAAAAGGTCACCATCTACATGTATTAGGGTGCAGTAAACTAATTGACAGTACTATCTTATGGTGGCGTTAAAGACGGTACTATCTTATGGCAGAGTAATTAAGTGCAGTGAAACACACATGTAGCTATGACCACAGGCAAAAATTGTGCCTGCCTGGTAAGCCCAGCCAGCCAAGGGCCAGGCTCCTACCTGCCACCTAAACACAGTTCCACAGGTTCTGCACCATCATACCCCAGCCAGCCCCTCCACTACCACTTGGAGCACGGGGCTTACCTCCAGTACCCCCTGCCAGTCCAGGCTTGCTCTGCCCCTCAAATTGCTGCTGTCCCAGGAGCGTATGTACGTGTAGATCATGCCTGATAAAGGACAACCAAGCTCTGGAGAGCAGGCTGAAGGAGACAGGGGTGCAGGTGGTCTTCTCATCTGTCCTCCCAGTAAGCAGACACGGACAATGCCACAAGACCTGCATCAGGCAGGTCAACTTGCGGCTTCGGAAATAGTGTCTTAAGGAAGGCTTCGGCTTTCTGAACCACACCCCATATACTTCAGGACAAAACACATGCTTGGGTGGGATAAGCTTCACCTCTCCCCCAAAGGTAAGCATGTGTTCTCTTTCAGGTTGGATGATCTCCTCTGGTGGGCTTTAAACTAGGCTCGTCGGGGGATGGGGAAGATGAGGACAGAGGGAGCCAAGGAACACTGAACCAAGAGCCACCCACAAGAACAGCCCAGCAAAGACCGGCGACAAGCACAAGAAATACCCAGGTAAGACACAGGGGACCAGATAGTCCAGGGTATTGTGGGGGGGCGGGCGGGGCAGAGCATACACCTCCAGGAGGCCTTAAATACTTGTAGTATGGGGAACAAGCAGAAGGAACATGCCCTCCTGCTAGCTAACACAAACCCAGACATAGTGGGACTCACTGAAACTTGGGATCCAACGCATGACTATGCATTTAACATCAAGGGCTATAGGCTGTACAGGAGGGACAGAATAGGGAGGAAGGGTGTGGGTGTGCTGCTTTACATCTAAGAGCAATACACATCCTCAACGAACAGCACTGGGTCAGAGGAGAGGCAGACTGAAGTGCTCTGGGTTTGAATACAAGGGGTCGGGGGGAAAGGGACTTAACAGTAGGGGTTTACTACAGGCCACCTAACCAGGGGGAAGAGCTGGACCAGGAATTCTCAGATGAGCTCGCGAAGGCTGTTAGATCAAGGCATGTGGTCATCATGGGTTACCTAAACTATCCGGATATCTTCTGGGAAGAGCAGTCAGCCAGGTCTGACTGCTCACATAGGTTTCTAGCCGAGCTACAGGACCGCCAACTAACCCAGGAGGTGCACAGTCTCACCAGGGGAAATGCCCTGTTTGACCTGGTCGTGGCCACAGGCGACAGTCTGGTGAGTGGCTTGAGGGTTCTTGACCACCTGGGCAATAGCAATCATCACCTACTAGAGTTCACCATCCAGCACAGGGTGTCAAAGGCCTGCAGGAAGGCAACAGCCCTAGACTTCAGAAGGGTAGATTTCAATGAGGTAAGGAAACTAGTCAGGGAGGCACACTGAAATCCCAGAAGGGAGGGGTGGGGAGTTGGGAGTCCAGGAAGAGTGGTCGTTCCTTAAGGAGACGACCCTCCAAGCCCAAAGGGTGCCAATCCCAAAATGAATCAAAAGGGGCAAGAGTGCTCAAAAGCCCCCATGGCTCACGAAAAGCATCTTAAAAGAACATTTCAAAGCTAAAAAGGAGGTGTACACCCAATGGAAGGGAGGGGTCATCACCAAGGAGGAGTATACCTCCATTGCTCAAGACTGTAGGGGAGCTGTTAGGAAGGCTAAGGTGGAGATGGAACTGGGACTAGTGACCCAGATCAAAGATAACAAGAAGTCCTTTTTTAAATATATAGAGGGTAAACAATTTCTTTGCCTCCATCTTTTTCAGCAGGGACCGAGGCATCCCCCCCACCGGGATCCCCAACAGACGTAGGGGAGGTGCTGCCAGGCCCAGGATCAGTGAGGACCTAGTCGGGGAACTTCTGGTGGGACTAGACGTGTACAAATCAGCTGGTCTTGATGATCTCCACCCCAGAGTGCTGAGGGAATTAGCAGGTCATTGCAGGACCCTGGCACAGCTTTACAAGCACTCAGGTGCTCTGGCGAGGTGCCAGAGGACTGGAAAAGGGCCAGCATGGTCCCCATTTTCAAAAAATAGAGGAAGGAGGACCAGGAAACCACAGGCCCATTTGTCTTACCTCAGTTCTGGGGAAGCTCTTTGAGAAAATTATCCAGGAACACATCTGCGAGGGGCCAGAGGGGAGTTTATGCTTAGATAAATTAACCTGGGTTCGTTACAGTCAGGTCCTGTCAGACCAACCTGGTGTCCTTCTACAACCAGATCACAAAATCCTTAGACACAGATATCGCAGTGGACGTAGTCTTTCTGGATTTAGGAAGGCCTTTGACATGGTCTCTCACCCCATTCTGATTAAGAAATTAGGCGACTGTGTCATCAATGCCTACACAGTCAGATGGGTCACAAATTGGCTAAAGAGCCACACCCAGAGAGTGGTGGTGGATGGGTCTTTTTTGAGCTGGAGAGACATGGGCAGTGGGGTATCCCAGGGCTCAGTCCTCAAGCCTGCACTGTTCGACATTTTCATCAGCAACTTGGACAAAGGGGTGAAAAGCACCTTGTTCAAATTTGCGGATGACACTAAGATGTGGGGAGAAGTGGGCATGCTGGAGGAGAGGGACAGGCTGCAATTAGATCTAGACAGGTTACAGGGGTGCGTGCATGAAAACAGGATGGGCTTCAATACTGACAAATACAAGATACTGCAACTAGGGAGGAAGAACCAGAAGCATACCTACAGGCTAGGGAACTCTCTTCTAGTCAGCACAGAGGCAGAAAAGGATCTTTGTGTCATTATTGATTCCAAAATGAACATGGACTGTCAATGTGGGGACGCAGTCAGGAAGGCAGAGTATTGCATCCAGTTCTGGGTGCTACACTTCAGAAGGGATGTGGACAGCATCAAGAGGGTCCAGGGGAGGGCCATGCATGATCAGAGGGCAGTAAGGCAGGCCCTATGAGTGGAGGCTACGGGACCTGAACCTGTTCAGCCTTCACAAGAGAAGGCTGAGAGGGGGATCTGGTGGCCATCTACAAACTTGCCAAGGGGGACCAGTAGGCAATGGCAGAGTTCCTGTTCCCCCAAGCACTACCAGGAGTAATGAGGAATAGCGGACATAAGTTGATAGAGAGTAGATTCAGACTAGACATCAGGAGGTACTACTTCATAATCAGGGTGGCTAGGATCTGGGACCAACTTCCAAGGGAAGTGGTGCTTGCTCCTACCTTGGGGGTCTTCAAAGAGGCTTGATAATCACCTACCCGTGGTCATTTGACCCCAGCATCTTTCCCATCCTTTCCTGCCCTATTGGACTTGATGATCTGCTCTGGTCCCTTCCAACCCTACCAACTATGAACTTATGTTGGACGCAGGAGCAATTTTCTACAGCTCCAAAGTGGATTGCTTCATATTAATAACTCATGTACATGCACCCAGTGTTACAACAAGGGAAGAAAAAGCATTAAGAGAGCTTAAACACTGTTTTTTTTCAGCATTTATAATTGTACTAATACCAATGGCTTGATACATTAGTCCTTAACCATATCCTCAACTGATGGAAAGACAAGTCAACAAAAAAACAAAATTAGCAAACAACACTAGTAATACTATTTTTTAATTGTTCGAATGATATGAGAGAAGTCAATAAAAAATAACTCATATAGAATACTCCATGACTAATTAACCAGGGCATGGATTGTTATTAGGACATATTAAGAAAGCACACAACTATAAGAACAAAATTTATGTGCCTATCTAAGCTGATAGGTGGCCAAAATAAAAGGCCAGATTCTCAGCTGGTGTAAACTGTCACTGGGTTACTGAAGTTGCTAGAACTATGTCAACATGAAGACCTGACCCATGTCTACAAACAAACACGGACTGCTAAAACTAAATATACTCCTCTGTCTTGTAGATGCACTGTATCAAGATTTTTTGTAACCATGTGTGGCCTCAAATTACGTAACTGGATTCCATTTAAAATCAACCTAATTTTAACTGGTTCTAGACTGGTAATGAGCATCTTCCCTCTGCAACGTACATACCTTAAAAAAAGAGGAAAAGCCTGACTGAATTCTTGGGTTGCCAGCTGGCTGGAATTTCAACAACAAATCCAATACTATTTCTTCATGGATTATTGCCAACAAACAAAAGTAATTAGATCAATATTTACCTCCCATCCTTAAGTGTAGCTGAGGTGTTAAAGAACAAGATTTTAAACAGGCCTCTAGCTGTAACTATTGCACAGATACCGTGATCCCTGAAACAACAAACTTGCCAGTCTGACAAAGTGCATTTTGTATCTTCAAATCAAGTGTCCAGCACAAAACATCAAAAAAATTAAAACATGGGATTTTTTTAAGCAGAGTCCAGTGAAGCAGGCTGTCATATATGTAGGCAGCAAACAAAACTATGTAAACTCAAACAGTATTATAAAGAAAAAAAAAAAAGCATTGGCCCCTCTACACATGCAAGTAAAGGCACAATAGGATCTCTCATGCGATCCACACAATCATGCCTCCTTCCACGCCACACGTACATGGCAGAATGTGTGGTTGTGAGATTATGCATTAGATCCCATTGTGCCTTATTGCCAGCACAGGGTTAGCCTGATCCCGGGCTCCCCTTCTACCAGCCAGAAGCAAGTTCCAGCCTTGGAGGTGCATGAAAAACCAGGCCTGGAGAATCATGGCAGCCACCATCCTCCAGGCCTGGGGATTTCATCCTCCTTCCCCCTTCCCCCAAAATCTTAGGAATTGTCACTGCCATAATTCCTCAAGTCACGGGGTTTCATATACTCCCAAGCCTTGGAGAGTATGACTGCCATGATCCCCCACCAGGCCCAGAGGTTTCCTGCTGGACAAAGTGCAACCCTGTGGCTGGGAGCCCCAGCAGATGACAGGACTCTCAGCCACAGGGGAGACCCTGCTCCATGTACAAATTAAAGCTCAATGCCAACCAGCTATAAAGTTAATATGCTTTCTCAAGGTCTAACTTTATAGCTGTTTGGAGCTTTTTATGGAGTGATAGCTACTTTGCATATGTAGCTGCTCTTAAAGTAACTTAACCAGTTAATTGTGCAATACCTGAAATGTGGAGAGGGGTCTGAGTAGTAGACAAGACAGGAGAGCAATTTTTCTCTTTCCTTCTTGGTTCTTTTTTTTGGAAAGGGAAACAGAAAGATTTTTTTTGTTTGTTTTAAATCACTGGTTTCAAGAATTCAGATTTCAATGGTATTTCTTTTTCTGAACCCAAAGGGTATATATCTATGCTTATTTATTTATATTGGTGAACATTTCTTTATTCAGATTTCTAATGCTTACAGTTTTATTAGTTATCATTAGAAAAAAGTGAACAGGTTTTTTTTTTATTTAAGATGCTGAATTATTACTTCTGATTTGTCAAGATGCTTTTAGATAGAAATTTTAATTCAGTTAAAATGCAGAAAAGCAAAATGTATTTGTGCATATTGCCTTAAACGTGATGGATACAAAAGAAAAAGAATGTATAATGTTCATCAAAGCACATTTTTACTTTGACTAATTTTTAAGCTGGTTGCATCTGATCACCACATCACCCAAGGTTTTAGACGTGGTAAACCTCTACCTGTACTGCCTTGTTTCTGCTCAGAGATAATAAGGAGAAAACAAGTTTTCCTGCCTTCTCAACACACAGTTGGTTTCTTACCTCCAAACTAACTATAGAACTGAAATAGCTGAACAAACTGATATGAAAAAAAAATCTCTTTGCAAGTGAGAAAGTATCAAGGCAGTGAGATCTTCTCAAACTTCTCATTTTTTGAGATTAATAAAGCATTTTTTTCAGCCTACATACATGCCTGCCTGAAGTACAGAACCACAAACAATGAGAAGCCATTACTAGATTGTGATGTGCAGTTATTATGGGCAGCTGGTGTCAGATCCCATATACAGATATGTTTTTGCAAGAAGAATGAAATAGACAATTTAACTCATTATTCGTGGTCTTGCTTAGTTTTTGAAAAAATAAAAGGAAAATGGATCTCTTCATTGATGGAAAATTGTAAATATTGAGCTAAGGAGGAAAAACAAATCTGGTTCCTCTAATGCCTTACAGCCTGCCTATATTCCCCAGCTGTATTTGCCTTACTTGGACAAAGAATAAGGACCAAAAATAAAATAAAATTTCCCAATAATTATTCTTTTACTGTATTATTACATATGGTTTATTGTATCTATATATTACTCTATCATCATATATTATGCTGTTTTAACTTGAATTGGTCAAATGTACCATCTTATTGTTTGCTGTTACCAATAACCATAATTTATCGAATGCTATTATATATGTTTACTGTCATCTTTACTGTAGACAATTGCCAAAGTAAGTGATATTAATGAAAAGTTACTGTTTATACGGGATGCACTAAAATTAGTCATTACAGGAAAGGCAAATCAACTAAGAAGCCCTAGTCCCAAAGTGTTATTTGCGTTAAATGCACAAAGAATAAGGGCCAAAAAAATATTATTTTATTCTGTTATTGTACATTGTTTTGTCATATCTATTTTTAGGGTCATGTATCAAGCCATTTTACATTTAAAATGGTAGAATGTGTCATCTTGTCATTTGCTTTTACCAATGACCAGAATTTACAGAATGTTATTATATTACATATAATTTTATTGTCAATTTTACTGTTTCAGCAAAAGCTTTAAATAAACTACTACAACTGCAAAAGAGATTACTTATGTCAACAACTGGTTAGAACTTCAATTATCTGAGATACATAGCCCATGGATTTCATCAGTTCAATGGTCTGACTGCAGTTATTAATATTTCAGCAGAAACCATGTTCTTCTGAATGTACTGTTATTTACATGAATACATGGTAGTACGTTCAATTAAATTTAGGCTTCAATGTAGGGCATCATAATTTCAAAAAGGTTTATTTTTTAAAAGAAAAAGGGCAGTTTAAAAGGCCAATTTACATGTTAAAAATATGTTTATTTACCCTACAAGGAAAAGGCAAGACATAACGATACAACTTCCACAGAGTAAATTATCTTAATGAAAAGTTACTGTTTATAGGGAATGTGCTGCAATTAGTCACGACAGGAAAGGCAAATTAACTAGCAAGTCTTATTCCAAAAGAAGTCTTCTCATCAGTTACGACTGTCCAGGGAAAACAGCACATACATACTGGCATGTGCTATTGAAAAAGGGGAAAACAGAGAGAACCCTGTCAAAGAGAAAACAACATGCTGTATGGGAGAACAGAAGTATGCAAAGAGAGCAGAAAATGAATCTATAAAAAGTAGGTGATAGCAGCAATGCAACAGTATGGCAATAGACCACCCTTTAAAGGATGTTCTTGTCAAGTTTGAAAGAATGAGGCATGCTAGCGACGAAATAACATTTAGCTTTCTCTGCCAGCTACAAATGTAAAGACCAAATTCCAGTTGTAAGACACGTGCAGTTCCAACTGAAGTTGGTAGATACGTTTGATGGCAGAATCTGGCCATAAAAGCAGATTATTATACATCTGATTCTGCAAACAGCCACACGTGAAAAAGTTCATGCATGTGAATAGTCATACTGTCATCACTGAAAACAGCTTGTGTGTCTATGTTTGATAAACTGGGTTCATTCTCTCTCTCTCTCCAAATCATCAGTTCAGAAAGAATGTGCATTACGAAGCCTAAAAGGGACCACTGAGCAAAGATAAAAGCATTTTATTCTATTATGTCTGAAAGATTAATTATCTTCTTGCTATTTATTCCCCCAAAGAATATTTGTTTTGTTTAAAATCAGATCCCAATTATGAAGGCTGATCCTGTCCCCACTAGAGTGAAAGACAAAACATTGCTGACTTCAATAGGAACTGCCCCACAGACAGCAAAGAAAGCTGCATTGGAAGGGAAATACCATTTGCACATTTTCCTTGTAGTCTACCAATAAATCTGACTGCGTAAGAGTCAACAGAATAGTCTTGTAAAAATTCATAATGCACGCATGCCACTACAAATTCAAGACTTGGAAGAGGCAGAAGTACATGGTATTATTAAACATCTAGCATAAAAATACCTTTTTATCCAGTCTTTCCCTGCACCAAATATAGCAATATAAATCTAAAATAGCATCAGGAGTGTTTAGCATACACATTAGAACACTTCAAAGAGTAAATACTTTACCAGCTAATTGACCAACCATGAGTAAATGAGGATAGCCTATCTGCAATTTTCTGCTTCCTCATACAGAGGGGAAAAAATGAAATCAACATTTTGCCCTACCAGCAAAAAAACAATGTTCATTCAGGTAAGTACAGTGAAGTATTTTTTCCAGGAGGAAAAATATTAATATAAAAATTTGCCATACAAATCTTACACATTTATCTTCTGTTTCGTTATCAGTGTGTATCAGTGTATTTTCAGTACACACAAAACACATCTCATTGACCTAAAACATTTAACATAAAAAAGAAATAAAAGGATGAAAACAGCAGCACATGCTAATTAGAAACATAAAAATATACATCACAGTTCCTGAAATTTGTATCATTTGAATATGTACAGTTGTGTAGTAATTATTAATACCAAAAGATGCATATATTAGTTAATATTCAAATTCCTAAAACTTGATTTTTCCTTCAATTCCCTTTTCAAATTTCCCTATATCTATACACATATATTTTTTTATTTTATATCATCATGAACACTGGCACATTTCCATATCTTCCACCTTTTCAAAATGTAAGTGTATTCATATGGGAACAGCAAACTTAAAACCATGTTCAGAATAACAAAGTACACACACCATAAACCAGAATCAATCATGAATTCTATCAGGGAAAGTATTACTGTTCTCTGCCACAAAAGCCCTTCCAAGGTTGAACAACATTCTACTTGTCTGTAAGGAATAGTATCTTTCAATTAAAGTGCACTCCAGGGTTACCTATGAGAGTAAGATCCTTTCTGGAAAAATAAGGTTATCACATCATTAGAAGCAACAGGAATGCAGCTACTGTCTAGAAGAAGCATCCTTCAAGTCTGGAACTCACCCTTCCCTTCCCATCCAGTTACACTTTGAAAGTATTTCTGTGTTCACATTTTCAAAAGAGCCTCCAGAATGATGGGTGAAGTTTAATACATCTGCAACTATCAATAGAAACATAGCAACTCCTTTTGCCTGAACTGTGAGGGAGGACAATATCATTTATGGTGCAAAACTACCCAGGATGTATGTTCAAGCAATATTTTTTAGGGACCTATTTGAATGATGGGCCCTCATGATGCCTTTCAGCAGATGATACTGCACATGAAGAACCAAACAAGTGTCAGACCAAATACTTGGTCTTACCGTACTTTGAAACAGCTTTGACTGATGAGATTTGTTCTTAGCCGCTCTTCTGGACACTCCACCTCTCATTAGTTACCCTTTTCATCCCACAGGATCACAAAGCAAACTAACTGGGATCATTTGTATGAGTCAAGTTAAACTTACAGAGATGTATGTTTATTGGATCGGAGCCTATGTAGCGTATTAACCCCAATAACATCCAGTTAGGGAGCTTTAGCTTAGCCTCTTCACCCTCAAGGGTCTGAATCACAAAGTTAATCTCATAAAGGATGAGCTATGTCAGACCAATAGTTGACTTCTTTGTAATGTTGGATATTTCAGTTCTCAGTGTCCCAACTTCCTTGTCTTAGGCTCTAGCTATGCTGCAGCTGGAGGTGTGACTGCTACACATGTATGTATAGCCACATTAGCTATGACTGGGCGATCTATCCCAGGTAACACCACCAGTTAAGAGTGGCACAGCTCAAGAGACCCAAGTTAAAACTCAACTTCACAGGTTGCACTGAAATCCTTGGGGCCACCTCTTTATTGCTAGTGGTTCCCATTATAGCTAGGTTACACCTAGCGTGGGTTTGCCTCCCCAGGGTGACAATCATCACTCCTCTGCAGATATACTGTTAGTGCAAATACCTCCCTCTGTAAAGTTGTGAGATCTCCAGGAATACGTACAGACAGTTAAGCAGCCTGAGGCTGAGCCAATTCAATCTTCACAGTTCAGTCTAAGCTCCATCGAGTAAATCAATAAGCAAGAGAAGAGACATCCTGGCTGCTTTCAGCCATTAAACACCACCAGCCACCCCCCAAAACACTGCACTTTACCAGAAGAACCATTGCTTTACTTCAACTTGGCTCTGCAGCATCTGTAAAGATCAGGTGCTTCCTCAGGGCTGATTCAGTCAGCTATTAGATATAAGTGTCATGACCCCCCACTAAAGCACCTGATCTTTACAGAGGTTGGGTGAGCTGGGTTGAAGTCATGCACTGCCTCTTCTGGGCATGTGTGGGCTCAGCTCAGAAGTGCATCAAGATGAAAATAAAGGACTGTTTTGTTTCGATTTTTTTAAGTCTGCCAGTAGCCTCACTTTTGATTCTAGAAATGCAGCCACATGCCTGCAGTGACCCAGGCCAAAAGAGGGGGGTGCTAGAGCATGCTTCCCTGCTTAGTTGGAGCAGACAGCTTAGGCTAAGACTAGCCTGCCCACTCTGGGATGGGAGGTGGGGGTTGAAGGGAAGGTGTAAAGCATCTTGGGGTGCTGGAGGGTTGCATGTTAACTTGAATCTGGAAGGGCTCTCAGACAGGAGTTCAATAAGCTGATTTAATTTAAATCAGTTAAGTCTGATACTACATCTATGCAGGTTTATTTGAAACTGGTTTCAGCCATTTGGAAAGCGGTGTGTGTGCACTGAACTTCTGGGCTAGGGATAGACATTACACATAAACCTGTTTAAGTTATCAGAAACTGGTTTAAACCTGCAACACAAAGATGTTCGGTGCACATAAACCAGTTTGAAAATGGCTGAAATTGGTTTGAGATAAACCTAGGTGAATGTAGTATCAAACTTAAGTAATTTGGCTCAAACTGGTTTATGCAATGGCTGTCCCAGACTGCCTCCTGGTTTAACCAAAATCCAAGTCCCCCAGCATCCCAGATGCTTTACAGCCCTGAGCAGGGCTCTCTGCTCCACAACAGGACTGTCCCCAACCCTCTGCTCCCTAGCTGGAGCTCCGGCAGGCATAGCAGCATTTGCCTGACTTCCTCCTATCCACCCCCACCCCTCCACTTCCTGCTCAAGCAGAGACTCCCCCCTTCCCCTCTCCCACAGCACAGACCATAGCCAGCATGTGGTATGCTAGCTAATCCTGAGAGGTGTCTGTGGTAAGGCAGACAGGACAAAAGCAGACAGGACAGTGTCACCTTAGGGCTTTTTGGAGCTAATCAACAGGTTAGTTGGTAATGTTCCTCCATTCCTTCCTTGAAAAAGTTGTTTAAGAAGAACCTGAACTAATGAGAGAAGCTTTTGTTTAATGGATGGGGTGCTAAATGCTATGTTACTCCCTGTGTAACTCCCTCCTGTGTAACGAAATGCTGTGTAACTCTCTGCTGGCTCCCTTTGCTAGTCAGGAGCAGTAGCGGGGGAGGGAACCCTTCCCTAATCAGAGCATCCCCCTGGGGCCTGGCCATGTCCCCCAGCTCAGCAGTGTGGAAGGGAGGGGAGGGCTGCTCTAGGGCCTGCCACTGCAGGCATATGCATCTCTTCAGTCCAGAGGGGATGTCTGTGCAGTTACAAACCATTTCAGACTAACCTGCAAAGCCTGAATCAATTCAGGCTCAGGCTTTATGACTGTCTAGCCCTGCTGTGTTACAGACTTCAATCAGTTTCCAACCACCTATACCGGTTTATGCGCAATTTCTGTCCCTAATTGAAGTAAAATCATGCCCAAGGAATGCTGAGTGGTACTCTTCTAATTTTGTGTAGTCTCAAGTTTGATATGGAGCTGTCTGCAGGAGAATCCTAACACAGCTGCACACAATCATCTCAAGCCATTTCTTCTCCTCATAGAAAAGGTGAAGAGAAGAGCTAGGAAAATAGTTACAGAGGCTGCTACCATCCTATTCCAGCAGTGTTGATCCTTTTTGTTCTCCTTCCTTTTTAAAACAAAGAGCATTTGTAAACCTATTAGCGTAAACTGACTCTTAAGGTTCATTGCTGATATTAAATGATCTCCCAATCATAAAGCAGTAGGGAAATCACTCATTATAGTTAAGTGGCAAAGCCCTCAAAACAAACAAAAGAATTCTCTGCATACAGAACACTGTCATAAAAATCATTTGGGCATTTTTATGGCCATAATTAAATTAACATGCCCAAAAGTTAATCAAAGACTTCAGATTTTGTTTTGATCACATTATTAATGAAACCATCAATAACATAGACATAAGAACTGCTTGCAGATGTTAAAAAAATGCACTTTATCAGAAGGAGCAGCACATTACTTCAGCCTGGCTCTGTGTAGCATCTGAAAAGACTGGGCATTTCAGCAGGGCTTTTTGGCATTTTTAGATAAAGCTGATTCAATCAGCTTTTAGATAAAGCTGATTTAGATAGAAGCGCCAACAAAGCCCCACAAAAAAGCCTGATCTTTACAGACGTTGGACGAGAGGGCTTGAAGTAATGCGCTGCTTTTTTTAGGCATGCACAGGGCTTGGCGTGGGAATACACCAAGTTTAAAATGCCAGGTTTGGGGCTTTTTTTTTTTACATCTCCAAACATATACTGATAATCTCTCTCTTAAGGACCAAATCACATGCCTTTGACAGTCTTTGGGAATTTTGCTATGGACGTCAACAGAATCATGATCTGTTCCTTCCAAAGTAAAACGACACCTTTTAATCAGCACTAGGTTTAGATAGCACTCCACTGCTATATTACCGGTATCTGAGAGTGCCCCTTAAGCCTAAGACCATTACATTGCATTACAGACATTCTGTCTCCTTGTAAAGTGAGGGGTGAAATCTACCTCTGTTAAGGCACAGGAAATTTCGCCATTGGCTTCCAAAGAATCAAGATTTCAACCTAAGAGTTGAGTGTACAGGTGATATACCAAATATGCCTTTTTTAATTTCCTACCATAGAAGGATTTTCACTGAGCAAAGATTGTTCTCCACATACTTTTTGTATTTATTTCTTCAACAAAAACATACTTTTCTGTTTCAGATTGTTACACAATCTACGTCAGGGCCTGGTGCCATGTTGGATTCAGTTCCAGAACCAATTTTAAATACAATCTTTTAAAACATTTTAATCATTAAGTTTGTGTTTTTAATTAGCCAGATACTGTCTTGCAAATATGAAAATCCAGCAGAGTGATACATTATATTTGACTGGTCAAATATTAATCTTTCCAGTCCTAACACGAATGAGGTAAAGCTTTAATGTCATTGATCCAAGAAATGAAGCAAATGGGTGTTGAACCTACACTATTCAATCCATGCCATTGTAATATTAAATTTAAGGAACATAACAAGATTTAAAGCCATTTGAATCTGAAGCTTCTCCTGCATCAGACTTTGTCATGACCCTGACACTAGTAGCATGCCGGATGCACCATGACTCGCACTAGGGGCCTGGACTCACTGGTTTTATGTTCCTATAGAAGTACAGTAAGTCTAGGACCTCCTAGGTTAACCCAGACCCTTTTTATCAGACTATTTCTGCCCAGCTATTCTACCAACTGTCAGAGGACTTCTCCCCTGCTGGTGATTTGTATCAGCTGCTTTGCAGGGACAGCAGCAGCAGTTTCATGTTTAGAGAAGAAGGATGGTCTAGTCGGGTTCAGGGTTCTATTTTCTGTTCCAACACAAGTGATCGCCATAAAGAGAGGATAAGAGCTGCTCTACCCCTCACAGGAACATTTTGAGGATAAATATATTACCAATTCCAAGGTGCTCAGGCACTGCATTAATAGGGTCAGGTACATACATAAAAGAGATTCTGTTAGTTCATTGCAGAAAGGGTCTTTGACCCTTTTCTGAAGCACTGCTAGACAGCTCCTTCACAGACCAACAACCAATACCTCTCTGCCTTTAAATATACTCCCTCCGTCATAGTCTTTATAAACTAAACAGGGAAGAAATTCTCCAACTTACAAGCATATTTAACACTCAAAACAGGATGAGTAAAAAGCTTAAAAAAAATAAGAATAATTGGATTTTATTTGAAAAAGGTTGTTCAAATAGCACAAGCTCATCATCAAAGTTTCAAAGAAACAAACCACTGAGCTAAAGGAAGTAACTGGCCAGGCACCTGGTACTGGTTTCCTGAAGTCTAAATCAACTATAGCCTCGTCTCATGTGTAGAGAGAAAGCTTTCATTGCAGCTTGTTCAGTTCAGTTCAGTTCAGGTCAATGGCTATCTCATTCAAAAATGATAAATCAATTGAAAGTTGACACAGCAGAAAAGCTTGCTTTCCTCTTCCAATCTAGGAATAAAAGTTAGGCAGGGGAAACTGAAACCTATTAGATACAAAATGCTGAAGAACAAGGGTCCTAGAAAGCACTAATTCTCTTAATTAACAACAAGTAACACCTTTGTTTAATAAACTTGTTAGCTTTAGATGCAAAAAACTTAATAAACATTTTCCTTATGTATTTAATATTTATTGAATTTGTTTTAAAATTGCAATTCAATTTGTTTTGGTTTTTTTAAATGTCAAATGCTATTTTTCTACATGTTTAATTGAATTCGAATTTCCATTCAAATGTAGCTAGATAGGACTGAAAAAATCATTTGGTAAACAAGAATTATCACTTGCCACTTCCTATTCTAATAAAACGTAAAAAATAAGAACCTGAATAAAATTATGTTAAGCTATAATTGCTTAAATGTGTAGATACCATACACTTCTGGTTAACAAAAAAGAATATCGATTTGATGTAAATGTTGTAATTTGTTTCAAATTGTCCTGCCTTAATGGTTACTCAAATTGACTTTTCTTTAGGGCAATATGTAAAAAAAAAAAGTTTGAATGTTTTGTAAATCACAGTTAAAATCAGTTATTTTCATAATTTTGTTCTACATCAATCCATACTAGCCAGGTATAATAACCTATAAAATAGATACGTCACTGAAAATCTGCATCTGCATCCCCTTGAGAATTGGGACTAAGGTGAGTCGTGTCTGTTTCATGGCTGTGAGATCAGGGATTCTGCGTCTCGGTATCTCGTTACAGCGTCTCGGAGATCTTCACTGAAACATTCTCTAAACAGGATCTCCGGGGCACTAGAATGGGGACTAATGGCTTCTCCTAAGCTTAAGGGTGAATTCACATTTAACAGATGGATCCATTAGACAGCATTAGACCAGTGCTTTAATAACAACCATGGTCATCTAAGCCTCTCTTGCTTGGACACTGTACATGAGAATTTAAACAAAGTACTGATCTAGGATTCATAGGCTGGAAACAGATGTTGCCTTTGAACCACCATTAAAATGTTGATGGTGGCACAAAGGCCAAGCAAACAGATGTCCATGCCTCCTGTCATGCCAAAAATGCCCCAAATTTGTGGCCAATATAGTGGTATAAATTTATGCCACTTTTTTTGCAGTAGACATCTGTTTGCTTTATAATAGGAGAATGTGGGCAGGCCAGAGCTCTGTACACCCTCCAGGGCCAGGGACAAACATTACACGTAAACCGCTTTAAGTGATCAGAAACTGGTTTAAACCTGTAACAGAACAGACATTCAGTGCACAAAAACCAGTTTCAAAATGGCTGAAACCGGTTTGAGATAAACCTGGTTGAATGTAGTATCAGACTTACCTGATTTGGCTCAAACTGGTTTATGGAATGGCTGTCTTAGAACCTTTGCTGGTCTGAGTTAAACCAGAGACCCCCAACATCCTGGCATGCTCTCTGGGCTGGGCCAGCCCAGCCAGGCTGGCCCCAGCTATCTGCTCCCCAGCCCGAGCAGGGACAGGCAAGGGTCGGGGTCGGGCCAGAGAGGGGTCGAATTCTCTCCTCCCTGTGCCACCGGCATGGACCCAGGAGGGGTCTGCCCAGCACTCCCCCCTCGCTGCTGCACAGCTGGGCACCATGGACCCTGAGGCAGAGGGGCCAGGGAGGAGAGTTAGCTTCCTCTGTACCCCAACCGGCAGCCAGGTCTGCCCGCCAGGGCACTTGCTCTTTGCCAGGAATAGGCCCCAAGCTGTCCCATTCACTGGAGACTGCGGGAAGAAGGAATAACCCCGTCCTGGGCACCCCCAAGCGCCCTGCCTGGCCGTGCCCCCTCCCGGCCACTGCAGCGGGATGGGGGCAGCAGCTGCTGTCGTAATGGGGTGGGGTAGCAGTCCCTTCCGGGCAAGGGACTGCACTGCAGAGCCAGCAAAGCTGTGGCCATCTGCATGTGGCAGCACCAGGGTCCCGAGCGGACCCTGCCAGCCCCCGCACACCCCTCCCTCACCACAGCTGAGCTCCACACCAGTTCTGCCAGCCCCACAGCGTGGGCCCCACCAGGAAGGGGCTCACACTCCAGGAAGCCATAACGGGCTGCTGCCCATCAGGGTCACTCACCGCTCGCTGCTCCAGATGCTGGGCAGGGGCAGGACTCAGCCTCCCAGGACTCAGCCACTCATTCTATGCTCGGGGCAAGCCACTGAAGTGGTTTATTCAGCCACTGGCCCTGAGCACCTGCAGTCCTGGAGGGGTTAACTTGCAGCCCCTGGGCTCCCAGCTGGTGGATACCCCTCCCATTATTCCCCCCCCCAGCTTCGGTTGCATCCAGGCCAGGCAGACCCCTCTGCAGTGCCAGCAGCCAGCAACTGAATAAGCCTCCTCCTGCCAGGAGACGGCCTGCCCCAAGCACAGAGAGGCTGCTCACACTGCAGCAGGGTCTGCCCAGCCTGGCCGCTGCTGCTTAGTGCTTTCTGGCCAGCCTGACCATCGCTGGCCCTGAGCACAGAGTAGTGGCGGTGGCTGGGCCAGGAGGACCCCTCTGCAGTGCAAGTGGCCTCTCTGTGTTTGATGGGGGGCTTATTCACTGGCACTGCAGCAGGCTCTGCCTAGCCCGGTCACCACCTCTTTGTGCTTGGGGCCAGCTCCCTCCTGGCAAGAAAGGCTTTACTCAGCTGCTGGCCCTGAGCACACGACAGCGGTGACCGGGCCAGGCAGACCCTGCTGCAGTGCCAGCAGCCTTCCTGAGCTTGGGGCAGGCCCACTGCAGCAGGCAGGGGCTGCACTATGGGGCCAGCAGAGCTGCTGTGGAGAGCGGTGGTGCTGTGGAGGGCTTGCAGGGCTCTGGCCTGCTCAGGACCCCAGCGCTGTTGCACAAAGCCAGCCGCAGCTCTGCCAGCCCTGCAGCACAGCCCCTCACCGGGAAGGGGCTGGCACTCCCCCACATTTTGACAGTGGCTGCTGCCCCCAGCAAGGGCCCTGCGCCCCCTTCTGCTACAGTGGCCAGGATGGGACAAAGCCTGACAGGGTCCCTGGGGTGGGGCAGGAATGGGGCGATTCCTCCTCTCTCTGGCCTCCAGCTGAAGGGACAGCCTGAGGCCTATTCCAGGCAGTGAGCGAGTGCTGCGGCAATGGCAGGCAGACCCGGTTGCCAGCATGGGTACAGGGGAAACCAACTCTCTGCCCCACTGCCTCAGGGGCCACGGTGTCCTGCAGGTGAGGACCAGCTCTAGCACCCTGCGGCCGCTGATCTGAGCAACTGCAGGCACATGCCCACATGGCCTCAGTCCAGAGAGAACGTCTGTCCTGTTATGAACCAGTTCAGCCTAGGAAGGTTAGACTAACCTGCAAAGATTGAATCAACTCAGCTGCCCCAGACAGGAACTCGCAGGGCTTCATTCCCATCCCTAGGGCATGCAGGACCAGGCCCCTGAAGCCCTGGGAGTGCCTGCTCGGGTTCCCCCATTTGCAGTTCTAAAATCTTTGAGGACATAGTGGCCAGACGTTAGATAATATTTCTTTTATTTAACAAATCTATTATTTATAAATGCAAAACATGCTTTGATATTTCTTACTCATTACATATCCAGCTCATTCAAGGTAGTTTTATTCAATTAATTTGGAAAAAAATCTAAAATGCTTTTTTTGTGCATTTTTTAGATTTAACTCAGTTCCAATCTCCATCTAAATGCAGCTTGACACAGCACAAGTAAAATATTAAACATCATCTAATAAATAAGAAATGTATCATTCACCATTTTTTAGCAGAATAAAAACTGTAAACAACATTCAGAATATAAATAAACATATGTCAAGCTAGATAATGACTTAAATAAATATGCATAAATACAGGGTATAATCCTGGTTGGCAACAAGAATTACCAGATTATATCAGCCAATGATTTTTTTTATTTTTTTTTAATAAAAATCCAAAACAAGATTCAAATCAATGATGCAGATCAGGTTTCCTGCTTGCTGATTTGAATCATGATTGAAATTGGCGATTTAAACCACTTTGATTTAAATCTGTTCACCTTGTCAGGCTCTTTATCATTGCTAAGAACAGAGACATCATTAGCTTTAAAGCTAGTGAGTTTTAAAATAACTATATGAAGTCGTTTCAGGTGCTCTCTTCTTTTTTCAGATTTCTCGGTCTTTTTTCATTCTACAATTTCATTTCCTATTTTTTAAATTCTTTTTTCCTGCTGCAAAAGAACTTTTAAAAGAGCAGTGTTGTTTCTTAAAGCTTAAAGTGTCTGCGCGCAGCAAACCAAGAACAAAGCTAAACAGAGTGGGGCAGGGGCACAGTCAACCCCACAATTTGAAACAGTAACTGAAAAGGTAAAAATTCCTTTCAAGTTTGAGAAACACTGTTTCTCTAGACAGACAGAAAAACAAGTGCTTTCCTGACTGCATGCTATTTCTTATCCAGGCTTTTTTGCTTTTCCTCCTCTCCCTGCCCCCACCTTTCCCCACAATTACCTTTTGATCTCACACAGAAAATGATCTGTCCAGGAGCTTTTAATGCTCAGATGTGGAAAATATTCCACTGCCATTGAACTAAACAGTTTCCTCCTGAGCTGAGTCCACAAAAATTGCCTCAGGGTATACCACATGGCTGGGTAGCTGGCTGCCTGCATGGTCCCCTTGTGTTCTATGATTGCATTGTACTTTGACTCTCTTTTGACCCAAAGATGCTGTATTTGTGCACATCTCTCCCTTTGAAAATAAGGTCTTTCCATTTATCTCATCAAAACTAATCCAAAATCTAAATCACTAGTCCATCTGATATTGTATCACACAGCTTCCTGCATCGATTCTGTTGTTAAAACAGCAAACATTTTTATTTGTATTAATCAGTGTGATTCATCAACCATTACTATGAAATGCCCAGCTAAAGATTAAAAAAAAATAATTTGATTTCTCTCCTTTTCCTTCCGACTTTGCACTATCTGTAAAAATGAACATCCCTTCCTCCATTTTTATAAAGGGGCTTCCAGACCCTGACAAAGCATCCTCCCCCAAAATTACCCATGCATTACTTAAACTGTAAGGTCCTTGAAGCAGGGATCATCTTTCTGGTCTTTGTATAGCATTGAGCACTGTGATTCTCAACCACAATGCCAGGGCACCCTGGGGTGCTGCCAGATGCTTTGAAGGGTGCTGCTGGGTGAGAGGAGATAAGGAGATAAGTACAGACTCAGGTTTGTCCCTGCCTGGTCCCTCTGCAAAGAGGTAAGCACTGATATAAATTAGTTTCTGCAAGTGGGTTCTGTTATTTCACAAAAGTTATGGAAGGGTGGACACTGAGTCCAATGAGGGTTTATCCGAGTCTATAGATGCATGCCTCAAGTCCAAAAAGGTTGAGAACCACTGGTATAACACAAGAGGGTCCTGCTCCAGGGCTGGGGCTTCTACACAATGATGATGATGGTGATAATATTATTACTGCTACTAACAACACCACCACCACCTTCATTTCCTGTGCCTTGACAGAGAGGGTTAGATCCTGGGTCAGTTCAATTTAAATGGGAGCTTTGCCAGGGAACAAACTTGGGTCCAAATCACAAAACAAAAGGCCAAAACTACCACCTTTCATGCCAAGGGTGACTGATTGCAGCTTTTTCTTGATTCCTTCATTTTTACCAGCCAATGAAGCTTCCAAGCAGGGGACACTCCTATTCTCTGTAACCGACTGTGCAGCTCACGCAAGATTTCAAGACCAAGATTGAGACCTGAACTTGAATCTCTCCCATGCACCAAAACATGAAAATGTACGAGCACTCTGACATTATCTGTGTCCACACTAACACAGTATTTTACACACACACACACACACACACACACACACACACACACACACACACACACACACACACAGCATTTTACTCTTTTAGGTAAGTCATCAGCCATAGAATTTTCCTGATTGTTTTGAGAAGCCCAGTTTCTTGTAACAAAGCTCTGGGAAAGGCTCATTCTTTCTCTCCTTTTTAACATAGGAAAAAACATCACAAACCACCTTGTGGAATATTTATCAACTGGAAATAATCAAATCAGCTGTCCAATTGCACTTGAAGATAACATTGTATTGCAAGGAACCATATGTGATACTTAACTTCAGTAGGAAACATCATGAACAATGCCAGCCCAGTGCAGATACCCCACTACAAGAAGGCACTATGAACCAAATGTGAGCCCATTCAGGCAACTGTTACATTAAGCAGTTTGCCTAATAGAAACATGACTCTGCACAAGAAATTGTGTGGACCTTTATAAAACAATTCATAACTTTTCCCAGAGTGTTTATATTGTCAAATAATTTTGAGTTATTTGCAGCATCTTAATAATGATAATGCATAAAAAGAACTAGACTGGCAAATAAGTTTCCCTTTCTGTCTGTTCTCTTTCATGACCACTCTTTTTCCCCTGTAGCAATAAGGAGTCCAAAAAAAATTAAATTGCTTCCCCTTTAAATCCAAAGCCCCTTCTAGTCCAGTGCCTGCAAGCTTACTGATACTGGGTAGGCAGATACCATTTGGATCATGGACTTTTTAACATTTCAGTTATTTGTATCTTATTTATTTGTATTGCAGTAGTACCTAGAAATCCTAGGAATGTGTGGGCATGCTTTAAAAAACCATCTATTGATACTGAATTTTATAATCCAGCTGGTCATGAAATCCAGGTTAATTCATCTTAGTTAACATGAGTTCAGTTGTACAGGCCTCAGAGGATAGGAAATCTAAAATATCTTGCTTATATCACCGTCTGAAAGTCCCATATCTTGAGACCCACAGGGATTGTAAGCAAGAGCTGAGCATCCCACAGAAATGGTTAACTTCCCTCTTTTCAATAACACAAAGCTCCTGATCTTGTCCTAACAGATTACAAACTACTAGACTGTAAACCTGCTCGTGGATTCAGGCATATGTATCACCCACCTAGGTAACACTAGCATAAGAAAGGCAGTTTCTATACCAAGCTTGATTCTAGAGAAGTCATGCAGCATCCAGAGAGTTAAGTCTAACAAACAGCAACTGAACACCAACAGCTCATAACTACATAAATCTTTAACTTCAATTAATGTAAAAATGCTTTCAGAAGGAAGTCAAAATATTTGCTAGCCAAGCAAATATTTGCAAATTAAAACTAGCCTAGTTTCATCTCTCCCATACTCCATTTTCCTATTTCATTTAATGTATATTACAAAAATAAGATATCAAGGTAAAGGAACTCAACTAATATTTGCATCCAGACCAGAACTGCCCTAAAAAATTAATTACACATACAAACAATTCATAACCCCACTGAATATTAGGGTTTAATAGCTCACATCTCATTCGATATAAAAATCAAAAGCAAACGCTCTTCTTTCTCTGCAGATATCCTGTTCAAGAGTATATTTTAATCTATGGCATGTAAGTGCCCTAGAATTGGTGTGTGTATGTTAATGGGAAGGTATATAAAGTCATCTCAATGGTAATTGGTTTAAAATTTTAAACCCCTACAGATGGGATGTAGGGTGACAAGTTAATTTAAAATTAGATTCCTGGATATAGTGCACACCTGATAATTGAGCTGCGTGCGAGGGGGGAGAGGAAAGTTATTGCTCTATATTTGAAAAAATGAATCCCTCCTTCATTAGTGAAATAGACAAAAGGAAAATCAGAACTTAATTCTAGGAGAAATTAGCTACCTGAGTCCAAAGATGTCTGAAACTGCTGCTAAGAGCCTGGCAGGCATTTGTCAGTGCTCCTGACTTCGCAATGCAGGTGAAAGACTGCTGGGCAAGTGCACAGGGGAATACTATTGCCCAAACCATAGAACAGATAAAGCCAACTGCAGCTTTCATGGGTCTTGCTACAACTGTCCCTCCCTCTCCCCATCTGCTTCCCAGAGGAGAAGAGTGGAAATCCATATAGCCACAGGTACTTTTGTTCCAGATGCTCTTCAATTCTGTGCAAATTCTGTTTTCCTTGTCATGCTGCAGTCCCACCTCCATGCTGTCACAGCTCAGAGGAACTGCATCAGCTGCTACCAAGGGGGAACAGAAGATGCTGTTGCAAGACACTGAAGAAGACCCTAAGTGAGTAATGGGCAATATTCACATCCCATGCAAATGTTCAACTTTGCTGAGTTCCCAGAAGATCATACAGCTGCCAGATTACCTTTAATTACCTGCAAAGGACCACAGGCTACAAACCACTGATATGTAACATAGGTGCTCTACCCTCTGCTCCAATTCTTGGGCCATTATATGTTGCAAAGGATTGTGATATATGGCCAAAAAACCCACTAAGAGGCAGTAGGATAAAAGCCACCATCCTGTTCCTTCAAAGAGCTCACTGTTCCTAGCACTACAGGACTGGAGAAGGTGGTGGAGGAGCAGGCCATTATGCAGGGTGTGCTCCTTGATCACATGGTGAGCTTGGCACTATGAGAGATTGAAAGAAAGGAAGAAACATAGCTCCCAACAGCTTCAGCTCTGAATCCTCTAGCAGGTGTATACTTCTGCTCAAGGTAGCACAAAACAATAGAGGATCTGCAAAGAACGCAGTGAGAAACATTACATTTCATATTTTTAATAAACAGCTCTAAATGCTGATTAGTACTGACTTTCAATTATCCACAGGCATTCATTTATACATTCATATTGTGCCAGACATATTGAAGGCACTTTGCAGATAAAGATGACAAATTACAATGACATTCTTAAAGAATTTTGTTTTTATTAAACATCATTTACTCAAATCCTTATGTGCTACATATCTAGAGACTTGTAAAGCAATGTGCATGTATACATATTAGAAATACAGACAAACTATTAAACTGAAAAATTGCCTGCACAGACACGTTCTGCTCTTCTCAATTGTTTGTGCCCCACTGTTCTGCCTCACATTTCACCAACAAATTTAAAGGTGTATTTTCATGGTTGACACTACGTCAGCACAAAACCAAAAATGAAGAGTGTACACAGATGCAACTACTTGCAATGGGAAAGCAAGCTGGGCAACAGTCCTTTCACTTGCCTGAATTTTGAGCTTTTGGGGAAGTAAAGGAAAACCTGGCCTCTGGTTTATTTGAGCTCCAAAGAAATACAAGCCCTTCTTCTCCTTTGGAAAATATATAGGCTGAGGATTCAAACGAAACGACTCAAAAGCTATTTCCATTCCCACCTTTTCTTCATTTTACAAAAAATGGTCAACCTAAAACTAACAGTGATATAATACTATTCCAGTTTGGTACAAAAAAGAATGAAGTGTACCACAGGCACACTTACTATTGGAGTTTTCATGTTTCCATTTGTCTTTAATCCTTCTTTAATAAAGACTGGAATAGTAAAGGGCAATATTAAAATAAATGAAAAGGACTGTTAAATAAATTGAATGAAAAGGACTGTTACTATTTGTATCTTGTACAGCACTGAGCACAGCATACATATTTAACAAGAAGTTGCAGACTAAGTGCAGACATTCACAGGGGGTTAGGAAGAGATTAGATCAAGTTCAAAATAGCCACCCTATCTTAGTTCACCCTGGTCCATCTAAAACCATAACTGTACAGAAGGTCCACGGACACAGACTGATCTAACAAGGGTAGAACCCAGTCTAAGATAGACCTGGATCAACATACACTCAGACGTACTCGATCTAGGTTAGACTGGTGCATGGAACTTCTGTACAGTTACCTGCACAGCCTCAGAGCTGGGAAAGCCCAGCTGCAGGCCCCAGCCTCAGCACTATACTTTTCCTACCCAATCCCCAGTCTCTCACCTCCCCCCACTGCCATGAACCAGCCAGCTCTCCCCCTGAATGCCTCCGTCCTGCAAGCCAGTCAGGGTGCCAGGTTTAGCAATGTTCACCACTTCTGGGACCTGAGCAAGTAAGAAACAGTGGGAGGAGGGGTGGAAAGGATGAAGTAAGGTCTTTGGCGGGGAAGTCAGTCAAGCGAGGTCTCCACATCCCACATGGACACCACCTGCCTACTCCCTTTCCCCCCATGGACACTACCAGCCCCCCACCCCCTGTGGATTCTGCTTGCCCCCCTGATCCCCACAACCCCCACTTTAGCTACCTTATCCTGACTTACCTTAGATCAAGTGGTATTTTTTAATGTGACCTAACCTCCTAACCCTCCACAAATGTTTTCACTTCACTCCAACTTTCAAGGAACAGGCCACATTTATGTTTACCTGATAGTCTTTTTTCCCCATATGTTAAAAAAAGAAGAATTTTTCCAGGACACTGTTTGTTTTTATGAACCTTTTCAGTCTTCCTTCTACCCCCAGCTTGTGTGCTAAGCACAGTGGGTCAGCCACAGAGGGATTTCACTTCACTCTGCTTCTTCCTATCTTATACCAGTGATACTTTCTCAGCTTTCTGGAAGCTGAGATGTTATTAATATTTTATAGACTATTTCATTTTAAAATATTTACATATTATAGATACCATGATTATCACTCTGCCCAGATTTCACTTTTCACTGGCCATGTCTTCAATTCCTCTCCTCAGAAGAATATGTTGCTAAGGCTCACAATGCACTGATCTGTTTTCTGGCCAAATATTTACATGGAGCAAATTTTCAAACTCTTCTCTCTTTAAGAGCTAAACAAGGGTTATACATTGCAAGTTGCCCATGTTAGCAGAGATTGTACAAAGAGTGCTATTTGCATCTGCACGCTCCTGTTCTGCCATGCTGGTATGGAAGGAAGAGGTAAGCTGGAGAACAAGGACAGATGAACGCTCTCCACTCTTGAGTTATTTCCTTATAACAAGAGTTCACCTCTTCCCCATCGGCACTATTTCAGGTTTGCCCTCAAATCCTGCCTATTCTCCCGGCACTAGCACAAGCAAGTAAAATCTTGCCAATCTAAGGGCTGGCAGAATGCACGCACATCCCTCTGAAAATGGCTAAAAGCTTCCGTGCATGTAGAAGCTGTTCAAAGCAGTAACAGTCTGCAATAAAACTTCAGGTCTCCAAACGTACCCATTTTCCTTTACATAAGCACACTCATAAAGCGCACACAGAGTTACTTCTCAGGATAGCAATTAGACCTCTGTGTTATTCTTTTCTCAGTGTGGCTTCCAAAATGAATTAAATAAGCATTGACCTGTGCAAGATGTAATGTGGCGCAAATGCAGTGCTTAATGGATGGTAAACGAAAGTAATTCAGCAACTCCAACATGTGCTAAGTTTTTCTTGTTTAAAAATGAGGAGACATCCTCAGAGACAGAAACTAGTAAAAAATCTTCTGCAGTATAGCTTTCTCTCATTTCCACAAAACAACACCTGTCCCTGAGAAAAGTTTTGATAGGAGATGATAAGACTATACATAAATTAAAATAATTGACGTTTAGAGCTTGCATCTTAAAAAAACAAGCAGCAGTCATAAAGCATACAGGTTCCTTTTTCATCTATTTAGCCAGCACTACCAGTTGGTAATTACTTCCCTGTTAGTTTTGTGGGTGTGGTGCCTATCCTAGGTTTGCAGAAACAAAACAAAACTGAATAGGTTTGGTTCCTGGGATTTCTGCACAAAGTTTTTATTTGATTACTCCTTAATTTAGCAGCTCCTAGCTAGATCCCTGTATGATAACACTTCTTTCCCACCAAGTTAAATGACCATTTGCATATCTGTTGGTGCTACTGTGTTACACTAACCAACCAAATACTCCATACCAGTGTTTCAATTTCACACACAATTGTAACAATGATTTGTCTTTAAACAGTGTCCTAACATTTCAAGTTCTTCTGCATGGTGGTGACTGGGTTCTAAAAAAGCAGGAACTACCATTACTTGTGGGAATACCTGATCAGTGAAAGCAAGAGAGAAGAAGCTCTCTACATGACAAAAACCTGTCTTAGCCACCATAAGGATAGTAACCAGGGATCTAATGCAAAAGGCACGCTAACCAGTCATAGTTTTTTGAAGACACTTGTGCTTTGTATGGATACAAAGAGGGAAACCCCGAGGTGCCTCAAGTTGAAACTAAAACACCAACTAGTATCACAATAGGGGCAGGACTCACATTCTTTCACTTGAGAAGAGAGGAGAATGAAATTGTTCTCTCACTCTGCTGAAGTGTGAGGCAGACAGAATAAAGGAATATGGTCAGGTCTCCAAATCACTCAGGGTGTGGAATGGGACACGCTGGAGGAGCTATGGGAAAGAAATCTTATATCTTCCCAGCCCATCTGAGCATACACCCCCAAAGCTGAAAACGACTTCAGTCTTTGCAAATCTTTGTCCAACTACAGAGGCAGACATAACCTTCCCCTTCATTTTTAAGCATGTGCTCATATAACATTTTTGTGTCAAACCTAAATTCTCCAGAATTTGTGGTTAATGCTCAGAAGAAACATTTTGAGATGGGAGTAACTGCCTGTGGACCAGATCCAGCTTGTAGACCTGTTTTATCTGGTTCATGGAACTGAGGAGTTGTAGCAGTGTTTCGGAGGGGATGGGGGGCTTCACTCACTAGGAAACCAGAAGCAGCTACAAGGAAGCATACCGGAAGCAGCCCACATTTGTACATTTTAGCCCCATTAAAAAGGCAGCGAAAACTACAGCTCAGAAGCACACACCAGCTGTTATAAATCAACTGTTAAGTTTGATGGTCCTGAAGTGATACAAATGAGCTAAATTGTACCGATTTTTACCCTGAATGAAGTAGGGTTAAAATTGCAACAGTTTTGCTACGTTTGTATCACTACAGAATCATGAAGAAGAAACAGCTACATCATAACAGTCTGTATCAGTGTCCTTTGTTATCACTACTATTGTTACATTTAGCTGTGCCTTGGGACCGTTCTTCCTCTCACAACAAAACTCCAATTGATTCTGGCAAATTGTAGAATTGGGGTCTTAATCATAACAACACAATTCCAGTACTGATTATTAAACCAGCAATAAAAGAAGGTAGAAACATGTATTCTGTTTCTTGACATCAAGTTTCAACGCAACAAGCATCTTAAGTCATGCTGTTTTTCTGCAAAATGACTGTGAACAGCAATATATTAAACAATGATAAATTTAAACAACCCATTCACAGGATCTGGCTTCATATTACTTTTTTAAAAAGTGGCAATAAAATGTATTTCTTACAACATAAACATTCATAACACCGCATGAAACAAAACAAGGGCAAGACCAGCTGTTCCTATTCTAAGTATTACTGTTATCTCCAGACGTGTTGCTTCAGATCTTGAAAAGAAATGGAAAAATTAATTTGACATGTTGAAACTTGCACTGAACCCGCGACCCACTGCTTTGTGTTGCCATTGACTGTGTTTTTTTAATGTCTCAATTTTTTCTCTGACTTTTTTCAAACTAAGCACCACCTAGAACTTTGTCAGTTTACCAAGTTGTGAAATGAGACTAATATCAAGCTGATTATTTATTAACCAAAAAAAATAGTCATTGCACATAATATATATATCATTGTGCCAGAGTACCATCTTTTAATTTGAGGTTCTGCCTCATGGAATGAGTATTTAAGCAGATACACTGTGCAACTCTGATGCAGAGGTGAAACTGGAGATTGACAACATTCAAAAATATGAATTCCTTTTCAAGGAGTGAAAAGTTGTTCACTCCTACTTTTATTATTTGTGGTGCACTTGTCCTTAGAAGAGCCAACATGGAATGGGACTAAATTGTGCTGTGTGCTGTACATTTCAAAGCTACTTCCCTGATCAGCTTATAGGCAAAGGAGATAAAGGGACCAAGAAGTGAATGAGTTGACTAAGAAGTGAATGAGTTGGCCAAGGTCAGTAGCATTGTTGAGGTAGTTTGGTCAGGCTGTAACCTATAAGATGGTCAAAATATGCCAATAATAGCTACACCTGTTCATAACAACCTATTTATATCAGCTACAAAAATACCAAGGTGAAGCATCACTAGCCCATTATTAGCAACAATTAACCAGAAATACTTCTATCATCAGAAATTGCAGAGGCACTGCATTCAACAACAGGAGCTGCAGGACTTGGATACCAGGCACCTCCTTGAGCTGCAACAATTTTGCAACAATTTTGCTCCAGTTGTCCATTAATCACTAGTAAATTGAAACAAGGTGGGAAGGAAGGCAGACATGGGCAAGTGGTGCCTCCCAAGTCTGGGGGGGCACACGGTGGCACTGCCAGCAGTGTCGGCAGCAGGGGCAGAGCTAGCGAGTTCCTGCAGGCACCGCTGGCTGCAGGGCCGGAGCTGGCAAACTCCTGCAGGCGCTGCCAGAGGCAGCAACAGCAGCCCTGCCAGGGGGGCACGTGCCCGCTCTGTACCCCGCTATGCACCATCTATGAAGGAAGACAAAATAAAATGAGAGATGTAGTCTCATTCTTTAAGATTATCGACTTAAGCATCTGATTCAGAGCCCAAAGGCTCCATTGATTTCAGTGGGTTAAGCCCTTACCTAATAAGTCTGCTTACTTTTATCCCTGCAGGAAGAGATCCTCTGTTAATATAAAAAACAACTATTCCATCATAGTCGATAGACTATGGAAAATTTAAAACTGTTCCAGTTCTGCTTCTTAGATCCAATGTTCCTCTACTGAGTTAAAAGGGAATTTTATCATTCACTTCCCAGTGAGCTGGATCAAGCCCCAATCTGGTTTGACAGCTAAATTTACAAAACTGACAATAGCCTGGAAAAAAAAAATATAATAACCCCAGGAAAGAAAAAGAGCTGATGAAAACCAAACCTCCTGGGATTATCAATTAAGATATTTTAACTTTCAAATTTAAAATAAATGGAAAATATGTCATAGGAACCTCTGCAGATATTCAATCATTTTTTATTATATCAAGACCCATAATTGCACCTAGAAGGGAGGAAAAACTGGATCACATTGTCCCCATTGATCTAAAAGCAGAATTACCATCAGGAGACATACCTGACTCATTGGCTGAATGGGTAGCAAGGAGACCTGCATTAGCAGGCTTCATATGGAAAAAAAATAATTAGGACAGAAAAATTACATACTTGCTAATTGTTCTCATGGCTATGAAGTAAAACACCAACCATTTACGAATTTCAATGGAAAGTGTGTTTGCATAACCAGCTCAGGGTTTGGCCCATTGTAAATGCTGCATGTGATAAAAAACACAGTAGAATACAATTTTTTTCAGCAGCGAGACAGAAAACTAGCTTTCTATGGTGTATTTAAAACCTGAAATACTTTATTAGAGAACTATATGCTCATTAATATAGTGCAGTCTATTTTATAGAAATTAAAATCCTTATATTCAATCATGTCTATGCACATTTTATCAGAGTAATTTTAATTTGAGATTCATTAACACTATCCTAGTTCACCAGGTATTCAATGTACTGAAGAAAGAGAGTCCTTATGAGCAAATCTTTAAACTGTGATGCACATATCAGCTCTATTTATGGCAAGCAGAAATTATAGGCAGCATCTAAGTGGTGAAGAAACGAAAGGTTAACAAATGCAGGACCAGACTCATTTCATTAAGGCAAAAATTATTTTTCACAAGCTAAAATACTCAGTATTAACTTTCCATGGAAATAGATCACAAGAAATAATGAAAAAATTATCCAAATCACTGAAATGAACTAAAATATTCACGGAACTAACACTCCAAGACTTGGGTCCCTGTTCTTTCAGCAATTATACTCATATCTGCACTTCACTCCTGTGAACAGTACAGAGATGGCAAATGGGACTGCTCAGCCAAGTGACGTTATAAATGTATGCAAATACATTGCAGGAGGAGGGCCTTGGGCCACTGCTTTTCAAACCAGAATCATGAAGGAACAATCTTGAAACAAAGCTGTTAAAGAAGTATCGTTAGCAGAAGCCTGTTGGCTGCATGGAAAAGAATACCCCCTTTTGAAAAGCAGAAAGCATAAATTCATAACATAACGTTTGTGCATTGTTACTAGCTGCATGTAATCTGACTGGTAAATAAAAAAGCTAACCATACCTGTAGCACTGTAAATTTCCCTACTATCCCAAACATCAGCATCCCCAGATCAGATTTGAAAAACCCAGCTCATTCTAGAAAATGAACAAACCAGGTGTTGAAACATAACCATACTAAACCCCCCAAACAAAAAGCTGAGGAGTTTTCAACCATAAAATGCATAATGAAAAATATTACAAATTAAGAAATGTGATCATTAGCTTTAATGTATTTAATCTTTTCTCTTCTTTCAAAGTCTATTACAAAAGATACCTTCCGATGCATCCAGATCTCTATGTACAACAAACATTTTGTTTACCAGAGACATTTATCATTCAATTTGAGAACATCTGCAAATGTTAGCTTTCACACTACCCTCTTAATGGCTTCTTTAACAGCTCACTAGATGGACAATAACTGAGCGAATATTAGGTAAATCAATCTCAGGAGTAAAGTATTCCACCTTGCCTTTGCTAATGTTTTTTCCCCAAAAAAGTAAAAAAACATTTTAAGTAATGGAAGCCTCAGGGTCTGGTGGACACCAATATACTATGTAAGCAAAAAAATGTAATATTAATTTTTAAATAATTATGTCTTTGAAAGATTTGCTCTGATACAATAATAATTTTGTCAAAGGCTCTGGACAGTGATTTAAAATGTTCATTTTCTGTTTTAAAAACTGCAAAACAAACTGTAAATTCATTATCTCTTCTCTAAGGAGATACTTTAACTTTATACAACAGACAAAAAGCAAAGCAAAATGTACTTTTGTTGTAAAACAATTTGCAGTTTCAAGCACAGATTTTACAATTTTCTACAGCTGTACTATTGAAAACTTGTAGTATGACAACTCTGAAAACAAGAACTGACCCCTTTCATCCCACAGAGCATTTGGTTCTGGAAATAATTCCAGAATACAGGACGTATTAGCAGTGCAAAGCAAAGGAGTTGTATTTCCAATAAAATGGTTATCCGCATACACTTTAGTACTTTGCACGGATACTGTAGCCAACTAACTGTACAGCTTGGAATATGTTAGAAAAATTGTCTCTGCTACATATCCATCCTAAACCAACTGTTAAATATCACACATCCAGACAGAGAAGTGCTTCGTATGGCTCACCATCCTGCTAAACAGCATTTGGACTATGTTCAGGAGAGCTAAAGACCAATTGAAGCTGACCCATTTCAGCCAGAATCATGTCCGTGCCAGTGAGGGCCCAGATTAATTGAAATGATTCAACTATTTCCTTCCCTCTCCATAGTTTAAAGAGTATCAATAGCCTTTCAAATTTCCATACTGCTTTGCTTCAGAGAACTGTACCAAACCCAGGGACTGTGTGGACAAACCCAGACCACAGTGTCCCAAAACCAGATTAGGACAACACTGGCAGGGAGGAAGAACATAGCTGCCAGGGTTCTTGCCATAAATCAGCACGACAAGGAGGCTGCACAGACCTGTTAGCTCTCTGGTCTAGACAAAGCCCTAGTTACAAAGAACAAAAGCTTCTTGCTTGAGAATCATAATTTCCTGATATAAACACAAGATTCAAACCACCCCACTTCTCTGATTTTGAGGTCTCTGCACATGCATGGTCATGCATTGCTTATGTTAAAAGATGCGACTTTTACATTCATTTTTCTTTGCTAGAGAACTCACCACATTCTCAGTTACATGTAGCCCTTTCAATATCTTTACTGTCCCTCTGACAGTTATCCACATGTGATCAATGCAGTAGCATTGTAAATCACCTCAATGTCATTGCTATTACCAACAGAACAGAATATATGCTGCTTACAAGGTAATGCAAGCAACCAATCAGACAGCTCACTGCTGACATGTGCAAAGAGGTGAAAATAATTCCACGCACTGATGTCCTTACCTTACATCTACACACAAATTATGCTCTCTGTTTGTGCATCATGTTAAGTGCTTGTTTGGCTTAATCATATGTTGCAACTTGAAGAAACAAGAATCACTAGAGTATTTATGGAGATTTTATTTGAATAAATTACTATTTGAAATGACTTTAACCAATTCTCTTGAGCAAAGATCCCATCTGTAGTAAAGCCTCTTTTGACATTCTATCAAAAATGTATAAATAATAACAAATGCATACTATGGTGAATTTAAAGATCTCAGACGCGTTACATAAAAATTAACTTCAAATGTAGGATACAGATGAATAGAAAAAAAATAAAATTAACTCATTTTAAAAAGTGATATCCAGTTCTTAGGAGAATGCAAGTGTAGCTTAAAATGAAAGGGAGTTAAGACTTATTTTTCTTTTAATTTCTTTTTTCTTTTTACCCTTCCTATAAGTGATGTTTTTTTGGCATTTTAAGACAACCTAAGACACATTTCAAGCTATTAAACCTTCCTGTGGATCATGTGTGGTGCGAGTCATTAGCATAATTGGGGGCACACTTTATTCTGACCTTTGCAAAAACTTTCATTCCCAAATGTGATAAATACAAAGTACTTTTATTAGTAACAATAATGATTATTTCCTATGGGAAGGTCCCAATTATAAGTTGAAGAAAAAGCTATACCGGATGTACAATGAGAACGTGAACACACCTAGCAAGACTTAGAACAATTAAAAACCATAGTTCAAATATTGGGAAGGGTTTTCATTCCCATAAAAACATAAACTGCCCATTTTAGTGTAACTGCAACCTTGTCAAGTCATTCATTCACCAAAAAATAAATATCTGACTAGTATGTAAATATGATATGTATACAGTCACTTTCCCCTGACAATAAACCACATATCTGGGAAACAATTTTAATATTTAACCACTTGACTCAGGTTCATATTATGTTAATATTATGCGTCAGCAAGAGACACCTTGATAGAAATACACCCCTTGCATTCTAGGTACCAGACTTTTTTTTTTTTTAAAGAAAAAGAAAAGGATCATTTATGAGGATGAGCCATGAAATGCCAAAGACCAGTGCAGTCCAGCTGAGTAACGTTGAATTTCAGCCTGTTTTGCTGAGGTCACCATTATGACAGAGGGCAGTTATGCCACCTGTCAGCACAACCACCGATACAATGGGAGGGTGAGGACAGTCTAACCTGTAAAATTTCATTCTTAGGTTGAATGCCTTAACCCAGTGTTTCTCAACCCATAGTGTGCGTACCCCTGGGGATACACAAGACACAGGCAGGGGATACGCAGGTAATGTATTTTGGGTTTGCCCCCCGACCCCCCTGGTAGGTTGAAGGTGTCTTTGCCTTTTCGGGCCAGAAGTTCTGGCTGCTGCTCCTCCCACTGCATCTAGTTCACCGGGGCTTTCACTCCCCAGCCAGGGACAGGGAGAGAGGCCCCGCGTAGGCTGCTTTGCCCTGGGCCGTGGTCCGCAAGGAAAAAATGGGACAGCTCCCAGCGGCGAAACCAGAAGTGCCACGGTGGAACTTCTGGTTTTGCTTTTGCCACATCGATCGGCAGGTGGTACATGTAAGGTACCAAAGACTGAGAACCACTGCCTTAACTCACATCCATGGGAGCACCCCTACATCCTTGAGAAAAGGGAGTCTTTTTAAACACGTAATTGGAGAGAACTCCTTTACTGGCAAGTTCATTTCATGAGGGACAGTCACCTCCACAGCACTAACCCCTTTGCCCCCAGATATAGAGGGTGAGCAGAAGGCCTCTGGTTACACCCAGAGCCCAGGGGTAATACAAAGAGGGAAAGACGAACCAAGGAAAAGTGGGACACTGGCATCCTCCTCCAGGGGGTATTTTCTTTCTTAGAAAACACCTGTTGTAGCACAGAAATCCACTTCTACTGGGGGTCTCCGGGAAGGAGAAGGGTGTAAGCCAACCCTCAATGATTATCCACTCTGCACATTGCAGGTACATTACCTCACTTTGGAAGGCTATCTGCTATAGTATCTGCTGTGCTTTGGACATCATAGCTTTTAATAAAAATCCTTAGAGCCTGATTCCTGTTTACACTAAAGCCAATTTGCATCACCTTAGCTTCATAAAACTGTTGCAAATATCATCTGCTCCCAATTTAAGGCTGCTTTGGATTGCAAAGTAGAATAAAATGGCCTTAGTGTAATATCTTTCCCAAAAGATTATGCAAAAAATTTCCTAATTAAGATCCAGAGGGAGAGAATACTCAATGAGGCTAAATGGAAAAAAAAAAATGATCAAGAATCACGCAAACTATTTAGATGTCCAGGCTCTTTTGAAAAATCCCAGTAGATACTTAGAGGAATTTTAACAGATTTGATACTGTAAAAAAAAAAAATGGCTACAAAAGCAGTGATGTAACTAGTAATTTTTGCACAAGTGCAGAGATGCTGGAGAGCAGGGAAGGAAGGGTGCCAAGCACTGGAGAGTGTTACATTACCCCAAATGCTCAAAGACTCCTTAGCTGCTGCTGCAGGCTTTCTCCACACCAGCTTTTGTTGCTGTGGCACAGGCTCCCTGGGGCTGCCATCATAGTGCCTCCTCTAAATTGAAGCTTGGGGCTGAAGCCTCACTCATTCACCCCTACTTAGGCTACTACTTAAGACCATGTTTCTGTGCCCTAAACTGTTTCTAATTCCTATGCTTCTATGGACTTCCTATAATATTGTGAAATACTGCAGGGGATTAAGAAGTGATCTGATTATACAACAAGCTCCAGAAAGGGTGCTGCATAATTGAATGGGTTCAGAAAAATCTACAAATATAATGTAAAGTCTCAAAAATATGCCTCCTGAGAAAGGGTCTAAGGAACTCAATTTATGTATTTATCCAAGAGAAGGTTAGGACGCTACAACAACTACACGAGGAAGACATGTGTGATTATCCAGCACATACCTAATTTTCACACAGAAAAAGATGCAATGATTACTAACATGGCACGGCTATTGAAAAAGCAGAATAAATATGGACCTTTATAGACTAACTAAATAGCTGTACAGTACTGTTGCTACAGCACTGTGCTAAAGCATGGTGCACTACAGGCGATTACTGCACCGTGCACACAGTTAAATTTTGCCTCTAAGTCACTGTAGCAACACAGTATATTGGGGAGCACGCTGCTACAGGAACATAGCCGGTGATCACATGTAGACCCACATCATCACTACATTGCCATAGCATGCCACAGGACAACTGTAGACACATCTGTGGAGCACAAGCTTTTGTGAACTTGGGCTCACGAAAGTTTGTGCTCTATATATGCATCTTATTTAGGTAGTTTATAAAGGTGCACATCTGCCCTGCCTTCTGATTGGCATCAGACTAACATGGCTAACTCTCTCTCCCAAAAATTTTAGTCAGGATAATCCACTAATAGAACAACTTACTTAGCAATGTGCTAGATTCTCCATCATTTGTAGCATGTAAATAAATGCTGTCCCTCTCTAAAAGGCTGTAACTCAACTAGAAATTATGGGCTCAGTGCAAGAATTGCTGAGTAAAGTTCTATGCCCTGTGCTATGCAGGATGTCAGACTGATTGTGGACATCAGGCATTACGTGCACAGAAAGTGGATTTATGTTTTTTAACATCTGTACCTCAGTTACTGAGGTAAGCAAAGAAGTCCTTAAATTAAACACTTTTAGTCAAACAGACTCAGTCATTTACATAATAAGTCATTATTTAACTGATTGCATCAATTTTATTCATAAAGGTGGCCAAATTCTTCCAAATCTAAGATACCTGGAAGAGTATTTTGCATATCTTAGAATGCTGGCTGGACAACCTATCAGGAGATTAATCCGTGAATTATGCAGCAAATCCCAACTTGGTTCAGGAAATGTCATTTTGTTTATAATACTTATTCCAAAGTGTGGTATTTATCAACTTTTGAAACTATTCATTTATATACTTGTAACAGGGAGCCAGAGGGCTACTGTTACTTTAAAAGAATGCCGTAGGCCAGGCTGGCTGTGTGGGGCTATGGCAGCAGAAGCACAGGCTGGCTTCTGATTAAAAGGAGAAACTCCTGCATGCAGCTGGGGAGCCACGTGGCAGAAAGGGGGGTGGGCCTTTGAGGCATATAAACCCAGGGCCTGAGCCAGGGCAGGCAGTCTGGCCCTAGAGGCAGCAGGGAGTAGAGCTCCTTAGCAGGATGTCTTTAGAAAAGGACTGACCAGTACCCAGGCTCTCTCTGGGAGGTTAAGATATAGAGCTAAAAGGCATTTATAGCCTGTGAGAAAGTTACTGACCCAGCAAAGGAAGATATTTTTGTTCCACAGCCAGTGGAACAAAACCAGTGGTTCTCAACCTCTTTAGACCACGGACCAGAAGTAACCATGACCCGGAAGTGACTGTGCACTGGCAAACTGCGGACCAGCATACTGGAAATTGTAAGTTAATGGCATACTTCAGACCAGCAGGCAACCCATTTTTATACTCTGTATAAAAAAGGGTTGGCTGCCAGTCCACAGTATGGCGATCGCTTCCGGTCTGGCAGCCAACCCTTTGCGGCCTGATACTGGGCTGCAGCCCAGGGGTTGGGAACCTCTGCTGTAAACAGATTCACTCCCCTACTCTTTACCAGAACATTTAATAATATTAAATATAAATCCAGCTGATGAACAGAATTTGTGTATTCAAGGGATATACAACATTCCATATTTTATATAATTTGCCTTTATGTAACACAAAGTAACTAGATAGCTAACTCATCACTTCATGGACTCTAACTAGCAAGTCTTGGCAAAGAAACACTTGTACATTGTGTTTCCAAACCAATAACTCAATACATGCTTCATAGAGCTGGCAGCAGTTTCTTTTGGGATTCATCTCCTACTTTTTTCGGCTTACGCAACCTGTTTGGAAAATTCACACTTAGCAGATTGAGAGGCTGTACACAAAGAAAGAGGAAATTATAATAATTATAAGCAAAGCTTTGAATGCAAATTCAGTTTGCCACATGGGCATTTGCATTGCCTAGAAGGAGAAATTCCTATGCTGAGCAGCATATACTTGTTCTCAAATTTCAGTTTCCCCAGGTACAGCGATAGAGGAAGATGCATTTAGATAAACAGCTGTCAACAGCATAGACTCTGCACCTAAACACATTCCCACTTTTTAATGGAAGTATTGTTTTTAATAGAGCAGACACTGAAAGAGGAAAAATGTGACGTGCTTAAAAAAGAGGTTTCCTTTAGAAACAAGCAAGGTACAAAAGAGTTAGGACTAGGCTTCAGATAAGAAACTACTTGTTTAAAAAAAAGTTGTTTAGTAACATGTTAAGATATCACACAGCAATTGTACTAAGGAAAGGCGTTTTTGAGAAATTTCCTGTAGCTCCGGGTTCTGGCCAGGTGGGAAATAGTGAGGGGTGGGAAGAAGAGGTGAGAGGGGGAGAAAACAGGAGTAGCACTGCCATCACCACATAAAACCTCTGTTTCTTGCATTCACTCAGTCGTGTTGTTTTCTTCCTCGTCTCAGGAGAACAATCAGCTTGAAACTGCTTTTGTTACTTACATGGCATCTGAATACAAGCCAATTCAAAGAAAAATACCCATTGGGCAAATGACCTTGCAGACTCCGTGGTAAAGTGCTAGCATGTTGCGTCAGGAGAGAAGAGACTCAGAAATGAACATTTCATTCAAACCCAAAGGCATGCATGACCTTGGCTTTTCCCCCCACTCTGCTTCCCTTTTGTCATTTTTGCTTTATTTCCTCTCCTATATCTCATGTTTATATCCCACACTTCATGAGTTTTCTTTTTCTTTCTTCCTTTATTTTACATCTCTCTGTACAGTTTTCATAATATTTCTCCTTCCACTAGACCCAAGCATCTATTCCTCTCCCTCATGATTACACCCTTCAAACATACAAGCTGCCTCCCCAAGCTAGCTTCCTGTTACAAAAGCTTCAAACAATGCTGGTCCAAGCATAGAAAACATATTTTCTGTTTCAAAATGTTTCCATGGTGGCTCAGTTCAAGGTTTGACCTTAGAATCATGCTTATACCCTGGTGCTTACACAATACAAGATGGATCTCATATATATAGATATGCATTGTTTAACAGCCACATGCTCACTGCTGCCTGATATGGGTCAGAACAGCAAGACGGGGTCGGTTCCACTTTATGGTGGTTACTCTGAGGCTTGTGAACACTGGTCATCATTTATATAATAGTAGTGTACCCTGCCTACAGCCAGTCCCATCAGGTGCTCCTTGTCTTCCTATATTGCAAATTCTTCAGAGCAGTAGCCAACTCATGTCATTTGCTTTGTTTGCTTGCTTGTTTTTCTCTAGAGAACAGGGTCTCAATCTTTAATGGAGTCTCTGAGCACTGCTGCAGCATAAGTATCAAATATATTAATGAGAGGGGTTAGAGTCTTTATATAATACCACTGCCCCAAAACACTGGGGGTTTCATGGGGTGTCACGCATGATTCTTTTGTGTTTATTTCACTGATATGCTGTTTGTGGTCTTGGAAAGCCAATTTTATGCTGTATCCATTTATGCCGCTTTTATCTCTGTATAGGTTATGTCAAGCTATCTATGAATATCTTTATGATTTTAGACATGGTTTAACCACAAAGATGAGGGATGAATGCTTAAGAACAACTGCCAGTCCCAAGCGGCCACTGGTAGCATAAACACTCAGAATAGTATCTACTTGTAATGGGAAGAATGACACTATAGGGAACGCATCAGAGAAAAGGCCCATCAGCTGGAGGAATGCCAGGAGAGACATTCCTGGAGAATTGGGACAATGCTGATGGAGGGGGCTGGCCTGGAGATATTATAAGTGCTGTCTGAAAGGTGGCCAGGTTCTTTGGATTCTTCCCAGACTGGAGAAGGATCTGAGGCCCCGAGAGCCAGGGCTGGCAAAATCAGCAGGAAGACCAACTGCTGGTGATACTGACAGGTCTCTCAGGAGGGCTTTGATATAGCCAGGGGAGGGAATAAGAAAATTTACTTGTGTTTTTATTCTGTCTTTAAACTTATGGTCAGTTTTTCTTATGGTTGGCAAAGTTGGTCAACTGGCTGCATATTTTCTGACTGGTCAAAGATTATAGGAATTTTACAAAAAGCTACATTTGTGTTGTTTTATTGATAGAAATATGATTTTTTAAATTGTTTTTGACATATTTCTTAATGGAAAATTTGTGCCTTTCTGTATATTATTTGGACCCACGAGCAATTTTTTTTTACAGTTTTTGACTGATATTTGACAAGTCAGTTGACTGAACTTTGACTGGTCAAATACCTAGAGGTGCACCGATATACTGGTCCACATTGTATGGGCACCAACAAAAGGAAAATTGACATTATCAGCAATCAGCATTTTTTGGCTGATGTGGCTGATAATGTTGCCAATAAATGCTCCATGCAGCCACAGCATGCATGCAGCCAGGAGTGCAGCCCAGCAGCTTGAAAAGCCAGTAAGTCTATGGAGGGGAGGGGCACAGGGAAGGCAGATCAAGGTCCCTGCAGTGAGGGAGGGAGTGGAGCTAGAGCAGGTGCAAGCACTGCCCCAAGGTAGGGCAGGGCACAGGGAGAGCCAGCAGCTTGTCTGGGAAGGTACGGGGGGTAGTTTCCACCATGGCACGCACCACTTGGGGAGGCACGGGGTTCATGTGCCCCCGAACCTGTGTGCGGGATGAGGGTGGGCTGCTTCTGTGCGCTCGCACTTGGGGGCTTCACCAGGCTCTTCCCTGTGGCTGCACTCAGGTTGGGGGGCAACAGTGCTGGGAATGGGGCTAGAGCCACCACCATAGCCCCCCTCCCAGCGCCATTGCCACCCACCCCAGCCCAAGACAAACTACTGGAAAGAGCCCAGTGCAGCCCACGAGTATTCGGCAACAGCCCACCCTGACCCTGCAAAACAGATCCGAGGGACACATGCCCCCCATAAGTCCCCTGGGGGTGTACACAGCAGCAGGACTCATTCCCCATCCCCCTGTGGTCCCTGGATGAGCCACCGACTCCATCCTGCACCCTGCCCTGCCCCAGCTGGGCATCACCTGACCCTGCCCAGCCCCACTCCCTCCCTTACCACAAATGATTATTTAGGTTTACATTTTTTTTTCAGATGGACAAATAGCACTTTCACTAAAGGAAGTATCAATTATGTACCCAAGAAAAAAATCAAAAGTACATCAACAACTTCAAGAAAAGGAGGAAAAAAAAGGAAAAAGACAAAGAAAACACACCACAGGCCACCATCTCCAAACATCTTACCTAGCTGTTAAAAGTAACATACTGGATTACATTGGAAAATAGGAACTTGGAGGAAACTCTATACTTCCCCTTAAATTGGGTATCCTGTTTCAAAAGTGACCAAAGTAAATTCTTTTAGAAGAAGGTATCAGAATCCAATGAACAGGTAAAAAGAAATTTGCCCACCACATTAGCTCTAATCCTACTCTCTAATAATTACACATTGACTTAAACCATGAAGAATGAGACTATCTCTTCCAACTAACTCATTCTTACTAACATTTATGACAACTTCAGATATTCCTAGTAAACAAGTCTGTGAAATCCTTTTCTTCCCTCTCCTACAAAACTGATTATATAAGGAGAGCACCATAATGCCTGCACACTGTAATGTTTCAATACAATATTAATACAGTCTATAACCTGGAATTATTTTCATATATTCAATTCTACCTACGATAGGCACAAACTGTCTGACAGGCATTTGCCAGTCTCCAAAAATAGTCATGTTGAATTATCTGTTGGGCTTCTATCTCACTTGAAAGACAAATTTCCCACCATGTTTTCCAAATCCCTGGTCAGTGGCTCTATTCCTTTTCTGGTCAGTGTCCTCCTTTCTTTCTCTAAAACATCAAGCCTCTGATTTTCCTCCTACTTGCTCCAAAATTTCTCTTCCTTTCCTCCATATATATCCCTTTCTTATTTCAATGCCTTCCATTTCCAATAAGTCTGGATTTTGTTATAATTAAGCACAACATTCCTTTGAAGGAAAGTATGGGAAGTATAGGGGCATGGGCAGTGTGGGAGGGCCTGGAAACTAATGTTTCATCTAGTTACAGTAATTTTAATTTATTTTCCTTTCCTGCTCTTTTCCATTCTACTCTGTTGACTCCAAGTTTTAATGGAAGAAGATATTTTAAGCATTCTTGACCTAGAAATGTAGTAAAAATAAGTGGATTTAAGAAAATCTGTTCTTCTGAAGGGAACAACAGTATATGCCCTGCCTCAATAAGTTCTTTATGTTGTTCAAAAATAGAGAATGGCTTGTTGGACCTAAAGAGTTAAGTCCACGTAGAAAGCCAGTGAGTGACTTCAGGCATAAAGGCATGCAGGATTCAATGAATCTGATAAGAAGAACAGTGGAAGGAATCACTGAAATACCAGAAGCCATCAAGAAGAAGATGAGGCCAATAAGAGGAAGAAATGCAAGATAAAAGGTCTCAGGAACAGTGCTTATTAAGCTGAGGGTTTATTGGTGATATATTTTATTAAACCAATTATGTAGTTGGAAGACACCAACCTGTGCTTATTAAAGACAGTAAGAGGTTTCTGATACTATCAGACAGATCATTACTAAAGCTAGGGATACAAGTCTCAGTAATATGAGGGTATCTTTGATAATGAATTGAGCAAATTGGTAGAGGATACAGTGGTCTCTAAACTGGAACTCCTAGGAGTCATTTTTGTTGTCAGATTCAGTCTTCAAAGTGGTAGAAGTTACCATAAATCTAGGAGTAGAACTGGACTCTAGATATGGGTAGTACCAGTAAAACACTTAACACCAGAGCTTGCCCTCACACTCATACAATAACTGTACTAATACCAGTAGAATTACTTCATATCCACACTTGTGTAAGAGAACAGGATTTGGTCCATACTATGTTTGCAATCCTAATAAAAAGATTAAAGGGAGGAAGAGACTCAGGGGCTTTGTTCTCATAATTAATGGTTTCGTACCAGTATAACTCTGTTGACTGCACTGAAGTCAGTCAATGATATGCACTCATGCCAATGAAGGAAAAAGCCCATCAGGAGAAGATTCCTGCATTCCTAGTCAAATGTTCTACAAGTTTCCAGAAGTATGACTTACTCTGTCTTCTAGATAAAACATATTTTCCACCCTTAATAAAGCAATGAAAGGTATTACTTTACATAAAATATTAGATTCAAGAGAGGAGCCAGAAAACCAACATTTTTCTATGACTTTTAGGCTATGGACAACATTATTCTTTTAAACTGCTGAAGGACACTGTGACATTGATGATACATCTGAAGCACAGGAAAGGAGCAGAGAGCACAGGGAATATCTAAACCTATTAGGTATATCAAGCATGTACAGGGAGCTTGAAACCATCTCTTCCCTCAATTACTGCATTCAATGATACTTAAGCACTGACGCAGCATGGTTGAGATGTCATTTCACATCCCTCATTGAATGAAAAGTGATTTGGGTGGACTTTTATGGCAAATATCACTTAAAAACTCTGTGCAGTGCTTTTCCCTCAATAAGCTTCACTCCATCTTCCTTCAAACTGCCCAAAGAGAGTAGGCAACAGATACCTGGTTAAGCTTGAATGCTTTTAAGGGCCCAGGCTTAGAGCAACCTTCAGTCAGCTGCCTATTTTGCATCCACAATTAATTGCAGGTGCAAAGCCTTAACAGGGAGTCAATCTAAATGTCTTTTTATGCATGACCACAAATATACAAGTTGTATAATTAAGTTGCCTGCTCCAAATCCTGCCCTCAGTCACACCTGAAAAATCCTCACTGGGTCAACTCCTGCCCTGATCAATACCCCATGCCACCTCACTTTAATCACTTAAGCTGCTAACAGCCTAACTGATTAAAGAAAAAACTGACAAAGCAAAAAACAAAAAGCACCTTTTTACCAGAAAAGGAAACACATTAGTTCAACCTGGCTCCCTGGCATCTGTAATCGGGTACTTCAGTGTGGTTTTTTGACACGTATCTAAAGCTTAGATAAAAGCACCAAAGAGCCGCACTGAAGCGCCTGATCTATACACGTTAGGCAAGCTGGGTTCAACTAACACAGTGCCTCTCTGGGCATGTGCTGCACTTGGTGTGGGGGCACACAAAGCTTAAAGTATTGTTTTTTGGGTTTTGTTCCACATCAGTAAACAGCATTTAGTGCTTGGTGCTGAGTGAAGTCAACGAGGCTATCCAGTGTAACTAATGGTAGGGTGAGGTATGTTCTAACTAGAAACATCCACAAAAACATGGGCCTCATCCTAAAGACTTTTTTTAATACCTTCCCCCACAATAGTGTAGGAAAAAACCACTGATGTGCCTACCCAAAAATTCTCCGAGTTGCTGTCTGTCCAGTTCTATCCTACCTCCTCTGCCAAAGGGTAACCAGCCAAAGCTACTGTACACACCAAAGGGACTCCTGGTGCTTTAGCACCCAACAACAGGCAAAATTTCCAACACTGAGGAAGTTGCAATATTCATGGACTACACAACTGTTAGACCTCAGAAATAACTCCTGTGGTGGCCCCTTCTCCTCCCTCCAGGTCTTGCAGCCCCTTGTTCCACATTCCCGGCCCAGGCCACAAAGGAAGGTGAATGGTCTGGCTTTTTACTCTCTGGACTCCACCAGTAACTAGCAAGAGAGGTATAGATTGTAGCCATGTTGCTCTAAGGACATAGGCAAACAAGGTTCTTTTGATAAATCTGATATCTTTCATTAGACAAACTAAAATAGTTGAGAAAATTCTTTGCAAGTTTTTGGGTACAAATACCCTTCATCAGGCAGTAGGTCTGTGGGAGGAATTCTAGCCTTCTGTGGTAATGAAACATCTCACCCTTTTTCCTGCCCTGAGCTAGGCAGGAGACGAATTGATATGGCTCCCCGTGCTATTTAGATTTTCTTACAATGCAAAGCGACAAGTTTGAAGGCCTCCACTCTACCAGAAGGCATGTCAGTGAAGGTACATACTGTTTTCTCCCTACTAGAATGTGCTGTCGGGATTTTTTCTATGCATTAAATCTGAATGCTCGGTTTTGAAAGGCATACTGACCAACATCACTTCCAAGAAAGATACAGTGGGAAAAACACAACAGAGTAAAGAAAAAAAAAAAAAGAAGTACCTCACCTGCCATGTGATTTTTAATGCCCTACATTTTAAGCAGGTTAACTACCTGGAAATCTACCCTCATGCAATTTTGAAATAGCTGACATCTGCTAAAGTGCACTGTTCACAGACCTCTGGATTTATCTACCTGAGAGGTACCATTAGGAATTTTGGTAGAGGACCAAAATTCTGCTCTCCTACGCTCCGTGGAAATCCAGAAATGCTGGAACTTGCTTTTACTTTCTTTCAAAAGATTCCACAGTCTGTTGATTTTCAGGGTACATGTGTGACAGTTAGCACTCAAATGCAGGTGTGACAAAGCTGACACCTTTAACCAATCAGGCTAAATGAGTTAAAAATGGGTAGTAAAATACTGCCCTGTGTGCCATAATGAATAATTTAGGCACAGAGAAAGAAAGGACAACAGAAAAACAATTTGCAGGATGGTAGAAAGAAAAGCTCCCCCCATCCCTAGCATACTGTAGTTGTTTCTCCCTCTATTATCCAGACTTTTCTTCCCAAGGCAGGAACATCAGAGCATATTACACCAGGAGCATCAGAGATATGGATCCAGCACACAGGGGTGATCTGTGGGCCCAATCTAGTCTGCAGACCAGCCCCATGCCACTCACGCAGTCTGCTGGGCCTGATGAGTTTGACACCCCTGTATTACACATTAGGACATCCACTGAATGGCAAACTGGTACAAATTATACTGTTTCATCCTCTTACACCAAATTATGACAAATGTATAAATTAGACTAATAGTCACATCACTACTGAATTCAGTCCTGCAGAGCAGATCACTTATGCCTATTAAGAATTTGACCCTATCTCTTTTTCCTCAAACTTGTGCTGTAAGGAAGGGCAGTGGATATTTACAATATTTTCTGATTTCTGAAATATCTGTTTTTGGCTGACATCGGTTAACTGTTTTTTAATTGTTTTAACAAACCACACATGTATCCAGAACCAAATCACTATAGAAACATTTTAACAATTTAAAAATAAACAAAGCAACAGTGGCAGAACATTGGTCAGAGTGCAAAAGTCCCTGTAACCCTCCTGGCACAGCATAAAGCTAGACTGGACACCAAAAAGGAAAAGAAACCAGCAAAGCAGGAACTCCATTTTCCAGTTCCTACCATGACAAAAGCTAAGGATAAGGCTGCACAACAAAGCCACAGCTTTACCCCATCATCTTTCAATCTTACGTTTTCCAAAGTTACTCTGTTTATATCATTTTTTTTGTCTTTTATGGTAAGTCACCCTGGGCTTCTTTGGGGCAAGGAAGCATATAATCAGCCCCTTCCTGTTTAAGGATATGAGCAAACATTAGAGTTGACTTCCTGCAGAGCTCCCACCACGAGCAAGAAGCCTTGATAGTCAAAGAACCACCTCAGGCATCAGATGCCAACAGGGCTTAACAGGATGGTGCTATTACACTTACTTTTATGGGGCAACAACAATAAAGTGTATATCTATGCACACTCTCCATCAAAACTATTCACTATTCTCTGCACCAAATAAATTGTACATTCAATTGGCATGTGGAGCAGGGGTGATATCCTTTGCATGTACACTGCCGTAAAACACACATCAAGGTGTCCATTTGCACTAAGTAAACTAAGTTATCCTTAGAAGGGAATTCCACCATCTGCACTGGGACTATTACACACAGGTTTGGCAAGCCACAGAGAGCTGGAAGGTACCCATTTAATCAACAACCTAATCTAAGACTCCACTTTGTAAGGAATCCATACTGAAGTAGAAAGGTACAACTTTCTGCTCTCCAACCATCTGTGTCAAAAACCATGGTTGCATGCTAGCCAAATTGCCTCCAGTTGGCCACAGTTACCTGAGTTGGCCTGATTGTCAGCAGCCTAACTACCCTGACCTGACCCCAGCTACTTGTTGGGTACAGCTGTCTGTTTTTAAGCAGCTGCTCTTTCAATGCCCACAGGGTACTCAGCAGGACAGATAGCTAATCTTGAGTTTCTGGCTCTGTTTCTGATTTTCTTGGTCCTGCTTGTTTGTACCGTGTCTTGTGTCTTCTGGGTCCTACTTCCTGATTTCACCCTGGTTCCTGCCTGCCCGTTCCTGCTTCCAGACTGCCTTATTGGTTCCTTGGCCCCTTCTGCTTCCAGGCCCCTGTCCTCTGACAGCTGACTCCTGGCTTGTGGTTTGGCAATTACCCATGCCCCGGGCTTGTACAGCTATAGCTGCCTGCTCCAGAACCCCTTAGCTAGCCACATCAGTCTAGATCCCCATCTTCTGTTCCTGACCCCCCATGGACTGTGGTCCTACCCAGGATGACTCCATACATCCCAGACCCTTATAGGTCTCAGCCTCCTGACCTGACTGCTCCTGCTGCCCTGACTCCTGGCTCTAGTCTGGATGACCGTTGCTTCCTTGACCCCCAGTATCGACCAGTCCCCTGGACTGAGAGCTGCTAGGGTCAACACCTGATCACCTATGCCCCAGTCATGCCCCTGACACTCTGACTATGGTTTCAGATGACATACAATCAACAGGATGATGGGTACTTGTATGGCTGCTGGTGGGGCACAGCATCTTCTAGTACAGGTGAGATTCTTCACACAGAGAAGCTGACAGATATTCCTGGTCCAAGTTAAATCATAATCATCCCAGCATGCTTTGCAGCCCTAGGCTAGGCTGTGCTGTCTGCTCTAGCAGAAAAGGGGTGGGAGGAGAGGGAAGCAGGGACTGCCCCCCTCCCCAGCAAACCCCAGCTGGAGCCTGGGGCCAGGGAGGAGGGTTAAACTTCCCTTCCCCATCTGGAGTACAGAGCTGCTCTACCCAGCTAAAAACTTACTGCTGGCTGTAACTGTGGACTACAAATCCCAGAAGCACCTGGAAACAGGAAGAGAAAGTGATGAGCAACCCTGTAGAGTCCTTCAGTTGTGATTCTAGACTGCAAATCCCAGAGGCAGGCAGCAGGAAAAGGAAGTGAACACCCAGACAGTGCTGACTATGTGCCAGAGAACTGTGCTCTAGCACCTCCTGGCTTCTGGCCTGAGCCACTGAAGTTACGTGGTTGCATTTCCTGAATCAAAAGTGAATGTCTGTCCAGTTGTTTCTCAGTTTGATCTCTGCAACTTAAACTAACCTGCAACAACTGAAATGATTCAGCCTTGGTCTTTTTGACTGTCTGTAGTTAGCCAGAGTGTTTGGTGGTCAGAAAAATTGGAGTGATGCTGTTTTCCTGAAAAACTGACATCTGAGAATAGGGTAGGATTCACATGGACACTTGGGCCCTTAGATAAGGCCACCTGGTTGCTTCATAAAATGTCTCCATGTATACTGCAGGCAGGATTATACCTGGGAATAAGATGAGTCTGATACACTCCAAAAATATTAGGTTGCTACAGATATGATCATTAAAAACTGAAAAGAGCACAGGCTGGAACACTGTACGTACTCTAGGGACAGCTGAGACATCGTACCCCACCCCATTTTACAGCTCCCAGGAGTGCCAGAGATAGCTTAATATATCCTAATGCTGCAGTCACTTGGCCAAAAAAGCTAACAATCTTCATCTTTACTAGCTCTTATTCTTCATACACAACCACTCTTTGCTCTGGACTAAAATCTACATTCCACTCATATCCACAACACAGCCAGCAATATTAAATGACATTTTAAATTGGGAATCAACAGCCTACAAACACAGTCAAAAATGTGAAAAAAATAATCAGAAGGAAGAGAAAAGACAGCTACCTTTCCAAACCAAAGGTCACTCAGTAGAAGTTTCCATGGTGCAGAAACAGCTTCTTTCCCTTAAAAACAAAACCAAAAAAGGAGAAACAGAATAGATTTTTTAGCAACAATATACTGGCTCAAAGCTCCTAAAGCTGTCAATATAATAAAGCAACATGCCTAATATTTAAGAAGACAGCACTCACTTAAGATAAATTCATTCCCACATGTATCTGAAATAAATGCAATAGGTTCTTCAAAACAGCAGACCTTCTCCCCGATATTGCCATATTTACTCAAATCAAAGAGAACCCTGAATTTTAGATGACCCCACCACTAATTAGATTCTATATATGGATAATTTATAAATTTGCTATAATTTATCAGATACAGAATCTAATTATTGGAGGTTTGTCTTGAATCTGTCCCCCTCCCACTGCTACAGCAGGGAAAAAAGTGGCTGGGTATAGGGGACAAAAGCCCGGCAGCCCCCTTGACCTCTGCCACCCAGCTTCTTCTGCCTGCAACCCCTTTCCCCCCACTTACTGTAAAATCCTGCTTGGGCTCCGTTCCCTTCCTGAGCACATTCAAGTGAGGGGCAAATTTTAAACACAAGGGACCAAAATACATTGACTTTCTGCAAGTTTCAACACACGTACTCCACAAACACACTTTTGAACCTACTTAAACATAGTACAAAATATCTATATTAGTTCAAAGCCAAAAGGCTCATGATTTATCACATAGTTGATTAGGCTGAGCTCCAGCAGTCAACAGTATTTCAAGCCTTGGTGACACCAGAGCCCAGCACTGCTCAGTATGTGTGTACACTCCAGATACTACCCCCCACAAAGGATCCATGTGCTAATTAGGCCCCAATTCATGACTGGAACCAGAGGTTCTGTAACAAGTCCTGGGACCCTCCAAAAATGTATATGCAGATGAGACACAGGATTGTCTGGTTCAGCTCCACATCATGGAGGTCTGCACCACATCAATCACATGCGATAAGCAGAGAGACGGGGATGGCAGACCCTCTCATTTACACAGAAGTTAGGTGATGTTTGCTAGACATTTAGGCTGATGAAGAAACAAGAATCAGTGGGAATGGGAAAGGATGGATACTGCTCAGCTGTGGAGGTGAAGAGAAAGTCAAAATGTATTCAATTTAGTGGTTCACCATGAGCTGACAAAGAGTTGGCACAAGGGAGACTGAGGGCAATGGGCACTGTATATTATTTAGATGGGCCTTGAGGCATGTTTCAAATAAGATTTTCTCAGTCTCTTGAGCTAAGATCAAGTGATCAGCTGAAAACCTGATCAATGCCTTAAGGGCAGAGATAGGGATTGATGAAGTATTGGGATGCAAGGCAGTGGCCACGAATAGGGGGTGCATGGGGATGCACGTGCACCCCCTGAGAGCACTGGTTCACCCCCTGACTGGCCGCACTCCCCACTTAGGTGATGGGCGGGGGGGCAGGTGGGAGCACCAATGTCCCTCCTGCGAGAGCTGACCAGGGAGTGGGATTTCCACATGTAGCACCACGGCCACTTCCAGAAGAGGTGCTTCCTGGTCAGTGAGGTTTGCCACAGGGAGACCTCCCCCCCACCAGTTGGCAAGATTGGCTGTGGGGTCCCCCCCAGTTGCTAACTGGTCACTGGGGGACACATACCCCCTCTGACTAAGGTGACACGAGTCACCCATGATGTAAAGAGTGGAGGAGGGAAACCTGAAGCTCGAAACAATGGGAGTAACCAAGTAACCAGGACATGGAAAGTGAAATGAGGAGCAGAAAAGTCTGCAAACAAAGGAGACCAGACAAAGTTGGATAAGGAGAAAAGAAAGATGACAAAGAAGATGGGAACAACAGCGGAAGTAGAATCAGTGACCGAGGCAATGGCAAAGACAGTGACAGGGAGAGGAACAAGGGCAAGGGAAACGCAGGAGTAGAGGACAATAGAAGACAGAATGGGAACAGCAGGAGAAGGTACATCAAACAAGAGGCAGAGAGCAGCAGGAACACAATGGAATGCCAGCCGACTGGGAATGGCACACCAGGAAGATATAGAAAATCCACCAAGAGATATCAAGGAGGATCAGAGACTAAGGATAAAAGAAATATCAACTAGTTACAGAATGCAGACAGGATTGATGATGAACAGGTATGACTTAAGAGAAAAGGTACTGCTTGAGATACTGGAGGTGCAGGCAGAGCATCTCACCAGCCTGACTGCTTTCTGAAATAGCAAGACTTGAGAATTTATTTACTGGAACAGGGAAGGGCATGAAAATTTTTGGAACAAACATGCAGAAGAACGTGGAAGGGAGGAATTAAGAGGGATAAAGTTTATAGCAGAAGAAAAATCAAAGAAATGAATGATTATAGTAAAAATCTGTACAGATTTATTAGAGCCAGAAAACATAGAAAGATGAATGGAATTGTATGTGCAAAGATTAATCATGTAGAGAAGGTGCAGGACAAATATGGTATTTGTGTGAGGTCATGGAGGTTGTAAGTTGTGTTAGGAGCAAACGAGTGGAGCCCTGGGGGGTGCAGCACCTCCCATCTATGATCCAGCTGGGGTCCCACCAAGGCTTTATAATATACCTTGGACAATGCAACAAATGTAACAAGGAGAAGATCTTGTCCGTACACTGTCCCCTCGTGGTGTGTTACAGATGGGAAGGGAAAGAGCACAGAGCTGCAAAGTGACAAGAGTCCCTAAAATGCACTAGTTCAGGAGTCCCATAGTCCACAGGGGTCCCAAAGCCTAAGCAAGCAAGGTCAGACCCCTTACAGAGCAGTGTGAATCAGAAAATGATAGTAGGAGAGAAGAGATGGGTGACAGTGAAGTAGAAATGGTGGGCATGACCCCATAGGAGAATGAAAAGGAGAAAGAGGGGAGTGTAGTATCTGTAATTGAGGTGGCTCAAGAAGAAACAGGAGAAGAGGGCAGGGGAGTGGGAAGAGTCCAGATAGAAGTTAAATCAAACAAGCAGAAGAAATGAAAGTGGAACAAATAAAAGAGCCCAGGAATCAGGGTGGGAAAAGGAAGAAAACAGAAGGGGAAACAAATCAGGAAAAAAGAAACCTGAAAATTAGGGGAATGCATTGGAGTCAGAGCCAGACAGCCTCTTTCTGCCATTAAACTACCCTGGGCTCCAGCCCAGAGTGGTGAGCTGGAGGTGGGAAGCAGGAAAGTAGAAGCTTACCTGAATGCAAAGACAGTCAGGCAGCTAGCAAAAGCAACAGGCATGAGAGTGGGTTAGGGGAAGGAGTCGCCCCTGGTGGGCAGCAGCACTAGTGAACCTTAAAGTGCCAGATGCACACTTTTTGAACAAGCGCAGTGGCACTGATTACAGCATCTATTAATATCACAAACGTATTAACAAGGAAAAGATGGGAACAGATCAAATCAATGTTAAAACTAGTAAAGGAAGAAATAATCTGTCTACAAGAATGTGGGATACTAGGGAAACAGGATTATAAATGCTTTAAGAAATGATGAAGACGGGGACTGTCCTGATAGTCAGGAACAAATGAAAACAAAACAGCTGGAGTGGCAATATAATTCAAGAATACAGAGGTGAAAGGAAAGCAAATGGAAGACATTATGAGTCATTATGAGTGGCAGAATGCAGCAAATGATAGCATCAGTCAAGGAAGCATAATTAGAAGTTTTAAACATATATGCACCAACAAAGCAGGAGGGGAGGAAGACTCCGCTTAGAAAGCTAGCATTTTATATGGTCAGAGAAAAGCTGCAGATAAAGCAGATAATTATGCAGATAAATTGCATAATTGAAGCTGATGACAGAACAGGGGGAGGAAGAGGTGGAACTTTACACAGTTCATCCCAATTGTTAACAAATATAATAAAAGAAGAGTCACTAAGAGATGTATGGGCAGGGGAGACGGTCTTCGCTAGAACAGACCCCAGTGGAAAGAAATAATCAAGAACTGACCTTATGCTTATATCAAAAGAAACAGAGATAAGGAAGGTAAAAAACATAATTGTGGTACTTACGCTGCCTGCAGAGCTCAAAAAAAATATAAAGAAAAAGAAAAAAAAGTGTGTTTTATAGGGAAAAGTGGTATATTAATTCAATCCAGTTCCACAGCATCTGCATAGATTAGGCACTTCAGTGGGGCTTTTTGGTGCTTTTCTCTAAAGCTAATTCAATTGGCTATTACAGAAAAATGCCAAAAAAGCCCCACTAAAGCACCCTATCTCTACAGATGTTGCATGAGCCAGGCCCAACTACCACACTGCCTCTTCTGGTCATATGCTGGGCTCATCACAAGAGTGCATGGAGTTTAAAGAAAAGTGCCGTTTTGGTTTGTTTTTTTAACATCTGCAAGCCGCCTTAGTGATCACTGCATGCTGAAGGAAAAATCAATTCTTGGTAAGAGCCCCATAAAAGGAAGGGGAGTGTGGAAGTTAAATGTGAGACTGCAGCAAGATGAGGAGATATGTCAAGTGTACAGGAAACAGTACAAGGGGTGGAAAACATGGAAGAAATATTTTAAGAGTACCAAAGAATGGTGGATGATGATGAAGAGGACAGGAGAATTCTTCAGGAAGGAAGGCTGAAGAACCATGGGAAAAAGAACAAAAGAGCTGAGAGAGAAAGAAAGAAATTTGTATGTCACTTAAGGTAATATATAGAGAAGTGGAGAGTCAAGTCCAAATGAATGGGCATCTAAGTAGAGTTTTTAAAATCCACACAGGGTGAGACAAGGTTGCATCCTGTCACTACTACTATTTGTGTGTGGCATAGAACCATTAGCGGAAAGGAAAAGACAAGGTCATAAGCAGAGTAAAGATACTGAGTGGGAGACAGGTAAACACGTATTATACATGGATGGTATAAATGTAGTAGGTAGAGACCGACTTTCAATGGAAAGGGTACTAAAGCATACATCAAAGTATGGTGCGGCATCAGGGGCGGAACTAAATAGACTGAAAAGTACCATAATGGGAGTGGGAAACTGGAGGGATTTGGAGAAATTGGGCCTTCAAATAAGAGAGAGAGAAGGATCCCAATGGATGCTGAAGAAAAAGTAATACATCATGAGAAAAGGTGATGAAAAGGATAGGGCAAATACTTTGGTGAGGAAAAAAAAGGTACTTTAATTTAAACTCGGTGCATTCCCATGCCAAGCCCCATGTATGCCCAGAAGCAGCATGTTACTTCAACCTGCCTCTGCAGCATCTGTAAAGATCCGGTGCTTTAGTGGGGCTTTGCTGGCATTTTTATCTAATAGCTGACTGAATCAGTTTTAGCTAAAAGCACCAAAAAGCTCTGCTGAAGTGCCTAATCTTTACAGACAGTGCAGAGCTGCGTTGAAGTAATGCACTGCTGCTTCTGGTAAAGTGTGGAGAGGGTTTTGTTGGGTTTTTTTTTTTAACATCAGCAAGCAGTTTTTGAAGTTAGAGATGACTTGACTGGGTTTCAGTAGACTGATACTGCAGAGGATGCTGAATATTTGGGCGCTAGATATGAACTGCCTAATCCAGATGCTGAGCAACTTGGACTGGGAGATAATATTTAGGAATGCGACAGCACACCAACAATTCTCAGGCGTGTTATAAGGAATGTTGACATGTAAGTGCCCCCCAACCCACTACTAGCAGCTCCCAGGTTCATCAGGGCTTATGGAGGGAAGCCAGCTCCTCTGGGGATAGAGTTCTTAGAGCAAGGGTGGGCAAAATATGGCCCATGGGCTGAATCTGGCCCACCAGGCCATTCTATTCAGCCCACAGGGCCCCTAAAAATTTAGAAAAATAATATTTATCTGCCCTAGCAGCCTGTCAATGTTGACAGGAGCCAGGGGCAGTAGGACCCAGGGGGAGCTTCAGCAGGACTAAACAGCTCACCTCCAGCCATTTCATGCTTTTCCTGCGCCCCCCACTCCAGTACCATGTGGCTGCCAGCTGCACTGCTGGATGGGGAGCACGGGTACGGGGCGTGTGTGTGTGTTCATATGCTGAGTCCCACATGCACACCCTACCATGCACATGTACCAACACCCCCTTTGCACTACCATATACACAGACCCCCCACATCTCCTCACACATCCCAGGTACCCAGCCCTCTACCCCAACAAACTGCATACCCTCCCACACCCCACATATCCACATACACACATCCACATGCTCTCTCACCCTACATATCCACACACCCGCTCCCCACAATATAAAAGAGTAAGACTACATTTAAGCTAGTTTGCATCACCTTTATGTACCTTACACAAACACATGTAAATTAGGACAAAAATATTTTTTGAAATCAAATTAATGAATGCTATAGATGTTTGCTTTTTAGAAAATAATTTGGTATTTTTCTGGTTCTGAGATGGCAAAACCTCTTGCTGAAAGGAGTACTTCTGGGGGGCAAGGGGAGGGACTTCTGGTGGCAGAGGTCAGGAGTTAGGGGGCGAGACTTCTGGTCACAAGATGGGAACTGGGGATGGGGCATCTGTCAAGGGGTGGGGTACCAATGCAGCTCTCAACAGCTTGCCAAAACTCGGTAAGCAGCCCTCCACCCAAAGTAATTGCCCACCCTGGTCTTAGAGGAAGGCAAAACACCAAGTTTGTTTTGTACAATGGACATGGTTAAAGGGAAGGAAGGATCAGAAGCAGAGTCATGCCCTGACCTAGAGCTCAATGGATAGACTAGTCTTGGAGGGTGGTGGGCAATATCTTGAAACAAATATGATTATGTTAATCTCAGTTAATGTAAAGAGCATTTGCAGCCATGTGAAATGAGTGGGGGTGGGCCAGTATCTGGATCAGATAGAGGTAGATGTGATATGCCAGCAGAAGTGTGGGATACTGGGATAGAGTATTGCATACTTCATTGAAAGATGGAAGCATGGCCCATCCGTATGACAAGGCAATAATGAGAACAGGGTGCAAGTGGGGTGGTACTGATTAAAGATCAACAGCTGAGACTAATAAGCTATCAGGAGATAACTGGGTGAAGAGTGTTACCAGTGATCAGGAAGAGGAAAGGTTTAGAATACTGAACTTTTAGGTTAAGTACACACAGTCAAAAAAACTGAGGTTGAATCAATTCATTATTTGCAGATTAGTCTAAGATCAGTACATCAAACCAATACGCAAGTGAACAGACATTCACTTTTGATTCCAAAAATGCAGCCACATGCCTGCATTGGCCCAGGCCAAAAGCCAGGGGATGCTAGAGCACACCTCCCTGCTTGGCTAGAGCAGACAGTTTGGGCCAAGGTTACCCTGCCCACCCTGCAAGAAGGGTCTGTGTGGAAGCATCCTGAGAGACTTAGGGACCGTGAGTTAACTTAAACCTGGAGGGGGTCTGGGACAGAAATTAAATAAGGCGATTTATGCTAAATCAGTTAAGTCTGATACTACCAGGTTTATCTTAATGTGTTCTGATCAGTTATACTGGTTTATGTGTAATTCTGTCCCTAGCCTTAAGCACTGACAGATTAAGAGGCATGCTGCACCCACTTAGAGGCTGGGGGTTGACTAAGAAAGGCATGATAGGGACTAAGAGAAGACACAGCTGGGATATGGAATGATAGGCATTAATAAACAAGCCTGGAAGTCAACAGGGAATAATGTGGTATTAAGAAACAAAAGCATCCAGGTCCCTGGATTAATGGGAATTTGGGGAAGGAGGGAATCATTGGATAATGTAAAAATGTTCTATGTTTTTTTGTCAGTCTTATTGTCAAAGTTTTGGAAACTGATAGAAGCTTGTTTTAAGTTTTGACACCTTATTGCCTTGTTGTTTCGCTGCTGCTTAGTTGATGCAGTTTTCATAACACAGTGTAAGGTGATGGAAGCAGGTTTTAAGTTTGTATACTTTCATAATAATATAATAAAAAGATTCCCAACGGTATATTTGCCCACTATGGCCCATGTGTTTTACAGTCACGTTCAGTGTAGGCTGTATTCAATCAGCTTCATAGCTGGTATCCATTACCGACCATATGCTGTTCCTGGAAGCAGTTCAGTGAAAGGCAATGTATTTAGTGAGGTTTTCTTCTATTCAAATATAAGACAAGGGGCTTCTCCCCACAAAACTGATTGGGGGAAAAAAAACCTCATCTTATATTTGAGCAAATACAGTATATCCCCCTTCCCCACCCCAAGTGAATGAAATGGTGTGCACAGTATGCTGTTTACATTGGCTGCTGCTTGTTTGAAGTTGATTTTATTCTGAAATGTTCTTATGTGGCAGCTATCAAAACAAGCATGAGAAACAATGCTGTAGGTGTCTTTAGCTCACAGCATCACTTGTTTTCAGAATATTGAGGGCAAGGCCCTAATCTGATAATACAACTCAAGAATAGGGCAAAACAAAGCTTCAGAGCATGAGGAGCAAGGCAAGAATCCTGTTTCAACTGTGATGTTCATATGCCAGTCCTGCTTCACCTCTTGCTTCAGGGCAGGAAGTAAAGTGAACAGAGTTTACGGTTGGCACAACGTGCTATCCCCACTGCACTGGCCAGCAGCCTAAGGGAATAAAAGGCAAGGCTGCACCCACTCCCACTCTGCTACGAGCAACCCACTGATACGGGAATGAAATGAGCATCCCTCAGCAGTGGTCATACTCTGGGCCAGATTCTGACAATACAAGTAGCTGGTTGAGCAGAGGAAGGGGATTTACTCCAGTGCCTCAAAACAGTTGCATGGGCATGGAGCCAGGCTCAAAACCGAGCCCAGGGAAAGGAGATTATGTTTTTAATATTGTAACCTTCTACAATACACCTGGTATAGTAGGTGAAGTGCCGACAGGGTGAAACTGTCCTCTTGCCCAAACTCTGGGGTTAAGCAGTGCAAGGAGCTGCACAGCTGCTATGAAACTTGCCCCATAGAAATGGTGAAAATAGCCTTTTGGATGTTGCTACTCTATAGTTATTCTTCTTATAACATGGCACAAAACCCAATGATTGTCAAATCTAAATATATATACCTAAGAGTGTTTAAAATAAGCCTAGAGGAAAAAGGCAGTAGAGAAGTTAAGGACAGGTGAGGTGAGAGGGCAAGATCACTTTCCAGAAAGGTACCTGAATCCATAGTTAGACGAGAGGCGAGATGATTCATCAATAAAGTACTTCCAGAAGGGTAAGAAAATAACCCACATTTTAGAATATGTATTTGCCTTCTCATGCTCAAGCATATTTATACAAACAGCTGTAATTACTTTAACTAAATCTTTATTAATTGCTTATAGCTTTTTCTTTAGACTAAACAAAAATTAAATCACAAAATTATTTGGCCTGTAGTAAGGATTAATAACATATAATCACACAGTATTGTTTATTACTATTTAATACATTTATCCTCCATGTTTGAAAGCTATTTTTTTTTCCCCTTTTCAGAAATTCTTACCTATTTAACAAACAACTTGGGCTAGATTTAGATGTAAACAATGAACACTATCTGTTCAAACTTCCTCTAAGAATGAGTCCACTGTCTAGTCCCTACTTGGCAGACAAGTGCAATTATGAGAACTCACAATTTCTGTTAAGTAACATCTTTCCAAAATATCCAAAATTGTTTAAACAAGAAATTACATTCATTACATTACAATGTAACAAACCTGCTAATTCAGGATGCAGCCAAAGGAGGGAGCTGTCTTACCCAGATCAACAGAGGCATCCCTACAACCAAGGATGGACTGGAAAATTAGGGTAAGATCTTGAAGCTGGAGAAGACCAGTCTCAGGAGAGACCTCGAGACTGTGTGAGAACAAGCTGACAGGCAGCAGCTTTGCTCTGGAAGAAAGAATAAGAACAGGTAGCCTGAACTGCTACTTAAAAGCTGAGGACTTGCACAGATGCAACCTGTTACTGGTACTGTTTGCTGGAAGATACAGCACAGTGGTCTTCCAGCAGAAGGACAACACAGAAGGGCCCCAATGAGACGTGCATCTTTCCAGCTCAGTAGTAAAATGTAATAGGATCTCAATGAAGTACTTACTACTGGGTTCACTTTTTATTGCTAATATTTTATATGCCTCATGTTTTTGTACCCTTTTTATTCTGAAAGTCCCATGAAAAGAACCTTCTGCTACTCAAAGCATGGGAGAGTTTATAGGCCCCCACTGAGAACCAGAGCCTGCACAGCCTAATAAATGTCATACCTCCAGTACTTGCCTTGGAGAACAGAGTACTCAGAGCACCAATACCCTGGGCTAGTGTCAGAGGAAGAAATATGTAGCAAAGCAGAGATGATTACTGTACTGAATTGGTTCGAGTGAGACTGCCATGTTGTTAAAACAAGAATAAATTATTTTGAGTTAAATTTCATTGTCAGTTGAGTTGCCTCAACAGCAAAAGTCTTATCTGAATTCTCAGAGAACAACTGTTTGGGTGGAGAAAGTTTGCTGTTTTGCTTGCACTCAGATATCACTGAAGGTATGATATAGAGAGACCAAAGTTTTGAGTTTGGGTTTTTCTTTGGCAGCTTCTTTGTTTTTAAAGTGTTCCAAACTCTCTGGTTATGCAAACATATCTTTATAGAGGTCTCAATGATCCACATATTCATGAAAAAACTGAATCGCTATACCAGTGATCACTGACAATGCATAGTGGGTGCACATAAATGCACATGCACCCCCTGAATGTGGCAGTGCACCCCTATGAAAGGCACTGCCGACACTGTCAGCAGCGCCTGCAGATAGTCACTGCTTGCCACCCCTGCCCCTGACACCACCAGCAGTGTCTGCAGGCGGTCAGCAATTGCTGCTGGCCACTGCTGCCAGTGGCGTCTAGGGATGGTCGCTGACCCCTGGTCAGCAAACACCACCCCTGCCACCAACAGCACCGGCGTCATCTGCAGGAGCTCCCAGCTTACTGCCGCCATGGTCTCACTGCCACTGCTGTGCCCCGCCAGCTGCCAGGTGCATGTGTTGTTCATGCCAGATGTCAGTGATTCTTACCCAGGTGCTGAAAGATCCCTTCAAGGGTGCCACATGGTGCCACACAAATGTTAGCAGTTTTAGGTGTGCAAACATGATTCACAAGATAAACCCAGAGATTTTGAATAGGAGTCCATTTTGCTCTTTTGTGATCTTTCTGCATTCTTTGCAACACAAGACTTGTTTTATAACTTTTCCATAGTCAAAAAATGAGTGAAAACTAAGAGTGGGCATTTTCCAAGGGGTGCCTTGAATCTAAAAAAGGGTGAAAGCCCCCAAGCTATGGAATCATATGCAGAAGACTAAAGCCAATTTGCATACTTCTCAGGGTAACTGAAGTCAAGTTACCTCTCAAAACACAATACTATATGGAAAACAATGAAAGAGAACAAAAATATCTACTTGCATAAATAAACAGTTCCACTGGAATGTAATAATAGATACATGCAGGATTACTTTTGTTTGGCATTTGCAGATCCTCAGCCAAATTTCCACTCCGTTACACCAATGGGAGTTTAGAGTAACTCCACCAAAGTCAGCAGCATTACTCTACATTTAATACATGTAACAAAACAGAATTTGGCCCTCATCTCCTATTTTCAGTCATCTACAGCAGGGGCTGGCTGAGCCTGTGGGCTGAATTCAGCCAGCTATGTGATTTCATTCGACCAGTGAAGCCTGGATAATCAGCAGCATTTCAGTGGCAAGAGGAATTCTGCAGCATGCCACAATGGCTAAGTCACACACACAGGAGTCAATTTCATAAAGGGATGAAGTAACAGCAACCAAGTCAGAAGCACAGGCCTGCCTGAATATGAGCCATGTTATTTCAGCCTAATAGTCCTAAAAGGCTACTGCCCCCTGACATACAGCTTTTGCAGGGAAATGATCTTTAAATCCAAAATTTATCATGTTCCAGCTCAGCCTAGGAGTGTTATGTTAGAAACTGTAAAGGAAAAAACAAATTAGTTTCTTGTTGTTTATACTTATCATACTGTAACAGGGGGCTTTCTCGGTGCCAGTCTGCCGTTGCCCCGTCCACCCGTTTCTGGGCCAACCGCCCGCCTGCCATGCCTTGTTGTTACTTAATTGGTTCTAATAAGGCGGGAGGCTGCCCATGCTTGTCCCGATGCCAGGGGGCACTATCTGCGGCTCTGTTCCACCCCTACACTACAGCCCAAGCCTCGCAGATGGCATCCAGGTGACATAATGCTCCCAGCCTACAGCCAGACCAAGCTTAGCCCTCATTGTAAGGCCTCAGACACACACACATTCATACCGCCCTCCTCTCACTAGGGCCTCTCATACTCCACACCCTCTCGCAGGGTTTCTTTCACGCATCAACAAGATCTACCACCTTGCTCCCTCTCAGAATGGGCCCCTTTAGCCATAGGCTTTACCTAGCACACATGGTGGGTGGTAGATGTACTGTCTTTTGGGCTTCTCCCATTACCCTCACTGGGGTAGTGGCCAGCCAATTACCTAACCAAGGCCAAGCTTGCCCGGTCCCCAGCAGGGTGCAGTTTTAGGTCATGCCAAGGACCAGGAGCCTCCAAACCATCCCCTTAAGCTTCTGTCCTTATGTCCAAGATGTTTCATACAGCCTTTCAGCCAGGAGATGTTTCTGCCTGGCCTGCCAGCAGCAAACTGCTCTGTTTATATAGGCGGCCAGAGTTCGAAAATGGCCACCGTATTTAATCACCTGCTGGCTGTTTGGCTCAGCTCTTAAAGTGGCAGGCACCAACAATGCCCTGTCACGTGTACTTATCCAAATACAAGACAACCCTGAACATAAAATGACCCCCCCAAAAAAATTACATTCTACACAGAAATGTATAAATTCATTATAATGTTCCACATATGAAATTAAATTATAGGAGGATCATCTCAAATTTGTCTCACCAACCCCCCCCCCCCCACTGCAGGTCAGGGGAAAGGTGATGAGAGTGACAGTAATGGGGCAGGGCAGCTGTAGGGGACAGACAGTGGGGGAGGCAGTAGGGCAGCAGGGGAGTAGTAATGGGCAGGTAAAAAGGGCCAATGCAGGCAGACAGTGAGAGAGACAGGTAGCTTGCTCCCTACTGCCAGTCATCCCCCTCCTCCACTTACCCCTCACTCTGCCTACCTCACACCCAGCAGCCTCAGGCTACCCCTATTCCCCTTTCCCATTCCCCCCACCATGCCACTTCTGTCCCCAGCAGCCTCAGGTCCATGCCCCTCCCTCCCCACAAGTCTCTCCCTCTTGCCTGCCCATCCACCCCCACCCCTTACCTTTGCTCTGCACTGGCAAGCTCTATCCCTGTTGCAGTGTGGGGCACAGAGCATGGCTCCAGTTCAGTTCCAAAGCAGCAGCAGTGCAAAGCTAGCACTGGTGCTATGAGACACTCCTGATATGGGGTTAGGATAGAGCCATACTCCAGGCTGCAGAAGGGACAGAGCCTGCTGATGCAAAGCAAAGGTAAGGAAGAGTGCAGCAGAGAGGGAGAGAGAGGGAGAAGCAGAATGGAAGGGAGGGAAGGCGAGGGGAGGGGAGACTGGGGGTTGCAGGAGACAAGTGGTATGCACAGATAGTGGGCAGCAAGTGGCAGGGAGGGCTCCCTTCCCCCACCCACCACCACCAGCACAAGCAGAGGCTGGTATGCCCAGAGTGAAGCAGGGTGGCAACGGAGCCCCACCACTGCATACCCAGCTACGGTCTTGTGGGGAGCCAGGCCAGGCCACCAGGGAACAGGGACTCCATTTCCCACTCCTCCTCTAGCTCCAGATGCAGCAGCCTCTGCCAGTCAAGACACTTGTGTGGGGGGGGGGGAGGGGGAGGCGAGCGGGGCAAGGGAGGCCAAAAGGCTGCCATGCCCAGAACTGGAATGGGAAGGGGAGGGAAATGGAACCCCCACTTTGCAGGAGCAGCCCAGCTAGGGTCTTGGAATTGAGATCGTCTCTGCAAGTCCTCAGCTTTTAAGTAACAGTTCAGGCTACCGGTTCTTATTCTTTCCTCCAGAGCAAAGCTGCTGCCTGTCGGCTTGTTCTCACACAGTCTCTGGGTGTCTCCTTGGGAGTGGGGTACATGGTGGGGGGGGCAGGGACTCTGTCCCTCCCTCCTTCCCACTAGCCACTGCTGACAGTTGCCAACTGGCAAGGAGGGCACAGCTGGGGAGACAGGCATTCCTGCAGCCTCCTGGAATGCTGCTGAAGTGCCCCTACCTGCTGGTCTGAGTCAGTTCAGGCAGGCTCTGACCCCTCCCGCTCCCTCCCTGCCACACAACAGGTAACCAACCACCTGTTGGGTTCAATGGCACTGTAACTCATGGCGCTTTGTTTAAAGCACCATAGTTAAAGCAGCTCCCTGACAGACTGCCTAAAATTCTGTACACAGCCTTAGCCAGCTTACCTACTGTTGGAAAACAGCTTTCAATGGATGCCTCATGTGTAACCTCCAGACCACAACTGACTCTGAGTTAGGTACAGACAGAAATAAGACCTCATGTCCCTCATGCCATGAAGAAAAAGGGGAGAGAGAAAAGCAAACATGTCAGCCTTTGATATGCAAACCAGACTTTTTACAAGGAGCCACTAACTGTTTGTTCCTCATGTTCAGAGTGCCTGACTGGAGACCCTTAGCTCTCAGAGCTACAGGTAATGTCAATACAAGTTCTGTTTTGAATGCATAGAGCAACAATTCTCAACCAGGGTGCCATAGCACCCTGGGTCGCCTTGAAATCCTTTCAAGAGTGCCATGGAGTGCCACACAATGTTAACACTGTCAGGTGTGCAAACGTGACTCACAAGATTAACCAGAGATTTCAAATAGAATTAATCCATAGCATTAAAACAATTCTATTGTGGCCTGTCTGAGTTCTTTGCAAGAGATGAATTGCTCTGCTATTTTTCTGTAATAAAAAAAATAAGTGAAAGCTAAGAGTTGCCATTTTCTGAGAAGTGACTTATGTTTAACAAGGACTGCCTCGAGTCTAATGAGGGGTGGCTTAAGTTTTAAAATATTGAAAAGCACTGGTATAGAGTGCTACGTGAGACTGAAGATTCTGCAAACCAAATCTTAGGCAATTTATAATAGGAGCCAAATTTCTGGGCCTCTGGGGCACCCTGTGGGCCAGATAACATAGCTCTGCTCCCATACACAGTTCCACTCTGTGGCCAGAACCTTTCATGTTTTGTCTCCTTGAGCACTCAGCTTCCCATTAACACATGAGGATAACTACCCACCGACCCTTCCCCCACCCCCTGCACCACCTCACAGGGGAACTGTAAGGTTAATTTAATTAATGTTTGTGATGCACTTGGATAGTGTAACAACTGACACTACAGAAATGCCTATGGGGAAATGAAAAATTCTGTCTTCAGAAAAGGGTCGTGACAGTTGTAGTATGGCAAGCAAGGGCCACACACAGCATGATCACTATAAATTACCAGTATATTTACTTCCTTAATGGCTAGGAGCCCTCATCACAGATCAGACACTACTGTACTAGGCACTGAACACTATGAGGAAAAAACAAACTATTGACCAGCTTCCCACTACGGAACAGATCCTTCTCCACCTAATACTACCTAAGTGGACTTAAGAGCCTGTGATAAATATCCCACCCTGATTAAGTACCAGAAAAAGATTAATATAAGAAGGTCAGTTCTTCTCCTCTTCCTCACACTGATTTCTAGCACCTTGATTTTAAGGCTAAAAGGAAAGCATTTTACAAAACAGAGGAATTACTGCAGTGGTGCTCAATCTCTAGCCTGTAGGTCAGATCCGACCCATGGAGTCATCCAGTACAGGGGTCTCCCTATGAGTCCAGAAGTTTGGTGGTGGGGGAGTGATGGCAGCGCTAATTGCCAATCCCTTGCTGCCAAATATCCAGACCCATACGGAGCCCTGCCGATCAAATAACATGGCTCTGCCCCCATACATAGGGGTGCTCTGTGGCTAAACACGAGCGTGCAGGGTTGGGCCAACATGTGGCCACATCAGAGCAAAGCTGCACTTAGGACCTAGGTGCATGGGTCAGATGAACATGTGTCAGGATTGGGCCAGTGTGCAGCCATATCCAGCACATAGGATTGGGCCAGCTCACAGCTGCTTCTCGTGCATAGCCACTTCTGGTATGCATTTCTAGCAAGCAGGATCAGGTCAGTGTGCACCCACATCCAGCATGTGAGATCCCACTCCTCACACCAACCCCACATGGAATCCAGCTCCCTGACTGAGCCCTCACTCCACTCATTTGGCCTGAGGGGTAAGAAGATTGGGCACTACTGGATTAATGGATTTCTGGGGAGCTACCCAAAATGGAACAGAACTGGATTTGGGCACCTAATAACTTAAAAAACAACCAGCTCATAGTGAGCAGTATTCAGTCTGTGCCCTGAATGGGACAGGAGACCTGTGAAAGATATAACAATATAATAGCTTTAAAGACTGTACCATAAAGCCTATGCACAAAAGGAACTAATTAAGATTACACAGGAAACCTGAACTGTAGCATTTCCTATTCTCTGAGTGCTCTACCTTCTCAGTTTGATCACAAATAATTTGTTGCATGCAATTTGCATTTTTCTTAGTGTAATGCTTAGCGTCTCCAACTGAGACGGGACCTACATTGTGGGAGGCAGTGTACATATATGTACAAACCAGTCCCTGCCCCAGGAAGGCTGATATCAAGAAAATTAAACAGAAGGAAACTAGACATAAAAAATTTAAATGACCTCACATTACAGGTCAGGATCAGACCTAGGATTAGAATCCAGACCTCCCATGTCCCAGCCCAGTGCTCTAGGACACTGCTTCTCCAGCTCATGACAAGATGGCAGAGCTCATATTGTACCTCATTAAAAATATTTCACTCTCAAGCCTCCCCCACATGGCATTATGCATCACATAGTAGGGGTACACCGATAGGAGACTTTTGGGGCCAATACTGATAGCTCATTTTTAAGGAGGCATATCGGCCAATACCAATCCAATTTCCAATACAGAGCTCTTCAGCTTGAAGGGCTGCATCCAACTGATAAGTCTGATGTGGTGGAAGGGGAGGGGGCAGAACAAGACCCCTGTGGTGAAGAAAGGAGTGAGGCTGGGCCAGGTGCTGCCCAACCAGAGAAAGGCACGGGACAGAGCTGCAAGCAGTTCTTCTAGGGGGTGAAGGGGCATGTGCCCCCCAGATCTGCATGGCACACAGGGCAGGCTGCAGCTGCAGGCTGGGGCCAGGGCAGGTGTAGAATGGAGCCACAGGGGTGGAGTGGAGGATGGCTGCGGCCGCTGCGCACAGCTTGTCCAGTGCTGGTCTGGCAGCTCCTGCTGGTGCTCCCACCACTCGTCCAGAAGGGCATGTGCCCCTGGATCTGCGTGGGGTGGGGTGGGGTGGGGTGGGGCAGGGCAGGGCAGTGCAGGTTGGGGCCAGGGCTGCACTATGTTCTTCCTGGCCAGGCAGACCTGGGGGCACATGCCATTCCCCCCGCCCCCATGCCCTCCCAGAAAGTGACAGGAGCAGCAGCCACCAGATTAGCACCAGATGAGTAGCGCACAGCAGCAGGAGCCACCTCCACCTCCCTTCCTGTGTCCCCCGAATGAGCTGCGGCTCCATCCCACACCTGCCCCACCCCTGCTGGGCAGCCTCTGCCCCAGCCCTAACCTCAACCCCACACCCTTCCTCCTACAGGGACCTTGATCTGCACCCCCATGCCCCTTCCCCTGTCCTCTCCCACCACACCAAACTTACCAGCTGCAGGCAGCTATCCACACTGCCAGCCCTGTTTCTCACTCCCTACGTGCTGCGCTGCATACATGTATGGGCATTTATGATCTGCATCTGGATGGTTTCCAATACAGACATTTTTCTTTATATCAGTGCCAATCCGATATCATACCGATGTGTCGGTGCACTTCTATCACAGAGCTGACTTACAAGGAAGGTAGCTAGTTGCTCATCTCTGCAGCCAAACAGGTAACCATGATTTGGTAATGGGAAGCAGGGCTTCACCAATCATCACATTTCAAGCTTCCATTTCAACATCACTTGAGCTAAATAAGAGGTACAGGCTTGCTGTGCCTTCTGAATGGTCGACATAAGCACAGTGCCCGGGATTAATCCCAGCACACTGCCCAGAACTAGACCCAGACATGGGGCCCAGGATTTCTGAAAAAACAAGAGATTTTATTTTCCCTGGAACTGGGAAGTCTGGACCCATGGCAAACAGGAGAGGGGAAGATGGGGCAAAATCCTGGTCATGGCTGAAATTACAGAAGGCTGACTCCAGTTGCCTTGCCCGAGTTCCACTGAAGTAATAAGGGCATACAAACTAAATGCAACATTTCATATTAAAAGGGGCTACAAGTATCACATGCTCATGCTTTATCCTCAAAATCAGCTGCAATAAAATCCTCTTCCTAAAGGCAAAAATATAAGCATAACCAGATCATATTGCCATTCTCTCTCTTTTCCTAAACTTGGGCTATCCCCAGACAGCAGTGGTCCCAACAGTAATTTGCCTATGCTTCTTCCGGAACTGTTTCTCTGTTAATTAACTCAGTGACCCAAGCCATGCTCTGTCCAATGCTAGCTCTTTGATAAGACAGTACCAGCTGGTACAGGCAAGTAGCCTGGAAATCCCTCTCCCCACAGCAAAATTACATTAGCCTTCCACCTCCTATCAGCACTCACGAAAGGCTGCATGCTGTTGGATTTTGCCTCAGCAACTTTAATAACAATTCCTTTAATAAGGCCATGCTACTAAGCTGCTCAGTTTCATATGCTGCCTTTGAAAAACCTCAGCTCCTTCCTGGAATAAAGGATTGCCAAGGACACCAGTCTGTTGTCTGTGACAGACTCTGTACGTATCTTGGTGGCTTTCTGGAACCACTGGCCACTTATCTTGAGAGCATATTAAGTGTTAACATATTTTCTCACATACAACACATACCTTTTTTCCAAAAATCAGCTACTGGAAATGATGGTGTATGTTATAAGCAAGAAAACAGCAGTTTCTGTCTCAGCAGGGTGGGATGGGGAGTAAAAGTAATTCTGCAGTTCTACACACGGGGGTCTTGTTCTGCTAGCTGTGGACACGTCCTCTTTCCTCCCTGCCAGAAGCCCCTGCTACAGAAGCTATGACTCAGTTACTTCCTGATACCTATCTGCATTTTCAAGGAAAGAGCTTTTATGTTTTCCTTCATTCCGCCTTTCAAAACAAGCTGTGTATTTTACTTGGACTGTGATATATGCAAGAAAATATAGTAACATACAAGCCCAGTATCCTTCACCTACATAAACAAACACCCCCCCCCCCCCCACAGCTAATATATTGAGGTACAGGCCTTTGGTGCCCCAAGCCTGGCTTCTCACCAAGGGAATAAACACACTGACTCTGGGATACAAGCCATGAAGAAAGCCAAATCCAGCTTCTGCTTTGCCTCCTTCCTTGCCTTCACAATAAAGAACCTGAAACTAGAATCACAAAATCATTGAGCTGGAAGAAACCTAAGCATCACCTAATCTAACCTATACACACTTGCAGGATTTGTTATTCCTCAACTATCCCAGGCAGACGATTATCCAGACTCTTTCTGAAAACCTCCAATGAAAGAGATTCTCCACCTTCCCTAGGAATGCTGTTACACTGTTTTTACAGTTAGGAAGTTTCCCCCAGGATTTGACCTAAATTAGCTTTGTTGCAGCTTAAAACACACTGCTCTGTGTCCTGCCCTCTACATTAAGTGACAATATTTCTCCATCTCCTTCATAGCAGTGCTTTTAACACCTCAAAATGTTTCAAAATGAAAAAAAAATATCTGGAACTTGCTATCATGTCTCCCCTTAATCTCCTTTTCTCCAGGCTAAACATACCTAGTTCCTTTCATTTCATTCAGCTTGCTTTCCAAACCAGTTTCTCTATATCCTTCATAAAATGCAGTGCACAAAACTAAGCATAATAACACGCAGCTTAAACAGTGCTGAGTAGATTGTTACTATCACCTCCCATGTCTTGCATAAAAGTAATGCTTCTGTAATGCAACTGAAAACTCCATCTGCTAGACACTCGATAGAAGCCAAGTATAAAACTTGGCTTGTGCCACTTCTGCTATTGATGATGATGTCTATGATGGAAAAATTTGCAGTTTGGCGGTCTGAGTCTAGAGGAAGTTTGTGAGCCTCGCAGCTAGAAAGAAAAACTGTTTAATCTGCAGACTCATCAAATCTGCACAGCACAATATATATATGAACCCTCCCCATGCCATTTTTGCTACATCACTTTTCATGCTGAAACACATGAATCATTCCAAGTGATGTATTTTCACACACACGCTTCACATTTGGTTAGCTTTCTTAAATTCCTTTCAGGCATGAATGGGGTACAGGGTTTGAACAGTGAGGATGAGGAACTACTGGAACAAACTATCAAAAGAACTGAAGGAGCCTCCTTCTCTTTAACACTGCAGATCAGAACTGGATACCTTTCTGGAAAATATTATACCTTTCTGGAAAATAAATAAGTCCAAAAGAATCTCCTGGGCTCAAGATGGAGATAACCAGACAAAATGTAACGGCCTCCAGTTCTGAATACGTCCAGTCTCAAAGTTCCCTTGCAATGGCACAGTCCTCCTTTCTAGCTAGCCACCTCTGCTGAGCACAGCAGGGCTCCTGCAACCCTCCAGCAGACAGCAGAAGGTATGTGTAGATACACCCACACTCCTTCCCAGTGGTAGAGGTCACACTAATAGCTGCTACCTTCTTGGGGTGCATTTTGCATACCAGAGGAACAGCTGCTGCATGGAGCTAATCAAAGCAGCCAGAAATTCACAGATCTGTTCTGACAGCTGGACACTGGCAGCTGGTGTCTGCCACCAGAGCTGCTGGCAGAGGTAGATGAGCATAGACAAGGCCTATCTGAGCTGATGGCCTCATCCAGCCTTCAAGTCTTTTAATCTGTGCAACCTTGTGCCTCTGTATATGCAATCCTGATCATAACAGTGCAGTGACATTGTTTTCCCAATTGTTAATCATCCAACACAGTGCCACTAATAAAACCCATGATGGCTATGATATTTCTGCATGTGAAGTTGTGCTTTTCATTTCTTTATCCAGACGGTAGCTTTCTACTTTCACAGCACAAATTTAAGAAGGATTGTTCTCAATTTCTGCCAAGAAAAGAGAACAATTGAAAACTCTGTTTCCATACATCACCTTCAGCTCTTTCTAAGGATGCTTGTGCTCAGGCCCACCAGCTGAAATAAGCAATCTGACTTTCCAATTAAAACAAACAAACTAATGACATTTGGACATCTTGGTCCCAAATCCTGAAACTGACTCTACACAAGCACAGAATTCAGGCCTGCACAGTTCTCACTTCAGGGACCAATTTGGAAAGCAAAAACTTCTCTTGACATCAACAGAGCATGAACTGCAGACTGGGTGCGTGCCATGTGCAGATTAGCTTCACCGGAAAAAAAGGGATTTTTAATGGCTCTCCAGATCGGCTGGAATTTTAGGATTATTCTTTCTGAAAAGCTTACTTACTGACTAATGGCTGGGACTATGTCCTCCTTCATGACCTGCCTGTAAGAAAAACCTTGCTATCTAAGGAATTCATCATTCTTACCCCTAAAACTAAAATTTTAATAATTTAAGGTACATTGTAAGTTAGACACTGTGTAAACAAAGCCAATACCACAATCTTGGATCCTGATCCCAATACCATAACCCTCAGGAATATAATCTAGCCAGTTATTTCCAAAAATTTCCCAAGGACATGCTTCCAGGGAAATAATGTAAGTATAGGTTAAAAATGTTGAAGATTGTAGCCTTTCTGCATAATAACAACAGGGATCTATGTCCTAGCCCCTCCATGCTCCATTCTACTCTACCCATACATTAATTATGTTAACATTTTTTAACATATGCTGTGCTTAGCCTATGCAGAGGGGCGCCAACTAAGGAAAGATAACATGTTTTTATTTACAATTGCTAGTATCCACTTTTTTAAAGGAAAACATCAATTATTTTAACTGGGTGTCTGTAGCAGTTCTTTAGAACCAAAATTATCTGACGCGCTGCAATTCAAGAGGAATTCAATGTCTATGAAATTAGTCATTGAAAAAGAAAAGTAGGTAACGATCCAAGAGTTTACTTATGAGCATTACAAAGAATCCCAGCTCATTTGTGAGAAAACATTCTAATTCCACTTTGGACAATGAAATTAAGTGGTTTGGGGGTGGGTGCTGTTTTTTGGGGGGGGGTATTGTTTGTTTTTGTCTGTTTTTAATGAAAAACAGATACCAAGGCTAAGAATGATGTTAAGGCAAGTCACAGTACATCTGAAACAACCAACCATTTAGAAGCAAATCCAGGACTTTGTGCCAAGTCTGACTATCCTGGGCAGGTGTTGAGGGGGCTGAATAGAGAGGTGAGAAGATGGCATGGCATGGAACCTTCCCACCACCCATTCTGCACAAGGCGTATCGGCCCATTTAACACGCCAGTCCCACAGAACAGCACTTCTCTCCAGCTACCAACATAAGGGCTGGTAGTAGTATGTGTTCCTCTAGGTACCCTAAAATAGATTATATAAAGTACACATCAGACACATATCAAGCATTTTGAAAAAAAATAACTTCATGCTTGCAAACAATTTGAAGCAAACAATTGCATTCAGCTTTTACATATTATTTCTCTATTTTTAAATAACCATATTTGCTATTTATTAAAGCTACTTATGATTGCAGGGTTTACTCCCAGCTAGCCCCTACAACAGGCCTGTCCAACATACAGCTCGCGGGCCGCTATGCGGCCCTCCAAGCATTTTTCTGAGGCCCGAGGTGCATTAGTGAAAAACTTAAGTACTTTCATTTCGGGAGAGTAATATGATACCACTTCCTGTGAGGTCTTTGAATATGGCTCGCTGGCCCACTGGGTGATAAAAAGTTCATGATCCAGCCCCACATTCAAAAAGGTTGGACACCTCTACCCTACAAGATCACCAAATGAAGACACAGCTGTGAGTTGATAACAATTTTCCTGGCACCAGAAGGTTACAGCATGGAGTTCTGACTTCATTGTAGGATGCAAAAGAAGTGGATGGAATTAAGTTTTTTTCAACAAACATTTTCTGCAACATCAATTAACACAGTAAAATACTGGACAGGAAAAATAAGGTTTCTTTTGTGTTGAACACCACCATTCCCCCTAGTTTGATTCCAAACAAAGAAGTTTGACTTAAAGACATTTCATAACATGCTTTGTAAGACAGAACAGCCAAAAGCTTTTGTTACTTAAACAGAAGGCACATGGAGCCAGAACTCAATTTCACTTGTGTTAACTAAACTTGTTTTGTTCTATTTCTGCCCCAAGTCAAGGTGAACATCTTTTACCCCAAACATAAATCAATTCAGGTAAACACATTTTGTTCCAGTCCACAGTCTGAATGTAGAGAGAGAGCTATTCTCACCACGAACAAACTATGAAGAATGTATTTCAAATTTTATTTTATTCAATTGCAATTGCTATTTCTGAACCTGGCAGTGACCAAAATGCTAAAAGTAGCATTACTGTGACGTGAGCAGTCTGATAGCTCAGAGCAAGAAACTAAACAATGCTCTATCCTATATTATTTCTGGGATGAAAGTTACATAAAGAACTTGAAAGCAAATGTAAGTTAGCATTGTGCCTAAATATAAGACTGTAAGCAAAATGCTTCATTTCCAAAACTCCAGAATTATCTCTTGGGTCAAAATGTTCAGGTCCTATTTATCTGGCATGATTTCCTGTCTGCCGATTCCTCTAAATGAGCTGAATAGGAGCTATCAGTATAATTTATTTGCACAAGAAACAGAATGAGGCATTGCATGCATCTGCAAGAGGGGTCTGCAGATCCTGCACTGTGCAAAGATTCTGGGACTGATTCTGCAAGTTTTATTCAAAGCTCTCCAATCCTTTTTCAGCCAAAAGCCAGCCCTATACAAAATACTACATTTAAAAGGGGTGCCACTGTCTGAAAATTATCCACATTACTGAATCCAAAGACTAGGCACTTTACTGAATATTGTGAGCCCTGTTTATTAAACTTAAAGCTGTCTTCACTGTTACTTGTTCTCCCTCTGTTTCCTAGCTGTATTCATTTATTGCTTCCTCCTGTAGTTAGACTGTAAATTCCTTGGAGCAAAATAAATCACTGTGTTGGATACCTGTGTATAGCAAAACACTGCCCTGATCCCAGACTGGGGCTTCTTGTTATGATAACATCACAAATAAATAAACGGTTTGAAGTAACACAAGCTTCCTTTATTTTTATTTTGTCCATTTTGTGAATCGTCCACTGTCCAATTTAATCAGTCCCTTTCTGTGATCATTCTCCCCCTGCTTTTGCAGGGCTGTGATACAATAACTGGGAAGAGAAAAAATAAACTGGAGACATATATACTGTAAAGCCACCAAAACAGTCAGGGGAAAATTTAATGGATGGTGTTGATTTGAAGGTATTTTCCCTTATTTCATGAAAATTACATAATGTTGAGGGGATGGTGTACCTTTAAGCTTGCACTGCTGATTCAGACTGTCCTGTTACACTTGCCAAAAACCACAGAATAAATGTGCTCCTGAGTTAGGCTGACTTATGAGGATTCCCTGTGTAAGCTCTCATCTTGAACTAACACTCTGTAAAGTGCATTTACATTTTTGCTGCAAGACCAGTGATTTGAAAAATTATATATATAAACACCAGTATCCCAGACTACGTTTCTAAAACACAAAGATAATGCAACTCTGCTACTGGTGGACCATAAGTTTAATCAAAATGGGGTTGGTTTCATAATGAAAGTATTAGGGACATTTGCCTTTAAGAGCATGGAAAATGTCAATCAAACTAGTAGGGCAATGTCCTGTCCCATAAATTATTCCAGTAGCTGGCCCCAATGTGTTCATGCCTCTGACTCAGTGTATCTCAATTTGTGTAAGTCAGTCAAGTATAGGATTCCTCTCTTCCCTAACATCCAGGCTATAAACATTTGTAACCCCTTATATGAAGACCCAGTTGCTTTGAATTAAAAAGACACCAGCATTGTTCTATGCAAGCTGAAAGCTGTTTGTCAGATCCTTCTGATCTGAACAACTTCAGTACAATTTCACTTTAACTTGCATAAATAACTCCATGGTTTTATAGTGTATTGTCATTCTTGGGGTTATACCTAAGCAATACAAAAAAGATTAAGGCCCCACTGCACTCACTAAGCAGCATACAATAAATAACACTGTCCCAGAGAGCTTGAATTTTAGGACAGAAACAGAATATTCAAAAGGTCATTCCAAACGTACTTAACATTCCTAAATCCTGCTGTTTACATTGTGTCTGTACTTAAGCAATTTTTTTGTTAGGACTAAGCTGCAAGAACATATATCTTCCTGATAAAATGTGCATTTAAAAAGCTACTGTGTAGCCTGCCATTCTCATCACAGATAGACTTCATTTCAAACATTGTCCAGAAAGTCTGATTATACAGGTGTTAAGATGTTAATGTAAATAGAGTATCTTTTTTATCTAAAATCTGGCTTTTTTGGAAAATGTTGTTTAATTTAAGCCAACGAGTTTGTAATTAAAAACTCCTGTTTGGAATACAAAGCAAGAAGATCAAAATAAAAAAATCCCCCTCCCAAAACAAAAAAAGAACTGTTCATGCTACATCCAAGAGCTGCTTAGATACAGCAGACATTAGAAAAAGGATTGGGTCCTACAACTGCACAAAGCAGCAGAGAGTACTGTTTCCAGGCTGGGCTCTTCTGTTGTTGCAAATGGTTTCATTTTCTAAGCCAGACAGCTATTACCCAAAATCAGAACTATTAACTACACTTACTCTGAATGCTGCCCTTAGACTCACACCACACATCTGTGAAATTGGAAGTTAAAGATTCTGAGAAATTACATAAAATGTTCAACAATCCACAGTTCCAGCATTTTCATCTACCCCTAAATAAAAGAAGAGAAAAGTGCATCTGTAGAAGTGTATCCAATGCATTGGAGACAACCAACCTCAAAATCTGGAGCACATTTTTTTCTGAAAAATGGGTATTTTTAGCAAGTGCATAAGCAAATCCTATGGTACACTGAATTACACGTGAATCTCAAGCCAATTGAGTAAATACAAATTGTATCTGACTTTAAAAGGAATCATTGAGCTATCCTGGAACTATAGCCAATAGGTAACTGTCAAAAACACTGCGCAGCTTTTTAGCTATGCACAAGCTCCAAAGGCACAATGAAGCAATTCATGTACATAGCCTACAGACTATCTGATCAGATCTCAGAAGCTAGCAAGGGCTGGATTTGGCTAAGGTTCAAGAGTTAAAGCCCCCTAGGATGGCAATTTGATCTAGTAGCTGGTATTATTCCATCTACATCATTCAAACCCTAAGGCTGTTAGGAGAACTGTGTTGTTGGTGGGATGCCCTTCAGAGAAGAACATCCCAGCCCCTTGTGATTCTTAAGTACCTCCTAGCAGTTTTCACAAGAGGCATATTGTTTTACTTTTGTCAGGTCTAATTTCAAGGTAGGTAATTAAATAGCTTCTATTTTTTTTCTATTGGACAGAATTCCCTTTTTTCACTCCCTGCCTTGTGCAGCACGGCTGTGTTATTAAACAGCTGCCAAACAGTTAGAGGCAGTGAGTAGACAGATACAAAATAGTACTTATGTACACCAGTACCATTCATCTAAGGATGTTAAAGCACTCAGCAGACAAGCATTAACCAAGCCTCACCAAGATCCGATGAGGTAGGTAAGTGTTGGTATAGACAGCGTGCAGATGGGAAGTCCAAGAGATGTAAATTAAGAGATCTGCACAAACTCAGGCAAGGTCAAATTAAGGCCAGACTAGCAAGGGGCATAATCCTAGGAAGTGACAAAGACAGGCTCCAAAGAGCCACCATGTCCTTACCTCACTTTAGTACTGGTGAACCAAAGAGAACGGGAGAGACGGAGAATGGGAGGGAGGAGACAGGCAGTGGAAGACCCCCAGCAGCTAGAGTGGCTTCACTGGCACAGCTGGTATAAACACAGGGAGGTTTATTCCCCTCCCACCCCCAAGCTGTGAAGGAATTCAATCAAAATCTCTTTCCCTAACTGTTCAAAGGACAGCACAGCAATCTTCCACCCTATTTCAGTGCAGACCAAAATGTAACTCCCTGGTCTAATTCATGGCACTTTGAAGAAAGTGCCATGAGTTAAATCTGGGGGTTTTAACCCTTTTTAATCTAAGTACCCCCAGCGGCTGGACACTGAGCAGCAAGGGGAAGGAGTATGTGGCCATACACCAGGGGGCAGGGTTAGCGTGCAGTTAAATGCCAAGTGAGGAGTGGCACGCAGCTGGACACAGAGCAGGGAGGCAGGGATGGTACGCAGGCAAGCGGGGAAGGAGCATTGCCGCCTCCCAGGAGCAGGGCCGGGGCAGGGTGAAGGCAGCGGAGTCCCTCTGCAGGAGGATGGGGAAGCTCACTGAGCTGGTAGGTGGCAGCGGTGGCTGCTGCATGCGAGCTTCCCCATCCTACAGAGGAGTGCCACTCCCCTCGCCATGCCCTGGCCCTGCTCTTGGGATGCAACGGTGCTCTGTCCCCACCTGCTCACACATACCCCTAGGACCAGTCCAAGTACCCTCAGGGGTACATGTACCCCCCGCTGACAACCCCCAAGTTAAAGCAATCCTCCCAAGCCAACAGAAGTTAGCAATCAGGATTCAGACTGTTGTGGGATCAGGCCCTTTTAAAGCAGTCTGCAGCCATGCACTTGTGTTTGATCACAGCTATAGGCCACTTTCTCAGGTCAGGTCAGGCCCACATACGTCTGTGGTTCATCTGAGCTGAACATTATTTCACAATCTAGCCCAGAAGAAGCTAGTGCAAGAGCTAGGAATAGAAATCAGGTTCTAAAGGACTCAAAACTGGACATCTAAAAAATAGAGGTAGCCAATGAAGGGGAAATTTTGGGATATTATAAATTATTCTGGTGTAAATTACCATATTTATTGGACATGCAGATACTGAAAAACCATCGCCAGTATGACACAGATAAATAATGTGTCTAAAGACAGAAGCTCACTATAGAAGTTCTGTTTGAGTCACGAAGAAAGGTGCAAGATAGCAGTTGAATTTTCAGGATGATCAGCTCAACTAAATGCACGCTTTGCCTCCTTTAAAGCAACATTATTTAGCTCCTAAAATCGGATACGGCATTAATTACATGATTAGGAGGAGGGTTACGTGGATTAGGAGTACAGAGGAATTTAGTCTACCCTCAAGCTGCCTAAACGTAAGTCTTCCTTTTGATGATTTTTTAAACTTCCAATTGATTTCAAGGAATGCATTTGGAATCTACTTGAAAAACAAGAAGTCATTTATTTTCATCCTAATTCCAGCTACTTGGGAGGCTTGCAAACATCTGAAGGAAACATGGAATAAGTAGTTTTGTTAGCAACTGGGATTTCAGTGTTATTGATTATAAAAGCTAAGCTGTTTTTAACACAGAAGTTAACACCATGCAAGTCCTTCTTTTTTGTATAAACCTAAAAAAAAGTTGGAGGGATGCCTAAATGTTTTGTAAATTCTGTTACTTTTATACAGCCTAACAAATACCACAGGCATACATTTTACATACCCCTCAGCATAAGCCAATAGCTTATTCAGAAAATTCTTGCTCCTTTTCCCCATTAGGGGAGGTTGCACAGATTTTTTCGTCACATACTGCATGAACCAGGACCTACATGATCTAATTACTTGTTCAAGTAACCAAATTGATCCTGAAGGTCATTTATAGTATTTAAGTTTAAATGCCACTATATATAATGCAGAAGAGAGTTCTTGAAACATGAAACTTCCTTAAGAAAACTGAAGATCTTAACTATCCAAAAAATTCTGGCTAAAGAAACACAAAAGTAGTTTAGCCAGGCCTGGAAAATCTTATTACAGTTTGTTCTATTAAAATGAGTGTTTGTAAAGACAACAACCCCATTATGAAAAATAAAGTGGTTAATTAAAGGTAACAGAAAGCATATACAAAACAATTCTAAACTAGATTGAAACAGGATGCAGCCAACTTTAAATCTGCACAAAGTACCAATCAGCCCCACCAGTGCCATCCCCTGCATAATTAACACTTTATCGCTACATCTGAATACCAGATTTCAGTTACCTGGACCATACAAATCAAACATTTCCACAATACCTAGTAGAATCACAGAACACTACTCACTATATCAATCATTTGAAATAACAGATCTAAAGCTACCAGAGGGTTTCTCTCCTCATGCCTGCCATGATTTTCAGGCAAGCCAATAAATGGTTCCCATATCATGCATCTCAAACGTGGAATACATTAATCATTTTCAAAATATGCAGTTTTACTTGTTTATTCTGGTTATCCAGGTCCCCACAGACAGGGTCTGTTTAGTAGGGGGTAGGGGAAGCCCCTGAGACAGGAGCTTTCCCTCCTTGCAGCATAGCTCTGCCACCCCAGTCCCACCCCCACAGGGAGTGGGCCGGGGGGGTGGGGGGAGGAAGAATAGACCCCCGCTCCAGCCGTGGGCCCCCAGCCAGGGTCTGTACAGTGGCTGGGTGGAGAAAGCTCCCAAGGCAGGGGGCCCTGCCCCTCACACCAGCCTCCCACCTGCGAATGGACCCTCACTCCAGCCCCTCAACTCAGGTTTGCATAGAGAGCGAGGGGGAAGCCTCCGAGGTGGGGGGCTTTCTCCCCTGCAGTGTGGCTCTGCTATGCTGTAAATGCCCCAACCCCACCCCCTTGCCAGCCTCAGGGGCTTTCCCATCCCTCTCTGTGCATATAACCCAGCTAAGTGACTGGAGTGGGATTTCATTCCCCACTCCCATGTACTGGCAGGCAGGGGAGTTGGCAAGGGAACAGGGCTGGGGCATTTGCAACCAGACAGAGCTGAGAAGTGTGCACAAGCACCATCCTTGGCCAGTGCAAGCATCTGCCCGCCTTCGCCAGCTGATGAGAGAACGTGTATTCTGTTCGTTAACACTCCAAGCTACAGAGCTTAGAGAAAACTGTGTAGATTGAATCGATTCTGCCTCAGGCTTTTTGACTGCTGGTACTTAACCCAAAAGCTTAACCATTTATTTGTTTTTAAATGCATGCAAACTCAAAAAAAAGCAACCTAAACACACAATTTTCCCCTAAAATTTGTTTCAAAATTGGACAGGCACTTCTAAATTAAACAAACATTTGCATGCTTGTACAGGAAAGAACTATTGCAACTATCAGCCTGTACTTTATTCTGTAGCTTGTAAGTTTATAAATGAAGCTGCTGATCTGCTCTTAACCAATGCTTAGGGCATACAGTAAGAATGATGTTAGGAACCTACATTTAGAGTGGTGAAGGGGGAGTGAGATCATGTCAAAATAAAACTCTGAAAGGCTGAAAGAAAACCCTTTCCACATGATTGAATGAATCAATGGGAATGAAATAATAGGATTTGTCAGTTATTAAAAAAAAACAATTTTAAGTTAGAGCTCGAGAGAAAGCCAAGCAGGAGAAATGGAGGACCATTTCTAAAATGGTGATCCAGGTATCGTAAGAGGTCTGCTTGACCTGCTAAGGTATACCCTTAGTACCAAAGAGATACAGCTGCCATTCATGTTCAGGGGCAGAGAAAGTTACTTTGAGAGGCTTCGGTTTCTTAGTGCATACTCCTTTTGTAGAGAAGCACAGCTTATTCTAAACAAGTTTAATGAAGTAAAAGATGCCAGACTAACAGCAATGAGGACTTAGCTCTTTGGCTTTAGTTTTACAGTACATGCCACGTGGAGAAAAAGATGTGCAATTTTCCCTACAGTTCAGAAGCAGTGTAAAAGTAACCAAACAGGCAAGAGTGGTGTGTAGTTCTGTTGTGCTTAATGTCACCCTGCTGAAAACAGTTTTGTTTCATCTACCCAGATGCACACTTTCCAACAATACCTCAGAAAGGAAAAAGAAAATCTCTTGCTAGTAACAACGAATCGTCTCTTAATGTTAATGTAGCCAAAACATTCCAAGATCCATTAGAGAAATCCGGGATGCTAAACCTCATACCACATGTCTACCACATCTCAAGTCCACATACAAAAGCAAAGCGGTGGGGCATAGAACCCCCAAGTGTATACCCCGATTTGAATCAAAACTGCTTCAAAGTTAACAGCAACAGCACTACCAGTTAAAAGAGAACACCAATGCAATCACTTCTGTAATAGCCCTGAAGGTGCAGATATTTTTCCTATGCCTTGGCATGGAAGCTAAGCTAGCCAGAAGATACTTTTCAAACTACCACTGTAAAAACCAAGGAATCAGGCAGTATGCTACTTTCACAACTAACAACTTCTACCTCTTCAAGCTAATCCTATTCCAGCACCAGCAAAGTCTCATCATCACAGGCTGTCTGAAACACAGTACAGGCTGTTTGAAACACATAACTACTCGAGCTTGCGTATCTGAGGAAAGAAAGGAATCCAGAAATGGCTGGCTGCAGTTCTTTAGTAGGGGCCAACAAATTAGCCCCACACCTGCCTGTCAAACTCCACCATGAGCTGAGAGGGGTTTTGGGGTGTCATGCATATTTTCTAGTGCTTATTTCATTGATATGACATGTGAGATATCTTTGGAAAGCCAATGTTAGACTGTACAGGGTTCCCTTGCTCTATACAGGTTCTGTATATGCAAATTTGCTCTTATGTGAGGACTCTTTTTATACCAAAAAGTTGTTGTATGCAAGGTAAATTCATTCTTTTGTGACCAGTATGGTGGAAGCCCACAGTCAGCTGCTTTGTGTGGTGCATTGTGAGAGTGAAACACACTGAAATACAGTCTCCCGTGTGAATCTGTGCTCCTTGCCCGTTGTCTGCAACACACGTTTCTTAAGTTGCCATTCCCATTATGGCTTCTAAGCGTCCCACTAGCTTATCTCCTACCCCTCTCTCTGGTCCTGTACCTCCTACCAGCGATATGGACTGTGACAATGAAGACCCTTCACTACACTCTCTTCACACCAACTAAACATTCACCACATCCTGTGCTTGTGTGCACTGTCTGCTGTTGGTGAGTACCAAAATTATCTTGTAAAAGTGGTAGAAATGGGTCTGGGGATCAGTACAGTCCAGGTCTTGGAACATATCCCTATTTGTTACATTGTAAAGTGGATTCCCTTTATGCAAATTCAAGTTATGCACCATTTTCCAGGAACGCATGTACAGCATAAAGCAAGGGAAACCTGTATCTATTTCTGTTGCTTTTATCACTGTACGGGTTATGCTATCTGTATCTTTATAATGCTGGATATGGTTTAGTCAAGGAAAGTAAAAGTGAGCGAGTGCAACTGCTAAGTCCATCTTGCTATTGTGATACTAGGGCAAGAAGAACTGCCACATGCAGACATCGGCAAAAAGATCAACTAAGGCACTGTCTGCCTACGATGAGGAAATCAGCTCTCGTGGGCAAAGCCAGCGGATAACAATGGCCAGCCAGAGAAATGCCAGGAAAGATGTTTCTGGAGGAGTCTGGAGGCCCACGAGGAATTGAAACAATGCTGACTGGGAGAGGCGGGGGCATGCTGGCTTCGAGGTATTATAACAGGGGCAGGCAATTATATCCAGCAGAGGGTTGCTTACTAAGTTTTGGCAAGTCATCGAGGGCCACATGACAGGCAGCCAGGGGCCAATAAATATACATTTTCTAAATTTTTTTAGAGGCCCCACAGGCCGGATAGAATGGCCTGGCTGGCCACATCCGGCCCACGGGCCGCATTTTGCCCAACCCTGTATTATAAGGACTGTCTGTAAGGTGACCTTGCCCTTTGGATCCAGGTTTTGAGATAAAAGACCCCCAGCAACCAGGGCTGGCAGAATCAGCATGGAGGCTGATTTCTGATGATATCTGTAAGGTTTTCAGGAGGTCAGGAAGACTAGGGTATAGCCAGATGAGAGGGTAAGAAAGTTTACCTTTTTTTATTCTGACTCCAAGCCCATAGTCAGTATTGTATAATTCTGTCCTCCTATATAATAAATCCTTTTATTGTCTTGTTTCCTTACTGATTGCCTATGGCAGTGATATTCCTCAAAACTATAGGAAGAGGTTTGTGGGTCCTTACAACCAAAAGTATCAAGAAAAGTCAATACAGACTCAACGGGAGAGCAAACCTTGCTTCTCCCCATTTCTACTTTTTTGCTATCCTTTCACCTCACCAAAATAAAGATCTGCAAAGGTCCCTTCTCTTTTAGCCTACCTAGTACTTCTCAAGTGCCACAGCTCCCCAGAGGACCCAGAACTTTGTTTGAGGGTAAAAATGCATCAAATCAATCTAAGTCACTGCTTCTGTGAACAGGACCAAAACGTGCAAGACTTAACATAGTAGCCATAATGTAAACAGATAGAAGAGGTTTTTTATTGCAAGAAATAACAAACTGGGTACACATGCCAAATTATTTACATTAATTTGCATCTAACCGCCTTACACAGCAGACTGTAGAATCGCATTTCTCAGTAGCTTATGCATACTCACAGTCACATTTCATTCTATCTTATCATTTAATGCATGAAAATCATTTGTAGCTATCTTTTGCTATCCAACTAGGGCATAAATAACAAAGGACATGAGACCAGGATTAAATAGTTACACTGCCAATTCCTCAATGTCAGAAAGGCAGTTGCAGTTCTCTACATGCAAAAGAACTTCAAGAGTTGTCTGGGGAAAAAAATCTCTCTCCTCCAAGAGTCTCTCTATTTCCTTGCAGTCAGGTGCTGAGGCAGTACACAATTCCCTCTACCATCAGAAAAGGTTGCACCCTTTCATGGATATAATGTTCTGCTGTCAGCTGTAGAAACAGCTGTACTGCAAATTGATTAGCTTGTCCCCTTTGCCATCTTAAAAACTACTTTTCTTTCCCTGGATGGGGTCCCTCCAAAGAAAGGTTTAAAAAGACCTATTTAACCTCAACAGTAACATTTGTCCTGTTTTAGCAAACCACCTCTCATCTCAACTTTGTTCTTCCCATTATGGTAATAATTCACTTCTACTCACTAGTATTCTATAGGTATTGTGAGTGAATTATAACAATACAACTATACTATGTCTACTCTAAAAAAAGGATTTGCAAGAAGGCATTAGAATATAAAAAGGAATTAAAATGATTGCCTTTATTGGTCTCCTTATTTCATGGGATAGAAGGGCTATTGTTATGGTTAGCAATTCCTCCCTTCTCATTTTTCGTTCCAGTGGCTGCTCCAGTGGTATACGTGTCCCAGAGCAGATCTGGGGGCAAAGTGGCCAGACCCAAGGTCTGGAAAGAATTCTGAACAAAGAAAGCAAAAGCAGGGAAGATGCATGCAGAGATGTGAATACTGAGTCTGAATGATTGTAAATCTCAAGAAGCAAAAAAGACAGACAGACAAGGCAGGTTCAGGCAAGGGAAATGGAAGCCATGGAGGACAGAGAAACTGGAATGGGAAATCTAAAGTTAAACAAGGAAATCCTTAGTGATCATCTCAGCGATCAGGGGAAAAGGACTGTCGCTCTGTCACCTCAGGCCTGTGACCCCAATCCAGAGTTTAAATCATACTGAATTCCCTCATTGGGCTGCTCTGTATTTTTCTCATCCCTCATGCCATTCTGCTGCTCACAGGATCATAGAACAGAAAATTGGAACTCAAGCAAGACTTTTGATTAACTCTTAAAGTCACTTCTCTCCTTTGCATTTTTCTTGGTCGAGCACCTGCCTAGGCTTGGCAGCCTGCAATCCCCTTTTTATGTTAAATAAGGACATTTCTGGGAAAGGAAGCCTATCAGCAATTGGAAGAAAAAAAAATCAAACAGCCTATTCTTTGATCTTCATTCCACATCAAGTCCTCACCAGAACTAAAATAACATGACTGCTGAAGCTGGGCATGTAGTCTCTTTCAGCTGGTATATTGCTAAATCGGTTCCTGCTACAAAACACTATTGTCCCTTTTGACTCCGTGGTGCTGGATTATACTACTGTTTATATTATATATAAAACAATCTCTAAATTGATAACATTAAGACAAACAACAAATGTAATCCCACAGCCAAAGGCACAAGTGAAAATATTTCACAGCAGCACCACTTCTATCAATATGCCCACTCAAAAGGAACCACACTAGGTGCTCAGTGTCCAGAGTGATTGTCCTTGTACATAACATATACAGGTTATGCTACAATTAAAAATCTCTTTCTCCTCCTCTAGTGTTGCAACATTAGGTGTCAGCTCACCATAGGGATAGCAAAATGATTCCATTTCATGGTCCTGACCCAAAACCTCTACTTCATGGAGCTAACTTTTTTAGAAGTTGGGGGAGAGGTGCATGACTATCGTAACTAAACTCCATCTGATGCTAGTTTCAAATCTCAGACACTTCACACAAAGACCAAATGACAGAACATACTCAACTATCATGCCAGGGCTGTTTCAGCTATCTAGCAACTGTGTTTCTAAAGCTCTTGAACAATCCACTCTTGCTGGGCAAGAAGCCAGAGCTAAGCAGTCATCCTGGCCTCCATTTTAAGAAAACACCAAGAAAATAGCACAAAACTTTTCTACTTAGGGTCTCTACACCTGGTTATCAACACTGTATGAGAACACCTCGTATGTAAAACAGAGTGTCAAATGCTAAATAGCTTTCAAAACCCAGCTGTATGTTTTAAGTGCATATTATACTGCTTCTATCCTATGGTTTTAAGACACTATGATTTTGACACAGTCCATTTTTTCAGAAAAGCAACACAAAAAGTAAAAGAATGAGAGTGCTTGATGCTGTGAATGCTGCTCTAGTTAACAAAAGTATTATCAGAAAGGAAGCAGAAGTCCCTAAATGAAGCCATATCTTGGAATCATCTCATCTCCTTGAGGTTGTTCCATAAGAAAAAGCCATCAGCTGAAACTGTTCCATCCCCACTCTGTTTGCTCTAGGCTTTATGTCTGCGCTGTCCCAGAAGACTGAAACTGTCCCTATGTCTTGCAGATAATGAAGCAGTCACTGACACAGCAGGGACATAGTCCATTGCTTGTTTGAAGATTAGGGGCAAAGCCATCAACCGGCAGTGGAAGATGGCAATGGCATGGAGGTTGTGAATGGATCCAAAAAACAGCCTTGCATGCAAGCTGAAAATTGTGAGCTGTCTTTCACATGCAGCTTCAGGTTCAACAAATTACCATAAACCAGCGTTAAAGTGACAAATGCATGGCATGCCTATAATGCTCAACCCCAGGGAAGGCATGGAATTCCTAGCACCTCAAAGGTAGAAAAGGGATTTAGCCACAGACAAAACCTGGTCACTGAACATCTGCAATGGGCCAAACTGGATCCCATGACTTCCTGTCATTTTGAATGAGATTTGTACACTCCAGCAGATAAGAGGGATAGCATCCAGGATAAGTCTTCAAAGTGTTACCCTCTTCAAACTAGAATTAATTTGATCTGTCTGGGCTGAGCATCAGCCATCTCATCTCCAGCCAGAAACTAATCTCCTATAGGTACTGGGACATTTTACTCGTAGTAGGTGCATCACTAGAGGATAAGATGTGTTTCTAGATGTCAATCATATAATGTTGACAGCACAGCAGCTCACTCTTTCTCATCTGGTGGATATTGAAAATGTAGTCCCTGAGGCCCTTCAGTTTAAGGGCCTCAGGGGAAGAGGATCAGTTCCCCATCACTATTCAGAGTTCTGATGGGAAGGAAGGACTCATGCCCTTGAAGTGCTGCACCATCGACTCCTGTTATTACACACAGGTAGGCTAGCAGCATCTTGCAGAAAGATCTGGTAATAGAAGCCCAGAGATACAGACTGTATTTAGGGCTATAAGAAGGATTGTGTTCATGCTTTTCACTCAACTGAAGCCTTATTCTGAGGTATCCTGGAAGTTAAGACATGCTGTTGAAGCTTGCTATTTACTATTTTCTTAAATTATTTTATCAAGGAATGAGAAAAACAAATTTTGAGGGAGGATGTCACCAGGGAATGTGAACTCTACCTCTTCTTACATAATGCCAGAGGCCTCTTCTAATATCTTTCTGAAGTCTCTCAGGAGCCAGAAGTCAGGAAGTTTTGCCAAGGAGAGAGAGACAGACTCCTGTAGGTTTGTTATGCCATGTGCAAGGCAAAACCTATAACCAAAACAGGTTTGCTGTGCATTAGCCCCTCTGGAATCCAAATCAGTTCGCTCACTCAATAAATCAGTTATCTTGGTCATATAGGCCAAGCCCACAAAGCAAAATATGGTCAAAAGCAACCCAACCCTCCCGCTAACAGTGGAACTAAAGAAGAGTTCCTCTTACAAAATTACATTGGCTAAAACGTGTAACTCTTTTTGATGTGAAGAGAAATCATCACAAATATCAAAGGGGAAAATAGCCCCTATAAAGAATCATCAAAACCTTTTTGAAGGGTAAATAGTGTACTCCATAAACTTCCCACATTCCAGTCAGTTTCTGTGGTCAAAGAACTAAAGCGTGCTATTCAAGATGAATGAGTACTATCACATACCTTGTAAAACAAGTGGCTGAGCACAAGCTATCAATATTACAATATTTATGGTGGCATGATGCATATATTTATTAAATACTGTAACTTTGATATAGATTAAGCATATCACCCATGCTGTTTTCCTGGCAGTAACCCCTACAAAACTTGCCCAATCAACCAGTTTGCAGTGTCCTGTGGTTTTATGAAATGGAAAAATTCAATTCTACAATTCAAAGAATAATAGAGATGTTTAAAAATATGGAGGAAGTTATAACCTTCTCTAAAAGGATGGAGCTGCTGTTTTCCTTAGACAGACACATCTGCATAAGAGATCTGGCTTCATTTTTGGAAGTGTGATATGTACTTTTTTCTTTTTCTCCCTGAAAAATGACTTCACTGACCTTAGCTCTAAGGATGAAATACTAAAACTAAGATGATCATATATTTGTTTTTTCTGCAACTGGTGAATAAGAATTAAATGAAATTTAGATGCTGAAAATGACAAAAACAAAGCTAATCATGAAGTTACAGGAGCAGAATACAAAATATGGGAAATTAATGAGATGGGGAAATAATGAAACAAAATGAGTAATCACAAGAAAAACTGAAATACTCTGCACAGACAACTCTTATAAGTGTCATAAAAATCTGACTGTACACTGAAGTCATCATTTCTCCCAAAAGCACAATCAAATGTTGGAGTTACGTTAAACAAGGGACAGTTTAAGTATTTCTATTATAAGTATAATGCAAATGGATTTGAGAGGCTCCACATAAACCTCCAGCTTCACTACCACTACCAGAAAAACTTGGAAAAAATGGCCAAGTCATAAGACAGCAATGGACAGTAAGTCAAAAAACGGCTGCCTATTTTAAACAAGTTTGAAATAGAAAGGCACAGCCAGTGCCTTGATTTTGGGCAATATCACGGTTAGACACATGACTGGCAAGTGGATACATCAGGCATTTGTAAAAGGTGCTGCCTTTTTCTCCCGCTTCTTCTCTTTTTCCTCTAGGTTCTTTCAGCCCAGCTCCCCAAAAGGCCGGAAAAATATAGTTTACAGCATATGCAGTATACAAATTCATGGCATAGAAAATTCTGTTTTAATACAAAGCTCTTGTGCGTGGGTGTGCTTCTATAAAATAAAAGGCATTGTTACTCTGCCAGGTATGAATCCATATCCTGTGATGAAACCAGGACTTAAAATTCTGTTTTGACAGCTACTTGTACAGTTATTTTTCCACCAGAGATTTGATTTTTAAATGAGTGCTAGGTGTTTAGTGATATCATCAAAAGATGAATCAAAAATGACATTTGGAGAGAGAGTGAATTAACAGTTGTGAAAAAAGTTCCCTGCCTGAAATGCCTACTATCATATATTAGCCAGTCATTCCATCCCTTCTTCTAATTAGACAGTCACAGCTAAAAATCACATTGTATATGCCAATTAATCTTGCATGTGATGTGCTATTTTGGCATTTATTTTAATTACATGATTGAATTATAACTGAATACACTGAATAAAAGTGAGTTTCCAATTAATATTTATAAGTTTTCTCTGTATGATGTAAAAATGCCCTGTACAATAGCCATTCTAGGTTATAAAGGCCTACTGAAGAGTTCTTGACCAGGTAAGGATAGAAATCTAATAAATGTTACCCTTTTAGAGGTTAATTTACAGGAAGTCTCTTCGAACAATAGTACTCCTTTTCTCTATAAACACTTAAACTACGTAAATAAAGTACGCACTAAGAAAAGTGGATATGTGTAGGGAGAGTATGTTCTAACCTCCTCTGTATAATTAGAGGATTTGGGTTTCTTCCATGCAATTGACAGTAGCTCCTATTATTAATCACAAAGTCCCATTATTGCAGGGTGTCAAACAGAAGTTTGGAGAGTACTAAACAATATTATGCTATTAAAACACACCATACACCTGATTTACTAATGATTTCTGTTCTAGGAGAACATGCTATACACCTGATTTACTAAATTATTTCTATTCTGGGAGACTTTATTTTGCTTTTGATTAGCCGTAGCTGTGTGTCTTGGAGCCGAATCCCACACTTCTGCATGCAGTAGAAAACTACTGCTGACATAAAGGTTGTTTCCTGCAACTTTCTGGAGGCTTTTTCTCTTTTTGAAAAAGAACTACATCCCTGAAACATCCCTCCATCTCTCTTTTACACATTGACAGCATACCCTTGCTATAGCAAGGGCAATATTTGTGTTTTCATTTGCAGAGGTAAAATCACTAGAGTTAGAGAACAATAACCAGCAAGGATAAACAGGATTAAGTAACAGGTGTTTGACTACACATCCTTCTAAGTCAGGCACAGATTATGCCCAATACTGCTGGCAAAATGGCAACCTCCGTCAACACCTTGGCACAATTAAAAGTTATATTCCATGTAAATTAAACTGACATGCACAGGCACACACGCAAGCACACACCTGCACTCAATGCAGCAGCCGCGTTTGTATGAAAGAGCCCAGAAAGGTCTCCCAAGGTAGGCTTTCCATTGTTGAAAGCAAAAGAAAAAACTAAAAAGTTACATATTAGCTAATGAGATGCATCAGTGGCACACTCTGCACTGCATGGACACAATCCCAATACCGGTTAAAAGCTAGAGATCCTGCTCAGTTGGCAAGAAAGAGATGAGATGAACGAGAGAAAGAGACTTTGCTGAATTTAGCTTTAGTGATGAAATATTAAAACTAAGACGATCAGAATTAGTTTTTATACACACACGCACACAATACCTGCACACGCACACAATGTATGCACACATCCACAGAACACATGCACACGCAGTGTATGCACATGCACAATGTATGCACACATGCCCACTATATACACATGCACAATGTATGCAAACACGCCCACACCGCGTCTGCACAAGTACAATATGCACACATACAATGTAGGTAAACCTGCAAACGCAATGCATGCGCGCACACCGATTTAGACACACACGCAACACACACACACACACGTGCACGAGTGTGCCCGCGCCTGTGTGCGCACACCCACCCCTGTGCATGCGCACGTGTGCACAGATGCGCGCGCACACAGGCAGGTAGACACGCGTGTGTGCAGCTATACGCATGCATACGTGTATATGCACACACACGCGCGCGCGCGGCTGTGCGTGCCTGCGCCTCCGTGCCCGCACGCCCCGCTGCCCGGCCCCGGCCCGGTGCCGCCGAGCGGGCGGGGGGGCCGGGGCAGGGGCAGGGGCAGCGACTCGGACCCCGCGCAGGGAAGGTGGCTGCGTCTCCCCGCCCCCGCCGGGAAATGCCCCGAGCCCGCTGCCCTCCCCGGCTCCTGCAGCGCCGCCAACGCCGCCGCCTACCTGTGCCCTGCGCCTGCTCCCGCTCCGGCCGCGCGTGTGCGTGTGCGTGTGTGCAGGGCGCTCACCAGGAAACGGCGCTGCTGTGTGTGCACCGCATCCCCCCGCCTCCTCTGCCCGCGCCGCACCGCGCTGCCTCGGCCGGCCCCGCCGCTGCCGCCCCCCGCCCGCGCCTTACATCAGCGGCCGCCGGCGGGAGGAGCAGGGCAGCGCCCCCCGCCCCTCGGCGAGGGCTGCCGGGCGGAGCTCCGCGCCTCGCCTCGCCTGGCCTCCCGCTCCCGCCTGCGCCCAGCCCTGCCGCCCGGCCTCCCCTCAGACCCGCACACAAAGACACAGGCACATACACACGCGCTCACACGCCACAGGGAGACACAGCTGAGACCCACGCACCCATGTAGAGGGAGACAGCTGAGACGCACACGGTCTCACACAGCGAGCAAGAGACGCACAGCTGAGAGGCACCGACGCAGAGGGAGACACACAGACAGTCTCGCGCACCACAGAGAGACACACAGCTGAGGCGCGCTCACAGGGAGAGGGACGCACAGAAAGGGACACACATAGAGACAGGCACAGACACACTGAGAGAGACGGACAGACACAGACTTACACACGCGGAAAGAGAGACACACAGCTGAGACACCGGCACCTGCACATACCAAGAGAGATACACGGGCACACACCAAGACACCACACACATGCATACACACAGAGTCACGCCAAGAGGGAGACACAGGCACACAAAGACAGAGAGACACAAACACAATCACACAGAGACACACACAGAGGGAAGGGTCATAGCAGAAGCTCTGCCAGGCCAGGCGCTAAGCACTACAGGGCAGGCAGGGTTTCTTCCCACACCCCAAACCCACACGTGACAAGTGTGCCTGCTGCCTGTGTGCCTTGCCTATGGCAAAGGCAGCTGCCCCCTAAAAGCACGTGGAGGGATGGGGCAGGTGTGCTTTAGAGGGGAGAGTCCAGCATGGTGGCCAGCTGTAGACAGTGATTGCTTTCTGTATCAATATTTGGGCACTGCCAAGCGTGTGTGTTTACTATATATGCCTGCCTATGTGTGAGAGACGAGTCTGACTCAGGTGCTTATGAGTCACCGGTGCTTGGGGGTTCCACATTGCCTTTCTTTTCTGTGCCACCCAAACCATGCCTCAGAGCCCACTGATTTGTTGCCGTTTAGCTACACCGCTGGTACAGCAGGCCCCAGTTTGAGTTCACCCAGCTGAAAACATGGTGCAGCCAGCCACACAGAAGGAAAGGCCTCTGGTGCTTAAACCAATGGGCAAAAAAGGAAGAGAAGCAGGCAAGATGCTTTATCTGAGTCTGACAAAATGAAAACAAATGTTATCTAAAGGTATAGATTCCTAATGCCGACGCAAAAGGAAATTATATGAATACTCAAATTCAAGATGATAACGAGGAGAACGTTTTTGGGGGGGCAATAATGACTATAGTCACAAGTTTGACTTTGGATCAGTGATTCCCAACTGGGATCTGTGGTGGTACCCTCAGGGGCCTTGAGATCCTTTCCAGGGTGCCCCAGGGATGCCGCACAATGGTGGTACTGTTAGGGGGAAAAACATGATTCACAAGATAAACCCAGAGATTGCAAATAGGAATTTGTAGTGTCAAAAAAAAACCCCAAAACAAAACATTGTGACTCATTGAGGTCTGAGTTATTTGCAACAGAAGAATTGCCCTATTATTTTTCTGTAGTCAAAAAAAGGAGTGAAAGCTAAGAGCTGGGATTGTTTGAGGGGTGCCTCAAGTCTAGGAAGAGGTGCCTGGAGTCCAGAAATGATGAAAATCATTGCCTTAGATACTGGAAATGTAAGCCTCCCCATATAATCGTAATCTATCTGCACTCCACAGTACAGTTCTTCACAGCACCATCAACCCCCGTGTCCCGCTGTTTCTTACTTTGAAACCAATTCCACAATATTTTGCAAGCTAAAGCATGGTGGGTCATGGATCCACAGGGAGATAACAACCAGAGTACTGTGGGATGTTAAACTGTAGCAAAAACCCAGGCAGAAAAAGTAAGAGTGGGTGAGAGGAGGTGTGGATTGCAAACTCTGCCCCCTCCCCCACAAGTAAATTGGAGTTAACCCCTAAAATCCAAGGCTATTTTCACAACAGCAAAACTATTTTTATTACAGTTATTCTTTTCTGCAGTAAATGGGGACAATCAATCATTTATGACATGCCAGGAGGGAGATGAGAGAATAAGAAAAACAGCAAGAGTAAATAAGAGAAATAAAGGATACACTGTGGAGTGCAGTATGGGAAATTCTGTACAAATCTTAATTACTGTAGCTTGCAGTCAGATAGTAGCTGTAGGGCAACTAGAGATAGCTAGATGAGATGCAGAGAAAAACAGAAAGAATTCCATGCTGTTTGTTGACAGTGAGCTCAAGGGAGGCCCAAGACTGGAAGAGCAAAATGTACTATAGTTCATTCCAAATAGTACTGTAACTTAATGCATAATAGAGGTTATCCTGCCAAGGAAGTGGCTGCTGCATACAATACAAGCTGGAGTTTGTGTTGCCTCACCCTTTAGTGCCCATGCATACCCTATTTATTTTTAAATACTGCTTAGAAGAGAGATGTTACATAAATCCTTAACAGCGCAACACATCCGAGTAACCTGGTAGCCTTTTCCCTAGAGATTCCAGAGCAGGTTTTGCCTAAACAAAGAGCTAACTGCTTGGTAGGAGTTATGCAAATACGTACACACAAACTGGTATATGAAATGCTTAATGGTAGAAAGAGGGGAAGGGATGTACTTTCTATACTAACTGATTCAGACAGAAGCTTTTGTTATTTGTGGAGACCGCATTATTTGTGAGCGGCAATAAAAGCAATTGCACGTTGTCACACCCAAGTATTTGTTTTTATGCCACAAGTCTGGAGAGCATTCTAAAGACTGTTAGCAAAGGAAACAAGACTGCAAGACATGTCCCCCTCTTCCATCTTTCTTATTTTGAACCTGTGACCTCCATTGCTTCCCTGGTCCTTGTTTCTGTTGCCTCAAGTTATCAGTTGCGCTGTACTTCTGGCCCTGCTCCTTTAACAGGGACAGCATTACGGTGGGGTAAACATAACAGCCTAGATCAGGGGTTTTCAACCTTTTTGAAACAGTGTACCCCCGGTGGCTGGTGAGAAGGCAGAAGTCCCCCGGCGGCCAGACGAATGGGGGGCAGGGAGGGGGAAAAGGGTCCCCAAGCAACCGATTGGAGACCAGTGGGGGAGTCCTCCAGCAGCCAATCGATGAGAGGGGAGGGGGGCTGATCGACTACTGGGGTGGAGGTCCCCCATGGTCGAGCAACAAGTGTGCCAGCAGTACAGTAGTGGCAAAAGTGCCAGCAGTGTGCTGGTGGAAGTGCCAGTGATGGAAGTGCCAGCAGTGCGGCAGAAGTGCCAGTGGTGGCACCCACTGCCAAGTACCCCCTGAAGCCATCCCGGTACCCCCAGGGGTATGCGTACCCCTGGTTGAAAACCCCTGACCTAGATCAATGATCCAGCCCTAGTCAAAGTGAGTCAACCTCCCCAACCAGAATTAAGGCTACAATAGATCGGTCTGGAAGGGACCACCCAGGTCATTAAGTCGAGTCCCCCGAGCTCAGAGGCAGCCATGTATTTGGAGTTAAGTCCACTATAAACGTAGGATTTTCAGAACAAAAACATAACCCTCAGGCTCAAAGAACTAAAATGTGTTACTGGGCTTCAGAAGGCTCTTAAAATAATTGTTGAAGGCTCTTAAAATACCAAACGTGTAAATAATATACATATATACACACACACATGCCTGGTATCACACACAACTGCTCTAGCTTATGCTGCCTGGAATGGTATTGTAACGACAGTTCTCAAAGTCATGGAAAATGACAGCACATTGCCCTGTGGCTTGGCTCTTGACAGAGCTCATCCCAGATGCCCCCCATAGGCTCCCTCCAAAGCACAAGCTGATTTTGTAGACTGAAGACCAGGCTTACTGTCTTTATTATAAAAGCCCTTAAAAAACGATACTAAAATATGACTTTAAATGTGTGTGTAACTGTTCACATGCAATAAAATGACTAGTGGACTCTTAAAGCCAGGAAAAGTACGGTTCCTTTGGAGAGAGGCTTTGTGGGAGTTTATACACATGCTCTGAGGTGAGCGGTGGGGTGTTTTAATTAGGGTGGCTCTCAGAGCATTGGAGCAGTCACTCAGCATGCATGCAGCTGCCTTCTTTGTTCTTTTATAGACTTTTACCCTCCAGCTTCCCCTCGGTCGCCTGACGTCTCTTATAGTATGGAAGGGCCATCTTCAAAAGACTGATTCCATAGAGTGTGGCACTGGAAGACAATTAAAGTGTCAGCTCTAACAGTAAGTGGACTTAAAAGATGTTCATAACACTGAGGAAACCAAGGTTGTGTTAAGGATCTGGAATGCCACGCCTAACTTTAAGTGAGGGGTCAGTCACATCATGAAGATAAGTCACTGTCCCCCAAGTACAACGATGACACCACTTCCTACTTACATCCTGGGAATTCCAAACTCAACCCAACTGGCTGGGGTAGCTTCACTGATACTTCCCCACTGACGTCCTCCTCAGGTATTCAGCAGTTCTTGGCACTGTGAGCTGAGGAACGACCACACATGGAGTGAATTGATTGGGCAGGGAGCATGCAATGCCTGGGATCTTATCTCCCACGGACTTGCTTTTAGACTGTGAAGTCAATGCAGCTCCCCTCTGTGCCTCAGTTTGTCCATTTATAAAGTCAGAGCACTTTGTTAGCTCAGAGGAAAGTGCTGTATAAATGCGCTGAACTAAAAGACCTGGATCCATTACCCAAACAGAAAGAAGCTTTTCATTCCCACTGCCACCGCATTTGTAAAATGCCACCCAGCAGAACTGTTCCAAATGGTGAATAGTTTGGTTAATCTAGGCTTTCTCGACCAAGAAATCAAGTACTTTTCTATGGTCTATGGTAATGAATTCGCTCCTTATTTTGTAAGAACAAAACCGTAAAAAACAAACAGAAAAATCACTTCTATCCAGTATGGTTTGTTGACTCTACAGCACAAGACAGTGTCTGAGTCTGCGGTTGGGAAGCCTCTGTCTTTGCAGTAGATTGGTTTCAATTACTGTCACCCACTGATGCAGAGGATGTGCTCGAGGGAATGCAGGCCGCCAGCTGTAAACTGGACTTGTGACCATCCTGGCTTGTAAAAAAGTGGAAGAAGCTTGGAGCCATTGCTGGCAGGGTTGTTAATACCTCCCTTCAGGCAGGAAGGGTGCCAGACATTCTTAAGTCTGTAATTGTCTGGCACCTAGCTAAGAAACTATTGCTTGATGCCGACTTTTCAGACAGCTATCACCCCACTCAAAACTCCCCTTTTGGAGGAAGGTCATTGAGAACAGGTGGTCACCCAACAGCTTCAAGGAACCTGGGTGCCCCTGCTTTCCCATACCCTTGTTATTCTGGTTTTCTTCCTGGAGATGGCATAGAGACTGTGTGTGGCTTTGGTTGATGATCACTTGGTGATCCCAGGAAATTGTGCCCTGCGGATCTTTTTGGATCTGTCAGTGTCCTTTGATACAGCTGACTAGGAGGTGCTGATAAAGCATTTACATGACCTGGTGGGTATTCATGGGACTGCTCTATATTGGTTCCATGCTTTCCTAGCAATGTGGTCCCAGAGGGTGATGATGGATAAGAGTTCATTATCATTCCTCCTACCCAAGATGGCTTCACTACCCAAGCGCTCCATATAAATGGGTGAGCTACAATTCTGTGGTCTCAGTAGGAAATAACTCAATCTGAGGCGCATTTAAATCAAAAAGAAAAAAAAATTTTGAGAACATAACCTGAAGTTTTTAATAAAAGAATCCTTTCCCTTTTATGGCACAACTCATTGGAGAATGCTTGTGTACTTTACCATCACTGAACACATTACTCCTCACAACACTCCCAAGAATGAGTTTAATTTTCCCCATTTTATTTATGGGTAGCTTGAGGCAAATGGAAGTTAGGGCAACATTTTCCTGACCTAGTAGGTGAGCAATGGCTCAGAAACAAAAGTCCTTAGTGTCTATAAGCTGGATAAGCAAAGACCTGTGGGACTTCAGATCTAAATTAATTTCTCAACATCATGCCAGAAATCTCTAGGATTCCTGGCCCATAGTAGCACTGTCAGGTACAATGAAATCCTTTCAAGGGTGCCATGGGATGCCATGCAATGTTAGCGCTGTTGTGTGTGTAAACAGGATTCATAAGTTAACTGAAGAGATTCCAAATAGTAATCCATAATGTCAAAAACATTCTGACCGGTTGTTATCTGAGTTCTTGGCAACGATGGTTGGGTCAATTATTATTCTGTAGTAAAAAAATGAGTGAAAACTAAGAGCTGGCATTTTTTGAGGGACAGTTCGTGTCTGAGAAGGTTAAGAATCACTGCTCTAGAGCAATCCAGGTTATACTGCCATCTGGTTATACAACCGCAGCTGGCATAGGCATAGCTCTGCTGGACAGTTTACACCAGCTGATGATTCAGCCACAGATCTCCAAGTCCTAGGCAATTCTAGTCCATATGTTAGACAATTACCTCTCAAAATATGTTAAGAGAATATCAAGGTTGCAAGGTCAAGCCCTCAGAAGTTAGGCAGTACCAGAATTAACACTCCCTGTACAACTTTAAAATGTGTTCCTCTTGTGGCTTTATATAATGATGTTTTTGCTCAGCTGCAAGTGATAAGTTCTCGATACCTGCTAGGATGGAGCCAAGTTTTCCTGGGTCCCGCAGCTGTGGCTCAAAACATAAGACATTCTCTTCTTTCAGCCACTAGCCTCACTCAGCATCTACCCCATGCACTGCATCAAACAGTGTTACACATACTGTTAACAATACAATGATTGAGACTATAGGTGAAACCCTGGATCATGAAGTTTATGGCTAAGCGCCCATTGGCTTAAATAGACCCTTTATCCTATTTATTTCATCCTTTATAAACTCCTGAAAATCACAATCATACTCTAACCTCAACGGCAAATTCAAAGTCTCATGGGTGCAAATAAATGTCTGGGGCAGGGGAGAGGAATATAATCATTTAGAAGAATAGCTTAGAAGAATATAATAACTTCATTTTATACTAACTTCATTTCTTGGAAACAGATGAACCATTTTGTTGCAAATCAAGGCAGACAAGCTGGGAATATTTCAGTCCAGATGGTGAAAGTTTGGTAATATGTTGAAATATTTATAACAAGGTGCATTAGACAGTTTTAACTGTTGGTGTCCCCAGCACCTCTTGGAATGCTTGTCTGAACACATTTTATGGTTAAAGAGCATGAAATACAATGTGAAAGAATCCTTCTTGGAGCTGCCACTTCCCCCAGAGGGGACACACAATATCTTGCTCTTTTCACAGAAGCTGCATAATTAGCTCTGCAGTAAGACATTGCCTTCTACATGTGCAGTGCTATTAGGATGGAGTAAACTAACTCCATTGCAGCAATGCACACGTAAACGCTGATGGGGCTGACTGGGGCACAAGGGTGCTTCAGTGTGGGGGCTGCCTGTCAGTTAGCCTTGCACTGCAGCACCCTCGTGTCCCAGCCAGCCCCTCCACAGCACATTGAGCTGGGTCGGAGCATGTCCAGGCTGGCAGGCTGACCCCCTGGGGCCCCTGCCAGACAGGGCTGCTCCAACCTGGATCAGTAGCTGTGGTCCTAGGCACATGTGTAAACACGATGCCCAGGAGCAATGAATTCTAGTGCAATCTGTCAGAGTTAATTGCTTTGCCTTACCAGCATGTGTAGATGTGCTCTGTGTAAGTTATAGTTGTTTTGCACTAAGGATCCATATTGCATCAAACGCTGTCTTGAACAAGGTAGGTCTTATTAAAGTTAGATCCAGGGCAAGCCAGGGCAATCTACCAATATGATTTTTTGATCAATTATAATATTCTCTCAACAGCTGATTCGGACAGGTTGGCAGGCTCATCCTAAAAAGTGCCAAGAAGCTACACATGCACACACGCACATATAAATCTCAACTTAGGAGGGGATGGTGTAGAAAGTGTTACCTGTTTCCCTAAGCAAACACATTCTTCTTATAAGCATGAGAAGCATTCTTCTTCACCACTTCTGAATTTTTTACCAGTAGCAAATCGTATTGAGCATTAGAACTAAATTCTTTATCAAAAGCCTGGATTCAGATAATAAAGACATTTCCGGACTGGAAATGACAACTACATGTTTCAGAGAAAGCATAAGTCCTATGACTTCAATACAACTGAAGTATGTGGTAAAAGAAAGCACCTTGTTGAAGAGCTTTTCTGAAAGGAGCTCCTAATAAGGATATAAAACTATAGCAAAAGGCCAAGCCAAAAGGATTCTGGAAACAATTATTGGCAGAAAGGGAGAATTCCAAAGGCTCAAACAGCAGTTTAGTGCCTATCTCAAAGTCAACATGATATGAATTGGGTACCTAACTACTATTTGTGCCTTTAAAATTCTCCAGAGACTTTGCAATGGAGCAGATACAGTATATTACTGATAATGCTATTAAGGCAGAGCCTGGGATTAGTTGCCACAAACAGGCTACTGAGCACCTGAATTCACTTGTGCTTTTTCACCGCAATTTGGTGATTAACTGAATTCATTAGCTATGACTACAGAATACAATGAGCATGTAAATCACATTCAAATTTGTACAAGTATCTAAGCTGTATGAATGCATTTGGAGTTCATAGTATCATAGTATCTAGGGTCAGAAGGGGCCTAGAGCAGGCCATCTAGTCTGACCCCCTGCCAATGGCAGGAATGAGTGCCAGGGTCACAGGAC
>JAGPOW010003648.1:101769738-101876948 GCA_030014935.1 Caiman crocodilus
CCGCCTCTCTTCCTGCCTCGGGGCCGTCCCCACTCCAGAAACTTCTGGAACTGCAGCACTATTCCCCTTCTCCGAAGGCACCACTTTGCCTCTTCGGCCCACCATAGCCCAATCCCCGATCTCCTCCTCCGTCACACCCTTGGTTATCTCACCAATGGCTGTCTTCGTGTTGGAATTCAAGACCTTGGAAGATTCACTCGCTGATCCATACTGCTTCAGAATCATAGCTCGCCGGCGCGCTGCTTCATCCCTCAAAGCCCACACCACTTTCCGCTCCACTTCCCCCATTGCTCTGCTCAAGCAAGAGTGGGAGGGCTCAATAACACCCTGGGACAACCTCCTGCTGGATCAAGGTAGCTCCCCTGCCTGCCGATTTCTTGCCCCTGGGGCAGGGGGCTGGACATGATGATCTTTCGAGGTCCCTTCTAGCCCTAGTGTCAATGAATCTATAAACTATCCCTAAGCAAGTCAACTACCTGCTTGTTAGCTACCCCCCCCCCCCCCGCTAGTACCACAAGATCCTTTCCAGGCCTCTTACCATCTCCTCTTATTTCTGCTGGTCAGGAAAGGGCAACAAATCTGTGAAGGAGTAGGTTTGCACTGGTGGTGCAAATGGCGTTGCAGCCACAGGAGTCAGATGCATACCATCTTTCTGATTTCACCAACCACTGCAGTGAACAGGGTGTTACAACACATGCCAAATCACCTGGACTAAGTAGGGCAGTAGGGGGTGCCAGTAAGCAACTTCCAGCAAAAGTAGCCAAATGAATTGCTGGTGTAACTCCACCAATTACAGAAGAGTTACTTCAAGGATGAATCTGGCTCAAAGGGGCAGCAAGAGGACAGGCAGTCAAAATACCAGAACCTACATTCAGCCTCTCTTGCCCCCAGATTTGGGCTAACAAGCAGGTAGTTGACTTGCTAAGGGATAGTTTATAGATTCATTGACATTAGGGCTAGAAGGGACCTCGAAAGATCATCGCATCCAGCCCCCTGCCCCAGGGGCAGGAAATCGGCAGGGATCATAGGATCCCAGCAAGATAAACATCCAAATGTCTCTTGAAGGCATTCAAGATGCATGTACATGTACATGTACGTTCAAGATGACTGTACTTGCACAGTGACTAATTATACAGAGGGACAATTTATTCTTTATGCATTTATCTTGTACCCTACAGCACTGCAACAGTTATGCAGATGAATGCCATATAAAATTCTTGTTGCATTTATCTTAAATGGATCCTTTTGACCATAAAAAAAACTTCACAATTTGAAAATATGAAGCTATCATGGGACTAGATCTCAAGGATCATTAGTGAACTGAAAGATGCAGAGGAGGTTATTTGTGTTTCAAGTCATCCATTTGAGTAATCTAGTTGCAAAAAAGAAAAAAAGTGTGCTAAAAAAAAGATATTTATGTTAATAAATTGATCTTGAACTTTCTGAAGATATTTCACAACAAGAACAGTTATAGTGTTTGATAGTGAGGCTACCCCAATACATGGCCCATAATATAAGTGACTTGTTATTTCTTCTTAATGTCCTGCAGACAATGGTTGACTGATGGCAGTCTCCTGCTCACTGGTGCTAATTGGTGGCTATGCCTTCTACATTTGGACCCACTATTGTTGAACTCAAGTATTTTAAAAAGAAAAAATACTAGTGGAATTTCCTCCTGACCCCAAAAAGATTGACTTTAATAATCAGAGAAGTAAAAATTTAAAAAATGACTATGTTTCATGTGTTTATCATGTGCATTCAAGTTGCAGGCTTTTCTGCACAACTCTGAAAGCTACAATTTTTTTAAAAAGAGACATGAGATCCACAAGTAATTTCCTGGTTCCAGCATTTTCTGTTTTCAGAAAATTTCTACCAAATAACATGAAATTTGAATCATAGGTGTTGGCAACCTTACAGCCACTGGCAAAATGCATAGTATTATAAAATTTATTTGTAAGTACTTTCCAACTAACATTAACCAGAACAGCTAAGGGTAACTCTGCTGCAGGGTAGCCAAACCAAAAATTTTCGTTTACTAGCTATCTGCAGACTTATTACTGAAGGCTAAAGTTTTTTAGTGACATGTTTTACATCTTGTAAATGTAACCATTCTGCTAGACCTTGGATGGGAAAAACAAGGAACAGGATAGGGGTTCTAAATCTGGCTTGAGCCCTTTCCCAGAATAAAGTCTTACTTGATTGCAGCAGTTGTTTTACACTATACTGCTTCCATCCCAGAGATTACCCGCTTACCCTCATCTAATACTCCAAACCACACTTCCCCAACCACACTCTGCACCAGGCCATCCCCAATCTTACCTCTGCCAGCCATGTTTTCCCCCACGCCAGCACAGACCTCCACCCATGACCTCTCCTCCTTCCACCCTGAAGCTATGTCCCAATGGCACCACCCCACTCCCTGTCTCATCTGGTACCTCAGAATGCCTCGAGTGCACAGCCCTGCTTACCTTTGAGATGACCAGCCATTGCAGACAGAAATGCCCAAGACTGTGGCAGCATGTGGCTGGGGAACAGGAGACTACAGAGGGTTCCCATGGGCCACAAAGCCCTGACAGACAGCAACCTGCACGGCATCAAGATGCATTCCCACTCAGCTACAAGGGGGCACTCCTTTGCTCTATCAACATTTGCATCCAGAATCAATCAAGCTCATGGTTTCTTAGTATTTTATGGACATCTCAACATTTTTTACAGACTCTATGGATGAGAGTTTTGAGCCTTTTTTAATGAGCTGTCCAAAAATTATAGATAGTTGACAACCCTGCTCTGCTTCTACTCCTTTCTTCTAGCAGAAGCAAGCAATGAGTCACCAGTCAGAGAAGATTTTATTCTATTTGGGAAGTAGCTGGTGAGGGATACATTAGAAACATGGTCTCTGGTAGGGTGGCCATTGGTCCTGTTTTATATCAGATCATCCTGTTTTTAAATCCTTTGCCCCCTGACCATTTCTAAATGAGGAACAGACTGTAAAAAGTCTTGCTTTTCAGTTAATTAGTGGAAATACATGTCATTCACTTCATAGATTCACAGATTCATAGAAGCTAGGGTTAGAAATGACTTCAACAGATCATTGAGTCCAACCCCCTGCCTGGGAAGGAAAGAGTGACCCTTGCCAGTTACCTATCCAGCCTTCTCTTAAAGACCTCCAAGGTAGGGGAGAGCACCACCTCCTTTGGAAGCCCATTCCAAATTTTGGCCACCCTTACCATGAAGAAGTTTTTTCTGATACCTGTCTTAAATCTGCTCTCTGTCAGTTTGTGACCATTGTTCCTCATTTCCTCAAGAGGTGCCCTGGTGAACAGAGCATCTCTGATCCCTTGCTGCGTCCCCCTAATAAATTTATAAGCAGCCACATGATCACCTCTCAGCCTTTTCTTGAGGAGGCTGAAGAAGTCAATGTCCCTCAGTCTCTCCTCACAGGGCTTGTCCTGTAAGCCCCTTATCATAAAAGTGGCCCTCCTCTGGATCCTCTTGAGTCTATCAATATCCTTCTTGAAGTATGGCGTCCAAAACTGGATGCAGACTCCAACTGCAGTCTGACCAATGCCTCATAGGGTGGAAGTATCATCTCCTTGGTTTTAATTGTCATGCATTGCTGATGCATTTGTTCTCATAATTCTATTGGCTATGCCTAGAGGTAGGATGGTGCAAAGCCAGGAGGAGCAGGTTTCCCAGCCAGAGAGGGAGTAGCCTTTTTGTGGTGGCCCACCCCCTTGCTGCTGATTGGTTAAGGAGGTGGCGGTCCCACTCCTTGCCACTGATTGGCTGAGGTAGCCTGCCCCTCACCAAGGAGATGTCCTATATTCTGGAGATGCATCAGTGGCCACCCTAGTCTCTCAGCCCGAGATAAGTGAAGTGTTTTAACACAGATGGGGAGGTTTTGTTGAGCCCCACTGAGTGTTTGGACTCATAGCCCATGAAGTATAATCTTTCTGGACTTCAGGAAGGCCTTCGACATGGTCTCTCACCCCATTCTTAGTAAGAAACTAGGAGACAGTGGTGTTGATGTCTACACTGTCAGATGGGTCCTAACTGGCTGGCGGGCCGCCCCCAGAGGGTGGTGGTGGATGGGTCTTATTCGACTTGGAGGGATGTGGGCAGTGGAGTTCCCCAGGGCTTGGTCCTTGGACCCATGCTATTCAACATCTTCATCAGTGACTTGGGCGAGGGGGTAGAAAGCACCCTGTTCAAGTTTGCAGATGACAGTAAGATGTGGGGGGATGTGGGCATGATAGTAGGAAGGAACAGGCTGCAAGCAGATCTAGACAGTTTACAAGTGTGGGCCAATGAGGACAGGATGGGATTCAACACTGACAAGTGCAGGGTAGTGTACCTGGGGAGGAAGAACCAGCGGCACACCTACAGGTTGGGGAACTCCCTTCTCGCCAGTGTTGAGACAGAAATTGATGCCACAAAGAACATAGGCCGACAAAGTGGGGATGTGGTCTGGAAGGCCAACCATACCTTGTCGTGCATCTCAAGGAAGGTCCAAGGAGGTGATCCTTCCCCTCTATGCGACACTGCTCAGGCCACAGCTGGAGTACTGCATCCAGTTCTGGGTGCTGCACTTCAGGAGAGATGTGGACAACATGGAGAGGGTCCAAAGGAGGGTCACCCACATGATCAGGGGTCATCAGGGCAGGCCGTATGAGGAGAGGCTGAGGGACCTGAACCTGTTCAGTCTCCAAAAGAGAAGGCTGAGAGGGGATCTAGTGGCAGTCTACAAATTAGTCAAGGGGGACCATCAGGCATTGGGAGAGTCCCTGTTCCCCTGAGTACTCCTGGGAGTTACAAGAAACAATGGACACAAGCTAGCAGAGGATAGTTTCAGGCTAGCCATCAGGAAGCGCTACTTCACTGTCAGGGTGGCTAGGACCCAGAACCAACTTCCAAAAGAAGTGGTGCTGGCTCCTACCCTGGGGGTCTTTAAAAAAAGGCTGGACAAACATCTGGCCAGGGTCATTTGACCCCAGTACTCTTTCCTGCCACGGCAGGGGGTCGGACTAAATGATCTCCTCAGGTCCCTTCTGACCCTACCAACTATGAAACTATGAAGTACCTATAGCATTTGGTATATCAGGAACTGTTTCTCCAAAACAGCTTGGTGCCACAGCACTCCAGAAACCCCATAAGGCAACCAAGATTACAGTAATAATGAGGGATTTACTAATGTGATTGAAAACACAACTTTGAGCTTAGTAAAAATAAGGAGAGTCATATATAAAAACATACTTGATGGCTATGATTAACCATAAAATCCCTCAAGGATTAGCTAACATATATTTTCTACCATGTTACCTTTTTCCAGTACAGACAAGCTCGTGAAGGGAAAACCCAGCAGGGGAATCCAGTGGTAATGCAGACTTCCCCATACAGTTAGGGGTATCCCATTCATTTACAGCAGGACTGCAGGATTCCATTTACTTATAGCGACATATCTTCTACAAATTTCATTTTCAAACAATATCCTTTATCAAGCTCAAGCCATCCTTCTTCAATACTCCTGTTCTACAGTCAACATTTCTGATTAGATCATGCAAGCCAAGGCTTCGTTTGAAGAAGAACACTTTAATTATAGACACAAAATAGCTTTCAAGACATGCTTCTGACAATAAAATAAATTCAGGCTGGTCGTAGAATGAAATATAGATTGTGCTACTGTACCCTAGCGCAGAATCAAAACTACGTTAAAAAAAAAGGGGGGGGGGGGAGTCAGCTATTCACTTCTTTTTTTGACTTAGATTTTAATTCTTTGCTGACACAAGTTTACATACCATGTTAGGGTTTTTTTATCATAGGAGTTGTCATGAAAAAATATCAGATTTGTAAAATCTGTTTGAAACTTAAAGAAACTACCCCATCTTGGAGGTACCTCTGAGACATTATCATTTAGAGCCTCTGTACAGGTAAAAACGTCAACAATAGTTCTGTTGGCGTCGGGAATGGAGAAGAAAACCCTAAGTAAAAATAATCTTTGATGAAAGGCCAAAGTTAGAAGCTGTAAGATAGATCGTTTCTTAATGTTGCCATTTGTTAAATAAAAATCTTTGGAGATATTGCACAGATGATTAAGCACAAGGCAGTAACATTTGCAAAAGTATTAAGGGCTTTGATGTTCCTAACAGCACGCCCTAATATTCTTAGTTATCTTAGCCAGAAGCATAAAATAATATTCTTACTTTAAATTTAGTATCCTAAATATGATCCTTCCCATAATTAATTAAGGTAGTCTCCACGTGTCACTGCTTAGTAACACCTCTTCTTCAGCAAAGCTAGAAGGAAATACGTATCTGCTGTAAGGTTTAGCCATGCTCTTAGCCAGTCAGTGAGAGTTCTGCTATTGACTTCAAATGGCACTTGGACAATAATTTGCTGTATGATTCAAGAAATTGTGCGCAAAATATATAAACTATTATATTTCCCTATCTGCACACTATATTATTTAGATGATAAGGGAACGTCATTATTTTGAATGATCCAAATTAAGTGAAAAGGCCTGAGCTGCTATTAGCAGGGATCCTAGTTTTCTCTGATAAAAAAAAAAATCCTGGAAAAAATGTGGATTTGGGGCTACTTTTTTAAATCCAAAAATTGGGAATTTTTTTTTTTTTTTAATCAGAGAAAACCAGGCTCTCTGGTTATTAGGAATGCACCTGGGATTGCTGAAGGAACTTGGGGCACAACTGTCTCTGAAATCAACAAATGCTGGGTGCTTCTGTGGTGACTGTGCTTTGAAATACCCTCTAAAGTAATTGCATTTCATGAATACAAGGTGGCAGTGACCTCTCTGTTCAGGTTGCTTTCATGGAAGCCATTTATGGTTGGTGTTTAACAAGCAAATATGAAGATAACCCCCTATTTGAATAGTTTACTGTAAACATAGGAGAATGTCAGGGAAAGGAGTAGTTATATCCGGCATATACCTTTTTAGGTGTCTCATTTGAATTTTTTTTATAACAGTGTATAATGGTAGGTTCAGTAGGCTTCATGAAATGCATGTATTTCAAAGAGGGAATTAAAAGAGAAAAAAGGTGGGGGAAATGGTGTATATCCAAGATTTCCAGGAGCACAGGACAGGATGGAAAAAGGCATGGGGGGCGGTTAGGAGGTAGCTTTGTCAGAATGAAGAGATATAATACAAATCTCTTCATTCAAAGATCTCTTTCATATAGAATAGTAACCAATAGCATGAAAAATACCTTCCATAAAACCAATGTAGTTCTTCCAGGTTAAGATATGGGAATATGCCCCAAGTCAAATTCTACTTCTGTTTACACCTAGGCACCCTTGAGGAAAATGAATAGGGATTGTTCAGATGCCATACTAGAAATTGTCTGAGACTCCAAGTACATTTTCTCCGAGTACATTTTTTCCCCAGAAATCCATCCCTTTTCTTCTTACCATCCTAACCCAACTAATAACTTCCATTTCTTCTTCACCTTTCTCCAAAATATGACAAGAACAAATACAAACACAGGGGTCAAGTAAAGCTATTAAAATTCAATATATTAGGTAAAATGTCCACGATTCAGATCAAAACTTGTCTCGTAGAATGGTTCATTCCCACAAGAAAAAAAAAAGGTGGAGGGAACAGACATCACTTACATGTTCAGAACTGGTATGTGTTTGCAGAAGGAATTTTACAGCCCATTAAATATTAACTTTTCTATTTTTCTGTCTGTACAATTGATCTAATGAGACCAAGGCAACCTTGCTTTACAGCTGGGTGCATATGAAAAACAGGACCAGCAACTGTCTTTAAAGCTCCACATTTTCTCTAAAATGTGGCAGCAGGGCTTGAAGGATCTCCTTCTGTCTCTGCCACGGTGAGTAGAAAGCTTCTTATATAACTGGCATCAGCTTCTTCAGAATCTAAGGTTTAATAGACAGGATTGAATAGACTTTTCTATTCTTGAATAGACACTGAGCTGAGGAAATAGAGCCTTTAAGTTTTCAAAGAAAACTTTGCAAATACGAACTGATGGTTATCATCCATAGACAGAGAATCCTCCTGTCCTGGTTTACTTTGGGGGCTATTCGGGGTCTGGTAAGGTGTTTTTTTTTTTCCAGCCTTAAGTCTGAGGAAACAAACACAGGAGGAGAATATGAGCAAATTGTGGGGATGTAAATGAACATGGAATGGAGTGGGAGAGAGACTGACACGTGGCCTACTCTAAAAGGGAAAGAAAGATTCTGGGCAGAGAACAATAATACAGGCAAAAAATACAGGGATCGATGAGACAGAGAGCACTACATAAGAAAGAACGAAAAGGAAAGGAAGGGAAGGTAAAGGAAGAGATGAAGAGAAGTTATGACAGGCACTGAAGCCAATGTTAAAAAAAAACCACCACATTTTACTGCATGGAAAAGAAAAGCAGTGAAGTCAGAGGACAAGATAAAAAGGAACATGCAGTAAGCTCATTTTTCAATAATGTATTAAAGAATCAGGTGGTTGAAACTATCTGAAAGGCCCCAGGCACATGTTCAATTTAATGGTGCAATGGGATTTGAAAGTCAGGTGCTCAAATACAGGTCCAACAAACAGCTGATTGTTGGCCCCAACCCCAGACAGTCTCAGGTCCAGTTCACCTGGGGCTGTCAGGGCAGGCAATCAGCTGATTTTAGGCCCTGGACATGCTTGGGTTTGAGAACCAAGGCCATCTGGGCCAAGGCCAACAATAAGCTGACTGTGAAAACCCCATGCCCAACAGCACTGGCCAAGCTACCTGCTGCTGGGAGGAGAGGAAGGAGAGGCTCCTGATGGGGGTAGCCTTTAACCCATGCAACAGGCAGCTCTGGCTGGGCTGCCTGGCCTGGGGGAGCAGAGCTTCTCCATGGTGGGGAGGAGAGGCTTCCCATGCTAGGCACCTTAAGGCCTGCACTGGGCAGCTCTGGGCAGGTTGCCCAGCACAGAGGAGCAGAGGTCATTCCCCCTCCTGCCTCTTCTGGAGAGATTCCTTCAACTAGTGCATACAAAGTATTCTTGGTTTCTGGTACCATCACTGTAATTCGTTAGCGTTAATTATTTCTCCTCACTGGCTATAGGCAGGGAACATACATTCAGATAATAATTGAGCTAGAATCATTGGGCATTGGGAAATTTACTTTTTATGATGCACACTGATGCCATATGTACAACCTAATCAAATATCTGTTTATACCCTTAGGAGAAAAACAACTATTAGCATTTGGAGGATTCTACAATTAACATTTGTATGATCTTGCATCTTAATGTGAATATATTTGAATGTTTTTGGGTTATGCATAATAAAGAGCTGGTGGCTAAACTTAGCATCACTGCATTTGGATTAGACGTTATAAGTGATACTTACAGAACGGAACCCAGAAAAATTAATTTTTTGTTGCTTCAATTTTACTGGCTTAAATTAAGTGCCTACACTAAGGGCCTTCCTTGCTGGAAAAAGAATGGCATGATGGCATGTCTTTTTATGAATAACAGTGATTATCTTCATTTGACACCTAGAAGCAGATGCCTTTGTGTTGCAGCCCAGGTAAAGTTCCCCTGCTAGGTAATCACCAGGCTACTGTGTTTTGATGCCTACTGTGATGGGCTCTTGTTTTCACAATCTTCCCTTGATCTAAGTAGGCTGAAGCACTGATGTTTTCCTGGCCTTCCTGGTACATTTCCAGGGGACAGGCTGCCTTTTACCCTTTTTGGAAATATGGGGGCTTCACAGCCCACCTGTTTTAGGCCCTTAGGCACAGTTTTGATCCCCTTTGCCATATTCCAGAGCTCCAGCCTTATGGGCTCATAGTCCATTCCTTTGAGATGTGATAGTGGAAGCAAACAGGAACACAGGTTTTGCAAAGTATTAAAAAAAAATCTTTCTGAGTGTAATTAACCCAAGCAATGTACAGATCTAGACAAAACAGTAAGACACCTGCCTGCATTGTACCTGTCTGTATCTGCAGTGCTCTTAAATATTCTTTGGACTTGTGACAGAGTAATTTAGTGACTCTAGCATTTCCTTATCTATTCATAGCTTATTAGCCTCTCTTCTGAATCAAGGATTCTCTTCCCTCAATCAAGTTTTTCTCCTTTCTCATTTTATCTCACAGTTAATTACAAAACCATATTCTTTTGTCCAAGTTGCTTGTGTTTGTGTCCCTCTGAACTCCCTCAAGCTCTGTGTTTTGCAGATCCTGTATTAATAATTGATTGCACTGTTGAAGAGGTTTTCCAGTCTCCAAACCCCAGATCTGTGCAAACTGGTTGGTGAAAACTGGCTTGATCTAGCATCAATCCTTTATTCTCCCCCAGGTACAATTCACTTGGATGCTTATAGCCTCTAATGATCAGCCTATTCATGGACAAACCTATCAGCACATTCCCCTCTCCCCAGCCCGAAGAAGCATGAGCAACACACAGGAAAACAATCATAAGGACACAGACAAATTCTAAAAATTAATCCGGAACTCATAAATTACACACAGACAGGATCCCAATTTTACATTAGATTTAGAGGGAAATTTTCCTAAAGGTGTGGCAGGAATAATGTCAAAGCAATAAAATACATACTTTCGGGGCCATATTCCCAACTCATGTATATTTTGACAGTATTTTATATGAATTATTTATTACAGCAAAGGTTGGAATCCAGGTCTCCCCACTCCCAAGTAAGCACCCTCACCAATAGAAATACTCCCTTTCTCTCTATCGAAATAAATGTAATTTTTCTATGCCAAGTGAATAAATTCAACAGCTTTTACACCCCACCCCAGAATAATCAGTAGTTTATCACTTACAGCATAAGGGGGGGGGTGTAGATAAGAGACTCCTTTCAAACAGAAGAAGGATTTGGACATGGGTTTCCTACATACAGGGGAGGGTTCTAACCACTGATTTGTAGAATATGAGGCTGCAGGTGCATTGCCACCATTTTGTGGTGAAAGGCTATTTAAGGCACTTAACTTCATTGTTTGTGGTTACATATCAGGAGAGAAGGGTAATTAAGTTCCTGAGAAGAGTGAGCCTAAGCTGTAGCCATCACCTTCCCTCAGTGTTTCCTACTGCCTAACTTTCAGGGGTCCTTGCTCAGCATGTGTGTGTTTTTGCACATGCAGTTTTTAGGGAATTAACTCTTCCTATGCATTGGATAAGGAACCTAAGTATCTAACAGGAGGTGGTAGACTCAAGTAAGTAGCTGGACCTATAAAATGTAGGCACTGCAATGGTGGGCATTGCATGTAGATCCTTTGGTGAATCTAGCCTTGGGGGCCTAAGCCGTTCTGGTGCTTTTGCTCATCTCAACCTTAGTTACTAAACAAAAGTCTTGCCTCTTCATTGAGCTTTGTGTTTTCTTATACTGTAATATGCCCTGATTCATAATGAAATTGACCCCTTGTTCCATGGGAAAAAGGACAGCAAAAATAAGACTTGTAGATCGGGAACAACTGAAGCCTTCCTGAAACCCCAGAGAAATAGCTGATTGCTAGGTAATAACAACTATTCCAAGTGGCATTACATTTTGATTCTAGTGGCCTTTAGTCTAGCTAGCAGATGACACGTTAGAAACACTCTACTCTAAAATTTCCTTATGAGGAATCTCATAATAAAGGAAGCTGCAATCATTGAAGAAAAAAAAGATTTTGGGAGGGACTTCTTACTTAAAAATAAACAGACAAGGGAAATTAAAAAAAAATGCGTACATATTCAGTCTCAGTTGACTAGACCAGTCAATGTTGCATCATAAGCAGCTAGTAAATTTATTTAAAACAGTCAGTGGATTAGTGGGCTTGGATATTTTTTTGGTATTTACATGAAGAAAGTCTTAAATGAATTGTTGCAAACTATGGCCAAACTTTTCAAAAGTTCCTAGTGATGTTAAATATCAGAATGTTGGTGCCCATTTTGAGGCACCTGAAAAAGGCCTGAATTTCAAAGGTAGGGGCTCCACACTTCATGCAAATCAAGCCCCTTTAATGTGTTTCAAGTCAGACAGCCAGAAACTGAGATTCCCAGAAACTACTAATCATTTTAACATATTGGCCAGTTCTGATTGCATTTGCAAGCAATGACCCAAGGGCCAGAGATCCACAAGTAGAAAATAAACATCCTATCCTCATCTCAGCAGCTTTAAAATCACTCCAATTTTTTTGCCTTGTCTACTTAGAAAAGTTCATCTGAAATCAGCTTTTTCAAATGGGGTAAATAACCCCAAACACAAAAAAACAGGGCAAGCCCCTGTTTGGATGCACATTGGTTCATAATCAGCTTATACTGATTTAGCTGAAAGCAGCTTACATCTGATTTATACAGATTTAGCTTAAAGGAGAGCAGTACAGCACCAGATGAGCCATTCCAGAGATATTAATAAAGAAATTATTAATGGTTCATCTCAGCCTCTACCAGCTTCTGCATAACTCTTTGACTCAGCAAAGCAATGCTACAGAAAGACATTTTTGGTCTGGATAATACTAAGGTTTTCTTTGCGGTATTTGAAACATTAATTTGGGAAAGAACCCAACTACCCAGCTGTTGCTTTGCATCGTGTCCCTCCATTGCCATGTCTTCCTGTTTTCCATACCTGTGTTCCCTTCATGATACCATTACATTAACTAATAAGCTAATGCTGGAGAGGAATTTATGCTAAAATTCCTCTAAAATTTACACAAGTCTTACCTGCAAGTGGTTGCCTGTCTGAAAGCTGATAAGGTGCCAGTGGCATGAGGTGCCAGCTGCAGCACTAAGCAGCTTGGGCTCTAGCTGCAATGCATCCAACCCAAACCCAACCTAACCCACTCTGCCCTGTTTCCATCCCCATCTCCCAGAAGCTTCTAGAAACTGGAAGCTTCTGGCTAACAGAGCCTAGTGTCCCTGTGGCTGTTCTCCAGTCTCTCTTGTCCGAGAGTTAAAATTCAGGCAAGAATTGGGAAGGGCAGGGGGGAAGACACTCACCACAGCCAATCACAGAATCAATGGGCTGGAAGGGACATGGGAGATCATCAAGTCTAGTCCCCTGCCATAGGCAGGGGGTTAATGAGCTCAAACTAGCTCAACAAGGTGGTTATCCAACCTCCTCTTGAACACCTCCCAAGATGGCAACCGCACCACCTCTGCTGGGAAAGTGTTCCAGGTTCTAGTTACCCTTACGGAGAAGAAGTTCTTCCTTATATCCAGCCTAAATCTTCCCTGTATTAGTTTGTGACTATTGGTCCTCATCCTCCCCAGGGGTGCCTTCATGAAGAGTTGCTCCCCCAGATCTTGGTGCTCCCCTCTGACATACTTGTAGGTAGCTATCAGGTCACCTCTCAGCCTCTTACTCAGGCTGAACAAGCCTAGGTCCAGGAGTCTCTCCTCAGATAGCCTATTCTCCAGGCCCCATATCATGTGGGTGGCCCTCCTCTGCACCCTCTCAAGCTTATCCGCATCCTTCTTGAAGTGCAGTGCCCAAAATTAAGCACATTACTCCAGCTGCAGCCTCACCAGCACTGAGTACAGAAGGAGAAGCACCTCCCTGGATCTTGCAGCAACACATCGGCTGATGCACGCCAGAGTTCTATATTCTCTGTCGGTGGCTTCATCGCACTTTTGGCTCATATCCATCTTCTGGCCAATTGTGAACCCCAGGTCCTGTTCAGATGTGTGCCAGCCAGTGGGCTACCACCTATCCTATAGATATGGCGAAGGTTCTTCCTACCTAGATGAAGAACCCGACACTTTTCCCTGTTGAACCCCATCTGATTCTGATCAGCCCATAGAACCAGTCTGTCTAGGTCATCCTGGATCCTTCCCCTATCCTTTGGTGTGCTTGCATTTCCCCACAGATTGATATCATCTGCAAACTTAATCATAGAGCATTCCACACCTTCATCTAAGTTATTAATAAATATGTTAAAAAGCTCAGGTTCAAGCACTGATACCATTGGAGACAGCCCTCCAGGATGAGGCCATCTCATCAGTTACAACTCTCTGGGACCAGCCTCTGAGCCAGTTATCCACCCACCTCACCATAGGCTGGTCCAGGTCAGTACCCTCCAGTTTAATTGAGAGAATTTCATGGGAGACATAGTCAAAGGCCTTACTGAAGTCTAGGTAAATGATGTCTAATTCATATCCCTTGTCCAGCTGGTTAATTAGCTGGTCATAGAAGGACACCAGGTTTCTTAACCCTCCATATAACCATGCTGGTTGTTGCTTAACACCCTGTCAGCTACAAACTTGTGACTGATGGCCTCCTTAACAATTTTTTCAAAAGTTTTTCCTAGGACCAAGGTCAGACTAATTGGTCTATAGTTTGCAGGTCATCCCTCCTCCCTTTCTTAAAGATGGGTACTATGTTGGCTCTCTTCTATCTTCTAGTCATCTGGATCATTCCCGAGTTCCACGACTTTTCGAATATCTTCACGAAAGGCCTTGCTATGAGTTCAGCCAGTTCTTTTAGGACTGTTGGATGTAGGTCATCTGGCTCAGTGGACTTGAAAATGTGCAATTGTTCTAAGAGGACCCTCACCTGGTCAGGGCTGATTTCATGTTGTCTTCTGACTTCTCCATATTTCCTGGGCCTCTGGATAGGTGTGCAGCTCCTGTTAGCTTTCTGGAATACTGATGTGAAGTAACCATTTAGAAATTGCACCTTTTATTGGGGATTTACTGTGGGCTGTCCCTCCATATTTAGTAGGAGTCCTATAGTGGAACTCAATTTTTTTCTTGCTCCCCATGCACCTGTAGAAGAATTTTTTATTGTCCTTAATTTTGGATCCTAGCTTGATTTCCATGCCTGCTTTGGCTTTTCGTATCTCATACCTGCAGACCCTCATTATATAAGTGAACACTTCTCTGGTCGCTGATCTTTTTTCCATTGCATATATGTGTCTTTTCTCTTTTTCAAAAGTTCTCTAATATTTCTGTTGAGTCAAGCAGGACTTTTGGCTCCTTTCCCAATTTTAGATCTCATGGGAACAGCCTCTCTTTGAGCAGAGGGGATTGTTCCCTTAAGGAAGCACCATTGCTCTTAATTTCCCCAGATCCTCCAGTTGTAGGGTGGCCATCTGTAACAGGTTGGCCTTCTCAGGGCCGATTTCCATGTGGCCTGCTCACCTGTTCCTGGGCTAACCACCCTCCTTCTTCCCCGCCACACCTTGTTGTTAATTTATCCATTGTAGTTAATTAAGCAGGAGGCTTCCTATTTCTTGCCTCAATGCCAGGGGGTGCTATCTGTGGCTCTGTACCTCCCCCACACAGCAACCCATGCCTTGCAGATGGCATCCTCTGTTCTTACAGCCACCGGGCCCACTCTGGGCCCCAGAATCCTACTGTGTGAACCCCACCTTGATCCCTCCATTCAGGCGGTCTACTCCACCTTCACTCTAGGCTGCATAGTTCCCCAAGCTGCTTCCCCCTTATGGGTGTGGTTCTCCCAGGATCTTTGGCTACACTGGCCCTGGCCCCACCTCCAGGCCATTTGGAACCCCAGACCCTTAGCTCTGGGCATCCCTCGTGGTAGGCCCCTGGCCCTTCAACCCTTCTGGTCCTGACCCCAGCATTGACCAGGTTGTCAAGACAGGTTTTATGAGTCTATGGCACCACTCTCTCACTGGAGTCCACCTTCTAGACCTGACAAGGGGGTAACCCACCTGGTTGTGGGAGCTGGGGTTAAGGTGCCCTGGCCTGCCTTTCACCGAGATGGTAACTGACTTGGCATTTCCCGGGAGCTCCTGCACCACTGAGAGCCCCACCAGGCCACCCACTCCGGGCAGAGTTGTAGTTTTAGGACATGCCCAGGACCAAGAGCCTCCTGACCATCCCTTACAGCTCCTCCCTTACCTTCAGAGTGTTCCATGAAGCCTTACAGTCAGGTGATGTTGCTGTGCCTCCAGCCAGCAGCAAAATGACCTGTTTATATGGGCGGCCAGAGGTCTAAAATGGCCGCTGGGATTAAGTACCTGCTAGCTGCTTGGCCCCAGGTCATAAAGGCACCAACAGTGCCCTGCCACACCATCATAGAGGACATTCCAGTTTTGTGTGTCCTCTATTGATACAAAACCCAGCGCCTTTATGTCCTCTGTTTTTCTTTTGAAGATTTTTCTTTTGAAGAGAAAAATGGAGGACATAAAGGCATCAGGTTTTGTATCAATAGAGGACAGAGGACAACCGAACTGTCCTCTATGATGGCCACCCTATCCAGCTGGTGGTTGCAGAGGGCCTTTCTAACTGGACTCCTGAGTTTGTTAAAGTTTGCCCTTCTGAAATCGAGGACCTCTGTTCTACTAGTTTAAATTCTAGCCTTCTGTAAGATGGTGAACCTAATCAGTAGGGCTGTGAGAAATTTCACTGTTTAATTTTGAAACTGTTTCAACATGTTTTGAGCTCAAACAAAAAGCTTCGAAATAGCTTCAAAATTAAATGAAGACACTCAAAATGTTTTGAAAGTTTCAAAATGTTTCAAGTTTTGAAGCAGCTCGGTGGTGGGAGGCAGGGGACAGCCAGGGCTGTGCTCCAAGTGGCTTTGTAGCCCCATGGAGTTCAGCCCAGTGGTGGGAGGTTGAGCATAGTGCTGGCTCTGCTTGCCTCCTGCCACCGGGCTGAGCTCTATGGGGCTACGGAGCCACTGGGAGCACAACCCAGCAGCAGGAGGCAGGGAGAGCCAGGGCTATGCCAGGGCTCTGCCAGCCCTACAAAGCTCAGGCTGGTGGTGGAGGTGGGCAGAACCAGAGCTGCACTCTACCTCCTGCCTCTGGGCTGAGCTCCATGGGGCTGCAAAGCTGCTTGGAGTGCAGCCCTGGCTCTCCCCTGCCTCCTGCCACCAGGCTGGATGACAGGAGCCTGCTGCTGCTGGCAAGTGTCATGAGTTTTGCTTTTTGCAGTTTGAAGTGCAGTTTCCAAGAAACTTCTGCACCTATCTCCTTGAATTTTGGCAGGCTTCATGCCCTCAGAAGGGGCTACTATCCCTGCCATTTTCATCTGAATCAGGCAAGATATGACAAGTTTTAGGCAAATCATTCCCCATTTAGACATTTTCATTCCCCATTATAGCCAATGGGCGAAACGTCAAAATGTGTCAAAACAACAACACAGTTTTGACAAAATGAAACAGGACAGTGCTTCAAAAAGAAACGAAATGATGAAACAAAACACTGTCCCTTCAAAATGATGAGATGGACGTCAACATGAAATGATGGTGTTTTGCACAGTCCTACGAATCAGATCGTGGTCACTGTCACCCAGGGTACCACCAATCCTCAGGTCTCCTACCATATCCTCCCCTTTGGTAAGCACTAAGTCCAGAATGGCTTCCCCCTTAGTCAGTCCTTTGATGACCTGTGACAGAAACAAGTCATCAGTAGCTGCCAAAAAACTGGTTGACCTGCCAAAGCTGGCCAAGTGGTCCCCACAACAGATGTCAGGGTAGCTGAACTGACCACGACAAACAGGTCTTTAGTGCTGGCTGCCTCAGCCAGTTCCCTGAAGAATGCTTGATTGTCCTCCTCTTCTTGGGAGGGAGGCCTGTAATAGACCCCCACCATCAGGTCTCCCTCTCTTGAACCCCCTTGTTCATTATCTTGACCTAGAGGGTCTCAAAGGACTTCTCCCTCTATCAAACTTGACCTGCAGGGAGCAGTACCACTCTTTCACATAAAGACCCACCCCTCCTTTCTTCCTGATGCGATCCTTCATATTGCGCCTATAGCCATCAATATCCACTGCCCAATTGCATGTCATCTCACTAGGTCTTTGTCAACCTTATGAGGTCAAATTCCTCATTTATCAGAAGAAAAGCCAGTTCCTTCTGTTTGTTGCTCATGCTTCTGACATTCCCATAAAGGCACCTGAGTTCCCCTCTGCTCGCCTCAGGTTTTCTGTCACTATACAAGTATCTCAGGGCTTTGGTGCTCATCTGGGTGTTCACTGTATCAGTGCCCTCTCCAGGGTCATCATGGAAAGGGAATTTATGTACAGTAGTGGCTTCATGTACACCAGTGGAACCTCTCCCTCTCTCTCCTCCCTCCTCTCTCTCATGTGGTTGGTATGACTCTGGATCTGTGCTTCCATGTCCCGCTCTTGGCTAGAGTGCCAGGAACACCATGTGGAGGCATGGAGCGTAGGCAGGACTTCTCACAGCTCCTGGCACTCTAACACACTGGAGTGGGCTGGGCAGCTCCATGCCATATCGTGTGGATCCCAGCGATGCAGCAGGGAACTGTGTGCTTCAAGGATGGGCTGGGCCGGGCTGGCTCTGTACAGTGCAGAAAATACCTTTTGTAGACAAGCCTATGAACTTCCCTTCATAAATTTACTGGATACAAAAAAATCATGGACTAAATATAAACTTTGGATTTATGGCACATTATAACCTGCCTGCCATCTGATAATAACCCCAGGTAAGCCCTCTACATTTTACCAGCTACATTCTATCACCAGTTCAACATTCCCCACTTTTCCCCAAACTTGCCTGTCTCACACCTATCATCTCCCATTCTCTCTGATCCTCATAACCACACGTTTGCATTTTCACAGATCTGCATTTTGCATATTGCTTCTATTCTAACTAGGAGATCACACAAAACAACAACAGCCTCTCCCTATGCCTGAAGAAGGGTGTTTGTGCCCAAAAGGTTGCAAAGAACAATTTCCCCAACTATTTAGTTGGTCTAATAAAAGAGATCACATTTACCCAAAGAACCTTGTCTAACTAGATGGACCAGCACTCTGAAACAGGACAGCAGTTCCTAGGGTTCCTTATTCCAGCTTAGGTACAGTCTTTCATGGTATGATTTAAAAACAAATTGAACATCTTATTTACACATGTGATTACTGTGACCATGTGCACAAACAGAGCATTGGCATGTGGGTCCTAAGTGCCATTTCTTTCTACTTCTGTGCTCTTTTAATGTAGAAAACAATTTCCATGACTACACATAGAAAATATGTATATGTGGTTCATGTAATTTCATGAGTATTCTTAACCTACTGAAAATCAGGTCCTATTTGTACTGCTTAGCAAAATAAAATGTTAAGAACTCAAAGTGATTCCCAAAATATCAATAGAAGTCAAATAAAACCCCCAAAACATTTCCTTTATATTAGTCCAATTCCATATTCTTTCTGGTAGTCTAATCAGGGAACAACTATTCAATATTGTCTCTCACTTTCTACCTTAGAATGTACCTCTTCTTTTTCCCATTCATTCCCTTCTTCAACAGCTACTAGATTATTCCCTATTTAATATTCACTCTTTGTATGAGAATCATTAACTTAGGGAGAAAGTTGGAAGTGGGAAAAAAACATTTTCAGCCTTCCCAGGTGCTTTTCTTTTCTTTTTCTATTAACCAGTATAAACTTACCAGGAATTTTTTTAATATTGAGCCAAGGGTTTTCTTTTAACAGGGAACAAATCGAAATCAATACTGAAAGCAATATAGATATTTATCTTAAGGCAATGCTGAGATCATAAAATTCCAGCATGTGAGGAATTCTGAAAGTTACATTAATTGGTTTGTATCACAAATCCTCTATATTTTGTCTTCTTTGTGGTTAAGCACTCAAATGTCAGGAAACAATAGTATTAAGTCTACATGTGCCATCTTTTATTACCCAATCACAATCATTTCACTACCATACAATATTTTCTAAAACTTAAGGTACAAGAGTAGAATCCCATAGATTTTTTTTCTACTGTTAGATACTTATTTCATTGTCAGAGTGCCTCAATATACCTAAGTTGACATAAAACCAAACCCAAAGAAAAAAATTAGGGTATGTTGGCACTGCTATTTAGGATCACTCCACAGCCCACCATCTAGGTCAGGAGGCAAGCAATTATTTCGGGCGGAGGGCTGCTTACTGCATTTTGGCAAGCCATTAAGGGCTGCATGACAGGCAGTTGGGGCAGATAAATATTAACTTTCTAAAATTTTTAGGGGCCCCCCAGGACAGACAGAATGGCCTGGTGGGCCACATCTGGGCCATGGGCCACATCCAGCCCATGGGCCACATTTTGCTCATCCTTGATAGCTTAAATCTCCCAAAATACAAACAATCCCTTACCTTGTACACTAGCAGCAGACCAGTTCATCCCCAGACGCTCTGCTGAACCCCAGAAACCAAAGTCAACCCTATTCCTAGCATGGCCTTCTCTGCAGTGAAAGGCTGCAAGCACAGGAAGTCCAACAGCACCAATCCCACCTGATCTCAGGTCCATCAATACTTCATTTCATTTCTTGGTAATTACACCCAGCCATGGGTGGAGAGACAAGTAGTGGAGAGTAGGGCTGTGCGAAGCTTCGGTCGCTGATTTGATTCAGTGGCTGAATCTTTGAATCTGAATTGAATCGGGAGACTCCTTAATCTCTCCAAATTGAATCAGAGTCCTCTGAATCAATTCAGAGAGATTCAGGGAGATTTGATGATTCGGGCATAGACACAGCTTTAAATATTTTTCTATATACCTCATGGTACCAGGCAACTTGTGAACGTTGAGATGGTGGGACAGATGGAGCATCCCATGGGAGTTTGGGTTGGTCCCCAGCACACTTGGTGGTGAGCTCGGAAGTAGACCAGAAGCACTTCCAGTCCACTTCTGGGTCCACCTCAGAGCATGTGGGGGACCCCCTCCCCATCCCCCAGCTTGGTGACTGATACCTCCTGGGTCTGGCAAGGCACCTGGGGCCCCGCATAGTCCATTTCCAAGCCAGGGGGGGACAGAGAAAGGCAGTACTTCTGGTCTACTTCTGGGTCCACTGCCAAGTATGCGTGGGGCCTCGCATGCTCCTGTGGAACACTCCATCCACCCCACCATCTAAGCATTCACAAGCCACATATGGTACCTCGAGGTACGTAGAAAAAACATTTAAAGCTGTGTCTAGAGCTGATTCATTGATTCTCTGAGTCAGCATTGAATCAGCAGATTTGGATTCAGCCAAATTAAATTGAGACAGTGATCCAAATCAACAAATTGCATCACTGTCCAGCAACTCAGGCTAAATCTGAATCCAAACTGAATACAACCCGCTTTGCACACCCCTAAAGGAGAGTCTGATATTTAAGACAGGCCCTGCTCAAGATACAGGAAATTTCAACATGTAGCATCCACAAGATAATATAGATGGAGGGGGGGTGCTCATGTGATGGGCTAGTTGAGAGTGACCTTTAGATCCATCCAGATGTGCGTGGATGTTTGGTTCCCTGGAGACAACTAGCTAGTTGTCCCATGGAACACCTCTGCCATGTGTGTGCTGGCATGTAGCAAGTCACCCTGGGTGGGGTAGGGCAAAGTGGGGACAGCACTGGGCTGGCCCCAGCAGGCTTACCTTGGGTCCTGGGAGCCTCCTGGGGCTGCAGCAGCAGCATGCTATTAACTCAGGTGTAGAAATGACTGACAGTGAGGTATTGGAGGCACTGTCAAGACACTCAAGAATAAAAGGTTTCCTTAGATGAACCCGAATAAAAGATGTACGTTTAACTGTAATGACTACAGGACTAATGAAACAAAATCTTTTGATTGTTCTTTGCCTGGTTTGTTGTGTTTTTAAGTTTTATATCTAATCTAGCAAATTTGTGAACATTCCAGTAACTTTATATTTGTTTTTGCTTCGATCTTAAACTCAATAGTACAGCCCTATGCCCTTAGTATATTAGCAAAGAATCTAGTTTCTGTTTAACTGGAGAAAAAATGCGTGTAGTTAAAGGTGATGATGTGTCATACTATCTGTTCCCCACTTTCCAAAATCCTAGATCTACCTGTGACCACATACATTTTATCCAAGAAACAGCTGCTGGAAATTGGAGTGGATATTATACTCAAGACATGCAGTAAGAACAGGTTCTGTGGTTTACCAAGTAAAATCTTCAGCAATCCATACGGAGCAGAACAATGAGCAGACTTGTCTCTGTAGCTGCTGCAGCTTAGTTTTTTTAGCATGAGGAAAGAGCTTACTTTCTTCATTTTGCCTTTCAAGACAAAGTACATATTATACTTTGCTGCATGTTGTATGTGAGAAAATATAGTTACAGCCTAGTGGTTATTATATTGGCAGAGGAACTGTGAGACTCTGGGTTTAGGCCCTCCTTATTTTGAAGGGCTGAAAACGCACATCACATGCCTTCCCTAGGCATCATACTACAGAATAGTCTAAGTGGGGGCACCCTCCAAGTCTCCTACTGAAGCTGTGCAGCTAAGAATACAAGAGCCATGGGGAGAAAAAGGAAGTGCAAGTGGGAGCTTAACAAGTTAAAGCACTCAACAGAAAGGGATTAGTCCAGGATTTTGGCCTCTGCGCCCTTAACAGTTTACCTATTTTACATGAAACAGTCATTAGATTAAAAACAGAAATAATCTTGAGCACAGATCAGAATTCAGGACCTCGCACCCACCAGCGGAGTGCTGTAACCACTACCCTACGGAGTCAGGAACCCTCTCGCTTGCTCGGAACAGGTTAGTCCTCATGGGGTGGGGGAGAGGGAGGGCAGACTGGGAGCCTGGTGGCACAGCCCAAGCCCAGCAGGTAAGGGGAGCTATCACATACCTCCCATCATGCCCCCCGGGCTCCCTGGGCTGCTGAAGACTCCTGAGTGGATCCAAATGATTGAGCCACCCCTGATTGGCTGGCGGGGTTATCACAGCTGCCTACCTGGATCTGATGCAGCAGTGCTTGGCACCACCGCCCACAACCCACACTGTTCCCCTTCCTGTTTCTCTCTCCCCAACTTCCCCGTAGGTGCGCACCAGGGCATGGGGGAATGCAGCATGTGAGAGAGATGTGCCTCGTTCTAATCAAATGCTGAAGCTGCCAAACGTTTAGTGTGTTTATTAAACAAAAACTATGCAACGTTGCTGCCTCCAGTACTTGGAACCTTCTCAGTTCACGTTGAGAGAGTGGGGAAGGGCCCTGGCTGCACAGGGTAGTTATGACATTGAGGGAGGGGTGGGCCAGCCGCTGAGGCTCAACTTAAACTTGAAACCTTGGGGCAGCAGGGGGAATGCTGTGCATGAAACTGCTGCCCTTTAGTTTAATTAAATGTTGCAGCTGCCAAACTTTTCGTGTGCATAATAAAGGAAAACTATGGAACGTCGCCCACTCTGGAACTTGGACCAGAGCCCAGGGGGCTGCCTATCTTTGCAGAGGCTATGCTGCTCCCGCACAGCGTGACCTGGGCCTGCAGTGGCCTGGCCCAGTGGACTGGTGGGCCAGCCCACTCCCTGCCCCATCCAGCTGTTCTGAGCACTCCTGACCACTTCTAGGACTGCCCTGGAACCTCTTTGGGGCCCTGTGCCTACATCAACGACTGCCAGTGGCCAGGGATAGTGACCTAGCCCTGGAAGGTGAGCTGTGTCAGCGTCAGCCCTGGTACTAGGTCTTGGGCAGCCTGCTCCCCCTCCCCTCCCCCAGTGTTGCTCCTCAGAGTAGGTCCCACCAAACACCTTCCTGGCTCCTTGGACCACGGGTCAGTGACATGGCATATCGCCTGTTCTGGAGCTCCCCTGCACTCCAGGATCTCTCAATCAATACCCGGTGTGGAGTGCTCCCCCACAGCTGCCATCCAGGGCTCTTCCCCATGCGCTGGCATGTTGCCCCGGGGAGGAAAGAGTACTTAGTACTTATAGTGAGGCTTTCCATGCTGGGGATGGGGGGGAGGGAAGTGGAGGGTAGCATCCTGCCCCACCAATCCGGCCAAGGAGGGCACGGGTCTCCCTGTGGGAAGCAGTTCTGATGCCAAATGGTTTATTGACCCTGAGCATAAATTCCTTATCCTGGCACTGCAAATCTCAGCTGTATAGTGATACATGCAGCCTCCCCCAGCCAACAGCATTCTTTCCTTTGCAGTGCTTTCCTGGGCTTGGGTGGCTTGTTCAAGTGCTGCAGCACTGAAGGTACAAGCAGTCACTAACCTACCCATTCTAATGCCCCACATATAGGGTCCCCTTTGGTCCTCCTGTCACTGGCCCCACCTGCGCTCATTTCTCTGGTATTCTGTAGGTGTCTGGGCAACCATCCTGGATCCAGCATCTCAGGCTCCATGATCCAGCCTCCCGTGCACAAGTGAGGAGCCTGCAGACAAGGGAGATACCAAGGGACCTCTGATGAATCCCTATCCGGACCCTTTCCCTTGCCCCTTCTGTGGAGCAGAAGCCACACAGCTCCTCTTGACCTGGTGCTGGTCATGCCACAGAGTGCCCATGTTCTGCCTCCCAGCCCAGGAAAATCTGGAAGCCTGGGTTACATCTCCCTGCTGCGGGAGCCAGGCAGGCTGGGAAACCCAAGCATCAGGGCCCAGAAGGATGTGTTTTTTTAAGGTCCCAACAATGGTGGGGAGGCAAGCCTAGCACCTCACCTTCATTCCTGGCCAGTGGCATGAGGACTGGAGGGGGAGAGAGATTATTTGAAAGGCACATGGTTAGTGAGGAGCATCAATAAATCAGTAGCATCAGTCTTCCATGTGAACAATCATTGAGCCAAGAGCATGCTGAATATCAGAATAGGCAACCACAGCCTTCCCCATGAGCATACTCCAACTTAGCAAGCAGTCACATTAGGCCATTCCTTCACCTATAAACATCAAATTCAGAAGGTCAATAGTAAAGTCTCTACAGTGGGAAGCTTCTTTAAGATGTTCAGTCAGAACGGCATGGGGTGCCAACTTCAAAGTTCATAGACCCGCCACACTTGCAATGGCATACACCCCAGCAGTTTCTCAGCCTCTTGTCAGCTTAGATCAAGTGCTCCTGTATGGCACTGAAGTCATCACATTAAAAAGCTCAAAACTGTGATTAACAGTGCACAGAGACTCATAACAAGCTGCACAACTTGCACACACAAAGATGTATTCCCTGCACTCTTGGCCATTAGAGCAAGTGACGTAAGAAGATGGAAGCTAACCGCTCCCTGCTGGACCTGTGGAGAGCCTGGCAGACTGACAACGTGGTCTTGTGTGTTGTACTGCATTTAGATAAAGAGAGGGTCATGAAAATGAAATGATCATTCAGAGTAACCCAGTCTGAAATCTATTCCTAAGTGTTTTACACCAACACCAAATGGGCACAACCTTGACAGAGAAGCATGGGTCAAGCTGAAAGACTGAGATCTGGATGCAGATGATTCAAAACAACACTTCACAAGATGAACCTCTTGGGCTGATGCAGGGCTGTAACTTTGAACCTGGAGTCTCCACATCCCAGGGATATCTCCGTGTAAAGGCAGTGTCCAGCAGACATCACAGCACTTAATGGATAGCTGCAATCTTTACAATTGCCCAGACAGAGCAGATGCAATCTGCACATTGAATGATAATACCAGACAGCGGCTCATAGCTGGCCAGGGGGAACAAGCAGGAGGGTTGGAAATGGGCTTTGCTGCCCCAGATCACTGAGGGGTCAGGGTCAGGGCCAGCCCAGTGCTCAGGCAGAGAGGAGAAGTTCTGGCCCAGGCTAGATAGCATCCCCATGGAGAGGAGGGAGGTGCAAAGCTCCATGGGATGTCAGCAGAATGAGACCTACCGTGAATTGTGATGGAATATGGTGCAGATGTTTGTTATAGCACTGTAACCTACACCACTGAAATGCGATACTACACCCAACCTGGGTCATCTTAGAGCAGTATGTGCCATTTTTACAGCACTCTATGTGCCCTGTCTGTTTAGTTACAGCTACAGAGTGCTTTCTGCTGCCTACAGCACAATAAGTATAATTTAATTTCTGTATCTGGCCTCCAGTGCCATGCTGCCTAGGTTCTGAATATCAGTGGGGCTTAAGTAGGAACTACCCGTTCGAGGCAGCTGAGGTCAAAGTCTGCCCAGTGAACTTACCATACTCAGTCATGGCACCCCCAGATATTCTGCACTGCTCTGGCTGAACTGTCTCCTGGGAAGCTAGAGGAAACAGTGAAGCCACGTCAGCACATTGGTGTTTCAGGTGAGGGGCAGCCCATGCAAAACAGCATAGCATCCTTGAGGATGCTGCTGCTAAGCTCAATATGCTTACTGTGCTGACTTAGCTATGGGGTATTATCCTCCTGAATGATGTACCGCAAGTCACAAAGCAAGTCTGTGGCAGAGCAGGGTCTTGAATCTGGGTATCTCAGCTCTCCATTGGTAATATAACCAGTAGACCTTCCTTCATACTGGATACAACTGCATCTTTCTGTGCATAAACTTTAACGCTGGCCAACTTAGGGCAGCCTCAGCCCAATAAATATTTTCACTGGAATAAAAACAAAGCAACAAAAAATGTTTCCATAAAAACAGTGTTTAATTGAAATATAAAACACACAAGAGGCAGGCTGATGTCTTCAGTGTATACACAATGAAAAGTTAAAAAAGCACTCTGATAAATGAGATTATCCAGTAGCACTACAAATCAGAACTAACTAAAGACCTAGAACAGAGCCCTTGGGATTCCTGGAGACTGACTCTGCATAGCAGATGAAATGCAATTAACACCAGCACATTGCTCACCACCTTCCTCTGCAGATAAGAGCATAGCCAGTTTTAAGAAGGGATGATCACTAAGGGTGTGCAAAGCATGCCCTATTCAATTTGGATTTGGATTCAGCCCGAATCAGGGACAGCGATTCAATTTATTGATTTGGATCACTGTCCCCAATTCAATTTGGCCGAATCCAAAGATTTGATGCTGATTTGAAGAATCAGCCATTTGGACACAGATACCGCTTTAAATGTTTTTGTTACATACCTCAAAGTACAAGGCACGGTTTGTGAAAGCTGTGATGCTAGGGCAGATGGAGCATCAGGGGGCCCAGGGGGCCCTCCACGTGCTCAGCAGCAAATCCAGAAGTGGACCAGAAGTACTTTGTAGGAATAGGATTATGTGCAGACAAATTAATTCCTGTGGAGTAAATTACAGAAATGTAGGGACTGAACTATGGTCATCCGGATAGTGTCACTAACTAGCACCTGACCTAGTCAGTGTGCTAGAGATGATATCTTTTATTATACCAAGTAGACAGTTGCAAAAAAATGTTTTTCTTTATTTGCAAGCTTTTGGGTGCACCCACCCTTCCTCAGGCATAGGAGAATACAAAGATTGTAAAATTTCTCCCAGGTAGAAATGAAAATTTGTATTGTACAGGAGAGCTGGAGGGTGGTATAATTTCTCCTGGTTGGAAAAGTTCATTTTATGCACATTAGGCTCAGATAGAAGTTGGAGCGGTCTATTATGTCAGTGCCATCAGACACGCAAGGGTCCCCCCCCCCCACACACACACATACTGCCCCCCACCCCAACAGTCTCCAAGCCCTGAGCCTCCAGCCCCCGCTCCCTATACACTTACTTTCATCTGGCTGCAGGAGCTGCTTCCACAGCCCTGTCTGGCTGCATGCTGGCCGTGTCCCAAACAGTCCCTTGCAGGCTGGATCACTGCCAGCCTGCAACAGGAAACCCATAATTTCGTGCATTTTTCTGCCACTTGCTTGCAACCTTTTGAAATACCCTTGTGACCCACAGTGAGGACTGAGTGTCTTTGGTCTAGTGCACAGAAAATTGGTAAAGCAAGGGGAAAAGGGAAAAACACATAGGTTTGGAGGCTTCCTGGGTTATATAACTAAGTATCAGGTCTGGCTTGTTACCTACCATATGCACAATGAATTACTTCTGCTAGCCTACTTTCTGAATGATTTCCCTTTAGAACTAAACTCCCAGTGAAATATAATATGGTGAAAATATATTTTACCTGGTGACATTACTAAAAAAGTAAAGCATGGAAGTGGAGAGAATGCACTCGTATATTCATAGCATTCTATTTCTATGGGACTCCTTGGCACCTATTTCAATCAAACCCCAGTCAATTCTAATTTTATAATGCTGTCTGTGCTCACTCTACATTCCCTGACTTTTGCACGCTCTGTAACAGTGGCTTATGGAAAAGGATTCATTAAACAGGAGAAAGTTAAAAGAAAGAAATCAAACTCTAACCTGAAATAAATAAATGCACCATTTAGATGACCTGCTCAATTCAGTCCTACCAGTGAGAAGTCAAATTGAAGTTGGAAGGACACGCATCTTTTTTTGCAACGTGGGCAGGTAAGGTAATTACAGTTATACAAGAACTTTAATTTTAGATTTGTTTAGCTGTATAGTGTTACTCTGTACAAGAAAGAAGGGCTGGTTGGATTATATTTGAAGGAATGGGGTTTGTCAGCTGTGGTAATAGCTGGAGGAAGGTCTAGAGGAGGCAGTTTGTATTTACCAGCTTTAATTTCTACAATCCATGAGCTAACCATAAAAAGATACAGTAAATTAAAATACCTCCCACCCCACAGAAGACTTCAAATCATGTGGTTTGTTGGGCATCATTTAAAGCTATGTATTACTGTTGCATATATATTTACCTGATGAGTAGTAAATAGTAAATGCATCATTTAGAAATTTATCTTCAGGAATGGGTTCATCAATGTCAAGTTGCTTCCTTGCCTTGCGGGTAGGAAAAAGAAACAGAAATCATCACTAACTTTTGTTAATATTGTTTTTATATTTCTACTCTTAGATGGGAAAGTCCAATTTTCTTCTTGCAGGGAACCAGATTACTTACTTTTTGCACATTTGTGATTATATTCTTTTGTATACAGTATGTTGATATATACAAAGGAATACTGCATTAGAGAAACATTATACTTCAAACTCAAACATTCAAGAGTTAGAAAATGCTAGAATCAAGTGCCTGGATAGGTTTAATTTGTTAGCCGTCTGCATATGTATTCTCTTAGGCGATATTATAAAAGGTAGTGTCAGTGACCTTACTATAGGCAGCACAAGCAATTCTGCTTCCATGGGGCCTGATTCTGCTGTCTTCACACAGCCAGCTTTTGATTCAGCAGTTCATCTCTATTCAAAATGCTTATGTCTCATTTGCTTTACAGAGCTCAAAGTGGAAATTAAGTGCATGTCTGAAGTTAAGTGTGAGCATACATAATCTTCTGAATAGGTAGATCAATACTTTGCTGAGCTGGGGCCACAGAATAGTACTTTGCTCACCCTAGTGGTTCCAGCAGTACTTTGTTCTTTGACTAAAAGACAAGTGAGCATGAATAAGAGTGGTAAAATTTGGTGGTTTGTATATTAGGTATGGATGGTAACTTTTGCTCTTATAGAAATTGATAAATATGGTATACCTAATCTACTGACTATACCATCCTCTCCCTTTCTGTTGTTATATTTTGACTTATTAACTCATACCCTCAGCTTGGGTACAGCATTGTAGGCTGGCAAAAGTCAATGGAGTTATGACTGTTTGAACTTCCTGAGGCTCAGCCCCATGAAAAGTATTATTTCCAGATGTCTGCTTATCATGTCATTTAGCATTTTATGGAGGTGGGAAAATATTTTCATTAAAAAGTAACTTGAGAGTAAAAAGATGGCAAAGCTGTTTATCTAAAGATTATAAATTAAATTGCAAAACATTGAAAGTTATGTTCTATATTCTCTTGGGAATTTTTTCCCCCAGCCCCCTACAAGGATTTTGTCCCCTTTCTATGAAAGTTTTTGCTTCTGCACAGAACATTACATAGAACACTGCAAAGCCAAATAGCCCATTTGATTCAGTAATAGATTTAAATTTAGTAGTTTTCTGATTGCAAATACCCTTATTCATGTGCCCTTGCACTAACTCCCAAGCTCCCACATGTTCTCTTGATAATAATACACAAGGCACATTAACACAGAGGTCAATGCGACAGGAAAGGTGTTATACAACTCTAAGGGATGAAGCCTCCAAGGAGAAGATTGAAGATAGGCAAAAGAAATGAAGTCCTAATCAGGCTACAGCATCTGCTCGGTACTTGCATACTTAAAATGTATATAATACATTCACTAGCTAACTTCTGAGGCAAACTTTCCACTAAGAAGCTATCCTGACCTCTGGTCATAAGAAGCAGTGGTAGCAGGGTCTTGAGGTCTAAACTAGGGACAAAGCTGAGCTCTAACATGGACTGTGATGGTAATCTTGGTTAGGTTATAGAGGCCAACATTTTCAGAGTTAGGCACTCGACAGGAGATCTCTAAATAGAGGGACCGAGCAATAAGAGTTTCAAGTCTGTTTAGTTGAAGTCTGCAAATTTTGATGAAGGTCCTTTAATTTATTGATGCAATTTTTGGCCTTTACCCCCAGTCTGTTTTACTCCCTACCCCACAGAGAGAGAGAGAGAGAGAGAGAGAGAGAGAGAGAGAGAGAGAGAGAGAGAGAGAGAGAGAGAGTGTGTGTGTGTGTGTGTGTGTGTTTACTTAGCCTGAGAAAGTAAATGAAAAGGGGAAGTTAGGTGACACTGAGCTCCATGCTACTGTTGACAACTTGTTACCTGTATATTGCTGAGCTAGGTGGTTTAAAGCCTGCATGAGAATCTCTGTGACTGTGGAGATGATATGCCCATCTCTGTCAAGGTAGCAGCTTAGCCTGTTTATTTATAATGGTTTTATAAAATCCATCTGAAGCTGAAGATGAAGAACTGAATGAATTCAAATAGAAAGGTCTACTGATACTACTCAACAACTGTGTTGAAGTTACCTCCTGGTTAGTCCACAAGTGTGAGAATGGCAATTAATAGACTGAAGTGGATGATTTAGATTAGGTCCATCTGTTGGACAAAATGAGCTACTCCACTTTTATGGGGTGAGGGTCTATCATTGGACAAAGATGCCCAGAGATCAGGTGCACAGAGGGGCACAAGCTTTCCTCTATCATGGCTGCCACCATTCTCTGTGACATCTTTGAATCCTCACCGTCCTGACCCTGAGAGACGGTCTGACCAGGCTGACCCAGGCAGAGACCCGGATAACATCAATACCTCCTCCAGCTTTGGTTAGTTAAGTCAACACTTGGAGTGTGAGACTTGGGTTCCTCACATCATACTGTCTTTCCCAAACTTTCCTTTAATCCTGTTCCATCCTTCTGTTTTGTAAGACCCTGCCTTAGCCAGACAAGAATGTTTCTTCTCCAGAACTTCTAGGAGTCTGTTACCAAAAAACAGTACTGTCAGAAACAGAATAACACTGGGTGCATCTACACATGCAATTAATGCACAGGGATAAACTCCAGTTCTGTTTGACCCAGAGAAAAACATTCCTGGGCACATTGTCTACACTTGCGCCTGGTACAGCAGCACTGAGCTGTGGCAGAGCAGCCCTGGAGCTAGCAGTCGTCTTGGAGGATCATCCCTTGGCTCCAGGTGGTGGTGTCGGATGGTGGAGGGGCTGGCTAGGGCATGAGGGTGCTGACAGTATGGAGCTGTGTAGCTATGTGGCAGGCAGCCCCCATGCTTTAGCACCTTCATGCACCAGCCAGCCTGTCACCATCTACATGTGTGTTTCATCACACTTAATTACTCGGCCATAAGATAATACTATCCCTGACAATACTATTTTAAGAAAGAGTTAATTAATTTACTGCATCCTAATGCCATCACATGTGTAGACAGTAATGCTCTACTGCAGAGCGAATTAGTCTACTCTACAGTAAAGACCATGTGTAGATGCACCCACTGGTGCTAGTTTGCTGGATCTCAGAGTGACTGATGAGAATGTGCTCTGAGGCCTGACTTTGTCCATCAATAGTTTTACAAATAAGAATCAATACTAGGGACAGGAATATGTTGGCGTTTGGGGGGGGTTATGGGGGGAAGCGCCTGTTTTTGCTGTAATTGGTCTTCCTGATCTTGTTTTGCCTTCAAAATGGCAGGACTGTATTAACATCAAGTCCAGCCTGTATTTAACTAATGGTGCCTTCCCCATCCAATCTTTGATGCCATTTAAGTGGCTGCCAAAAACAGGAAGTTTCCATACCACAGATAAAAGGGAGAGGAAACAATTAAGGTTTACTTAATACTTAACATTGCAAGGACTTTAACACCCCCATTTTTTTTACTAAATATTTAATAGAAGGTTCAGCAGATTTGCCACATGAGTAAGTGGATCTTAAGTCTTTAATTTTGTATGGTGGCAAGCTCAGGTTAACACCTTTGGCTATCTCCCCCCATTTCTTCAAAATTCTCAGCAGAGGCTGGGACAAGTGAAATACACTGTAAAGTGCTATATATATTTCTTAGAACTCATCAGAGTATATATAAATGCCATCAGCATTGCTTGTATGAATGCTTGTCAAGCTTCTAAATATGAACAATTGTGTCCAGACCTCCACACACGCTACTGGACTGTTTTTTCTGTGGTGCAAAATATAAGGAAGGGTGGAAACACATTTCATATTTATTATTGGTCTGACAATGCTAAGCATCACCTAAATCCTAATGTAAGGTCTGTTCTGCATATAAAAAAGATGATAGAATTAAAAGCATCATTAGTGATACAACTACTGCCAGACATGTCTACACGTGTATTTACATGCACGTACACTTAATGCACCTTTGCTGAAGGTGTGTTAAGGTGATTTAGGTGTGTGTCTACATGTGAACACATTAATGTGCATTAAGGCATATTACATTTGGGTATGAATAGCTAAGTCACATTAGCACACATGCAGATGTGATAATGTGCATTAATGCTGTGTGTCCATTTATGCACATTGCAATAATGTACATTAGCACATCAATGCATGCACTAATGCATCTTAGCTGTTTGTGCCTAAATTTTATACCTGCTTTACACACATTAAGGGACAGTTAAGGCACATTAAGGGCACATACTTAAAAATGGCAATTTTAGGCTAAGCCATCTCAGAACCAGATAAATACCAAATTATATTCTAATAATCAAACATCTATAACATTCATTAGTTTGATTTCAAAAAATATTTTTGTCCTGGGTTACATGCGTTTGGGTAGTATACACAGAGGTGATTGCACCATAGCTTAAAATGAAGTCTTACTCTTGTATATTGTGGGGGTGGGTATAGGTTTGTGGGGGCTGCGGGTGTGTGGCTATGTGAGGTAAGGGAGCATGTGGGGGTGGGGGTGGCTATGTGGGGTGGGGGTGGGTATGGGGGGAGGGTGGCTGGGGTTTGTGTATGGCAGTGTGAGGGGAGGTGTGGGTGCGTGGGTATGGTGAAGGCTGGAAGAATGGCTCAGTTTACTGCAGGGCTACGAACCCAGGGATATGTCTCTAAGAACACTAATATGAAACACATGACAGTGTCGTGCAGCACCAGTGAGGACACTGCAGTTTGGATACTGCTTTGCCGGGTGGCAGCTCACCCCTAAGGTAGGCCAACCTGTGTGTCAATCAGTGAAGTCATAGTCAAAAAAGTTGGGTATTTGCTTAAATTGAAGTCCACTTTATGACTGCAGTTCCTGCTGATATACCCAAGCTAGCCTGGGTACTAATAAGCCTATAGCTGCAGCAGTACAAAGCTCTGTCAGCTGTGAAACCCACCTGAGACTGTAGGTAAACTCTCTGGCAGTCAGACTGTGGTGAGCTTCGAGCTGTTGTTAGCTGTGCGCTTTAAAGCTTGCTCGGGTGTGTCAGCCCAAGCTGCGGTCACATCTTTGGGTGCAGCACAGACGTAGCGTCCGACGGTACTGGGAACTGAGGAAGCTACTAAGTAGTGATAAGAGGCAAGGAAAGGATTTGTGCTTTGTTTTGCCTTCAGACTACATTAAAAGATCACCCTTCAGCTTTCTCCTTCCCTTTGCAAAATGGATGCAAAACATTACTAATTCATTCACAGAGGTGTCAAACGTATGGCCTATAGGCCAAATCTAGCCGGAGGAGCTCCAAAATCCAGCCCCTGTTGCTGCCCTGTGGACCCACACATGGTGTCAAACCACCCCTGTGAGCAGCTGCTGGGACCGAGGCCCGGGCTGTACTACCCATGGTGCCCACTTGGCTTGGTGTGCCGAATCAAGCATGTCGGATCTGGCCTGTGGCCCAGCCCTGTGCCATTCATCTGGCCTGCAGAGCCAGATGAGCTTGATACCCCTGCATTAAGATAACAATGGTGCACTCAATGTACAAAGTACCAAAACCAGGAACTAGACACAGAAGCATCTATCTGTCAGGCAGGAACCCTCCTCTTAAAAGAGAAGCTTGCTATAATGGTATAAGACCTGAAGTAATCTAACAATGTAAAGGGATACATATGAAAAGCTAGGATTTTCCTTGGTACCTAGGGGAGGTCAGTGTTCAGCTGCCACTGGAAATTAGCAAGGGTTGGATCATGAAAATCCAAAACCAAAGAACTATACTTATTTTTTTTCCTTTTCAAAGGATTTCCAGTTGAAGTTTAATGCATTCTAATTCCTTCTGCAGATCTTCCTTTCAATGAAGAATGAAAGGAAGTGTGAGCATTATCAAAAAGTTTTACCTTCCTACCAAATTATTGGGAGTTGTGTAGGTACACATCCTCTTATGTAAAAGAACAGACCCCTCATACATTGATTTTACCCTTGCATTTCTGATTGTAACAAATGCAATTTGAATTTAACCAAATAAGAAACTGGCCCAATGAGAAAATAATTCCTTCTTTGTAACAGTATTAAAAAGGCTGGTTTTATTCAAAGAGCTTGAGTTTTCCATTGATTAGATTTCCAGGTCAGACTTATTTGAAGCTTAGATTAATCTACTGAAATGGAAGCCTGTACTAAAACACATAGTGGGATTTGTGTCTGCCTGTAATCTGACTGACTGATTCAGGGCCAGTTATGCAGGAAAAAAAGAAGAAAAGACTGAGCAGTATTCTACTCTATCCAAGGCCTTTTCCAGCCCCACATTGCTTCAACAACCCCAATGCAGCTGGCTGTTTCTGCTAAAAGTGATCAACTCTGAAACAATTATCAACAACGGCACTACGGCCCCTGACAGACGTTCAATTAAAGAAGTGATGAGATCTGAGCTGTGATCCCAACAATTGCCTTCCCTGCCATGACACATGATCACCCACTTCCTCTGCATTGGCAATTAGCAAACAAAGTGCCTGATGTGCCCGATGTGGAGTGCCAGTGAGCTAGGCTAGGGACAGACATCAACTGGTTTAAGTGATCAGAAATTGGTTTAAACCTGTAACAGAACATACGTTCAGTGCATATAAACTGGTTTCAAAATGGGGTTTGAGATAAACCTGGTTGAATGTAGTATCAGATTTAATTGATTTGGGTCAAATTGATGCAATTTCTGTCCCAGACCCCTTTCTAGTTTACATTAAACCAGAGTCCCCCAGCATCCCAGCATGCTGTGCCTATGCTCTCTGCTCCAGGCCCCACTCCACTGCTCTCCAGCTGAGCAGGGACAGTCAGGCATGGGGGATCTGGCCAGACGCTGGCCCTGCAAGGGAGCAGGGAAGAGGTTCATTCCCCCTCTCCCTTCCCTGTCCCACTAACACAGACATGCATTTCTCCACTGCCTGCTCCAGCGGCAGGGCAGGGATGTGGCCAGTCCCCGCAGTAGCTTGAAGTGAACTGACCAGAGAGGGGATTGACTTCACCGTTCCCTGTCCCACAAACCCGAGTTGGCATCTGCGTGGCCCTCCCCCATTGCTGTTGCAGCAGTGGGAATGCAGCCAGACACCGTCCGGCATAGCCCCTTTGGTCCTCTTCAGCATCTGGCCGTGCCCTGCCCCTGCTGCCGGAGCGGTGAGGGGGAAGTGACCATGACAGGGGCAGCAACCTGAGTCATGGTGTCCTGGAGGGTAAGCCTCTTCCCAGCAGGGGAGCCACACTGCATGGCGGGGAAAGCTTCTGTGGACTGTGTGGGGAGAGTGGCAGTGCTAGGTGGGTTTGGGAGGTGATGCCCTGGTGCTGCCGCTCTCCTCTCGCAGCCCATGGAAGCTCTGACCCCCTGCTCATGCCCCCCACACCAGGAAGCGGCTCGCACTCCCCAGACACCAGGAGGGTCCCTGCTGCCTCCATCATGGTCGCTCCCCACTTGCCGCTCCAGCCCTTAGGTAGGGGGGCAGGGAGGGGCATTATTGCCCCCTCCCTCCGGTTTCTGGTGGAGGAGACAGGAGGGGGCTTATCCCATCACTTGCCCTGAGCAGGGAGTGAGCGGTGGCAGTCAGGGTGGGTAGACCTAGCTGGTAACCCCCTTCCCTGCCCCTTCTGCCTCAGGGGCTCCATGCCCGCGCCACTGCAGCAGCAAAGTGGGAGCACCTGACAGACCTTGGCTCGGGTCCGTGGAACAAGGAGGGGGGAATTAAACCGCCTCCCTGACCAGTTCATGCCAAGCCACTGCCGGGCCTGGACAGGTTCCCTGCAGCCCTGTGCATGCTCTGGCACCCCTGGCTCCTGCGCTGAGCGGCTGCAGGCACATGCCTGCATTTCCTCAGTCCAGGGGCAATGTCTGTCCAGTTGCAAATTGGTTCAGTGTAGGCAGGTTAGACAAAGATTGAGCCAATTCAGGCTCCGGCTTTTTGAATGTCTGTCGTCTTAATGAACACTCCCAGCCTCAGAAGTGCATCAGACCGAAGGCTCTGGTGCACTCTGGAAGCTGGGAGCACTGATCTCTAGCCATAGCAATGCACCAGAGCAAAGGACTCTGATGTGCTCCCATGGCTAGGACCACCCATCAGTGTGATTGTTGCTTCCAGCCTTGAAAATGCATTGGGTCTTGAAGGACTCCAGAGTGCTTCTGAGGCTGGGACCACAATCAGCTGACTGCTCCTCTCAGCCTCAGAAGTGCCCAGGATCCCTTTAAGACTCCAGCGAGTCTTGTAAAACCCTCTTCTTTACTGGGCCTCAGTTCCCCATTCCATCTTTGTCTCCTATCTTATTTGTATACAGCGCCTGGCACTGTATGGGGCCATTATCTTGGTTTAGGTTTGTAAAATATGCAGCTAATACAGAGCAATGTTTCTGAAGCATCTAAATATCTGTGAAACTTGTAGTACTTTTTCAAAATACACTTTCAGTAAAAATCAAATGGCTGAGGACAAGGGTATTTGTTTTCTTGACTGTTGAGATTATGACACATATTCCTGCAGATAAAATAAGCCTTTGAATAACATTTTCAGAATGCTGAAGTCCCATTGATTTGCTACCAGACCTGGCCTCATACGTCATATTTGACAAAAGGATTGTGTTGCTTTTGAATTTTTTTATCACTTATCATTCAGTTTCTCAAGGGAAGCTGCATTTAGCATGACATTTTTTAAACAAATGCAAAGAAAAAGCCATAATAACCAATGTTCATGAGATCTGAGCACCTACAGCTCCCTGTGAAATCAAGGACTTTCTCAGTTGTCTCAAACACCCCTGGGCCGTGGGAAAAAAACCCCAAGTCTTTCAAGTACCTCGAGGTGCTAATCTTCCCCACCAAACAAATTTCATTATGTAGATCCCACAAACGCAGCAAGCTAACTTTGCTGAACAGTAACTATTTTGCTAGAAATAATTGCAAGAGGGACCGGGCAACTAGGTAAATAAAGCCCGTGACTCAGCAGTAAGATACGACACTAAAAGCTTTTACTTCTTTTGTAAAAGACAAAAAAAATGCAGTAAACCACTTTAACAGATAATAAAGCCACACTTTCACCCTATCAACATTTCTGTGCTGAAAGGGGAGGCTACAGATACCTCTGGGTTTGCAGCCTTCCCTTGAGAGCATTTTCTTGAGAAATACTTTTACAACAGATTCATGTAGCTCTTTAAATCTGCTTTCCAGAAAGGCACAGTACTATTATCACTGCAGCATAGTTAACCTAACAAAGCCTTCTGTGAGAATAGGAAGACCCTTCTATCTTGCCCAGTCAACCATAGACATAGATTTAGTTTAGCCACTATTTAAAGGGCACTGCTCTGCGCTTCTGCTATAAAAGACAGAATATCACATTCCTCAATCCTCTAGTCAGTTCAGAAGCATTTTCTTATAATCAAAGAGTGTCCCTGTCATCCGAGCTCTGTCAAGAAATAGTCAAGATAGATCTGTTTGCCATACATATTATAAAATCACACACTGGTACCAAGAGCCCTCCTTCCCTCACCTGAAACTAGTAAGAAAGACAGCTAAAGGCAAAAGAAAGGGGCCTAGTATGTACACTACTTCATTCATGCACAACACGTTCACAAAATATCCTGTCACTAAGTACAGCCAGAGCAATAGCACTGTTTTCTGAATCAGCCTACTAGCCTCGAAGAAAAGAAAAAAAAATCCTGGCCCACCGTGTCCAAGAAGTTATGTTCTCACCAGCCCCAAAAGACAGAAAATCACTTCCCAACTGCAAATAAGCCACATTCTTTAGCCTACCAGGGTTATTTTTGCTTTCTTTACTTACAGCGAGAGTTGTTCTCGATTCCTACAGTGCTTATGAAAAGGCTGGCAGAACTTATCTTTAAAGAAACACAGGTAACCCCTGTAGTCATGCACCCCATCCACACAATGAGGCCTTTTCAGTCAAGGAAGCTGGTTGCATGAACAAGCTATGTAAGTTAAAATAGGGCAGGTTAGGCCATGGGCATACCTTGAAGGCAAATTCTGCTCCAGCTGAAGTCACTGATAAAATCCACTTATTAAATAGGAAGGGGACTTGCCCTGGAAGGTGCATCTAAAATTATATTAAAAACTGCTGAGGGCAGGAATTGTTCCTTCTTGCATTTGCCCGTGAAGTCCTCTGAATAGCAATGGGTAAAGAAATACTAATTTATAATGTTGACTTCCTGCTAGTGTATCTATTGGTTGGTATTATGATTTTGTCCAGTGTTTGATCATCTGGTATCACTCCTTCTCTGGCCTACTTTATTGCAATTGTTTTCACCCCACTGTACAGCATTCTCACAATGATTTCCTGAAGAAGCCTTTACCACAGCTCCAGCATCAGACAGTGCTTTGGAAAGACAAATTATATTCTCATTTTAAAAAAAAAAGAAAAGATGCAGACCCCCCCCCCCAAAAAAAGATGAAGCAAGCTGATTAGATTTACCCAAGAATTTGACTGCATCTTAGCCCATAATTCTCAGACACTACAGTTCTGGCCAGCTTACAGATGCCTACCAATGAATTAACAAATATACCCATCAGCACTATAGTTATTCAGACGATTGTCCTGCATTATGAAACAGTAAAGCAAAAGAGAAACTCCCTTTACACAATGATGTAACATACTTTCAGCTCTGGGAATGCCGAGGAAGTGGAAGCAGACGTGTGGTTAGCACATTCCTAACTAATAAACAGCACAGAAATGGATAATGCAGCTACCAGGGTACAGTGAGGATTTGGTAGAGAAATAAGAAATGCGTGGGGTATTTATTTCTTTGCCTTGAAAATGTGTCACTACACTACAGAAATGAACCTTCTGTAAATGATTATGCATGATATAAAATATCAGCCTGGGTTAATGTAGTGCAATAGTAGCTTTTTGAAAATTTTCTGCTTGAAAATTTTTCAAACCAGTCTTTAACTCCTGCATGGTTTCTCTCATTTGGAAAAAAAAAAAAAAATATTGGCCAAAGTGCTAATCCTGTTTCATGCTACTGAAAAAAGAATGGAAAGACTATGTATTGTGGGAAACAGCAACATTCTGCAGTGTTTCTAAATCAGTGATAATGCTAAGGTGGCTTCCCACTTGCTGGTTCTGATGAAGGCTTGTTTCAAAACACCGGTATCACTGCCACTAGAACAACATTCAGGCAGGTAGGAATAGGGCATTTTAGGGCAAATATTTGTCTAACTCCCTTCAGAAACTGCTTATAGCATATTGCTCCTAGTGCCATACTTGGCTAATGGTACCATAGATTTTGTTTGCAGAGGGAAGATAATATGTCTCAAATCCTTTAGTGAATAGCATTGTCTTAGTTCAAGATTTTACTCCTGTGGGGCCTTACCGCAGTCTTAACTTGGTGGGCTGTATCATATTCTTTCCTTGGAGTATCTTAAGCTCCAAGGAGGCCTGCTATCTTCTTTTTTTCCCTTCAAAAATACAGACCTAGTTTCTCTAAACTATTTTCCCTTTACAGCTATGATCTTTGTATTCATTCCCACTCCAATTGCTCTCTTGTACACCTTGATTTCTATAATAGTCTTATTACATAAGAGACCCAGAACTACACATCTTATTTATCAAACCCTGCATGCCCTCACTTTCTCCCAGGACAGCACAAAAATAATGTGCCAAGTTGGGATTTAATACCACTTATCCGCTTTAGCATACCACTCCCTTTAAGATTGAGTATATACCCACCACAGCTCTGAGAAGGATGATCCCTGGGAAAAATATGGTAAATTTCAACCATGAAGTTACTTTAATTAGTTTCTTATCAGTTGCCTGGCTCCATAACAGAATCAAACACATTGACAGTTAGCAATTTAGTATTGGTCTCACAGGAGACAAGTAGGAGTACCCAGGAGAAGGACAACGTCTAGCAAAATTTAGGAGTTTTAACTCATGGGATTTGACAAATTGCTGTCATCACCCTGGAAGGTTGGAAGCTCTGTGGGACATCAACATTTCCTTGAGAGCTATGGTACCATTGGCCAACCCCCAACACACCCGCACCTCCTGTGACATGGAGACACTATACGGCAGGAGCTAACGTTGCTCTCAGTAGCTTTCCTTCCAGCTCCTCCCTCCCTCTGGGGGTATTACCCATTGTTTCAGAGAAACTTGGTAACACAGCTGCTCCCACACGTCTGATTCCACTTCCTCGGCATTCCCAGACCTGAAAGTATGTGGCATTGCTGCTGAACCTTCTACACAGACTGCTCAGAAGGAAGAGTTTATGGCAAGTCCGGCCACAGTTTACAGGTGTTTTGCTCCAGTCATAAGCAGACCAACACTGATGAAGAATCCAAGGTATTGCCTCAACAACACCATGCGTTGTGGGCTCCCCAGTCCTCGTTTCTGAACCCGACTCAAAACCCACAGCACTAAAAAGAGCTTTCCACTGACTTCAGTTGGCTTCAGATCAGGCCCTGTGTGTTTTTCCATTGATCAGCTCTTCCTACCTTTACACACAAAGGTAAAGTTATGTGTTACATTTAGATCATACTAAGGGCACTTAAAACACAAGCATCTGCACCTGAAGGCTCATTAAATCATGCTGAGTGCCCTCTGAGCATCTCTAAGTTATGCCACTTCAGATGACATTTAAGTCTGGGCTGCACTACTTAGCTTGTGTTACAGGAATTCAGTCTGTTCAATGGAGATAAAATGAGCAAATTTGAAGTCCTCCAGCATCCCAGAATGCACTGTTCTCCAGGGCCACCTCCATCCAGAACAGGGGGAAAGCCCAGGTGTCCTGGCTCACCTCTTCTCACCAACTGTCTAGTCACTGGCGATGTGTGGGGGTGCATGCAGTCATGTACCCCCTGGAAGCACTATCTGCAAAACTGGAAGTGCACTTTTAGTTTTGCTGCTGGCTCAGTGATTGGCTGCTGGGGGACCCCCTCCTCCCCAGTCAGTGATCTGGTGCCCCCCCAGACTTGGGAGGCACCAGTTGCCCATGCCTCTAGTGACAAGTCAGAGCTGTGCAGGAAACCCTTATCATGTGACTGCTCACTACACATTTTAACTTTAACATCACTTAACTTTCCAGATTTAGTATGGTCTAAGTGTAACATGTAACTTCATCCAGACTAGGAATTTAAGTACTCTGTTCCCACTGATGCCACTGGGGAAACTGTCATGAATTTAAATGGCCAGAGGTGGGAAGACACAGAACACTTGAAAACCACAGTCTAAATATGTCATTTCAATACATGCCCTGTTTTGAAGGAATGTATAGCTAAAAAGCTAGGGGAATTATTATATGAGGTTTTACATCTCTGCATGAAATAAATGCACTTTAATCAAATTTCTAGACTCCAAACATAAAACTAGTCGTTCTGATTCTCTGTGTGTTTCTGTTGTATTTAGAAAACAGAAGGGGGCATTCAGCAGGAGTTGCATTAACCCTGTGATTCCCATAGGTCTTAGCATCAGATTGTTACCAGATTTAATATTAGACTTTAGGCAGTGGCACTGAATTCATAAATGCTTGACCAAGAATAGTGCATTCTCTGAAGAGAGCATTTATTGAGCACAATAATTCTCAACTTCAAGCATATGACAAAGAACAACAGAAAACTTCACCTAAACTAAGATACAGCCCAGTAAGACACAGTGACAATACGCACAATTGGGTCTAATTTAAAATACAATATAATAAGCGTAAAGACAACAGAAAGCCTTTGCATGAGCCTTATATAGTCCCATGGGCAAAGTGTCTCCTTATAGGCAGAGATGCAAAAAGGTCCTTCTGGGGAATTTGCAGGTCTTCTTAGGCGTTGGAGTACAGATTCCACAGGCCTCACCTTTGCCTGTGTTTTTATAGGCAAATCTGCACCTCTTTCTCTCCCTTGGGTGGCTAGACCATAGTCACATATAGCATGCCCCTCATGCATTCAGTGTATTTCAGTCTCTCACCTCTTATAGGTTCTGCTTTGAAATGTACTCCTCTGCTTTCGTCACACCAGCCCGAGCAATTCCCTGCTCCTTTACATCTGTCTCCAACATACACATGTGATGACACCAGGTCTTTGCCAACAAGATGTCTGACTTTACAGATCTCTGAGCATATATCAACAAGATTAACAGCTGCAAGCTGTTGGCCTCCATGGCCCACATGCTTTACCTCTAAAAGGTTAGGATGTTATATCTTGTGATTGTGCAGTTTTGCTAAGAGGTTGGACTGGATTTGAATAGGATGGTTTGGGTAGAGATGATCCAGCCTCAGGCAGATAGTTGGACTAGATGACCAATTGAGGTCCTTTCCAGCCCTTCTCCTCTATAATTCTATAAATTCAAATTATATGTGGGTTCTCACTTCTGTCACATGCCAGCTGGCAATTAAATGGTTAATTTCTTCCTAATGCAGTTATGTTGTATGTTTATATTCATAATCTATTGTTTTTCCTAATCTCAATATCTTGATGCATTATAAGGAAAGAACTTACAAGAAGCTGGAGGGAAACTAACATCTGCATTCCTACAACGAAAACCTGAGATAATGCTAAAGATTGTCATTGCATTATCACGCTCACCTGTGCTAAAGTCTGAAGACAGCAAGGAGGGACACTATCCTAACAACTGAAGCCCATGAGGGGGTTTAATTAAATGAAACATTACGGAGCTTCCCTTGCACCCTTTCTAGCAGCAAGAACATTTGGAAAGCATATGCTATCCAAATGTCTGTGGTTCCCAGTGAATCTGTCTCCTTTTCCATGCTTTTTCTCTCAGAGACTACTCCTTTAGTTTATCTTTTGCCTGTTTGTCCTGAGGCAGCACTTTTGCTGCAAAGTGTAGCTGGTTGGTGCAGAGCAGACCCTGCAGTGAGGAAGTTGTTGTTGAATTCAGGCATAGGCCCACTTCTGAACACAGGGCTTTAAGAAGACTATCCGTGATGCAAAGTTAGGCCCATGTTTAAATGCTTTGAAGATTGAAACATAGGTGGGAGGTATCATCATAGCAGGTCATGCAGCCATTATGAGCCTGCAGCACTATAAGCTGTTGATTTACAGAGCTCCTGAAAAGAATATTCTTAGCATATAAATATTTCTACCCTGAGAAACACAGCATAACATAATAGGGCTTGATTTGTTATTAGAAACAGGTTTTATTGAGTAGTATGTATTGAGCTGTTTTACTAGGTGCTTTGGTCAAAAAAAATTATGACTAGCTCAGCACTATTGTCTCTTTCCAGATATCACACGTATGTGTGCTGTAAATGCTCATCATAAAGTTAAACAAAATAAATTGCATGAGGGCTGGGAGCAGCCTCCCAGTGACAGATACTCTTTCCAGAATTTAGCCATTGGTTCCACCTGCTTCTTGCCTGTTGCCTAAGAAATATTGCACTCTAGTTCGTGTCAAGCAAGCTCTGCCTGGTATAAGTTGTAGACCATCCTGATTGATTTTATGAGGAGGAAAGTCACTTCAACAGGAATAGAGTTGGGTCAGTCCTGGAAGATTTTAAAAATCTCACCCTGTGAACGCTGGATTTCTGTAGTGTTCTGCTAAGAGATGGAGTGTCCTTGTAAGACCCATAAATCAGCATCTAGAAGACTTTGGCACAGGCTCTAGCATAAACAGCGCGTGCCCCCGGTGGCTTGTGGGACATGGCTGCGCTGGCAGTGGGAGCCCAGCAGTGGTAAACTGGGAGCTCTTGCAGATGCTGCTGGCACTGTTGGTGGCCAGGGCAGGGGGTTGATCACCGACCAGGGGTCAGCAATGACCCACAGGCACTGCTGGCAGCAGTGGTGGTGGCCAGGGGTGATGGTGGACCACCCACAGGTGCCACTGACACTGTCAGCAGTGTTTTTTTGCAGCGGGTGCACTGCCATACTCAGGGGTTGCACGTGCACCCGCGTGCACCCCCTATGCATCGCCCCGGGCTCTGTTCAGAAGGAAACTAAAATGCTGCACATTATTAGATCTTTGCTGAGAAGACTCTCCTTTGTCTGCCATTACAAACATGGAGTACCACCTCCCTCAGTAGTTTCAGGGGTTGCTATGATAGCTGGTAGAAGTATTTTCTACTTCTTAGAGTCACCTCTTAAAAACCTCCTGAATTGTTTCTAGTTGCCTCCATTTTTTAATTTCTTCCCGCGTTTTGCTTTTTCCTGTCTTTAGACACTAAATCATTTTGAATAACATGGCTGAAAAAAGTTCTCAGACAATTGCTGTATAAAAAACAAGTATATAAGGACCTTCCACAAGGCTTCTTGGTATTATTATTAGCTTATGCCCCAGCAGCAGCTTGTAGTTGTAATCAGTAAGTGTGAACTTAAAAATCTAACGCTACCTGATGTCGTCACTACATAATTCTTGTTATAATAATGCTTAATTTTCATGTGACCTTTTGAAGTCAGCAGATTCAATTACTTGGTTGCAGTAACTGAAGATCCTCTGGAGTTTTCACCTATAAATTATGCTGTATTCTACAAATAGACATGATAACACTAATCAGCAAATTAAATGACACTCATCACCCCTGCACAGATGCTTAATGTTTGATTGTTCCAATACCCATTGGAACACTGTAGTGTACTATTATGGCACTTGATGTGCTGCTCCCCCACATAGGAATCGTGGGGTTTGCAAGGATGGGGTCAGGATTCCTTTGCACTTTTGCCAACAAAACAAAATATAACCAAAAATCCACTCAGGACACCAATTCATCTAGATGACAATGATTCTGTCTCTTAAGATTCAGGACAATACCCCCTAATAAAGCGCATTTCCTGTAACCCAGACTTACAGAATCACTTCCAGATTTGCTCAGGCTGGCAGAGGAAGGTATAACAGTGACACTTCAGCACCCTGTGGACGATCCATTCTATTGAGGGACTGCTAGACTTATTGTCACAGCCAGATTTTGCCTCAGACTTTGCCCACACGGGAGAGGGCAGTTTTACTGTGTCTTTGAATCTTCATAGGAATCCTATCAGTTGAGGTAAAACCAGAGCCACTCTGGATGGCCAGATGCTATTTACTTTTAGGGCATTCACTGGTACCTGATGCTACTTTACACCCTGGTGGAAGGCTTCACTGAGTGCATCTACATATGCAATTATGGTACCTGAATAAACTGTGGAACTTATTGCTCTGGAGTTAATTGCTCCTGGGTGTACCATTTGAATGTGTGCCTGGGAGCAATTAACTCCAGAGCAATAAGCTCTGCACTTTAGGTGCGGCATGGGATGCCCGACACAGCAGTCATAGCTAGCAGGGAACCCTGGGGGCCAGCCTACCAGCCTGAGACTGCACCCGCCAGCTCACTGTGCTGTGGAGGGCCTGGCAGAAGCATGAGGGAGCAGTATTGTAGCAAGGTGGGTGAGCCCGGGCAGCTTTTTCCAGGCATGTGGGGGGACTCCTGCTGCTGTGTATACCCCAGCAGAGGCTTGGGGGCATGAGCCACCTGATCTATGTGCAGGGCAGAGGTGGCTGCCACTGCACACTGGGCTCAGTGCCCTGCCACCCCTGACTCAAGAGCCACGCAACACTAGGTGTTTTCTGCTGGGCTGCACTGAGCCCCCTGCCCACCCAGCGATGGGATGCTCGTGGCGTCACACAGCTCTAAAGGCAGCAGCGATGGGGCGCAGAGCCCCGCACAGTGGCAGCCACCTCCACGCCATTCACAAATCAGGAGGCCCCTGGGCCTCCACTGGGGTGTGCATAGTGGTGGGAACCCCCCATGCCTCTGGACTAGCGGCCTGGATTCCAATTGTTCCACCACCCAGCCAGGTCCATTTACCCCAGCCCCTGCCCCCGAGGTCTTGATCTGCCCCCCCACATCCTTCCTCCGCTTCTTCCCCGACAGACTTACCTGCTGGGGTGGGGTGGGGGGGGGTGCATGCTCAGCCCCACCAGATAAATGTTTGTTCCTCTGCCTATGGGAAGGGCGGCTCCTGCCACTGCATGCACTTCCAGGCAAGCATGGGGACGGGGCATGCGCCCCCTGGATCTGTGCACTGGGTGAGGGTGGGCTGCCCTTGTGGGCTTTGCCCTGGATGCTAAACTTCACTGATACAGCACTGTGAGGAAGCTTTAGTATGGGGCTAGCTGGCAGGCAGCTTCTCACACTGAAGCACCCTCATGCCTCAGCCAGCTGGGGCACCTTGCATCTGTAATTATATCTTGGGTCTTTTTTTACTTTGCAGCAGGATAGTACCTTGTATCTGTAATTAGTCAAGTGAACAATAACTGGCTTATATAGATGCACTCACTGTATTCTAGGGTGTACTGGTCTCCCTGTTTCAAGTTTGGCCCATGGCTCAGAGGGAGTCACTGACTGATATCAAGAAATGCCTTCTGGCGGAGACAGGATGTTAAAACTTATTTGCATCACTATGAGAGGCCTACTGCAGAAAGCAGCTTTTGGTTGGGGAACCTCTTAGGATTGAGACTTTATCTCCAAACTAAATGAAGGAGGAAAAAGCCATACAGGCCCTGGGAAGATAGCTCTGCTGGGGTGAACCTCATGCATAAAGAGCAGCACAGGAAAGACTGATAAAAAGAGATCTATGCACATGGGATAGCTTGAATTGCAAATGATGAACAGAAGCTGGAGCCAAGACAGTAGCAACCTGTGGGCTCAGTTCTGGATGGGAGTGTAGGCTGTACTCATGGGTAGATCCAGGATTTTGTGAAGGGGGTATGAGAGTAGCTGTGGCTGCACCCCTGCTCTCAATTTTCCCCTTTCCACCCCTCCCCGCCCCCCTGTACCCTCAGATGGGCAGACTATGCCAAAGGAGCAGCAGCTGGGATTTTCTTTTTAAGTCAGGTGAGAAACCTGCCCTCTCCCATTCCAGTCCCTGCAGCCCCGAGTGCTTCCCCTTTGCCCTCAGCAGCACAGCCCCTCCTCTCAGGGAGTCTTACCTGATTTTGGGTCTCAAGAAAAGTCCCTGCTGCTGCTTCCATGGAGAATCCGAAAGGGGAGTGGGTCCAAGCCACTGTACTCCCTCTGGATCTGCCTCCGGCTGGTCAAGTTGGACAACTGAGACTTGTGTTTGGTTATTACGTTAATTAACCAAACCAGATTCCAAGAGGAAGGACCTGCTTTGAAATGTGGTCATTTGCATTCGGTCTTTTTCATTAAATCACAGTGCTAAAGGAAGGGAAGTGTGGCCTGGGCGTTTCTGGACAGGTAGAGCCTCATCCTTTAGCCTATCCTTTTTATAAGAGACATACATGTGGGTGCACCCAAATAACCTCGTCTGCCTATGTCCTGAGACCAACACGGCTACAACCTGCACCCCTGTGGCCGTCCAGCATTTGTGATGCCTTGGATATTTTCTCATATATATTTTAAGTTTTTGATGTACTGATTTAACCCCACATAAAATCTGTTTTTTTTTTTCCCCTGAGCTGTTTATGGAAAGGGAGAGAGAAGCTGTGGGAAAGGAATGACCGGGCAGGAGAAGGAGACAAAGGTGATGCAGCCATTAATATGGTTTCTTGCTGAGGGTCTCATCTACCAAAATCCTCAGTACCTGCTACTGGGTTACACTTTCTGAAAAAAGCTCTGCCCTCACTGAGGTCCCCTACTGGATGTGGCATAATCTGTCAAGATGCTCAGCTCCTGTTTTGTGTAGGTGCTTATTTAGGGATCTGGTTACTTAGTCAGGTGGCTGAATGGGAGCTAGTGGGAGCCTGTCCCTGCATTCTCATTCTTCGTGTGCATGCACGGATCCCATGGTTTTTAACAGACTGTTGGATCTGCAAGTAAATCAGACATGAATGCATGCCTTCCAGCTAAAATAATTTCACTCTAACCTACAACATGTCCTGGACTTGTGGGCCCTGCAGAGAGGGTATTCCTCTTTGTAGGGTAAGTGACCCTTCTCTCTGTGACTTTGGGTAAAAGGGAACTATATAACAGCTATCCATAGAGCATTAACAAGAGGGAAAGGACAAGAAAAGGTGGGGGAGGAGAAAAATGAGGCAAGAAGAATGAGCAGCCAAGGCTCTCTTGTATTTTATAGTCTGGTATATTCTGGGGTAGTGAAAAGAAGGTGCGTAATCCAGCAGATGGTAAAGTGTTATTTTGACAGCTGAATTACTGATCTACAGACGTGACTCTCCAGGAAGTGTAACAGAAGAAATAAATAGAGTAAAATCATCCGCTTCACAATATGCCAGCTTTCACTGAGGGGGAAAAAAAACCAGGCAGACAGACAACTGAAAAATATGTGGGAATTCTGAATGTGGGTAGCGACTCGGAAAGAGAAGTTGATGTTTTAGCTAACCATATGGTTAACATCTAGATTCCCACTACAAAACTGATATTGCTTTTCATAACAAAGGCTATGTAAGACCCAATGAATATCAGGTCAGTAACTTGTTAGCAGATAGTTTCTTTACAGTTTCTTACCCTCTATCTCCAACACAGGCATTGGGTTTCTTTCTAGATCAAGGAGGTAATAGGCAAGCCTTGCCTGAATGATCACTCTTATCAACATGAGAGTGTAACAGGACTAGTTAGCCAGGCACAGAGTTGAATTTTCTTTGATCCGGTTCACACAAGGTAATATGCCAGTCCCCAATGTATTGCAAACACTGTTGTCTCTCATCATTCATAGTGGCACAAAGTACTTGTGTGCACTGTCTTAGCAAAGAAGAAGTTGTCACATCCTTGTTTTGTTTGTTATTAAATTGGCTACAAGCCTGAACTTTGGTAAGGGGCTTTGCAAACCGAGTCCCATTTCTTTGTCTAAGTGTGTCTCATTCTGTATAAAAATATAATACTCTAGAACTATTCAAGCAGACAGCTTGAAATTATTGCATGCCGCTGCTCTCCAAGTGCTACTCAATACCTTGAAGGTTTGTAGGTTGAAAAGCTGGACTCCAAAATTCATTTGCAGTGCTTAAAGCAAAACTTTATTAAACCTAACATGTGAACAATGCCATATGTTTGTATATGCCAGTAGGTGGTGATCTTTATATTGATTACCTACATACATATACATATATGAAGTAGGGCTGTGCAAAGCTTTGGTCCCTGATTCAATCTGGTGGAGATTCGGCCCGATTTGGTAGCCAAATCTTTAAATCTCAATTGAATCAGGAGACCCCTTAATCTTTCTGAATCGAATGGGAACCCTCCAAATCAGTTCAGAGAGATTCAGTAAGATTTGGCGATTCAGATATAGGCACAGCTTTAAATGTTTTTTCTACTTCCTCAAGGTACCAGGGGGCTCGTGAATGCTGCGATGGTGGGGTGCATGGAGCATCCCACAGGAGTGTGGAGGGCTCCTCAGTGCGCTCATCAGCAGGCCCAGAAGTGGACCAGAAGCACTTTCAATCCACTTCCAGGTCCACTGCTGAACATGTGGGGGGCTCCCGGTGCTCCTGTGGGATGCTCCATCCACCCTACCATTGCAGCGTTCATGAACCATGCCTGGTACCTCAAAGTATATATAAAAAACACTTAAAGCTCTATCTATGGCTGAATTGCTGATTCTCCAAATCAGCATCACATCTTCAGATTTGGATTCAGCTGAATTGATTTGGGGACAGTGATCTGAATCAACTAATCAAATTGCTGTCCCCAATTTGGGCTGAATCTGAAACAAATAGGGCCTATTTCGTACACCCCTAATATGAAGATACATGCAGATGCACGCTCTCTCTCACTCAGCACTCCCCTCAGCATATGGAAAGAAAATGCAAGATGGACACAATCTCTGAAGCAGTATTTTCATTTATACACTCGATTAACTTCTGTGCTAGCATTTGCTCAGCGATGACAACTTACAAAGCAAAACAAAATGTTTTGAAATTGCATGTACATTAGGGAGTGGTACAGAAAAGATACTTGTCAAGCTTAGTTGTGGCTCAGAAATTGACAGTAACATTCAATCTTTTTCGCCTGACAGCAGAGCTCCTGAAAAGTTTCGATTTTATACGTAAAGTATTAGTGCAAAACATTCTTACGGTTGAAGTGCCTTTTCTTCTAGACTACACTTTGCAAATTGGCTGCTGGGGAAAAAAAATATCTGCCTGAACTGTGCTATGTCAGCTGGCAGAAGCTCAATAAATGCCTTCATTCTGTTGAGGGAAAGTGTTTGAGGACTCTGCTTTGCACCTGACACTTAATGGTGTTCTCATCAGAGTGCTCTTACAGCAAAAGGGGAAGACGTTGATCTGAGGAGTTGCACCAAGATGTGCATTCTTGCTGCAAGGCTTCTAGAAGTTTTAAGATGCATAAAAAAATAGCTTATTTAATCCCTTGCTTCCACTTGCAAACCAATAACGCTGTCAAATGGCTCCCTGGGAAAATAGCATGCAAAACTAAGTTCCTCTAGTGCACATACAGACCCTACAGCCTGGAGAGCTGGCAACTCAGTTTGTGTTGTTTTACACTTAGTCAGGAATATGCCATCTTGTTTGTGTTGCTGTTTTATTGCCATCTGCTTTAGCAGTGGGATATGGACTAGTTTAAGTGCAAGTTTGATTTCTGGTGCATATTAGTTGAATTCTTATCCGATTCAGAGACTATACATTTTAAAACTATAGCATACAGCAGGAACTGACAACATATAGCCTGCAGGCTGCATCTGCCCTGCCAGGCCACTCTATCCAGCACACGGGCACCTAAAAAATTTAGAAAATTAACATTTATCTGCTTCTGGCTGCCTGTCAAAGATGATAGGAGCCAGGGGCAGTAGGAAGCCAGCAGCAGGACTAAGCAGTTCAGCAGCAAGGACTGCCTGGCCCTGCCCCCCAACCAGAAGCCTCTGCCTAACAGAGGCTTCTGGCCTAGGACTGTGGGGCTGTTCCTTGCTTCCTTTGGCCAGAGATGGAAACTCAGATAACAATGTTGCCACTCTCCCTTGCCCATAGCTGTCATTTCCCTGCTTTTCTGCCTGCTGCTGGCCGTTCCATCACCATGTGAGTCCTGGCTGCATTGCTCCACTTCAAGAGCATGGGGCCCATGCTGGCATCCTGAAGCCAGGAGTGGGAGTGTGTATGTGTGTGTTTGCACGCGCACACACATGGGCACAGGGAGGGAGGGCCAGAATGTGTGTGTGTGTTGCACAGGGCGGGCAGGAGGGAGCGTGTGTGTGTGTGCGTGCGTGCACGTGTGCATGGAGGGAGGGATAGAATGTATGTGTGTGTTTGTAGGGCGAGTCCCACATGCACACCCTACCATACACATGTACCCCCCCGTGCTGCCATACACACAGATTCCCCACACTCTCTCACATACCCCAGCCACCCCAATACACACATCCCCACAAACCCCATCCCCACCTGCACCCCACATATCCACAAGCACCCTCATCCCCCACACCCTTCCCAGCCTCCCACAGACCTATACCAACCCCCCATGTTCCCCCCCCAGAATATACAAGAGTAACATTTCATTTTAAGCTATTGTGCAATCACCTCTACGTACACTCCACAAACACATGTAAATCAGGAGAAACATATTTTTTTAAATAAAATTAAGAAAATGTTGTAGATGTTCAATTTTTAGAATATAATTTAGTATTTTTCTGGTTCCAAGATGGCAAAACCCCTTGCTGAAAGGAGTACTTCTGAGAGCAAGGGGAGGGACTTCTGGTGGCAAAGGTCAGAGGCTAGGTGGCAGGACTTTTGGTCAAAAAATAGTGACCATAGGTGGGGCACCTATCAAGGGGTGGGGCTACCCATGCAACCCAACAGCTTGCCAGAACTTGGTAAGTGGCCCTCCATCCGAAATAATTGCCTGCCCCTGGTATCCAGGCCACTTTAGTTTTGTGAGGATTTGCTGATCCCTGATTTTATTTATTTTTTCAGTCAGTTAAATAAAATTTAGAGATTCAGGTTTGCACATATTGCACTCCAAAAGGAAACTTCAAAAATCCTGGACATGGAGCCCTAGATACTGAAAGAGGAGGGAAAAATACCTACTTATTGTAATCTTTTCTCATGGTTCCAGAAGATCCTGGGTGACATTCTAGTCTTTCCTGGTCATTTTAGTGTCCAGATTTGGTTGTCTACGTGGTCATTAAGAGCCAGAGAATGCCACTGATGCATGGACTGGACCTCTGTTCTTGCAAATATAGCCTTGCCTGCATGGACAGCTACGTATATTCCCAGGGCATATGCACATTTTTTCCCCACAGTAGCGAAGTGGCTAGAATCAATCTCCAGGAAAGCTGAAGGTCCTGGATTCTGGGCCTGTCTCACCTGAATGAGGTTTAAACTGGGATGACTCTCTGACAACACTTTCACCATGCCACAAGTCAGGCAGTACCCAGTGCACTCTTTGAAGCTGGCTTCCTGAGCAGCCACAAGAGGGAGGTCTTCTATAGAAGGTATATGGGGCCAAGAAGACAAGAGCAAGCCAAAGGGTGTGTGGCTTAGTGAGACTGCTGCCCTAGAAGGAAGGGGCACTGGCTTCTAGCTTAGTGAGGTTTTTGCGTAGTGAGACCACAATGCCCTAGTTTAAAAAAGGGGAATGCTGGTATGCTCGGCTGTCTGAGTGTAGTCTTAACTGAGTATGCTAGAGAATGGGGGGGCACGTGTTCAGTGGCAAACCTGGAAGTGGACCAGAATACAGAATGTGGACCATGTAGCAGAGCTACTCTGATAGGGTGCCAAAAATATCTGTATAAGGTAGTCTAACTGTGGTGTGGTCAAGGGCCACAGGCCATGCATCACATAAATTGTGGGTGTACCCACACACCCAGCCACCCAGGTCAGACTAGTGGCACACTGCTCTCCTCCATGCCCTTCCCTGCTACATGCCAATGAGAAAGGCAACTTCAGGGGCCTGTAGGTTTGATGATCCGGATCTACTAGATATTGCAGCCTGGTACTCAGGACATCTGGGCTCTGGCCTATTGCCAGGCTGCTGTTTCTGCTGTGGCAGAGCACCAGTGGTGTGCTCGCCATGGAGTGTAGGCTGTAACAGGTGGGAGGAGTGCCTGTATGAAAGACAGCCTAGAGACACCCTTAGGAGTCAGTTTTTGGTAGGGGGGGGATGTGGTGGAGCCCCAGTGGCATGCTTGCTACGTGAGGGTTATTAGAGGCTCTGGGGAAGCCTTCCCTGCTAAACAATCTAAGGGGGAAGGTGGGTGTCAATGGCCCTTAACTGCTCTGCCACGTTAAGATCTGGATCAGGCAGTGGGCAGGTGCAGCCCAGTCCTGACGAGTGGCCATCTAAAACACTAGGCCAGCAGGGCTGGAGGCAGCAATTTGCTGTAAGACACTGTGGATGCAACATCTCCTGGAGGAGCTGTTGCTCTGAGAATAACTAGGAGGTAAGAGATGAGCTCATGGGGATGGCTTGGAGGCTCCTGGTCCTGGCATGACCTAAAACTGCACCCTGCTGGGACAAAGAGGCCTGGTGGTCCTACCTGTGGTGGGGCAGGGCAACTTAAGTGCCAGGTTTGTGGACCATCCTGGTGAAAGGCAGGTTCGGGTGCCTAAAACTCTGCCTCCACCATCTGGTGGGTTATGGTGTTAACAACAGAGGGAGTAGTGGGGCCAAAGACTTCCAAAGACGACACCTGAGCCCACTGGGGGGGTTCAAGACCCTGAAGGGGAATAGTGAAGGCCAGGTTAGCTTTAAGAAGCACCTGAGCCTGAAGGGGTGGAAGATCCCATGAGAGGAGTAGTTAGTGTAGCCAGCAGGTTAGAAAATTTATCACTAATAAGTCTAGTAAGCAATAAAGTGTACGAATGTGGTGTATATGACTAACAAATAAGAAGCAGATGACATGAAGAAAATAGAACAGATAAGAAAAAGGGGAAGTTGTAGTGTCAGCAGCTAGAAGCAGGCCATTGAAGGCCAAATGCGTGTGCAACCTCCTTGGCAGGAAAACCAATTCAAGCTACCTAGATAAGGAAAATCTTTCTATGTGACAACCAAACAGCACATGCCTTGGAGAAAGAATTTGAGAAACCTTGCCCAGCAACATAAACTCTATAAAAGGGGGCAAGAGAAAGGATAACATGGGGAAGAACCTGCCTTACCACTGGAGTGTGTATGTGTATGGCTCTATTAGGCCACAGGAAACTAATAAATGCTGCCATAGGTTAGTACTTGTAAATATAAGTACTATTCTGTGGCAGCTTTATTTACTGGACAGCAGCACATGTGTAGATGCCAGCCAGCCATCCCTGCACTAAAGCACCCTCGTGCCCCAGCTAGCCCCTCCACAGCAAGTTGAGCCAGGTCAGAGTAGCCTCAGGCTGGCAGGCGGACCCCCTGGGCCCCCTGCCAGCAGGGGCTCCTTTGATCCAGCTCAGTGTGTTGTAGTCATATGTGCAAATGTAAACACAACCCTCGGGAGCAATGTACTCTGCAATAAACTGCAGTGTTTATTGATTTGCTTTAACTCTACACATGTAGATGCATCCAGTGAAATGTTGGGCTGAGTTTTCATCCTTCTGTGCCTTTGTTTCTTCTCAAACAGACGACTGGAGCACATTTTGGGACAAGAACTATGCTTAACTACGTGGGTGTACAGTATCAAGCACAATGTGGCTTGACTCTCAGCTGAGGACTGTAGTAAAAGTGACAAGCAATATAAACTTAAGATTTCAGAGAATTAAACAGGGTTAACTACAGTAATTATCTCCCTCCCTACCCACCATCAGGTATTACAGAGATTTGTTTTTGCTTGCATCTGGGAATGCTTCAAAAATCTCAAGATACGATATTTTGTTTTAATCGCAAAGTGTCATGGCAGATGACCAATGCAGCTTTGTAAATAATTACAAATCATTACTGAATGTTTTGGATGACAAAGTCTGACTTCAGTCAGGGCATTCGCACTGTAAAATGTTTATTTTTATAATTTCTAAAGTAAAGCAAGGAATGCTTTGATTCTTAACTTACAGCAATTGCCCTAAAAATGTTCCATGCCTGCATAAATAAGTTCCCATGCCCTCTGCTTCCTCACAACTCACATATATACACATATACACTGAATACATATACCTATTCACTGAAGCACTCTTGTGTTTTAGCCACCCGTCAGTGTCTACATATGCACTGCGATGGAGTGAAAAGCTCTGCTGTAAGATAATACTCGAGTTTACAAGTTACGTATAGATGCAGAGACTTTTGCTGCGGAGCTAATTCAGCTGCTCTGCACTAAGCGTATTGTGTAGATGCACACATATACACTGGGTTGATTGCCCAGGTATTGAAGTGAAGTCATCCTTCTGCTGCTGAATACCCATAATGAGACAGTTGGGCACATTTTAGGAAGGTTAAATTCTTTTATGACTTCTGCCTGACCAACACTTCTCAGTTAGATGCACCTGTATACCACTTACCGAAACCTGTCATTCACTCCACAGAAATATTTGGTCATTTACTGAAAATCATTTCATTGGTTTAAATATCCCCAAAGGAAAATGGAACAGTCAAGTTTGCTGAGCTGTGATATCTGCCTTCGCTCTTTCTTATGGGAAATGTTCTGTTACAGGAAAGTCATCACAGATTCACATTTAGAAATTTTCCAGACTATTAAATATTAATGCACTTTCAAGGGACTTGTGAAATCTGTCATTTTTAGACATGGAGAGTGGAATTGTAATATTTTGCTGTGAACTCCCCAAGCTGGTCTTCCTGGCAAATTAGAAGTAATGCAGAAAGTGTTCAATTCAAACACTAATCAGTTCCTAATGAAATACAGCTGCATCACTTTTCATCTTGATCATTTTGTCAAGATACAGCCACATGGCCATTAGCTCATTAGGAGCTGATCTTGTATTTGTCTCAAAACACACCACATTACCTGTTATCATTTAGCTTGGCCTTAAAGACCAGTTATTTATTTAGCTGCAACTTCTGTGAGCTATTGAAATTGCTGTTTAGCAGCCATTGAAAACCTGCTTTGATATTTGCAGAGTAAATCTAATGTAATCTTTAGCAGTTAAGATGGAGAAGAGGAAATGTGTGTGTGCTTTTTCTTTTTTCCTGGAATTGGAATGGAATTATTTTTGCATTCCCACCTATGCTTTCCCCAACAAACACTTACTCATTAGGAGTGGCCGTGGAGTTAAAGTCATCCCCCACATGAACTACAGTGATACCAGAATTGGGAATCTGAAGCAACGGGATGCCCTTCTTCCACCTCCTATGTTCAGATCTACTTCACAAAGCAATGAGGGAACATTGCATTTTTTTCCCTGTTTTTACTTATAGTAGCAACATAGTATCTAGCTATCTCAGTTAATAATCAAGTCTGCATTGTGCTATACACTTTGCAAAGAAGGCAAGCAAAGACAGTCCCTCCCCTAAATATCTCAGTATCAACCTTTCTTCCTTTCAAACCAGCATCACGGTTACTAATACACAGCAATAAACTCTGGTGCATGTCGCATCAGAGTTTATTGCTCCTGGGTGCCGTGTTTGAACATGCACCCAGGACGACAGCATGTTGAGCTGGGGCAGAGCAGCCCTGGCTGTCAGGGTGCCTGACGGGTCAGTCCGCTAGTCTAAGGCTGCTTTGACCTGGCTCACCAGGCTGTGGAGGGGTTGTCTGGGGCAGAAGGGTGCTTCAGCGCAGGGCCAGCTGTCAGACAACCTATTCACTGAAGCACTCTCGTGTTTTAGCCACCCCCGTCAGTGTCTACATATGCACTGCGATGGAGTGAAAAGCTCTGCTGTAAGATAATACTTGAGTTTACAAGTTACGTATAGATGCAGAGACTTTTGCTGCGGAGCTAATTCAGCTGCTCTGCACTAAGCGTATTGTGTAGATGCACCCACTATGTAGTAAAATTATGTTATCACAGTACCTTGTTCAAACACTTATTTTATCTTTTAGCTCTGAATAAAAGTACATCTCAAAACACAGAGGCAGACTGGTTGCATAAAATTTACCTGGCATTTATGCAGAGACAAAATCAGAAGTGCCAAAGAATACTACAATATGCAATTTTGAACAGTAATTTGTTATGCAAATTGTTTTTATTTGCTGCAGAAGAGGAAGTTGTAGATTCATTATTTCACCTATTAAATGATTAAAATGATCCTTTAACCAGGCATGCTAATATTTGGTGCAAATGATTATGTAGTAATAACACATCTCTTTGAAGAGCTAGGTTTAACATTGCATCAGGACATTCATTCAGCTTTCTATGCAAGTCAAGTCTCAGGAAGCAAGTACGTAGATTTAGTATGAATTTTGCAGCAGGATTACTGAAGAACCAAATCTCAGCAAGAACAAAAAGAGTTCCATTCTGCCAATAAATCCCCCTGGGGAGCAGAGGTGGAAAGGTGACACACTAACAAACATCATTGGATGCTTGTACATGTGGCAGGGAGTCTCCCTAAATTGAAGTGGTGGCTTAAATTGTATGGATTAAAAACCCAAAGTTGCAATTTAGGGACTTGCATCACTGTGATGGAACAGTTACAGCCCCTGTCGCCTCACGCCCCTTACACCTCTGCCCCAGGCAGGATCCACCAAAGAAGAAACAAAAAAGCCGTAAAAGATGCTGAGCTGCATGGGCTGCCAGACCTTCCCTCCACAGTGGCAGCACCCCTTGGGTGGTACCTACCTGCTAGTAGCCTGCCTGGGTATTCCTGGGGGTGCCACCACCACGGAGGGAAGGACTCACAGCTCTCGGGCTGCACAACCCGGCGACAGCTCACATAGGAAAAAAAATAGTAAAGTGGCAAGTGGCTTGATTTTTTCTTTTCTTTTCTTTTCCTCCCGAAGCCTGCCCGCATTTCCCACAGGTGGGAAATAAGCTGCCAGTGGGCCAAGAAACTCCTGAGCTGTGGAGGACCCTGGTGCTTCCCCTCACCCATGGCGGCTTTCCCTGGGACTGCCTGGGAGGGGTGCCACCAGGGGGGCACTGATACCATGGAGGGAAGCACCAGGGCCTCCCACAGCTCAGGGGTTGCTCAGCCTGCTGGAAGCTTGTTGCCCAACTGCAGGAGACATGGGCAGGCTCTGGCACGGGGCAGGGAAGTGGATCCTCCACCCTATTTTGGTTTGTTTGTTTCCTTAGCGGAGCCTGCCCACGTGAGCTGCTGCCAGGTTGGTTGCACAGTGCCCTGAGCTGCGTGGGGGCCTGATGCTTCCCTCCATGGCAGTAGTGGTCTCCAGGGCTGCCCAGGCAGGATGTGTGGGTGCTGCCCCAGCTCACAGGCAGCACCTGCCAGATCCAATGGTGCGTGGGGCCCTGGAAGGCCAGGCGTGCTCGGGGAAGCTGAGGCTTGGCAGGCTTCCAGCACCCCATGCACCATCCGTGCTGCCATCTCCAGATGTATCATTGTAATTTGTTATGCAGCAAACTAAAATACATTGGATGCGTTTTATTTTGCTATGTAAAAAAGTCAGTTAAGTTGAAATACAATGCTGCAAGTGTACACTGTTATGAAATTTAATCACAATACGCTGCTGCATGTGTACACTGCCATGCAGTTAAATTGCTGAAAAGGGCAATTAAACTGCTAAAAGGGGCAATTTTGTCATGTGTACAAGGGCCGTTCAGCATGTGTACAAAGGCCCATTTGTTGTAAGTTAGCCTAGTCCTATCCCCATCAGATTTCAATGGGACCGTTGTACTAGATTCCTGGAATGCAAAAGAGTGTCACTCTATTCTCACTGGAACGCCAGAAGGGGATAAAAAGATGAAAGACATCTAGCTCAAGGATTCAGGATACAACAGGAAAGGCATTTTTCTATATGTTGTGCTCTTTTGTTGATTGCTTGTCTTACTACAGTGCTGATCCAGGTGCTTTGAGGACCGTTGTTCCTGTAATTTTGAGTGTTACTGAGTTCTGTGATTTTTTTTTTTTTAATCACCATTTGGGGTTTTTCTTCAAAGCCAGGAATCATATGATCAGAATTCATTTAACTTTTATTCACCCCCTCTCAACCTCATGTTTCCAGAGAAAAGCTTCTATTGGTTACAAACACAGACAACAAAAAACATATGACCCTTAGGAACATTAAAAAAAAATCTTATGATTTTGAAGCCAAGTTAATCTTTTCTGAGGGCTGTCTCAGGTTTCTGAATGCTTTGAGTTGACAACAGTAAGCATCCAAGCAGCCGCTGCGATTGTCAGCCTATCTAACCCAGCTTTATACAAGGAGCATCTACAGATGTCGTGTTGACACATTCACTCGCACTACTCCCTGACACAGGGCCTATTTCTCCGAATAGTGTGGCCAGTGACCATCTGAGTCATTGCCCTATAATGTTTGTAGATCGCCAGCATTCATCCGATTTTCTCTCGTGACAAATTTGGAAATATTTGGGAAAAGAACAATTTGAACTAATTAGGCCTCTTTGGGTTGTGGGCGCCAAACACACATTATCCTTGTGCTACCTTCTGGGGAAAGAAGGCAGCTCTAGTGTCAAATGTAGGGAGCATAAAATGACAATTAGCTTTGGAAGGAATAATTTATCCCCTTGAGCCCATCTCAGATCATTCAGCTAAATTAGACATCAAAAGACAAAATCTAGTTCTCTGGAACGTGTGTGAGTTAGTAATGCACCCAAGAGGCCTTGGGCTCCAGAAATGATGGAGATTATTCTGATCCATCAGTGTAGTTTTGTCATTTGTGACATTCAGTCAGTCTGTCCTGAGGCCGCACCTTCTGTTGGAGCACCTTTGATGTAGCAATAACTTTCCTCCATTCTTCTTGGTCTTTTTGCAATACTTGTACAATCAGTCAGTTTTAATCCCATCCAGTCTTTGATGCTGGTGGTCCAGCTTGTCCTAGGTCTTCCTCTTCTTTGTCCATCCATAGCACCCTTCAGGATGGTGTTGATAAGGGTGTGGGCCTTCTTGTTACATGTCCAAACCACTGCATCTTTCTTTTTATTATGATTTCAAGTAAGGGTTCGTATTTGCTGACTTCTTGTCTGATTTGATTTTTCACAGATGTGTTTGTTCTATGTGCAGTGTAGGATGTGTGTAGAAGTCTTCAGAAGCACTGCATTTCAAAGCTCACAATTTGCTTTTCCAGAGCCTTAGTGAGTGTCCTGGCCTTGCAACCATACAAAGTTGCTGAATTGACAACAGCATATAGTAAGTGGAGTATTTTGGGGTTTTTTTTCATTATGATGCCCCTGATCGTCCATATTTTCTTCAGCTTTGTTAGTTGTGCAATGGCAATGGCTATTCTTTTTACTTTTTTTTTTTCTGTTATAGCATCTTCTGTGATGGTTGCTCCAAGATATTTAAAGTGTGTTACTTTTTCTAGTTTCAGCGTAGTTTTGTCATCTTTGACAGATTCAGTAATATTTCTTGTTTTTTGGATGGTTTCACAACAACTGCCTGTGGGTCTCAGACTGGCCTCAAGCATTGCATGAAGCATATGCTGGTCTTGACCCTATACATTGCATGTGGTATTCAGGGCTGGTTCAAGGAGTGCTCTTCATGCAGTGCTTGCACTGGACTAATCCTGAATCCAGAGCTTGGAGCTGGTCTGCAGACCCAATCCAGTTTGCAGGCGGGCCCCACACTCCCTCATCTGGCCTACAGGGCTAGATGAGTTTGATACCACTGGCTTAGCCTAATGCAGAATGAGAGAAGGGGTGTAGACTTCTATTGCATTGAGATTTGATTATAATTAATGCCTTAATGCTGCCAGTGTCTTTAGGTCAGCTCCAAGCTTCTTTTTTCCAAAGCCTAGGAAAGGAAGCACAACCAGGGAGACTCGTGGCTTTATGGATACCAAAGCCAGAGAAGACACCCCCTTCCCTATGCCCTGTAGCCCTGTGCACATAGATAGCTGTGTCCAGAAGTTGGATCAAAAAGTGCTTTTTATAAAAAAAAAGTTGTCTAAATCAAAGCTTACAGACTAAGATAGAGTGAGTCAACCTTCTTCTGCAACCTCACTTTGTAAACTTTTCTACCTTTTTATTTTTTATTTTTTGGCTCTTGTAACAGGGAACCAGCCTCAGTCCCTCTTCCAGCTGAGGAACACTGTTGGGATGGGGTTGGGGGACAAGCTTACGCTGAAGGATCCCACATGGTTGAACAGCTACTGGAGCAGCCAAAGAAAATGTCTGTGTGCGGGCTGTGGTGAAGAAGCCAAACCCCTGCTGCACATGATCACATGCTGAGGGAATGAGTCCTCATTAGTCCGTGGGAGTTTCAGCAGACTAAAAAGAAGCCGGCACACTCAAAGCCCCAGACAGGGAAATGCACAGCAAACAGAGAATGCCTTGTAAATCACATGGAGATGCAGAGCTAGGCTCTCCTCAGCTGCAGCACAGGGACACAGTGGTGTTGCCTGGTAAGACGGGGAAGACTTGAAAGCCGACAGTGAGTGAAGAGGAACTCAACCAGCAGAAGGAGGAAGCAAGATTTCCCTGTGGGTAATGGATTAAGCATGTCCCCAGACTGCTGTTAAAGTGCTAGTGCAGCCTTATAAGCCTCACCTCTGATTAGGAATGGGAGTAATCAATTGAATTTGTATAAAAAATAGACACAAAGAGGTCAGAAGATGGTTAACTGATCTTTGGGGAGTGAAAGGGAATCCAGGGGATGCATTAATGGTCATTAGGATATTATGATTCAAGAGAGGCTGTCAGAAGCATTGATAATGAATTGCTCTTCTACCAATCCAGTGAGATGGTAGAGGCTCATAACAACTGATGAATTTTCCATGAATTAAAGGAGACCATGGAACTGGCTGGTAATTTAGCCCACTTTCGTGAATTAAGACAGACAGTGTAATTCGCTGATAATTGATTACCCTTTTTGAAATTAAGAGAGACTGTGGAATTCATTTATAACAGGCCCCCTTCTCCTATGAATCAGGAGGATTATTAAATTCATTGATAAGTAATTGAACTTTATGACATCATGAAAAAAGATAGCTGGGGGCCAGTGTTCCTGACTAGACCAAGAATTGATTGTGTCACACCAGGAAAGGCCCAAAAGAGATGCTAGGTTGGCGCTCATAAGGGAAGATACAGAAGTGAGTGTGTCCAGGCACATAGACAATGGCTAGATCATAAGAAGCAATGATTAGCCGAAGGACACAGTAGTCCCAAATTAAGGCCACAGATTTGGAAGATATGGCCAAGATTGGTAAAGAGCAGGGTGTAGAGACAGGAGGAGCCCTGTGAAGAGGAGCAGCCAGAATCAGGCAGATTTTTGCTCTTCCCTAGATGACTAACCTCCCTTTAGTTTCTTAACAATAAGAAATAGCAAGCAAGAATGAAACGGAGTGGTGGCAGAGACCCAGTAGACCTGGGCAAAAGCCCCTTGTGGAAGTAATGCTTGCCTATTTTTTTTTAAGAACCAAAAAAAAGGCTTCTCATCATCATGTTTGGCCAATATGGGCCATGATGGGTACCCTTTTTTATGGGTTTTTTAAAAAATGGGCAAGTGTTACCTTTACACCGAACTGCTTCCAGGCTTGGAGGTTCTGCAATACTAGACCAGCACTGGGAGGACCAGCATCAGCCCCAACACCCTCCACTTGGTGGCAAAAATGCTTGATCTTACCAAAAAAGACTAAGATGCTGATGGGAACCTACCATAAAAACAAATTAGTGCAACCCATCTGAATGAGATACATGGTAATGTCCATTGAGCACTGTTTCTTTTTTGTGTAATGGTGAGCATGAGTCATTACAAACATTTCAACTTCCTCTTCACTCCCATAGCAGAGCTACACTTTTCAATGGTTCCTGTTTCTTCACCAGCCTTAAATGTCTGGCCAAAGTCACCAAACAGGACCCCAAACAGTTCACCCAGAATCTCTCTGCCACACCTTCTCTCAGCTTGTCACATATGATAATTGTGGACCTACCCTCCATGAGCTGAAGCCAGACTAGGTTGTCCTGCACCTCATTTGCATATAATTTTTTGGAGGATCCCAGGGCTCATGACAAAAACACCCAGTTCCAATCATGAAGTGGGGCTAATTAGCATGTGCATCCTTTGTGGGAGGTGTCTGGAGTACACACACATACTGCGTAGTGTGACCTGTGGAGTGGCCATGGCTTGAAATGCTGTTAACTCTGCTGATCTGTGAGGCCCAGCCCAATGAACTATGTGGTAAATCAGGAGCCTTTTGGCTTTGAACTAATATCATGCGTAATTTGTATTATGTATATGTAGATTCCAAAGTGCTACTTAAAATTGTGTTTATGGAATACCTATCCTAAAACTTGCAGCAGTTTCAGAAAGGGTAAAATGCGTCACTTCCGGATGAGCTAAATCTATGGGTACTACAGCAAATGACTACAGCTATGTTTATTTCAAGGTCAGTTATTTCAAATTTGCTTCTCACTTCCATATGCTCAGAGAGAGCAGGGTCTGACAGTAAGGAGTGGGGGAAAGAGATACAGAGGGCCCCCAGATTTATTTTCCTTAGTATAGCAGTGGGAGGGGGACAAACTCAAGACAAACCTCCAATAATTAGATTCTGTACCTGGAAAGTTATAACAAATTTATACATTTTCCATATATAGAATCTAATTATTGGGGGAGGTGGGTATTTTATATCCAGAGTTATCTTCTATCTGAGTAAATGTGGTATTTAAATTTGATTTTGAAACTGAGTAACTCAATTTGCAAAAGTTATGGAGGGATGCCTCAAGTTCAATAAGGGGTTCCTTGAGTCCAAAAAAGATGAGAACCGCTGTTCTAGTCAGTACTTCCTTTTTTTAAAATCCACAGAACATAATCTCTCTTTTGCTGCTGTTGCACTGACAGCTCATGGTGAGACAATCATTCACAAGGAGCCCAAAGCCCTCCACCAATTCACTGGCCTCCAAGACAGTCCCACCCATTTTGTAGGCATATACTGCATTGTTGGTTCCCCCAGGCATCACTATGCACATCTGTGTTAAATAGACATTTTTGTTGGATTGTGATCTCTGAATCAGGTGATGCAGTTTCAGATTCCTCTGAAATAATAACTTGTCCTCCTTGTTGTTTAAGCCTCCTCCACATTCCCCTCTAACCAGAGTTGGGCACTTAGGAATATGCCTCAGGAATGAGAATAGAGAGACGTTGAGCCCTGCTTTGAAGTATGAATAGACCCTATCTCCCATTGTAGAAGACAGAGGATCAGGAGGCAACAGGAGGCAAAGGGCAGTGTGTATTGAACCAGGGAAAAAAGTTTCTACTGTGGGAAACAAGGCCCAGTGGTAATCTCATGCCATCTCCTGACCAGCAATCTGCAATTACTCTTTCCTAAGCACTGAGAGGTAACTTGTGGGGGAGAGGCTTTGGAGAGTTCACCAGAGATGCCCCAGGGCAGCAGGATACAATCACAGACATACACCCAGACATACATACATACATTTACATACATCTTCAGCTTGGTATAGATGTTGTACAGTTACATGTTGTAGAGCTATGCCAATCTACATGACAGGATCTGGCGTGTAGTATGTATCATAGGCACAAGGTCAAGCAATAGATATGGAATACGCATTTTTCTGAGGTACATGCTGATGAAAGCTAGCTAAGAGCTTTTCAGAGCACCACAGAGAAAAAGGTTAGTTACAAGATTAAAGAGAGAGATGATACAGTACATCCCATTTTTCCTGGAATTCAGGGCATTCAGTTATTGAAGGTCCTGTAGGCACCACAGCACCTAGTGACACACAGCAATATAGTAGGCCCTGACTGCTTAGATTGCTTCTAAACTGGGTGAGTCTACACGTGATGCTTTACTGTGCATTACACTCATCTAATGTGCAGTAAAGCGTCACTGTCTACACATGCACAGCAGTTACTACACAGTAGATAAGTTAAAGTGTTGTTTGCTTACTAGAAAAAGGAGCTTTAAACTAATGTGCCAAAGCTCACATGAAATGAAAATTGTTCCCAGTCAGCCTAGGGAGCAGGGGACCATGTTAGCAGGTCCTTGCCAGCCATGGGGAAATTGCAGGAAATTGCAGGAGATGGGGCATGGGGGAGGAGGGTGGGAGGAATAAGAAGAGAGCTATCTCAGCTCAGCAGGCAGCACCCTGCCTGCTGTGCACAGATCAAGGCCCACTGAGCCAAGACAGCTCTCCCTGTCCCCTGGGGCCAGTCCAATCTCTCCACAGCTGGCAGAGAGCTGCCCACCAAGCTGGGATGGCTCCTTCCCCACCCCACCACCCCCTGTGCAGATTGGGGCTGCCCCCAAAGCCAGGGCAGTGAGGGGCTGGCCTCCAGGGGAGCAGAGCAGGGCGGGAGCAGCCCTGAACTGGACTGCTCCTGTCAGGTGCAATTTGCTCCTGATGTAGGTACACAAATTTTCTGTGAAGAAAGTTCAGGCACATGAATTGCACATGTAGATGCACCCACTGACTCCCTGACCATGCTTAGTACCCCTTGCCCTCTGTCAATACTGCACTGTTGACTGCCCAAACTGTGCTAAGTAGCCATTGTTCCCCATTCTCTGTGCAGTCAGGCAGAATGCACTGCTAGGGCTCTGGACCTCTATGCTCTGCACCGTCTCTGTGGACTGTCTGCCCGTATTTTCCAGAGTATACTGAGACAATCAAGGCTAGACAGCACAATTGGTAGAGAGGCACAGATACCTTTAACACATGGCTGTTTTTCAAATTTCTGCATAGGGATACAGCTTAATTGCATTTATTGTAACGGGGTCAGATAAGGCCGCCATGACCTGGTTTAAAAAACTTGATTGTTAAGTCTAAGCAAGACCCAAGAAGGAAACCTGCGACTGAGCCCCAGGGATGGCCATGACCACCCCTCCCCCCCCCCCCGGTGGCCATGCAGCTTCTGCTCTGCTCTGGCTCTCCAGGTATCCCCCCCCCCCACACACACACACCCTTTTTGCTTTCATTCAATGAGCTTTAGCTCAAGCACCACCATTTTTAAGCATCAGGATACTGGTCCCCTGGATGAGCCGCCTGTGGCTCTGTCCCATTCCCCACCCCAGGTCCCATTCACCACCCTGGGTGGGCAGCAGCCCCAGTCCCAGTCCCTCCCCACTCCTTCCCTCATTGAGGGGGCCTGAATCTGCCCCTCACCATGCCCCTTCCCTCCCCAAGGCCCTTTCCCTCATAGACTTATCTGCAGGGAGTTGCTCTCCCTGCTAGCCAGCTGCATTCCTGTAAATTAGTTATCAGATCAGTATTGGCTCATATGAGCTGTTAATAAGTGGCTATTAGTATCAGCTAAGAACATCTTTATTGGTGCACTCCTAGCCTACCTAATTTAAGACTAACGTATCTCTCCTCTCATAATGGTAACAGTTATTTCTATGGGGGGATGGCAGTGTTAAGAGCAAAGGAGTTACTAGATCTCATCAACCTAAAATGGCTAATTCCCCTGAGACCCTAGGCACCTAACTCCACCCTTGTGAATCCAGTCCTTTGGATACCTTTTTTTTAATCAGCACAGTCACTATATTTAGTCAACCAAGCCAAAAATATATCCAATTTATACAGTCAATTTCTCATCCAAATGGAATATATTCTGCAAGGCCCTAGGCATTCATTAACTATTTGCACCAGGAAGATAACTTTGCTAGAAAACTCACACTGGAAACCAGTTTAGCACGAGGCATGTTAGAGCATGAGATTCAGTCAGCGGCATATTAGATACTAAAGCATTTTAGCAGAAAGGCACTGGGATATTGTATTGAGACCATGATCCAGTTCCACACAAAGGGTTAGCAGCTAGAGGATCTGAGACTACAGACATAATCCACCCTAATAGGACATTGCAAATGGCACCAATCTGTGATGTTCCTCAAGGGGGAGGTGACTAGTATTTGCATCACAGCCTTCCCCTGGGAAACAGCATCTTGCTAGAACTATATGGGGCTCTATGGTGAAGCAACCCTGATAGGCTAGCCAGTCCCATTCACCGCAATTTTTTCACCTTGGTGGATTTGCTGTATAGCTCCTTTGGGATGAGATCTTCATCCTCTGGGGATTCTGCACCTTTGGTTTTATTTAAAGAAGACAGCATAGCAAAGATTGGATCTGGCCCTGAAAGCACTGTGGGCTCTAGACCAGCAAACTCAAGGTGTACAATTCAAGGGGCAAGATGTAATGAAAGTACTCTACCATGGGCTGGTTCACAAAAAATATGCAGTCGGATGCAGAATGGAAGCAGTCCCTGAAACACTTGCAGTCTAGCTTCTGCTTAGGACCTTTGATGGTTGATTCGTCTTAAAATAAATGGTCTAAACAGTGGAGAATTCCCCAAAGGACTGAGAGACCTCCAAGAACGTTTTTGCAGTATCTGGAGAGATTATGTTCTCAAGATAAATATATCTTACACAATAGCTTCCCCCCCTACCCTGACAGACACCAGTAATTGAAGGAATTTGTTCTGAATTTGCATTGTGAAAGTATCTGAGAATCCCCACAAAACAGGACTGAATTTTTACTGTATGGTGTACCTACTCTAAAATCAATATTAACAATTTGAAAAACCTCAGACACCGAACAAAAACCATCTTGAGGGACAGAAAATAGTAATACCTTGTTCAGAAATAAGAGAGGAACAAGAGTATATATTGCCAGAGATATATTAGGAACACCTTAGTATAAGCAATTTATTTACAGAACACAGTGGCACAGACAGACAAGCAGTCACATATAAACTTTCTGTAGTTCACTGTATGGGGGATGAAAGTCAGCCAAGAGTAAATTTAGTTCAGTGGAAACATGACTGTCCAGAAAAGGACGTAGTTGCCTGCCACCATCAGATCAATAGGAGGCAAGGTATGTATACTTCTAGGCAAAAAAAGAAGGGCAGAATTTTACTTGAGGCACTGGACCAGGACATAAGAGTCATGCTTTAACTAACAGCTCTGCTATTGATTTCCTGTGTGACTTTGGGCACAACATTTCTCTGCATCTTGGTTTCCCCAACTGAAAAAAAATGGAGTTAATAAACTTCACTTTTCCTGTTTAGACTGCAGTCTCTTTGGGAAGGAATTGCCCCTGTAAGTGTGTTCGGAGTATAGCACAATGGAACCCTGATTGGGACTGAGAGCCTCCAAGTACTATTTTAAAGGATCGTGCTGAAGGTTTGACAGAAACATTGCAGAAGCGCAATGTTGAGAACATTCTTCTCAAGCGCATAGATAAACCCATATACATTTTAGAATTCCACTTTACAGGAAACACAAGTGTCCCCAAACCACTAAGGGCATGTCCAATAATGGAACAGCATGGGTGGTGTGGCACAGATCTGCAATTTGGCTGTGCTGTATATGTGCAGTAAGCTCTGAGATCACTGCTTGGCCAGCATGGATTCCTGCTGGATCTGTGCATAAGCAGTGAGCTTTGAACTTACCAGCTGATCGTGGCTGGATCTGGCCAGAGCCCCTCTTTGCAAACAGCTCAGGAGGTGAATTCTGTTCTTCCTCCTTCTCCATCCTGAATTCTGCAGCAGGAAAAAGGAGAGGACCACTTACTCCTTCCATTGCCCTGCTCCAAGGGCTCTGGCCAGACCCTGTACCAAGAGTTCATATGTGACACAGTCAAAGCAAGATATTATTGTAACCCTTTGGGATCCTCCCCTGGGCATGTTTGCAAAGCACAGAAGGGCAGTGGGGACTGCAACCATGAAGATATGCCCCAGCTACTCACTCCTACTCTTCATGTGCTGCATGGTGAGCAAATGTCACATAATCACCTTCAGAGCAGTGTTCTGCACGCTCATTATTTTATGAGCATGCCACAAACTGAAAACCTAACTACAGCACAGGCTATATCCTGGGTATGCACTGAGAGTAAGTGTCACTTCAAGGTAGTCATAAAGTTAGTGGAGCTAATATACTGCAGATAGAGAGCAAACTATACATGAAATCACAGATAAACTGGAATGAACACCTAGCAGGGTTTTCACATGCTTTAGGATCAGGAATGTGCAATAGCAAATCAGTTTGACAGAAGTGGAAAAGAAAGCCCTCCTCTTATTCACAGACCAGGAGTACTACAAATAATAGTCTTTGCAGCTATTTCTGCCAGTGTAACAAAACATGCTCTGGAAAGACTAACTTTCAGTGTAAGTAATATAATTTCCATACTTGGTCTATCCTTGGCTTTTGATGAGGCAAGGGTGTTAGCTAGTGTTAATGAAATAAAAAGGTTTTAAAGATGGGTGAATGACTGGAACTTGCCTGGAGTAAACAACATTTAGCGTGGTTCCTCTCATATAGTTCAAGTGCATTCTTACATGCATCTATTTTTATTTTAAGGGGGGGGAGGCTTTATTTCCAAATCAAAACTACCGATTTGCTGTAATACCTATAGTGTCAGTAAATAATAGCCAAAAATAGCTAAATGTGAAGACATTAAAGTAGGACTTGTGGGCACATCTACACATGTAATTAAAGTGAAGCAAGAAACTCCAGAGTTTGTATGTGTGCATGGGACCGCAGCATGTTGAGCTGCATCGGAGCAGCTCGAGCTGGCAGGTGTCTCTGGGGGTCAGCCTTCTACCCTAGGGCTGCTCCTTGCTTGCTCAAAATGCTGTGGCTAGGACATTAGGTTATTTGGGTATGGGGCTAGTCAGCAGGCAGCCCCTGCACGAAAGCACCCTTGTGCCCCAGGCAGCCGCATCAGCCTCTACATGTGTGCTGCTGCAAAGCAAAAGACTCTGCAGCAGGACCATGCTTGTAAATTTACTAGTACTTGTATTTACAAATACACTCCTGCTGCAGAGGTAATTAGTTAATTACTCCAGCCTAATTGCCTTGCACATATAGATGCCAAAATGTTTATCGTGGAACTAATTAGTCAACTCTGCACTAAATGTCTCATATAGACGCACCTGGTAACTGCTACTCAAGTCAAATAGCATTATAACCAATCCAAATGAAGGCAGCTGGTCTGTTTAGGGTAGTGGTTCTCAACCTTTTTAGAGTCAAGGTACTCCTTCGTAACTTCTGTGAATTGAGCCGCACTCCATTAAAAAAATTACAGTATTTATTACAGTACTTCTCTCCTTGCGGAGGGGACAGGCAGTGTGGGCAATGGAGCAGCCGGATAGGGGGAGCCTGATCCTGGTTTTTCAGGTACTTTTCTCCTCACACCTTGATTTTGATTTTATCTTTATCTGCTTATATCCTCACATCTCACTTACCTCCTCACACTTCCTGTGGCACACTGCTACAAAGGATTTTTTGGCACCCTAGGGAGCCCTGGCACCCTGGTAGAGAGCCACCAATTTAAGGAGTATATTACAACCCAACAGAAGGCCAAACATTGTAAATCTGCCCTATAGATCCCAAACCCACCTTGTGATCGGTATTGCCCATACAGAATCCCACTTTTTAAACCAATGCTGCTCAGGCACCCAACTGTCCAACACTTCTATTAACATGCCAGAGATTTAATTTCCCACTGCAGGTCCCTACCTCAGCAACTCAAGTAGAGTTGATAATAGCAATGTTTCTATAGCAAGTCAGATAAAAAATAAATTATCAGTAATTCTTACACCCAAAAGTTATCATAGCTCCCTGATCTGCCACTAGGAGCATGGAGTGGGAATTAATTAAGCTGCAGTTATGATTTTTAAACCACAAAAACTGAAGGAACATTGCCTTTCGTAAAATGACTCTGGCACGGAGGGAGAAAGCGAGCGTGTGTGTGTGAATAAGCCAGCAAGCTCTGAATTGGATTTCCTCAGGGAAAACAAAGCAATTATTCCATTGTTATCAAGCAGATACCTGGATGTTTTCTTCCATTTTGTAGGACTCATTTATTATAACAAAGTAAAAAGCAAATAGAATTGAGTTGCAGGAATTATAAAGGAGGGGGAAGTACTGGTGCAACTCCATTAAAATGAATGGGCCTGCATTCACCACCAGCACCAGGGGTGATGCATAGGGGGTGTATGTAGGTGCATGTGCATCCCCTGAGTGTGGTGGAGCACCCCTTACAAAAAAGCTGTTGCCACTTCTCACCCCTCGCTCCTCCTGCTGCCAACATCACCGGTGGCGTCTGTGGGCGGTCAGTGATCTCCACTGATGCTGCCAGTAGTGTTTGCGGGCGGTCACTAACCCTTGGTCAGAGCTCACCACCTCCCTGCTGCTGACAGCGCTGGCGGTATCTGCGGGAGCTCCCGCCGCCGGGGGCACGTGTCGTTCATGTCCAGCACTGGCAAATTTAGCCCCAGGGATACCTGGTATGAATAGCTATGCAGGTCTAGGAATGACAATTATGACTCGCATCTTTCAGAGATCGGTGACAGTAAACCAAAGAGGAAAATGGCAAGTACTTGCCTAGAGTGTAAGTGGAACCTGAAATTCAGTGCTTAACTATGGTGATACAGAGCATAGTGGAGCTGAAAATACTTTCCTTCAGTGGTTTTTGGCAACAGCTGAGTTTTTGCTTTCCTCTAGAGAAGGCATGTCAAAGATATGGCTTGCAGGCCAGGTATGGCCCATGGATCCACCACCCAGCCCCCTGGTGCCGGCCTTGCTCAGGGCCAGTAAGGGATACACCCTGCAAGCGTTGGATTCAGGGCCCTCGGTGCCTGCTCGGTCCAATCCAGAACCGCACACCGCACCCGCTTTGGCTGGTCTGGGACATGAGCCACGCATGGTGGTCGCTCCAGCTGGTCTGGGTTGGGCACTGTGTGCATCACAGGTTCTGGAGTGGGCACCATGTGTACCATAGCCTGAGACTGGTCAGAGCAGATGCTCAGGGCCCTGGATCTGGCATGTGTGAGGGTGTCGGGAGGAGTGTGGGTCTGGTTTAGCCCATGAAGCTAGCCCCATGCCATTCATCCAGCCTATGGACTGGTCCCAGGACACTCATTGGGCTTGTGGAGCTAGATGAATTTGATACGCAGCATGGCTGCCCAGTTTCTGAGTGGCTGGACGCTGTAGGCTCCCCATTCACATGCTTTGTGGGCTGCAGGCTGTGTCCATATGGCAGGCCCCAAGCCACTTCCCTCACTGCACCATGCCAGTGCCTCTGCACCCACGAGAGGTGGGGGCAGGAAATTGAAGCTGGAGGAGGGAAGGGGAGCCCAGAAACTCAAGCAACAGCAGCAGGAAAGTGATAGGGGGAGAGATGAGCCCAGGGGCCACCAATTAACCCCTCAGCGGCCACATGTGGCCTGTGAGCCTCCAGTTGGACGGTGCTGCTCTAGAGCACCAAATAGAGATCAGCTGGTGGGCAGCTTTCTGAAAATATACAGGGTTACCAGCACTTCTTCTCTGCTTCAGTTTTGGTGAGCAAGAAGGTGCAGCTACTTGAGAATACTAGCAAATGTTAAAGGGGGTTTGGACACTTCTTCATAAAGCCTAATCAACTTCTTACAAAAAGGCTAAGGTGTGTGACTTTCCTGGCTGAGGTCTTTTGCGAGCTATATATATATAAATTGGTTCCTATTCACTACTCCTCCACTTTCTACAACAGGGATCAGCAGCCTACGGTCCCTGGGCTGGATCTGGCATATGAAAAGACTGCCTACAGCCCTTGGCAGCTCAGGGGCTCAGCCACAAGCTCCAGCAAGAGCCACAGAGGTGTCCCAAAGGTCACCTGTTGCCTGCTGCATTCAGTTTAGTCTCTCCGCTGCAGCAGAGGAGGCACCCCCTAGCTCCTGCCTTTTCTTATCCGTTCCCCTTGCAGTATCTACTGATCAGCAAGAGGGAACTGGCGGGAGGGAAGGGGCTGACTGGGTGCAGGCCTGCTGGGGCTGGATTTTAAAAAGTGGGTAAACAGTTGCCAACCCCTGTTCTACCATACCATTCAAAGGGAGGTCTGAAAATATTATTTTCATGACTTTGTGCATATATGGTAGAGGTGAGGTTCCCCATTTCCTCACCCACCAAGGACTGCAAAGAAGTTGACACTTGGAACACATCTAAATTACAAATGCAGGAAATACTATATTTCACTATACGCTAATAAGAAAACACCACCTACACACCAGCAGCTCCTCGTGGTTAGTCATGCATGTCATGTTCAGTGCCAGAGAGCAGAGTTTGTCTTAAAAAAATAATGCATATCTTGAATAGATGTGACGTGTTCAATATGAAAACAGACTGTATTCCTATACAGAATCCAATGCTGGCTGGCTGTCAATATTTCCCCTGGCTTACGAATGAGTTACCAAATACTTTCCAGGAAATTATTTCCTTGCATTTCCTTGCAGATAAGTATATTCCTCCTCCACAGAACAATATATAGGCCAAATAACTACCACAGGCAGGCTCTGCCTGACAAAAGCTAAGAGCTAGGACCTAGGGTTGCTTGCTGGAGAACCCCTGGGGATGAAGATATCCCTAAACTTGAATGGGAGACAATCCATGATCAAGCCCCTCTGTCCTCATGCTTTTCAACCTCATCACAACATCGGCAACATAGAGCACACATCTCCCAGTGTTAGATCCCATCCTATGGCACATCTGCATTTTAATGAACAAGGGTGACCATTGCAGAGTATGAAGGAGAAGTTAGTGCTGCTTTCAGCAGCATTATTTGAACTTCACTTATTTTACTCCCAAGACAACATTCGGTTTATCCAGCTTGTCTCCAGATATGCCCTGTGACCTCCAGATTTCTGCATTTTTATTTATACAAAGATGTGAATGTAGGGGTCACTAATTCCTCCTCTGACGGATGAGAAAGCTCCCTAACAAACACAGTAATAGCATGGGGGGTGAATGTTTCAAGGAAAAATGTACTTAAAAATTGAAAAGAGCTTTCATGCTGTAGTGGAAACAATTAAAGATAAAACAGGACTTCATCTGGTCATTAACAAAACAGTAAAAAGTACACAGAAAGATTCTCTCAGAAACAGCAAGTCTGGCTCCCCCCCCATCAGCTGGGGGGAAGCAGGCTCAAGCTTTCAAAGCAATAAAGCCAAATAAACAGTGTGGTAATCTACTCTGATGGAAATCGTAGCAGCCACTGGGAACATCCAGTATCTAGCACTGTCAATAAGCCCGAGATATACTGAAGTTTCCTTTCAGCCTGGGCTTCTGTTGAGAGTGATTTATAGCTGAGACTCTGGCCCTGATGGACGATGGTTCAGTGACTGTTGGAGACCCTATTCTGATCACGGATTTTATAGGTATTTTGTTTCGAGCCAGGGAGAAACCAGAAGTTCCACTTGGCTGGTTGGGAGCCACACCGTTCATTTCTAATGCTCCTGAGATACCCTGGTTTTTTAGGTTTACATTCTCTGCATAGAGGGGCTTCTTGTCTTCAGAGCGACACCTTGTAGTTGAAACTTCTGGACCAAGCTCAGGATTATTTGCATATCCTTGCCAATTAAAAGACAATCACTAGGCCTGAGTTACAGAATCCTGGATGATCACATCGGAAGTGCTCTATTGGGAAAGGCCTCCATCACGACAAACAAAACTCTTTTGAAAAGATTCATCGAATTTAAGGTGCAAAGGAACTATCATATCATCAGTTCAGTTGCTCATTTGCTATGACGTCTACATCTTCTGAATCATTGATTTCCATGATACAGTCCCCTATTCAGTACACCTGGCCTGCATTTCTTTTATCTAGGCATAAAACTTAGCGTTTGGCTATGTAAAAATATTTCATCTGCAGCAGCCCAGCTCACCCAGCCAAATTAGGTCATTCTGTTACAGTCTTTACAATTTAACCAATCTTTGTTTTACCTGCAAATTTTATTTAATATGATTTAATGTTGCTTCCAGGTGATTGATACAAATGTTGAACAAGCTTATGTCTTGTACAGATCTTGATGGAACAATATTAGAACCATTCCATTTGGCAATATGCCTCATTAATGATTATTGAGATAGCATTTAGCCAGCTCTTAATGCACTTATGTGCTTTAGTGACATTTTATCATACTATATTTATTAATCAAACCATTCTGTGCTATTAATTCAAACACCTTACACACACCCAACATGTATATGTAGGCATCTTTACCAACCAAACTTACAATCACTTGAAATAAAAGTTTTGTAGAAGATCGAACTTGTCAAACCAACCTATGGTTAGATGCATTGATAATATTCTAATCCTTTATCAACTGAATCTCATTAACTGTTGTATTATTTTGCCCAGGATTGATGCTGGGCCTATAGTAGCCTACAGGTACTTGAGTCATCCTGCGTCCTTTTTGAATATTGGCTAATGTTAATACTCTTCTGGAATTTCCTAGATATTCTAAGATTTATTAAAAATCATCAGTAGGTCGGAGATATCCTTAGCGAGCTCTTTTAATGCCACAGAGTTTTCTGGGCTGGCTTCTTAAAGGCATTTAATCTCCTTATTTTCAACTGCAGCAAAAAGTACTTCATCCTTTTCATGTGATGCAAGTATACCATCCTGCTTCTTTCCAAATATTAAACAGGTGTTACTTACTGTATATTTATTTTTCTGAATCATTTGCATTTACCTTCTCCATGTAGTAATAGGCTATATCATTGCCAGATTCTCTCTTGTTCTTAATACTAGAAAACATATAATTTTTCTTGATCTGCCAGCCTTACATTTTTTCTTTAATGTCATTAGCTTTCCTTATCAATCTTCTACATAGCTTCTAATTTATATTGATTGTTCCTCCTCCTCCTTTTGTTTCTTTTCCTCTCTAATTACTGCTTTTTCCCCATTGAGCTATTAGCCAGAGCCAAGTCTTTGATTGTGGAATTACTGCTTCTTACCCATATAATGTTCTTAAAGAATTCCCATTTTAATTATATTTTCTGTCTGTGTCTTTCCTCCTAGTTCATTTTGCTCAAAACTTTTTCTCAGCTTTGGAAAATTAGCCCTTTCAAAGCACCAAATATATATTTCTGGGTAGGATAATCCTCTGCCCATAATAGATGGAGCAGGTCATCATCACCATCATCATCAAATTCCAGGGCACTGATTAATTATCTTTGTCACGAAGAGATGTGTCTCCAATATCTTCTGTATTAGAAAAAAACCTGTCTTTTTGAAACACTAATAATATGTTGCTATTGGCTGCATGAGGCCTCCAATTTTGTCTTCCCAAAACTGAAGTCCCTCATAGTGCCTCCTTTTTTCTTTTCATACATTGCAGACTGGTACTTATGGAACAACTCACCCTGTCCCCTAATTTGATTCAGCAGTCTATAACATACCCCCTAGCAGTATGTTTTCCTGGCCTTTGTTAGTTAGCACATTGATTGATATGCCTTCAGGCAGCTGTTTTCTCAAGTTATCAAGAACTCAAAGAATGATGTCTTTGATGCAGAGAGCTACCTCTTGCTTCTTTTTCACTGACTTTATCTTTCTTCAACAGGTTATTTTAACATTATAGTCATCCCACCAGGTTTCAGCTAATGCTAATGATACCTAATCATTTTTTGTCAGCGAGACTTTTCAGTTCCTTTTGCTTTCCTGTCCAGACGCCTGGCATTGGCACACAAATAATTGAAAACTACTTCTTGTCATATTCTTTGCCATGTCAGTTTAGGTTGTTCATAACACACCAAATCTCAGCAGACTTAGCCCCACACCTTTCACTGGTAGTTTAATGTTCCCCTGGCTGCACCAGTTTGTTTCCACCCAAAAAGATTAGCCTCATACCTGTGAAATATAGGCCATGCCATTCAGGCAGTTCTTTTTCCCACTGGAACGTAAGGTAATGTTCCTCGACTTGTTCATCTTCGGTATCTTGTCATCTCTCACTTGAGGGGCCGTAGGGTCCTTTGTATTTCTAGCTCGTCTCTCTTGAAAACCCTTTAAAGACTTTTGCAATGGTTCACTATTGGTGTCACTGGTTCTAAGTTACAGCAACGCTAACAACTGGGACCTAAAATAAAGGTCAGATTTTTTGTTGCAGAGGAGGAGACAGGGGGAAATGGCATACAGACTAGAAACATCCCTATTCCCTGGTATATTTTCTTTCATATTTCACTTCTCTCCTGCTAACTTGCCCTTCCCTTTATAAGAACAGCGCTTTTCTTTAGGTTGGCCCTTTACATTTGACAGAGACGAGTAGTCATTGTATAATGTGCTTGTTGATCCTCAGATCTCCAGTTCCAGCAAATAAATATTCTTAACCCAGACCATAGGTTTCTACTCCCTCACTTGGACTTAGTAAATGTCCTCCAGAGGAAGGAAAAAAAGAAAGCCTCAGGGTGCCTTCTAATGAGTAGCTAATTACTTCCATTCAAGATCCAATGAATCCTCCTGTGGCTGAGCAAGAAAAGGTCTAAGCTTTGTAAATAAAGCCAAGAAGAAATATGCACAGCCCTGCCCTCAACTCCTATTACCCTTTCTCTCAAGGGGTGACACCTCCCACAGAGATCAGTCTCACTGGGCACTGAAATGCCCTCTGTAAAGACTGACTCACCGCAGGCCTTTCTAATTACAGCTGGTAAAACCTGAAGTGCTCCATTTGCTGCTGCTTTGAGTTTGAGTGACAGGCACTTCTAGCTTCTTACTGGTGGGCTGGTTCTTACTGGTGGGAGGCAGGCCAATAACTAACAGTCTGCATCGCCAACAAGAGAATGTGCATTGGCTTGGCAGGATTTCTGGGCACCTTTATGAAGGCAAATGACTGTTTTGGATCTACCTGGTTTTATGTTGCTCTGATTTCAAAGGGGACTACCTGGGGTTCTGGTTTGACTGCTTTTTCAGGTAACAGGGGTGTAGGTTGTAGCCGTGTTGGTCAAAGGACATAGGCAGACAAGGTTCCTTGGGTGAATCTGATCTCTTTTTTTTACTACTCGTTCCATCCAGGAAGAGCACACACCAACCGCAGAGACTTCCTCAGCCTGACACAGGGTTTTTAAACCTGAAAGCTTGCGAATTCCCCCCCACCTCCAACTACTTAAGCCGGTCTAATACAAGATATCAGATTCACCCAAAGAACCTTGTCTTTTCAGGTAGCTACTAGTAAAGTGGCCATTAGCTCTCCCTGCACCTTCTTCCATTAAAACCAAAGTACAGCGGTGGCTAGTAGCTTCAGACTGAAAAGTGTCTTCTGGGGCCAGCCTGTAGGTCACCCCAGACGTCCTATTAGGTAGGTTACCAGCTTGGCTGGTACTTATTCAACATGACAGCAACTGCCGGCACGCTTTCCTGGCGTCTTGACGTTCTTGAGGGTATCAGCAGGATCAGTGGGAGCATCCAGCTTCCTGTTCCTGAAGCCTGCCTGGTTGCCTACCTGCAGCGCCCCAAGATGCATAATGGCATGCATCTCGGATCCTACTGCCTGTCCCGAGCAGCCATCATCTCCCCTCTTCCTCAGCTACCTGGATGCCCTCCCCTACCCAAGCCTTGTCTCATTTTCAGGCCATTCTCTTCTTACCTCATCATCATTGACTGCTCCTACTTCCCATTGTGCTTTCCCAGTCCTGTCCCTATTTGAGCTGTTTCTGTTTTGGTGGCACTACCTCCTCCCTTCTCTCCAGCTACTCTTCTGATACCTTTCCAAACCCAGACTCCATCCTTCATGCATCCTGATCTTTTTCATTACAGTTTTATGTCTACGCATTTGGGCAGACTATCCCTGCTTACCTGGATTCCCATTTGGCACTCTCTCTGCTAACCTGTATTCCTACCGTCTGCACACCCTTTTCCTCTTGAATTCCTACTCTATCCCAGGAAACTCCAGCAGCAGCTTCTTGGGCACATTCACACTGGCTGCTCTCTCCTGCTCAGTAAGGTTGTTGGCAAGCTAGTCTTTTCCTCCTCCTGTCTTTATAAAGCATGGCTTTGTATCTGGTCTCTTGCTCTCTTCCTCCCTGAAGTTCTTGTCTCTGAGCCACCATTTGCTTTTGTGCCGCATTGCTGGCACTTCACTTCCCCAGTGCTATAATTTATTCATTACTTTCCAGCTGTTTACATCCTATTCTTATTCCCTCATGTCAATCCTGTGGTCTCTACTTCCAGTTCAGTGATTTCCCCTCACTCTTTGCACCACTCACATAATTTTGTGTCTCCCCTGTATCCCAACCTTGTTTCCCCAAACATTTGCTAGCAAAGCAATTTCAATCTAATTCCCTTGGGAACTACTTCTTTTAAATAAGATATAGGCCCTTTGTAAACTGTATTAGTACACCTGCTTATCTCATTCCCTAGGGATATATATTTTTTGGTATTAAAAGGCAAATAAATAAGAACAGGATGAATGAAAACCACTTTAATGGGCTCCTGTTTCAAATCTCACAGTGGAAATCACTTGCAGATTCACAGTGAAAGCTATCCCTTTTAGCATAATTTGCAGGACAGTTGTTGGGGGGAAATAAATGGAGCCTGGTGACATCTAAATCACCCATGTGATTTTCAGGATTAATTGAAACACATAGGCACACAGAGAGGACTGAAATAAATTAAATTGTTACATTATGTAATAACTGCTAGAAAAGCCTATGAAATAACTTCATATTTTTCTATGCAGATAGACAATTACAAAGCATCCTTCCTTTTATTTTAAAATAGCTTTCTGCTTTAAAAAATATCAAAACCCATATTCTTTTTCTGGTGTGTGCAATTCCCTTTTCTCAGTGCTGTAAAGAGCGCACTGAGAACCTGCAGGGAAGATTCACTGGTCATTTCTCAAGCTATTGCCCTTCCGGTTACCAAATGGCTTGGTAGCCAGAAGTCAATCCTTTGAGCCAGTAAATAAACAAACACGTATAACTGTCTTGTGTTAAGAAATTTTTTTTATTTGTCCTTTGGATCTGTGATGAAAGCACGTAAAATTACAAGTGGAAGAAACACCATGCCACAAAATTGCATAGAATTTTTACAAAAATGTGAATTATGCATCTGAAACAATCTGAGATTGAGAAACCAAAATATGTACATGTTAAATGAAATATTTTGTCCTACTTTTTTTTGAAAGCAAATCACCAAAGTCCAATCAATCACAGACACTATTAGTACAATGTACAAGAGCAACACTGATTTCAAAGAAAGGCAAGCAATGTCCCTTTAGTTATCTTTTAATGCATGTTCAACTAATACATGGGTATTAATTAACATAATTATGAACATGTTAAATCCAAAATGTCCGGCATTTCATTAGAATTTTTAAAATTCTGTTTATACTGCCAAAAACCAAGCTATTGTTCAGTAGTGTAAAGATATTTGAAGTGCACAATCTAGTTTAATATAGAGCGCTCTATTCTATACAACAGAAAGGTCCACAGTACAGCATTTCCACATTTTCAACACATAACAAGGCAAATACATAAAAGGCACAAGACTTGCACATCATAAAGACCCTTTTTCATTATCTTACTCTAGTTCAAGTAATATTAATATTAAATGGTATTTGTATCACTGCAATAGTTTGAAGAATGCAAGATGTACAGTATTACACACTACCCTACAACTGCAAAAAGTGGCACTGTACAGATATAAAAAAATGTGAGTACAGAAATGGGCAAATACAAACATATTGTAAAATGACTACAGCTGATAGTATATTGAATCCAACTAGTAACTTTTTAAATATAAATAAAAGAGTAATTGGGGTTTTCCCAAGTCTGTTTGAAGACTAAGGGTGGAGCCCTGGCTTCACTGAAGTCCACGGGAATTTTGACACACTGAGCTTCACTGAAGCCAGGATTTTACCATAAAGCTCTGCAGTATACTACCATGTTTGTAATGCAATAGTCTTCAGTTTTGCTGTGAACACTGTTATTACTACATTCTTTCTCTAATTGAAATAGCCTGGTTAATTTTTGCTCTATAAAATGCAGCATTACATTTTGACCATTTTAGGTTTTTTCCAACTGATTAATGTGGATCCCAAAAGTGCAAAACAAGGATTACCGAGGATTCACCTGTTCTAAAATCAAGAGGAAGGTCAGATATTTGAGTTTCTGTTCACTACATGAGGTTCATTATCAATTAGAATAGTTTAATCCAAAATATGATATCCAAACAATGTGCAATTTTTCTTTCCACCTGCTCTACATTTAAAAAAGGAACATCAAAATACTGCTTGTTTTCTATGGTTTGAACTTATATATATATACATACAACCCCCCACATGTGTTATTTAAATCAAAATTTAAGCTTGATCTATGTTTATTGCTTAAATTTAAATAAAATAAGTTACTACAAATACTACAATCCTGAGGGAAAGGAAATAAAGTAACTTCAATGCAATCATGTATTAAAATGCCTTGCTATGTTCCTAGTAGACAATTTCAGGTTTGGTTTTTTAAAATACAAATTAAGGCTCAGATCTTGCAAACACATGATATGAGCACAGTTATCCAAAGTGGTTCTAGGGAATTCAGCAGCACTCTTTACATGTCTAAAGGCACTCACGTGTTTGCAGGATCAGACATAAGCATGAAAAATCTACATTTTGAACCAGTTGTTTTTTTGCACTGTTCTGGCAATGCAAAGTGGTCTTAGTAGTATAATTTGGCCATATGTAGGTTTTCATAATTCATATCTTCTTGAAGATGGGATGCTAGAGAATGTATTTTCCCTTTTCCAATATCCTGGCTTTCACAGACTCACTATTATTTCATATACATTTCTGATAAAATGCAGGTTCTCCCCCCTCGCGCATGTGATGCAGTACATAAACTCTGTTCGGATTTTAAGGTGTGGTTAAACCAATTAACACATATTTTAAGTCACAATGATCAGGTTTTTAAATCTGCTTTTCAATTTTAGACCTTAGTAAAATTTGAACCTCAGTCTTAAAAATTATGGAAGATACTGCTAAATGTCAAATACTGTAGTCCTAAACATTAATAGTCCTATCAAATTCAGTAAGCTTAAAATATGATACGTAAAATCAATACTTTTGAGTCTGCAAAATATATATCAAATTTATATTCTAAAACTACTTCAATTTACAACACCAACACCACGAAAAGAATCTTCTGATTTAATGATTATTTAATATCAATATAACTCAGATATAATCCATAAAAGTTCTCTATTCATATATCCCTGAAACGTTTCATTTTGCCATGAGATCAGACCACCTCCAAAACGCATACATGCTGTGTGTGTATATAAATTTATGTGTGTGCACATGTATATGTGCACAAACATAGATGTACTCACACAAGTATATAACATACACATACACACACACACAGACTGACACACTCTAGACAAACAAAGTTCATCTCTGTTTTAAACTTGCTCTAATAACCACAGTTCCAACTAAGGAATTTTGAGCAGCAAATATATTTCTTTTCATATGGTAAACCTAATATCAAGAGAGCAAGCCACCAGTGCCTGCAAAGCTAAAAAGGGTTAAATGTTTCAGTGCAAATGTAAAATGATGGTACAGCTGTCAAGGTGCAGTTAGAAAATAGGACACAAAATGATGAAGTATTGTTATATAATTCGGTAGGATCTGTATTAGTTTGGAACACTTTGCACTGGCACTTCAAAAGGAAATCTGTGCACATTAGTCTTTGTACAATGCACTGGTCTTCATTAAACATTCTTAACAGTGCACATGGCCTGAAAATTACCCATTGTAAGTTGGCCAGAAAAAAATAAGATGGTTAACACATTAATTTCCCCATTATATATAACTGCACTAAGCTTTAGCATAATAATAAAAACGAAGAATGAGAATGAAGACCTTTGCACAATACTGTTATAAAATGTTCCTTTGGGAAATGTGCATTTGAATACAGATTCCTCCTGTCTTTAGGAGCTGTTCTATGGCAGCCTACAACAGGAAAACAGAGAGCGGGCAGCCCAAGCGTGACATGCCCTGGCACAGTAGTCGCTGCCTGTAGCCTGACTTGGGGAGCTAAAAAGGAGTATCAAATACTTTTTCTGGATGATCATCTTCCAATTCCTCTTCATTCTGCAGAGGTTTATGGTTCAATTTTCCACTGTCAGATGCCAGAGAGGAAGGGGCAGAACTGTGGTCTCCATCTTCACTGATTTTCCCTTTCATTGCTTCCTGTACAAACTCCAGAATCTCCAGAGGGAGTCTCTTGAATTTGTCTTGGTATTCCTGATCAAGTTCAACCTGCAACTGAAACAAAACATGCAAAAAGTTCTCTTAAATTGTTTCTAATACAATCCATGTGTAGAGCATGGACACACCAGAAGCAGAAAGGGGGATGGGGGAGGAGGGGGGAACTATTTTGAATTTTTAGTATGAGCACTGTACACATAATTAATTATCATGCACCTATTAATTTTCATGCATCCATTGCCAAGTTGAAGGTAAATGCAACCCTTTTTGCTTAAGGCTTTTGTCCTGCTAACCTACTTTTAGGCATGAAAAAAATCCTAAAAAACACGCATGCGTTTAACTGTACTTGTTTGAACAATCCCGCCGGTTCTAAGAGGACTACTTATTTGAGGATAGTTAAACACACGGATAGATCCTTAGTGGAGCAAGGCCTTAATTTGCTCTTAGTTAGAAAATCAAATTCTGTGAATGCTTTTTAGCTTCAAAATTACAAACACGTTGTCCTAGGAATGATAGAAAGACTTTTGCCGGATAATTATGGTTGGAGAAATGCAAGAAAAACCTCAATAAGCTTGCCACCTGGATTAAAAGAAAAATAAGTTACTCAATATTCAATATTTTATGGCAATAATTTATATTCTAGTGATATAAAATGTTGTATAATCAGAGTAATGCTTTGGACACAAACTGGGGGGAAAAGTATCTTTTTGTTATGGGATCTAAAAGCCATAAAGCATGTTGATGGAAATATGGCTATCCAACTGTACAATGTTTTGCAATCTCTTGCAGTGTTTATGCGGATGCTCTCTTTTAGTGCCTTTCTAGGATCTGTATGCTCCATACCATTATAAACAGCAATACACACAAAGACTGAAGCTGGAGAGAAAAGCCCAGCTTTTCAGCATGGCCAAGACTTGGTCTACACCTCAACATTTTGCTAAGTATATGAAAAGGTCACCCCCTTTCCCTTCCAGGTGACACAGCTCAGCTAGAAAGCCTCACTCCATGACAATGTGGACGAGGCTGTGTTGACAGATGAGGACACCTATTGGCATATCTACTGCCATTCCAGGAAATGGTATAGGGAAGTCAGCATAAAAAACTCAGGGGCAGGAAGGAAGCCCAGAGTGGGAGGGGGGAAGACTCTTACCTTTCAGTTCTCCAGACCCCCGCTGGCCTGAAGTGTGACTGCTCCAAACTAGAGCTAGCGCTAACACCTACCAACACACGTGGCGCTCATAGCGTAACATGTAACAAGGCCCTAAGTTAGCACTGAACTCACCTGTCTCTTTTTGAAATAAGGAACTCTGTCATGAGCACTCTGCTAACTGTAGCTGCAGCAGCTTTTAAGTAATCATACATTAAGATTTTGAGGTAATCTAAAATTAGTCTTAAGTAGTCACAATCCATTTGTTTTTCTTTTTTCAGGGTTTTATAAGGTGTTGCGAGTTTTCCTCTTCCATCTCGGTCTTTGAACCCATGCAATTTGGCTTCAGGTCCCATTTCCTGCTTTGAAAGACCTCTCAAAGTTCAACAAATTCTTTCCACCCAGATCCAGATATCCTCATCTTCTTGACCTCACTACAGTTTTTGATATTGTCATCACAAGCTCTCTCAACATCACACCCATTTTTTCCATGACTGTTTCTTCCCCTGTTGTGTTGGCCATCACTTCGGCATATTTTTGGAGAGTACTTTTCCTGCTACTTGGATGGAAGAACTTAAGTCTACTCTTCTAGTTCTCTAAGTCTCCATTCCTCACCTGGCTACAACTCCCAATTATGAACAAAGAGATCAGAAATCTATTTCATTTTTCTTGACTTGCCCCTTCCTGTCCCACCTCTCAGCATGTCTCGTGAACCTCTGTTTTGCACTGACTCACCATTAGTCACCAAGACCCACACAGGGCTCTTTTTCCTCCCAAATCTTCATTCACTCCTCCCCATTTTCAGTTGCTGTTCTGTTGCCCACCCCCATTCGTCACTGCTGACTACTGCAGGTATCCATTTTAACGCTTTCATTCCTAACAAAAGCTCAGCAAAAGATTCACTTGAGCCAGGTGGCCCATCAGGCTAATATGGCTAAGACACACCAGCCTCTACAACCTACAACCACACAACTCCCTTGTGTACTATCACTACAACTGGCTGCCTCCTGCTCCCTTGCCCTAGTGACCAGCTATGCACTTACATCTGGGTTGACCAGGGACAAAATAAGGAATAAGGCTCAACTTCACTGTGATGCCCACCCTACAAAAATTGTGTCAAAATCTTGCAGCTTCTTCCTCCTCAGTATCCAAGTGTCCTTTTGTCTCTATCGCTGTTACCAAAATCATTGTTGGACCTTCATAACCCATCTTAACAATGGTAATCTCTTCTGCTGTGGCCTCCCCAGCCATTATGTTGCCCACCTCCAGCCTGTACACTTAACTACTACTGATAAGTCATGGCACAAAATGGCAATAGTTTATATACAGTTTTAAAATACATATGTAAGTCACCCTTACTTTGCCATGACACAGCCAAACGCCACTTTATGTGCTCTTCTATGCCTGTATTCCCCTCCTTCTCCCATCCTCTCTTCCTCTCTAGATGAAAAGTATTCAAGGCACACTCTCCTTTCTGTTGTGCTTTGAGAGATGTGTGGATACTACAAGTATAAGTAAACACAAGCAATAGCAATGGAGTACATACCAATGCATTGAAATCCCACCTGGCAACTTAATGAAAACCAGTGCAGACTACTGAGCCCCAGGGGGGTATGTTCTCTGTCTAATGCATGATTCAGCACCTGGGAGGATGGATTCTCCATCTCAGAATGATCATACGATATAGTGCTAGGTAGGCTGCGTTGCAGCATTCTGCTCTGGAGGTGACCCAGGGGTAAAAGACTTACAGCAAGGTCCATGTCTGAGAGAAATGGCAAAGAAAGCCCCTGAAAGAGGCGGCCACCCAGTACTTAAAATAGAGCAACTTTTAATAACTGCAAAATTAACAACTTGTGTTGCAAGTGGCAGATGCTCTCACTCAATCAGGGGTGCCAATTTTTGTATTTGCTTCCTCTAGCCTACCAACATCCTCTTAGTCTTCATGACAGCTAACCCTTCATTCCGCCTACAGTTTCAAACATCCTCTGGATCATTTCTTCATCTCTGCCAACCCAGATCAATGCGACAGAGCTGTAGACCTGGGTACATTATCACAGCATATGCCTCTTCATTAAACCTCATAATAATACCTTTCTCTGTACCCTGAAGATAGTGAAATAGACCCAAGCAGAAACCTGCAGGAGGGAACCATCCTGCAGAAGAATGACTGGCTAAAACTACCACTCCAGTCAAAGCGGACTTGCTTAAAGCAACTTCATCCAGGCCCTCTAGGGGCTCCAGCTGTGACAACTAAGCCCTATGATTTGTACTATCAATGACAGCTGGTACCTAAAACAATTAGTACAGATGCTTCACATCTGTCCAGCATGACGTAATCATTTACTAATTCAACCAGTGAAATCCGTTCCTTATCTAGGTCAACAATGCAACAGACTGGACGCAGGGTGATTGGAGGACTCTGGAACCACTGGAGTTACTCTGTCAGAAACTTGTCTCCTATGATAAGTTGATAGTCCCAAAGCTAAGTGAATACTTTGCAAGCCTGAAAAATCAAACAATCAGCCCACCATTCTGGTTTTATACAAATGCTCAAAGATGTTTACAAGACGATTTTTCTTGCAGTTACTGTCAGCTCTTAGTGGTAGTTCCCAGGCATGGAAATAAATAGCAGGCATTAATACCTTATTTTACTGCAAGCTCAGTGCACTGGAATCCATCCTGGTAATAATCACCATGTTTTTCTAAATAGCAAGCTGTGGAGAATGCTGTTTTTTACCTAGTCTGATTACAATTTGCTCCCTTCTATTGCATGTTGCAGGATAACACCAATACCCATGATGGTACACTTCACTGTCATTAACAGACTCCCTGCATGATGCTGGCCAAATCTCTTAAGCTGAAGTTGTTAAAGGTAAGTATTGATTATTCTGGAAAATCCCAAACCCCACACTTTGGGGGAACTGACTTAGACCATGAGCCAACAGTGTGCCTTTGTTATGAAGGTGGCTGATGGCATACTGGCCTGCATTAGTAGGAGTGTTGCCAACAGATCAAGGGAAGTGATTATTCCCCTCTATTCAGCCCTGGTTAGGCCAGATCCTCAGTACTGTGCCCAGTTTTGGGCCCCCCCAGTATAGAAAGGATATGGACAAATTGGAGAATAGCAGAAGGCAACAAAAATGGTTAGGGGGCTGAGGCATATGATGTATGAGGAGACACTGAGGGAACTGGGCTTATTTAGTGTGGAGAAGAGAAGACTGAGGAGAGATTTAATAGCAGCCTTCAACTACCTGAAGGTAGGTTCAAAAGAGGATGGAGCTAGACTGTTCTCAGTGGGCACATCTACATGAGATGCTACGTTACCATAGTGGTGAGCTATGGCGACACAATGTAGCTTGTCACTACAGCGACATAGCGTTGGCAGATACAAACCGTGATACTGCCGCTACTGCGCAGTAGCTCGCTGCAGCTGCACAGAAGCGTCAGAAACAACCCACGTGGCAATGGGCACACGTGCAGATGTACCCAATGGTGGCAGATGACAGAACAAGGAGCAATGGTCTCAAGTTGCAGCAAGGGAAGTTTAGGTTAGTTATCAGGAAAAACTCGCTCACAAGGAGGGTAATAAAGCACTGAAAGAGGTTACCTGGGGAGGCTGTGGAATCTCCATCCTTGGAGGTTAAGACCCAGCTAGATAAAGCTTTGGCTTGGATGATCTGGTTGGGAATGGCCCTGCTTTGAGCAGGGGGCTGGTTGTACTAGATGGTCTCCTGAGGTCCTTCCAAACCTAATTTTGTGATTCTATGATCGCTCCATGCCTCAGTTTTCCCATCTGTAAAATGGAGATGACTGTGCTTCCTGTCCTCACAAAGGTATGGTTGTGTCCATATGGCACACATACTATTGTCAATGACAGCTTCCTCAAGCACATTAGGCTGCTTCAAGAAGGCTGTTTCCTAATCGGCTTCCTTCTGTTCACAGAGGTAAACTACTCAGCTTGAGTGTATGCTAATCAGCCATGTCACTTGGCAGTGCTAATTAGTGACTTGAAATTGGCTGAATACTGTAATCTTACTGTATAGCCATAGCCTACATTGTTCATTTACTGAAGCTCAATTATACTTCCTTTACTAGGTAGGCTGTCATGCATGGCTGTTTTATCACTCAGTGATTACCTGGCAAGGCATTAACTCTGGGATCATCACTGAGTGAGAAAGCCCTGAAAAGTCCACCTTGCAGTGTAATGGAGACAAGTGTTCTTTATATATTTTTTTTATCATTGCATTGCTGTGAAATGTCTCACTGTTTGCAATTATTCCAGTTACTCTGCAGTAAAGGCTGGGGACAGTGAGGGGTGAGGGGAAGAAAGGCAGGGAGCCTGTCTCCTCAACCAAAGCAGAATCATCCCAATTTCTTAACTCTACTGCTAGGAAACTGGCAAGAGGCAGAATTAAAGATAAAAGTCTGAATTGAAAAATAGCACTTTTCCAGAGAGAGAAACGCATCAGTAATTGTTGCTGGAGTGACTGGTTTATTCCCTCTTGCATTTTAAACTTAATATCCAACTCTATTTATTTATTTTATTATGATTCAAGAACTGAAATAAACCTGCTCCTTTGAGCTCAACCCCTTGGCAAATGAATCATGCCCTTGATTTCATGCTGGAGATAAGTCATCCATTTTTAATCTTTATGATCTCCTAAGTACGATCCTTAGGTTGCAGGCTAATGGCAACCTTAGTCCTTAATGGAACAAATCTTGCAGTCGCAGCTCAATGTGGGGTGAACAAAGAGACCATTAACAAGGTCTAACACACACCAGGAAATATGAGGGGAAATAAAGACACGCTGACTCCTTCTAGGCCAGCTCCAAATTTGGAAAAGCAAATCATACTCTTGTTTCAGAAAGAAGGCAAGGCAGAGTGGCACCTTAGGGTAGACATGACGGGGGGCTTCTCCAATGCTCTGTAGTTACAGGGCATCAGAGCAGACTCAATTAATCAAGTCTGCTGGAGCATGGTAATTAGCATGCTCCAGCCAGCCTCCACACCTCCTGTATCAGCATCTCCATGTTTCAAAATGGTGGTGAGGGCACTTTAACTACAGCTCATTCGATACCCCTGCCACCATTTTGAAGTGCAAGGATGTTGATACATGAGATGCAGTAGGTGCTTTAATTAGATCAGCTCTTGAAGCCTGCCTGCCCCGAGCATGTGTAAAAATGCCCTTAAAGACCTATTAGGTTTTTCTACTTATTTCAGAAAGGACTGTCCCACTACCGATTTCAACAAGTAGGGGCCAGGCCAGCAGTGAATGATTGCTTTGGATCAACCCTTCATAACCTGTCATCTGCAGAGATAAAGGCAGGCCTTACCAGAGCTGCAAGCTGGTACCCGAGATGTCCAGTTGCATTGCAGGTTCAGCCTACAGTGTAGTTAACACAATGCATCAGTAGAGGAGCATCACCAAAACTTTCCTGTGTCCTTCGCACTTAAAGTTCATAAAGGGACTGACTGACAAAGATCAAATGTCAGTCCAGATCCGCTGCCACTTTTTAAGGAGGGATTGAGCCCATGGTTGATAGTTATCAGTCATGCAGTGCACTGCCTCTGCAGGGTGCTGCTACTTTTCAGCTCTCCTTCTCCTTCAAATGAGCAGTTGAAGAAGGCCCCTATATATGGCTTTCTGCTGTCTCTCCTGTATACACACCCTGAAAGAAGGTATGACTTGGTTCTTGAAGTTTAGTTTGCTCTCGGTAAAAACTGTTCTGTGTTTGGGTTACTTCCCTTTACTACATTATCAGGAATCCAGCAATCCAGGTTGTGGCTGAGATGTTCTCTGTAACTGCTAAACAAAGTGAACTGCAGTTGCTTTTGGGTTTGGAGAGAGAGACAAGATTAGAAAGAACAGGGAAGGAAAGATTCTTATCTGCACCATTAACACACAATGACCCTGTCCCCTCTCTTATCTCTTGCTACCTTCTTTTCCATCCTCCATGTGTTCTCTCTCTTCCCCCTCTTAACCCCCCTCTCCCCAAAACTATTGATTAACATCACCTTTCTAAGCATCCAAAGTCATGCCTCTTTAAAGTGTCTCAAATTGAACACCCCAGTGTTGGAGCTGTGCTTGAAATTCATGGCTTCATGTGTTCTTTTAGCTAAAGGCAAAGAATGGATGTTTTAAAATTCATGGCCATCATTGTGTGCCCACAGGAGGGTGCTTAGGGAGGGCATGTTAATCACTAGTTATTGTGACCATATATTTTTATCTTCCAAGGTATTTTATCACATTGTAAAAGATTTTCCTATCAGTGTTATACATTTGGAAAACATTAGTTATCCTCACAAGAGCCTTGTGAGACAGGAAACGGTAAGTATTATTAGCCCCACTTTACAGATGGAGACCGAGAGATTAGGTCCTTTTCTTTCCTTTTTCATGTCCTTGTGACAAAGTATTTAACAGAATCTGCAGATTCATTGGAATTTGACAGGGCCATGCCATGAGCACTTCTGCTGTCGCCTTGGGAGGTTAGGTGACGTGCCCCAAATGACACATCAAGTCTACATCAAAGTAGGCATCAAAACTCAGGATGCCCTAGCTTTTAGGAGACAAGGTTCTTTTGGTAAATCTGATATTTTTTATTCGACCAACTAAACTAGTTGGAAACATTCTTCTTTGCAAGCTTTCAGATGCAAACACCCTTCTTCAGGTACAGCAAGAGTCTGGAGTTATGTGCTCTTCCTGGGTGGGATAGACTAGAAGCTAGAGACCAGTATGCAAGAACACCAGTCAGCAAAAATGCAAATTGTGGCAGACAGACGTAGGGCACAGAAAGAAGCTCCACTTGCTGTGTTATCAGACCCTTGAAAGCACCTTACAGCTGTGCCCCATATAGAAGTACAAAGCTGCAGAGCACTTTAAAAGTACCTGACTACATGACAGTCTCAACCCTTATTACACGAGGGTCCAGATGAAGGTGCTCCAAAGCACAGCACCTTCCTTAACTTCTGTCAGTGTGCAATGGGAGCAAGGCTGGGTTGATGCAGCCCAGCCCCACCCCTGGCGCGATCTTCAGAAAGGGAGTGGGGAGAAGAGAGGGGAAGAAGTTTCATCTGGGATTTGCCCAACTTGCACTGGAGGGTGGGGTGGGTGGATTGGAGCCCCCCTGCACATTGGGTAGGAGCTCCAATCCACCTGCCTCGGCCTCCAGCGCAGCAGATAAGCAGCAGATATGCCTCAGCCTCCAGAGGCTGCAGATACACACTGTTCCAGACTGGGACTCAAGCCCCTAAATGCCCAGATCCAACAGTGAACACCTGTTGTGTCAGGGGGAATGATGTAGCTCATGGTGCTTCCTGAGAAACACCACGAGTTAAAACCGGGAGCATCAGCACCCTCAATCTGTTGGACCAAACTCTTCCTCAGTCCAAAGTAGAAGCCTATGGAGGTCCTTGGTTCAAATAACTTTCTGTAGAGTTTCCTTAGGAAGAGACACTTCTGACTGGCACTTCCTGGAAACATGATGGGGAGAACCATTAACATGGTCATCCATTCAAAATAAGGAAAAAGCGTTAAGGGAAGAAGACAAATGCAATGATTTATAGTACTTAAAACCTTTACATCACTAATACCTAAAAGCTATTATTAAACCTACTAAAAAAGGATGTATGTTAAAACAGCAACCAGAATCTTAAATTTGGCCCACCACGATCCATAAAAAATACAAAGCAAGGCAGCAGAAATTGTAGTTTCAAACAGATTCTGACCAAGCTCTTTAGACCTCTACATACTTTTAGTATGATCTAATGAACTTTTGCTTCCATCAATAACAAAAATAACATGATCACATGAAAACTCCAGTGTGCTGCCAAAACAAATTACCAGGAGGCCTGTAGTTCACACAGAGTATATTGGGATTAGAAAAAAAGAAGCTGAATCTCCTTGATGTTGAATAAGATCAATCTGTGGTGCTTAATGTTGTGTGTGTGTGTTTTTTACTGAGTTTAAGATAAGAATAGTGGATTCCTTTCCTTAGCACCAGTATCTCACCTCATCCACTGAATCCTCTTGCTGAAACTATTTTTTTCCATTTTAGGGTCTCTTTAAAGATAAGGATAAAAAAGATTGAGCTCTTCGAGTTACTGGAATCAGATCATCAAATAATAAACTGTAGTTCTCAGAAGTACTAACAGAATTAAGAAAAGCTCAGCCACAGCAGCTTAGAAACATGGCAGCAGATCTGTAATTGCATATACAGAAACATACGAACACAAGATATAAAACGTTATTAGAAAATATTAAAAACATGGTTATTTATGTAGCTTTGTGGAGTTGGGAGGCAATAAAGAACCCTGTGCATGATAGATATGTGGATACGTAGTTGGTCTATATTAAAGCAAGGTAAGACCTGCTGTTAAGTTGTGCGGCCTACATGAGCCAGGGTTAAAGGCTTAACACGTTCCAATGCAATGCTATGGGAAAAGGAGAAACAGGGCCACTTGCATAGCGACTTCATTGGTACGGAGCTGTAGGACTCTCTTAGACAATCATTTTAGGATGTGGTATACAATTGTTGGGGTGGATTTATGACAGCTTCTGATGAAATAAGCTGTTGCCTATAAAAGCCCATGCCTCTCTGAACCAGCTAAAGGTAGAGCTGTGGTCAGAAACACCCTAAGTGAACCCTGAGCTCCTGATCCCGAGGAAGTGTATGTTATCACAGTTAACCAATCAGAACTCAAGAAGACATCTTTAGCAGGTATTGCTGGGGCTGTGTTGTGCCGGTCGACCATTTGAAAAGCTATCACAAAGTCAACTTAAATGGTTACCTGCAAACCATAGGGGAACCCCAGGGTGACAGTCATGTGTGATGAATCCCATCTCAGCTCATGGTATGGTCATTTGGCCAAGGCAGAGGGCTTGAAGATGTTATGTCTGGTTGACCCCTCCACACACTGCCATAATGGTATCTTCAGATCTCGTACCATGAGTTATGAAGCTACTGTATCACCTTAGACCTGCCAGCCAGGGAGAGGTGGCTATATACTTTTCCTCTGTCCCCCTTTCTGAGTTGTATGAAGTCCTTAGTCTTAGTAATCTGACCTGCTATCATACCTGGCCCAGGCACTGGGAATAACATAGAAAGGCAGGTATTATACTACACGGCACCTCTTTGTCTTTGCATAGGGACTGGGACCTTCCCCATTTTAAATAGGAAAAAGAAAAAAAACAACGCATCTCCATTGAACTCAAAATAAATGAGGAATGCTTCTTTAAAAAGAATCCAATGATTTAATCTCAAGGCAGAAGCCCAGCACGGAAAATCTAAGCTCTGAAGTCAAGCGTTTTGAAAAGCTGTCTCTAGAGCTGGTCAAAGATTATGGGGCAAAAAAATGCAATTGCACTGGGATGAAGAAATTCAGTCCAGTATCCTCAAACTTTTTGAGGACTTTTTTGGAGTAATCTGAAATTAAAAAAAAGTATTTCATGTTGAATTTCCTGTATTTCATTTACAGTTTGCTGGTTTGTGCTGAGGTTAGGTGTCTTATCTTGAGATTTCCATTTTTTTTTTGAGTTTCCTTTCAGCCTGCCATCTATCTGCAGACATCTAGCCTCCCTCTCCACTTCCTTCCTTGTCCAAAACGATGCTGTGAAAACAGTAGCAAAAATGGAGGAAATGTGTTTCAACATTGCCAATACAACATCATAAACAGTGAAGCAAAGCATTTCGAGTGGACATTTCCTATCTTAGGATATTTTTCATTTTGCCATTTCCCATATGGCAAACACCTTATTCAGAGGTCTGCCAAAGGATACTTTTCCAGCATTTTCCTTCTGTGAAAAAATTCAAATTTCAATACTTTTTGCTGCCAATTTGGGACAAAACAATATTAAAAAATTCATGATTTCATTCCTCAGGGGAAATTCTGCTTTTCAGCCAGCTCTTGTTTGAACCTCTTCTTAAACCACTAAATAGTGTGGCACTAACTACTCAGCATAGTACTTAATTATATATGAATAGTGCTGTCTCCTTCTTGTTTTACTGATGAAAGAAACAATTAAGTCCATCTCTTCTGTGCATTTGTGGGAATAACGAATCTGTTTTGAATGCAGATGGTACACTTCCTCTTTATAGCAGTGATTATACCATTTATTAATAAAAGCTGAATTACCATGTGAGGTGGTTATAAGAATTCAGTGGTGGCTGCTGAGCATTTTAAGTTCATATTTTTAATTTTCACATGCCACTGGAAACAAGTGTTTGTTCCTTCAGTGCTAATAAGAGAAAGCTGCAGATCAGGAAAGCATATGGCTGTAATAGAAATACCGTCTGAAACTGTGTTTTATTTCTCTCCCCACATGCTCCCCTGAGCCTGCTAACGCTCTACATACTTATTTTTATGCCTGCAAATGGTTGACCTACGTGCCCCAAGATAGTTTTTGAATAGAGGATTTGGGGCTTTTATGACTGCATCAAACAACAAATATGCACAATGTCAGTGACCCCAATTTAGCTTCCAAATTAGTGCATGCAGGTCTCTCAGATTAAGTGTACAGAGAGCAAGCAAGCGGCTGTTCCGCTGCTTTTCATTTTCAGAGCTTACTTCATTAGATAGCTGTTCTGGAGAGATGAGGAATTAAAGAATATGTAAGCAGCAAAAATTGTTACAAGCTGATGGAGGCTCAATAGCAGCAAGAGTGAAATTGAGGAACAGAGCTGAGGGATTAAGTGATTTAGGAGCAGCAATTTGTTTTTGTCTTTAATTTGAAACAAGAGTTTCTTACTAAGGGCCACATTGTTCCTTCCACAAAGCAGACAGATTTCTGATGGAAAGGCTGGGGCATATCATCACAGCAGCATTATTTTCCTTGCTCCCCCTACTTGATACATCTGAGAACCATCTGCAGGATACAGGGCATCATGATACACCCTAGAGAAGTGGTTCCCAAAACTTTTTAGACACAAAGCACCCCTTGGAAAATGCCAGCTCTTCATTTTCACTCTTTTTTCATTACCTTATGAGTAATGAAAAAAAAGGTGAAAACTAAGAGCTGGCATTTTCCAGTGGGTGCTATGTGTCTAAAAAGTATAATAATAGAGCGGTTTTTTTCCATTGCAAAGAGCTCTGAAAGCCCACAACTATGGTTTTCTATTTGAAATTTCTGGGTTTATCTTGTGAATCACATTTGTAAACCTAACATTGTTAACATTGTGTGGCACTCTTGAAAGGCTCTTAAAGCACCCCACTCAACCTGTGCCACCTTTGTTGAGAATCACTGCCCTAGAGCAGGGATTTTCAACCTTTTTTAGTAAGTGTACCCGTGGTGGCTGGACCTGGAGTGGGGAGGGCATGGGAGGGTACAGTAGGATGCAGAGCAGGGGGAGGCAGGTAGTGCGTGGCCAGACAACAGCACAGCATGGTAGGTGGCGGTGGCGGCGCAGAGGGGCGCTGCTATCCTTGCCCCACCTAGGCCCTGCTTCTGGGAGGTGGCAGCATGGGGTGGTGGGCGGCAGCACTCTGTCCCTGCCCACGTGTACCCCTTAGAGCCTTCCCAAGTATCCCTGGGGGTACGTGTACCCCCAGTTGACAACCCCTACCCTAGAGTGAGAGTTAGAAGGAGTGAGGCTTGAGTGTGCACTGAAGAATCTTACCCGACAACCCCGGTGAACTTTAGCACTCCATCAAGGACACTTTTATCTGCATTACCTTATCCCAGGGATTCTCAAGTACACAGTCAGAGCTCAGGCCCTTTGCACTGGGATACTGCCAAATCCTTTGAAGTGTGAGGAGATAAGCAGATTAATTAAGTAGATAAGGACAGGCTCAGGTTTCCCCCTGCCTGGACGATTCGCCATCCCCAATGCCCAGGCTCTCTGAAAAGAGGTAAGCACTGTAATACATAAATTAGTTTTTCAAACTGGGTGCCACTCAATTTACAAAGTTAAGGAGGGGTGCCAGAGGTAGTAGTTGGGCAATACAGATCCACTAGGAGTCATGAGATCAATGAGGCTGGAAAGGGGAAAAATGAGATTGGAGGCAGTGTGGAGTTTCAGACCTCTGCACTGACAACTTCTGAGGATCTCAAGAGAATCAATGGGGGTGGGGAGAGTTAAATCTCTTGCCCACAGGGTAAGCTGACAAAGCAAAATTTGAGGTTGTAAAACTTCCCACCTTGGCTTATGACCTTGAAGAGGGAATTACTTTCTTTTTATTTTGTATTTGGGGTTCATGTTTCTCCCCTCTTCAAAAGAATTATGTGCAGACATAACTAGGCAGAAGGCAAGACAGAGGTGACATTATAGACGAACTATATCAGAGAAACATAAGCTTCTGTGAACCTGAAGTCACTTCTTCAGATGCTGTGAAGGAGCACAGATTCTGTCTGTCCACAGCATCTGATGAAGTGAGTTTGGGATCACAAAAGCATGTACATCTCTGATATAATTAGTCATGAGCAGGGATTCTGGTTTTCTCTTTCGCGCAGAAAAACAGAGAAAACCACAGATTTTCCCTTTTTATTGGAAAAAATGTGGATTACTCCTTTTAGCAGAGAAACCCATGTATTCCCTGCTTTTGCAAAAAGCTCTGCAGGCTGGCTGAGCTCCAGCCTGCAAGAGCTGTTTGCAAACAGGGCGGGAAACCCCCAGCCTGGCTTGGAGGGGAAGGGGGAGTGGGAAGGGTGGGGCCTCAGACTCTCTGTCAGCCAGGACTCTGCTCAGCTCAGCTCAGCTCCACTCTTCACTCCTGAAGCCTGAGGTAATTGGGGATTTCAGGGGGCTGGGTGCCCCTCTGGCAGGCCCAAGGGGTTGCGGGTCATGGCTGGGGAGCACCAGCAGGGCTGGCGGGGCCTGGAGCCAGCCCCGCCCCCACCTGAGCAGTGGGGGAGCCAGCTACATGCTGCTTCTGCTGCAGCTGCCTGCTGTTGGGGGCAGGGAACTACAGACTTGGGTCCCTGGCCTTTGCCTGACTTGAGACTGACTTGGTTAACTTCCTTTCTATACTGATAGCCATAATTAGACAAGAGTGGAAAAGCACACCAGTTAATATAGAGTTTTATTTATTTAAGTGAATGGAAACAAAAGCAGGTGGGAATGTGGCCCGCAGGAGAAGGTTTAGTCTTGGCCAGTTACACCAGTGTACTAAACTAGATGGCTAGACAATAGACATATTCTGAGGGAGACTCTTTTCTGTTTAGTTTAACTAACTAGTCTGTTTAATTAAACAGAAAAGAGTCTCTCTCAGAAGATGGCTATTGTCTGGCAAGGACACCCCATCTCAGCAGATGCACTTAAAGAATAACATTTATTGTCAAGGGAAATGAAGTGAGCCAAAGGCACTCAACTACAATGGAAGCAGCAACAAGGGTGGCAGAGAGAGAGGCTTATATTTTCCAGCTGTCCCCATGGGTCAGTCTCCAGCTACCTGGAGACCTGGCTTGTGGCATCACAATCCTCCCACCATGAGCTCCTGGGCACTTTGAGGGGTACCATGAAAAGGTCCCAACTCGGAACATTTTTGCTCAACTGCAGTAGGGAAGAGGGGAAGACCTGCTAGACCAGACTCCACCTTGTAGTCCCACTAGGTCAATGTCTACAACTTCAGATACCAGAACCTATTCTTCCATTCAGACTGTATAGGACGAGATGAGAGTGACAGAACCTCCAAGTCCTTTCCAGATCCAGCCTTTAAAGTTTCCACTGCTCCTAGTAAAGTTTCATTCAGCAGCACCAGAGTCCACTCTCACTGCAAGCTGCACCCTGGTATCATTCTCAGAGCCATTTTATCAGCAATTCCCACCCCCATAGCAAAAGCTTAAATTGGCTGCAATTCCTTAAACTAAACCGAAAAGAATCTCTCTCAGATTATGCCTGTTATCTGATAAGATCACCTCATCCCAGAAAATTCCCTTAAGAGTGACATTTCTTGTCATGGGAGGCCAAGGGCACCGCACTATGAAAGCAGCAGCAACAAGGGTGGCTGCAACAAGAGAGCAACAACATATTCTCTTGGAGTCCAGCAGAGATCTCACTGCCATTAGCTGATCCACCCACAGCCTTCTGATGCCAGTGCCCTGCCCTAACAGCTGCAATTGTCTTCAGTACTCCCACATCCTCTGATCCATTTCAGCCTATTCACCACCACTCCGTTACTTCCCCTGGACTCTACCACCTCATGGATCTCCTCAAATTGGTTCCTAGTCAAACGAGATAAAGGGTAGAAATTAAAAAAAACCCCAAACCCCATTTCATTTGTCATTAGACTTCATTTCATTTCATTAGACTTTACTTTATAAACTACATAAAATCATACTTTTAAAAACCCATAACAAAGCCCACCAAGTTTCACAAGGCCAGGAAACCCCAAAATCTTGTGATACCCCATTCTTACTTTCTCTTAAGCTTTCATATCCCTGTCTTTTGTCTTCTCTCATTCATGACATCTCTTTTTTTGCTACCTTGTGCAGTGAATATTTTTACCACTGACTTAAAAGGGCACAGGATTATATTCTTAAGCCTCAATGCTGCAAATATTTAGACACATGCTTAACTTTGTGCACAAACATTCTTGATCTGAATGGTAAGTGTGAATAAGGTAATATACGTACATTGATTATTATAGGACCAAGGCTTTATATTCTAAGTGCAAGACCTTCATCCTCTGTGCTACACTAGTCCAAAGCTGATGTAACACCAGTTAAATTAATGCATTTGCAGAGAACTAGACTCTTAGGCTTTTAAATTTAGAGAAGAAACTTTCCCTTTCCTTTACAGAAGGAACTTCCCCTTCTTTCCATTAGAAAAATGCTACGTATTTCAAGTAATAATAAATAAATAATGAGATTGATGAAATGCATATGCCTATTGATGGGTACCTACACCCAAGTTATAGATATATCTCCTTTATAATTCCCTGGATGAAATCAGTTGTCTTTTAGCAGCCAGGCAGTGTGAACATCATTCACTATTTGTATTTGACAATAATTTGTATGTCCCTTAAATGGATGGATTAAACTGAACTCTTTGGGGACTGTCTGTATAATCAATTAATGTTTTTATTTCTCTATCAGTGCCACAGTTTATTTTTATGAACAGGCCTCCTGTGCATCTCTTAAGTTGAATATCTGGAACCACTCTCTCTTTTGATGACTATTTTATATACTCATAGTTTATGGCTAAGTACAGAGAGTCAAAAAGACTGAGGTTGAATTGATTCAGTCTTTATAGGTTAGCTTAAGCCACAAAGATTGAACCAATAAGCAAATGAACAGATATTCACTCTTGATCCAATTTTGATTCAAGAATATGACAACTGCACAAGCTCCCTTAACATCACTGAACAGTGCCAAAGAGCAGGAAATACTTGATGTTCGATAGAGTCTGACCACATCATTCCATAGTGTCATCAGGATGTAATCTTCACACATCTCATTCAGCCAAATTTCTCAGAGGCACTGGATATAAGAGCTCTTAGAGCAGATTCTATTCCACTTATTAGGCACATAAGTGGACTTACACGCTGAAGTCCACTTCAGTGGACACCCTGCTCAAATCCCTGAAAAAATGTATGCAAAAGGTGGATGAGTCCTCTTTTTCCTCACTGTTTTTTTCTGGCACTTAGTTTTAAGGCTAAGATGTTGGTATATTATAAAAGCAGACATATTAATGGATTGTTGAGACTTGAACACAGTGGAATAGAATCACACTTAGGCATGTAAATCTATTTAGATGCCCAATAAATGGAATCTATCCATTAGGTAGATCTAGTCCTATTTTGTCTTGAGAGTTCATCCTTTAGGGGCGTGTGGGGTGCGGGGAGGAAGGGGAACACCAGCTAAAGTGTCTGTTTGGTGTAACTTTTATATACCTGTTACTGTTAGCAAATTATATAGGGATTAATGCTAGCTTAGTGTTGATATTACTGATAACTCTGCTGAAAACCCTATCCAGCTCTGAAGTTTACCCTACTTAGTAGCAACTTGAGCCCTTCTGCACAACTATACCTGTCCACATCATGAAGACAACTCTGCAGCACTGAATTTCTTTGAAAAGTCTGCTCTGCAAATTACTGAGGAGACCTTCTGTTAATATCTTATTAAAATATGAATGTTTTCAGACTAGAAAGCAACCACACACTGAATAAAGATCAAAGCTGTGAAAGTTTCTTTGAAAAAGCTTTCCAAACAGCTACAGTTCTATAACCCTTTGTTTTGAAATGTTTCCCAACTCTCTTACTAACAACATAAGCCTGTCTTTCCCTTTGGTCTAAGCAGAGTTTCTACATTGCATTTTAGTGGAGGGAGCTCTTGGTATGTGGCAGTGGAGCAATTCACAGTTTCCTCACTCAGTAGCCTACTGAGAAATTCCATTCATTGCATTGATAACTATGGTGTCTGAGACCTAGATATTAATGAAGCAGAGATGCATAGAATAATTACACTGCGTACACCTACAAGCAGATACTCACGGAGCACATCTACATGTGATATTGATGTACCCAAAAAAACTCTGGTGCAGTTCACACCTGAATCAGCTGCTCCCAGGCCGGTGTCTTCACGTGCACCCAGCACTGCTGCAGTTCGAGCCAGGGTGGTCTTAGATGCACATGAAAATGGTACACCTGGGAGTAGGTAACCCAAAGAAGGGAGCCTGAAGGGTTAGTCCTGGATTTAGGGTGGTGGCGTTGGATGGTGGAGGTACTGGCTGGGGCATATGGGTGTTACAGTGTGGGGCTAGCCAGCAGGCAAGTTCGAGCACAATATAAGTTCTTGGCTATAGGACAGTACTTGTCTTGGGCAGTACTATGCTACAGCAGAGTTAATTAGTTTACTGTGCCCTAATATGGGTGCAAGCATAGACTGTGATGCTTTACTATGGAATTAATTAGTCAGCTCTGCAATAAAGCATGTGTAGATGCACATGCATTTCATAGTTGCTAGGGTTGGAAGGGACCTCAATAGATCATCGAATCCGACCCCCTGCCCGGAGCAGGAAAGAGCACTCAGGTCAGATGACCCCAGCCAGGTGCCTGTCCAGTCTCCTCTTAAAGACCCCCAAGGCATGGGACAGTACCACCTCCCTTGGAAGTTCATTTCAGATTCTGGCAACCTTTACCATAAAGAAGTTCTTCCTCATGTCCAACCTAAATCTGCTCTCGGTCAGCTTGTGGCCATTGTTCCTGGTTATTGCAAGGAGTGCCCGGGTAAACACAGCATCTCCTATTCCTTGCTGCACCCCCACCCCACAATGAATTTGTAAACGGCCACAAGATCCCCTCTCCGCTTTCTCTTGCAGAGGCTGAAGAGATCCAAGTCCCTCAGTTTCTCCTTGCAGGGCCTTACTTGCAGGCCCCTAACAATGTGTGTGGCCCTACTCTGGACCCTCTCCAGGTTATCCACATCCCTCTTGAAGCGTGGGGCCCAGAACTGGACACAGTGCTCCAACTGAGGCCTAACCAATGCTGCACAGAGGGGAAGTGTTAGGGCCGTGAGAAACAGCAGCCTTCCATTTCGACCAGTGTCTCGACGTTTTGATGGAACAGTGTTTCATTTTGAATTTTGTTTTGATTTGAAACAGCCGCTCCATTTTGTTCCATCGAAACAAGGTCAAACTGGTGAAACTGTTTTGACGTTTCGCCTATAAGATATAATGGGAAAGGACAAACAGCCCATAACGTTGTCATTTTTGGCTTGATTTGGATGAAACTTGAAGGCATGCTTGTCCCTACTAAGGCCACAAAGTCTTCCAAGTTTCAAGGAGGTAGGTGCAGGGGCTTGGGGGAAACTGTACCTCAAGCTGCGGACAAGCAAAACTTGTGACATGGGTGATACTGTGTGTATTAAGGCGCAGTAGGGTGAAAGTTGCAGGGATGGTAGCCCCTGCTGAGGCCACAAAGCCTGCCAGTTGTCAAGGAGATCGGTGCAGGGGCTTCTGGGTTCTGGGGCCCTGCACCTCTAGCTGCTGACAGGCAAAATTCATGTCGGGGGTGCTTGTGCAACTGTGTCTGTCTTGGGGCATGGGGTGGGGGAGAAACTACTGTAGGCCTGCAAAAGGGCTGCTAGGCCCTGGCTCTGTATTGATTCTTTCCTCTCCTTAGTCTGTGGTTTTGTAGGTGTTAATCCTTGCTCATTCCCTACTGTGTACTGAGCTGGTCCCTGAGTGAATCATGACTGAGTGGTAACACATTAGCCAGCAAGGATAATGAGTTAATGAGTGAGGATTAATGCCTACTGAAACCACAGACTAAGGAGAGGAAAGAATCAATACAGAGCTGGGAACTGCTTCTGCCTGAAGACAGAGACAGTCAGTTGCACAAGCACTCATGTCACGAGTTTTGCCTGTAAGCAACTAGGGGTGCAGGGTCCCAGAACCCCCTGCACCTATCTCCTTAACAACTGGCAAGCTTCATGGCTGCAAAGGGGCCTAGCAGCCCTTTTGCAGACCTACAGTAGTTTCTCCCCTACCCCATGCCCCAAGACAGACACAGTTGCACAAGCACCCACAACACGAGTTTTGCCTGTCAGCAGCTAGGGGTGTGGGGCCCCTGAACCTCCCTGCACATATCTCCTTGAAACCTGGCAGGCTTTGTGGCCGCAGCAGAGGTTAGCATGCTTGCAGTTTTGACCCCACTGTGGCTTAACACATACACGTGACACAAGTTTTGCGTTCAGAAGTTTGGGGTGCAGTTTCCTCAACCCCCCCTGCACCTATATCCTTGACACTTGGCAAGCTTCATGCTCTCAGAAGGGGCTACCATTTTTGTAAGTTTCAACCAAATCAGGCCAAAAATGACCACATTACAGGCTGTTTTCTCCTTCCCCATTATAGCTTATGGGCGAAACAGCTTCAAAATGGCAAAGCATTTCAACTTGCCTCGTTTTGTTTCGAGGCTGTTTCGACTATATGTGTTTCATTTCAATATTGCTGTTTCAACCTCGAAACGTGTCGAAACAGCCTTGAAACAAAACTGTTGGTGAAATTCTGCACAACCCTAGGAAGTATCACCTTCCTGGACCTGATTGTGATGCACCTGCTAACGCATGATATGTAGATTGCTGTTTATATATGTGACAGCTTTCTAGGTTTCATCTGGACTACAGCTGTCACTATTATACGCATGGATATCTGTAGTCCAAATTAACACTGGCTCCAGTCCAGACTGACTAATACTCATTGAACGAGGATTAAAATAAATGTAGACTAGGGCAGTCTGATTAGACAATTTAACCTGTATTAATTAACATGTATAGACAAGTCCCTAGGAACCTTGCAGATCAGCATTACAAATATCAATCGCCACAAGTGCAAGTCAGTTGGGTTTCTGCAACACAACAGCAGCTATCAGGCACAAAGTAACACCTTGACAAAATCAAATGTGCCAACAAAGCCTCACCTTGACTAAATATCAATTGCAGGTCAATTGCACCCATTATGGCTCCTGGAACAACACTTTAGATAAACTGTCAGTAGGATTGTAACAAGGTAGCAGTGGTTAAATAGGTTTATTATTACCTCCTAATTACTTCCAAGTATAAGTCCACACACAGAGGATGTGAATTAGGTCTTTTAAAGGGCTGTCAAGTATGTAGACTGTGTACAGCTCTATTCACCCTTCATTCAAATTGAACTTTGTTTTGAACTGTGAAATACAAATAAGTTAACATGCTTTAAACAATGGTGAGCACATCTACATACAGCCCATGTGTCCTTTATAATCACTACCATCTTCCATCCTTTCAATAAAATTGGAAACAGCCAAAAACTATGTTAACATCTGCAAACTATGGAAAATGTTCCCTGTCTCTACATCAAGCCATGACAATCATCTGCTTGAGCTGAATTACCCATTGGACTAATATGGGTAAAGCACCTGGTCCCAAGCTTCTATATTCAACAGACACAAGAGAGGAATCAGACATGTCAGAAGGCTTTTAAGTCCTCTGCCTACATAGTCAGATTGATCATTTACAGATGGGTCAACTGATAGCAACCTTTTGTACAAATTTAAGACAGGGCTCAGACTTGCAACTCAGGTAACTGCAGCAAGATGCTTTAATTGCTTAATTACCCTATGCCAGCCTATTCCCACATACACATACCTGCAAGCATTGTATGGAGCAGAAAAATCCCTGCCATACTCATGAGGTTTATTTTTAAGCAGATTCCTTATGACTTAGTTTTTCACTAATGAAGATTCTCATTAGAAGTAAAAAATAACATTCTAAAACATCATCGTGCATTAAACCTCACAACACCCTACTCTAGGAAGGCATGCAGTTGTCTGCTGTTTGGAATACTTTGACATTTTTTTTCACTCAGATGAGTGGGTTTTTTTCAATCAAATGACATTAAAACCCTAAGACATGCTTTGCCTATCACAAAAGAACACGTTGAGTCATCATCCAACAACAGAAAAGCAGTGCCTGGCAACACTATGCAACTGGTTGCAACAGGAAGATTATGGATGTCAAGTAATATTTTTGAAAGTGCCTAAGTGATTCAGGAGTTTAAGTCCCATTTTTCTTCAACAGTAATTTAGGGACTTGCAATGACTCTTCAGCTCCCAAGATGCGTTTGAAAATAAGACCTAGGCTTTTTAGTCACTTTGGCACTTCTGGGGGTCGGGGCTGTTTAAAAAAAAAAATGTTGAATTCAGTCTTGTCGGTTTTAAAACCTCTGAAGCAGCCAGAGGCTTAGGCAGGTGCTGATCAACTGAAATAAATTAAATAGGCTGTTCTGCATGCACTAGTACAGTGTCTTCACCGGCTGACAGTACAATGGGATTTTTATTTTTTAAAGCAGTCAGAATGCAATTACCCAAATTGGAATTTGTCCAAGACAATTAGCTCACATGTTTCCCTGGTTGCCTGGTTCCCCTACAGTCTGGCTAGGTTCAGGAGTTCAGATGAAAATCACCTGAGGCGACAACCCAAGAAAACAGCAAGAATAGCAGTGAACTTTCTGCCTGGAGGCATGTCCCCTTTTTATCGCAATGGTTCATCACATGACTTCTTTTTATGTGGGGGGAGGGGGCGTTAAATAGTTTATTTCCAAAATATATCATTTTAGCAGGGGGGCGGGGGGCTTTCCCCATCCTTTCTCTGCAGACAGTTGTGCCAGGTCTGATCACCTTTAGGCAGAAGGTCTGTAACTCAGTGCATCTACAACCACGAGGGGGTTCCAGCTCATGCAGCATGTAGCTCTGTTACCTTACTGGTGTTTCATATGTGGCCCATATTTTGCAAGTGCTCTGCAGACTGCACTGACTTAATGCACTACTGTTGCAGTTCAAAGGGTTATTTAGGACACATTTTGCTAGCTCAGGCTGTGGGTATTTCGAAGCACGTCTACAGGAATGCCATCATGAGTGTGGTACTGAGTGTGCACCCAGCGTCGTTCTGCGGTTCTCTGGCTTTGGTTATACTTGCTGATGTGCGACCAGCATGAGAGTTAAAGGCAGGGATCTGATGCATGCAGAGCAGGAGCATGCTTCATGGAAGTGAGCCAGTGTATGGCATGGAGACAGTGAAGACCTATTCTTAGTGACCAGTAAGCGTTATCGCATATCTGAAGTCAACTAGTGTGCTCAGGGAATTTAGTTGTTGTGGGGTCTGGCATTCTGGACCTACTGCAAAGTCTATTTAATCAACTGCTTTCTGATGAGATGGGCTCAAATAAAGGGGTTTGGATTTTCCTTTCTTTTTCTCCCTCTTTTCAATCATCTGTAGATTTTTTTTGCGGGGGCTGTTTTGTTTTGGGGTTTTTTTTTAACTTATGCTTGGACATATGGGCCTGTTCTGGGTTTGGGGCCATAGATTGAGTTTGGGATACCAATCTCTCTTTTCAATCATCTGTAATGGATTTTTTTTGGGGGTGGGGGGGGTTGTTTTGTTTTAACAGGATAGTCAACTCATGCTTGGACATATGGGCCTGCTCTGGGTTTGGGGCCAGAGATTAGGTATGGGATACCAATCAAGTAGTAAAATAAATACAAGTTACCATACTCAAAGTTTTCAAAAGCATTCCTCACTGTCTAGCTGTGCTCCCCAGTAAAGAAAGCAAGTTTCACCATGGACTTTGACACCAAAGTTGTTCCTGGATTTCCTTTTACCAAAAATAAAATGTTTCTACCTCTTGATGGGGCTATGTTTGGGAACTCACAAGTTTAAATAACAGGAAAAGTTTGCACCCCATTCACACTGAATGTGCAAGGAACAGCAAAAGCAGGATGAATAACCATAATTATTAAGGGTAGATAAGTTTTCACAGTTTGCATTTTGGTCTATAATAATGTCAATATTTATTCTTATTTCTAGGGCAAATTTTTTTTTTATTATGATACATTGAGTTGCTTATGATTTTTGGTTATTAGGTTTTAGAAACAAAGTTAGTGCAGTTTTTTACTGCAGCTCTTAAGAACGGTATCATTTCATGTGTGAGTTAATTGTAACACTGCCTCCGGCTCAGACTAATTAAAGACAGCCTGAAGGTTTTTTTCCACCAACAGCACAGTCAATTTAAGGAAGAAAAATAACATCTTTTCCTTTCTAGAAGTCACACTGGATTAAGGAGCATTAAAAAGTGGGAGGTTAACAGAGTCATCCTCATGATCAAGTTCAACGGATTAACATTTCAGTTTAGCTTTTTTTTTTAAAAAATTTTTTTTTTTTATCAAAGATCATCTTTATACTGACTGTTGCAGAGTCAGCCAGGAAGCTATCTGATTGTCCCATAAGCTTAAACAAACCTCTCAGAAACTTCACCTTAAACTAGTTTAAGCAACATAAAAATGGAGCTTCTTATGTAACCTTGCAACACAGGTAAATATCGCACAAGCCTTCGCACTGCCATGTAGAGAGGCTGGAAGTAGTGCAAAATAGGGGCCTCACCCATAGTGCATTGTGCTCAATAGAAAAAAAATCCCAGACTTTGTCGGGTTTACCATATTTCCAATTTAAAAAAGGATGCGTGTGTGTGTGTGTGTGTGTGTGTGTGTGT
>JAGPOW010003648.1:101877048-101935262 GCA_030014935.1 Caiman crocodilus
GTGTGTGTGTGTGTGTGTGTGTGTGTGTGTAGTGGGGGGGAAATATGATTATGGAGGGGCAGTGATATGTCCATGCCCTGCCCCTGCCCCTGTCAAGGCACAACCCACCCCCACCCACCCTGCTGCTGCCCCTCACTCCAGACCCACAGTGCCCTGCCCCCCACACCATGCTGCTGCCCCTCACTCCCAACCTGCTGCTCTCCTGTCCCTGCTGATGATGCCCCTCATTCCCGACCCGCAGCTTCCTGGCCTTGGCTGTGCCCTGCGCTCCCAACGCACAGTCTCCCACCCCCATGGTGCCCCTCACTGCCAAGCCACAGCACCCCACAGCCCTGGCCTACAGTCCCCCACCAGCCCTGCTGCCCCTGATGAACCCTCCCACTCCCTTCCCCAGCTGGAGGAGTAGGCACTTCCCCGCCCTGCTGCAGCAGACACCTGCCCCCCTCAAACCAGGAGCAAACCAGGTAGTGCTGGGAAAGCAGAGGCAGCGCAAAATCCCAGACATTTGCTGGTATTTTAAAAAAACTGCCTGGACAGAGATGGGAAGACCCAAAAAGAGGACATGTCACTGGAAATGGGGGATGAGTAGCCACTGGAAATGGGGGATCAGGTCACAGCTACAAACCCACTTGTATGGTAACCCTAGTTTTGGATCCAGAACTAAGTGACGCTAGCTATGTGCAAAAAGGCTGCAGATCATGGTAAGGAAAAAGCAAACCATCTGGTTGACTTTGCATGACAGAACCATGCCTTCACAGCACAAGGTCAAACCTAAGCTGCATCTGACAGAAGACTCATGCAAATTACTTCCCTTCCTCCTGCAGCAGAATTGCAGAGCCTTGGTATCATCAGTTCCTGCTGTCCAACCTCAGTCTGCTCTGTCAGTTTGTGGCTCTCATTCTTTCCACTGCCATTAGTGTAGAGTCCTCTCTACTATGGACATTTTTCTAGGGCCATCTCTCTCTACAAAGTGCCTTTGGCGGGCGTTCTCATTAAACTTCTTCCAAGTCAGTGATTCTCAGTCAACCAGTGATGCCCCATACAGAAAGTCATTCTTAATATTGCCCTCAATGACATTCTCAACTGAGCAGCTTAGCTGAGCTGTCACACTGTTTTTTTGGAAAACTGGAGAGGGAGAGGCATTCTGTAGCCATTGGAAATGGGGGGATCAAGTCACTGCTACAGAGGACAGAAGAACATTTTCACTAGGGTGGATTTTACATCTATCTAGTCAATGAAATGTAGGTTTTCCTGAGACCCTATCTCCAAAGGGATGTGACCCAGCATTTCTTGAAGTAGAGAGGTCTTTTCTTTCGGCCTGCGTGCATAAAGATAAGTCTCTATTCAGATTTTTGAAAGACCCCTGCCAAATTCCTCTTCAGAAGAATTTTAGTTTAGATAGCAGATATTTATGTCCTTTTATTATAGGCAGCCACAGATGACACTACAAAGCATCTTTTACGCAAAGTTGTGAGTTCAATCAAACCCATCAAAGTGGTTTGAAAGGCAGTTCAGAAAAACTGTGCCTGAAGGAATGTCAGACTGCTGCACAGGGCTCATTAACATCTGCTTTACACTGGGCTCATGCCACCAACCCTAAGTGAGATCAGCACCAAGCCCTTAAATTTGCATTCTTTCAGCAAGCTTCTGCATATTTTAGTTCTAGATAGTACATGGATAAAAGGGCTAACAAACAATGTCACTCTACCTTCTGCTTTATTAATGTAAATAGCAAATGGAAATTTTACCAAGCATTTAAAATTAATTTAAAAACCTGTATAATAATACATTCCTTTTCTCATAAAGCAAAATCAAGAGAAGTCATACATTATTTACTCTGAAGGGATTATGGTAATTTCCTTACATTAATTTAAATTCTGCAGGTTTAGCATTGTTAGTTTTTGAAAGGGAATTATTCTTTTGAAACAAATCTCAGTAAACTTATTCTATCAAGTGATGGGTTTCAAATACAAGAAGAGTGAGTAAGCTAACCTACAGTATCCTCACACACCTTCCCCCTCCCCCTAGGGGAGTCAGAGCATCCTACCCTACGTAAATGTTAACTACACAGTGGGTGCATCTACACGAAACGGTAACTGCACAGTAGCCAAATAATACTGTGCAACAGCATGTCACAGCACCAATAGTGGTAACACACTACTGCATAGTATTTTTAGCTATTGTGCAGTAGCATCACTAAAAAGGTTTTCACCAGTGCTACTGCACAGTAACTCCAGTTACCGTGCATTCATTTAATACTTGATTATACCAAGTATTAAATAAATGTGCAGTAACCACAGTATTGTCTCATGTAGACATGCCCAGTGTAGCCCTTACGTGTCTTATTTCTACTATTGTTAATGCTTAACAGCCCCAGTAGAATTAGGTGCAAGTGCCGTCAGAAAACCATCCTTGGAAAGAATATCCAAGTATTGGCAATGCTACACTGCTGATTTTGGCTCAAAGATGTCGTAGAAGTTGTATTTGCTTCCACAAGATTGCACTTAGTGAGATTTAGTGTTAATTCTCTAGATAGTCATTCTGTACTCCAGAGTTGTCCAACTAGTGGCCCACAGGCTTCTGCCCAGCTGCTGCAGCCTCCATCCTCCCCTGGCTTCTGCTTCTTGCCTCCACCCCTGGGGTTGGGGTATGGTGGAGCTGGGTGGTGGGAGAGTGCTGCATGTGTCAGAGGGGAATACTTGGGCTTCCTGCAAGAGGGGAGCAAAAGAATCATAGAAATTAAGGGCTTGAAGGGACCTCAAAAGATCACAGGGTCCAACCCCTCTGGGTAGGAATACTGCTGAGATCAAATGATCCCAGCAAGGTGTCTGTCCAGTCTCCTCTTGAAGACTTCCAAGGATGGGGACTGCACCACATCCCTGGGAAGTCTAGTCCAGATTCTGGTCACTCTTACCATAAAGAAGCTCTTCCTTACATCCAACCTGAAACCATCCTCTAACAGTTTATGGCCATTGATCCTTGTCCTTCCCTGGGGCCCCCTAGTGAACAGTTTTTTTCTGCCAACTGCCAATATTCACCCCTTACATACTTATAGATGACCACCAAATCCTCCCTCATTCTTCTGTTCCCCAGGCTAAACAGTCCTAGATCCCTTGGTCTTCCCTTATAAGGTTTGTCCTCCAGGCCCTAAATGTATTTATGGCCCTTCTTTGGACCCTTTCAAGATTCTTCACATCTTTTTTGAAGTCTGGCACCCAGAACTGGACACAGTACTCCAGTTGGAGTCTCACCAGGCCTGAGTAGAGAGGAAGTACTCTCTACTCAGCCCTGGGCGACAGCAATCATTGCCTGCTGGAATTCACCATTCAGGGCAAGGTGGCAAAAGCCTGCAGGAAGGCAGCAGCCCTAGACTTCAGGAGGGTGGATTTCAATGAGGTAAGAAGAATAGTTGGGGAAGTAGTGAGGTCCTGGAGCGGGGGAGGTGGGTGTCCAAGAAGAGTGGTCGTTCCTTAAGGAGACGACCTTCCAAGTCCAAAGGGAGGTAATCCCAACAAGGATCAAAGGGGGCAAGAGGGCGCAAAAGCCCCCATGGCTCACCAAAAGCATACAGGAACATCTCCTAGCTAAAAGCGAGGCATACACCCAATGGAAGGGAGGGGCCATCACCAGGAAGGACTATACCTTGGTTGCTTGGGGCTGCAGGGTGGCAGTTAGGAAGGCCAAGGCAAAGATGGAACTGGGACTAGCTACCCAGATCAAGGACAACAAGAAGTCCTTTTTAAATACATAGGGGCAAAAAGAAGGTACTGGGTTACGTGGGGCCTCTGCAAGACACGCTAGGAAATCTGGTTGTCGCACCAGATGACAAGGCTAACCTATTTAATGATTTATTTGCCTCCATTTTCCTGAGCAGGGACCAGATCAGCCTGCCCACTGGGATCCCCTCAGGCCCCGGGGGAGGTGTACCCAGGCCTAGGGTCAGTGAGGATCTAGTCAGGGAGCTTCTGGTGGGTCTGGACATATTTAAGTCAGCTAGTCCTGACGACCTCCACCCCAGAGTGCTGAGGGAATTAGCAGAGGTCACTGCGGGACCCCTGGCATGGCTTTATGAGCACTCGTGGTATTCTGGTGTGGTGCCAGAGGACTGGAAAAGGGCCAATGTGATTCCCACTTTTAAAAAAGGCGGGAAGGAGGACCCAGGAAACAACAGGCCAGTTAGTTTTACTTCAATCCTGGGTAAGCTTTTTGAGAGAATTATCCTGGCACATGTGCACAAGAGGCCACCAGGAGAGGTTATGCTTAGGGGCAACCAACATGAGAGGCAGGTTCATTAGTTCATTAGAGGCAGGTCCTGTCAGACCAGCCTGATGGCCTTCTATGACTAGGTCACAAAATCGTTAGACACAGGGGTAGTAGTGGATGTAGTCTTTCTGGACTTCAGGAAGGCCTTCGACACTGTTTCTCACCCCTTTCTCATTAAAAAACTAGGAGACTGTGGTGTCGACACCTACACAGTCAAATGGGTCACTAACTGGTTGGAGGGCTGCACCCAGAGAGTGGTGGTGGATGGGTCATTTTCAACCTGGAGGGATGTAGGCAGTGGGATCCCCTAGGGCTCGGTCCTCGGACCCACAGTGTTCAACATCTTTATCGGTGACTTGGACAAGGGGGTAAAAAGCACACTATTCAAATTTGCTGATGACACTAAGATGTGGGGAGAAGTGGGCATGCTAGAAGGGAGGAATAGACTGCAATTGGACCTAGACAGGTTACAGGGGTGGGCGGATGAGAACAGGATGGGTTTCAACACTGACAAGTGCAAGGTGCTGCACCTGGGGGGAAGAACCAGCAGCATATCTACAGGCTGGGGAACTCCCTTCTTGTCAGTGCAAAGGCAGAAAAGGATCTTGAAATCATTATTGATGTCAAAATGAACATGGGCCGACAGTGTGGGGATGCGGTCAGGAAGGCCAACTGCACCTTGTCATGCATCCACAGATGCATCTCAAGCAGGTCCAAGGAGGTGATCCTCCCCCTCTATGTGGCACTGATCAGGATGCAGTTGGAGTACTGCATCCAGTTCTGGGCACCGCACGTCAGGAGGGATGTGGACAGCATTGAGAGGGTTCAGAGGAGGGCCACCCACATGATCAGGGGGCAGCAGGACAGGCCCTACGAGGAGAGGCTGAGGGACCTGAACCTGTTCAGGCTCCACAAGAGAAGGCTGAGGTGTTCAGGCTCCACAAGAGAAGGCTGAGGGGCGATCTAGTGGCCTGTTACAAAGTAGTCAGAGGGGCCAGCAGGCATTGGGGGAGTCCCTCTTCCCCCCGAGTACTACCAGGAGTGACTAGAAATAACAGTCACAAGCTGGAAGAGGGCAGATTCAGACTAGACATCAGGAGGCGCTACTTTACAGTCAGGGCAGCTAGAACCTGGAACCAACTTCCAAGCGAAGTGGTGCTGGCTCCTACCCTGGGGGTCTTTAAGAGGAAGTTAGATGAACACCTTGCTGTGGTCATTTGCTGCAATGGCAGGGGATCAGACTTGATGATGCTTAGGTCCCTTCTGACCCTACCAACTATGAAACTATGAAGTATCACTTCCTTGGTCCTATTTACAACGCGTAAGCTAATGCATTCTAGTATGCTATTAGCTTTGTTGACTACAGCATCACACTAACAGCTCATGTTCCATCCTTTGATCAACCATAACCCTGAGGTCCCTTTCAGTCATCTTGCTGGCTAACCTATCTCCTTCTATCCTATATTCATGTCGCTGGTTACTTCTTCCCAGATGAAGCACTCTGCATTTATCTTTATTGAACTGCATCCAGTTCTGCTCTACCCACCTTGTCCAGGTCTGCTTGGTTCTGCATCCTATACCCTAGTGTGATCACTTTTCCCCATAACTTAGTATCGTCTGTAAACTTGGCCAGCATGCTTTCCACATCTGCATTGATAAAGATGTTGAACAGCACAGGGCCAAGAACTAAACCCTGAGGAACACGACTGAGCACCTCCCACCAAGATGATACAGACCAGTCCACTAACACTCTCTAGAATTGCCCCCTTATCCAGTTCCCAACCCATCTGACCGTGGACTCTGCCAGCCCACAATCCCCCAGTTTCTTTTTAAGAGCGTAATGGGAGACCATATTGGAGGCTGTTTTAAAATCCAAGTATATGACATCAATCACATCTCCCACATCTAAGCGGTTCACTATCTGATCATACAAGCAGATGAGGTTGGTCAGACATGACCAGTCCACAACAAAAGCATGTTGGCTATCCTTCAGCATCATGTCTTCTGTCAGTCTCCCACTTCCTGATAATTTTTTCCAAAATTTTACCTGGTATTGAGGTCAAACTGACCAGCCTATTGTTTCTCAGATCCTTCCTCCTCCATGTCTTAAAGACTGGCACCACATTGGCCCTTTTCCAGTTTTCTGGGACCTCTCCCAAGCACCATGTGTCTTCAAATACCTTCACCAATGGTTCTGCAATGATTCCAGCCATTTTTCTTAGCACTCTCAGGTGTAGTTCATCCAGTCCTGCCGACATGAAAACATTCAGCCATTCTAAGTGCTCCCTCACCAGTTTGACACTGGCCATTGGGGCAGCTTCCCCCCCCCCCCGCATCCGTCCAGTATCCGACCAGGTGAATGACCACCATTTGTATGCAGAAGCACCAACGTAAAGTATTCATTAAAGAGTTCAGCTTTCTCCTGACTGCCTCTTATCAGTTGCCCCATCCCATTCTGCAAGGGCCCCACATTTCCCTTGTTCTTCCTCTTGCTCCCTATATGCCGTAAGAAGGACTTCTTATTGTCCCTAACTTTGGTTGCCAATCTGACCTTGGTTGCCACCTTCACCTTCCTTATCCTTTCCCTACAAATATGTGCTCTACTTGTATATTTCTCCTTGGTGACTACCCCTTCTTTCCCTGTCTATAAGCCTCCTTTTTCTTTTTTAAGCACTCCCTGAGTCCTCTAGTAAGCCAAGAGGGTTTCCTGGCCTGTTTACTACCTTTCCTGCATACAAAAACAGACCTTTTCTATGCTCTGAAGATCATTTAAGTGAGGAAAAACCACCCTTCCTGAACTCCCTTCCCCTCTAGTTCATCTTCTCTTAGGGTCTCTCCTACCACTGTCCTAAGCTCATTGAAGTAAGCCTCCTTGAAATCAAGCACCTCTGCCCTACTGGCTGACTTCCCTGCCCTACAATGGATAGTGAATTCTATCATCTCATGATCACTATCTCCCAGATTATCCTCAGTCCTCAGATTTCCCATGTCATCTCCCTTGGCTAGAACCAAATCTGACAAAACCTTCCCCCTGGTTGGCCCATTCACCTCCTGTTCCTGAAATAAAGTTCTTCCACATGGGTCAAAAACCTACATGACCATGCAAAAGAGGAGCCATGGACTCATGGCCGAGAATGAGTCTACACTTCTTGTGCTACCTAAGTGACAGGGAGGGAACCCTGGGGTTCTGTAGGCAACATGATGTGCGCGCGAGTGGGGAGAGGCCCCTGCCATCCAGAAGATGGGCACTCCTGCTGTAATCAAAGCAAACAATCTTCACCATCAGGTTAACACCTGGATGAAGGTGGCTACACTGCGACTAAATACAAGATGGCATGCGTTTATATAGAGCCTGAATCTTGTACCACTATCTCTAATGGGGTTTCAATCCAGCTGCTCTTGTGGCCCCCTCTACTACAGAACAAGTGTGTGCATGGTGCTGCCCTAAAAAAGGCTCTGCTATAGTGATCTATCAGTCGGTTATAAGATGAGCTGCCCTGGGAAATGATAGTTAGTAGAACATAGCATTGTGTTTAACAGAACACAGCATTATGATGGGCTGGCAGCAAGTGTCTCCACAATGGTGGGTGGTTTAAAATTCAATAGGGATATTACATATGTAGACGGTCTCTGTTTCTCTCTCACACACACACAAATGTAGCATATCTACATACTCATGTTTCAGTAACTTACCTTCATTTTCCTCTCTGCCACCTCTGTGCCCAGTTATGGACCCTTGGCCTTTGTTTAGGCTGTAAGATTCTTGAGGTAACTACAGTTTTTGACTGATATAGTTATATAGCAACCAGCATGATGAAATGCTGCTCCCGATCAAAAGCTACTGCTATCCCAAACTTGTAATGACTACCTAGCAATAAACAACACTAATTGCTAACAAGACCTCATGCTTCATAGACAGAGACTGCTGAAACAACAGGCAGGGGGAGGGAGACTGACAGTGAGGGGCATGGCAGGTTGAAAGGAAGTCCCTTTATGTACAGGGAGATTCTTTGAAGATTCTTAGTTGAAGAGTTGCATTTTGAACTTCTTTCTTAATTGTTCAGTGATTTAGGGTGAGACTAGCTGACTGTTCTCACTGCATGAAAGTCAGATCCCTAAATAATGCACGTTAGTTTGCAGATTATTCTCACAGGAGCTGCAGAAGTGTAACTGTTTTAGGGCAAGTGACAGCTTGCACTTTGTTTCCTGAAGCAACAAAAATTAGAACAGGCCAGGTAGGGCAAAATATAAGCTGTTCAAGATGTTTGTCACATAACCCCCAAATGAGCAGGCTAAGTATTATCTCCACTTTGTCTAGAGTTGAAGTGCTTCTCATATTTTCTTTAAAAAATATTTTTTTAGGACTTGATGTCCATATGACCCAGAAAGATTCAAAAGTTGAAAAAAAAAAAACACTGAAGAAGAGACCAAATAGTTTCAGATAGAGCCCTAATGCTGTAGCTTCAGATGTATATACCAGGAAAGGTGATAATCAGATGCACACACCAAAATTTCACAGAGGTAGCTGTAGGGGACCTCCAATTACCCTTTTCTCTCTCTCTTCTATTATGTGTATAGATGAGCAGAGAAAAATAAAACGAAGTAGGAGGGAAGCCCCTGATAGAGTGAAAAGGAGTGGGCTGACTATAAGGTATCCGTTCCCCCACACTGCTTGCATGCCTATGTTAAATCTGCGTGCTCTCTGTTCAGTAGCTTACAGGTGTGGAGGTAGAGCAGTTGTATCAGGGAACAGAGTGGAGAAGATGCACACGCTTTGCTTGGCATGCTCCTCTCTCCAACCAGCACTATATCTGATAGGACAGGGATAAAGTCACTGCCTGGTATTATTTCCTTCTGCTCCAAGCCATCCACTCCACCCTTGACTAGGAGAAGGGCTTGGTCAAGAAGCGCAGGGTCCTAAGATAAAGAGAACAGCTGCTGGAAGGGGTTGAGGCATATACCCAACCTTATACACTGGAACCTTCTTCCTCCAAGATTACAATAACCCCCTGTGGTTTAGAGGCCACCACTTTTGCCTTCTTGATGCTGGCACTTGGAGGAAACCCTAGGAGAGATCCCAAACCCACTGAAATCAATAAGCCTTTTTCCATTATTTTCACTGGGTAATGGATTTGATCCCTGCTATGAATCTGAAATGTTTATACTGAAGTCAATGTCATTATGCCCTAAGGATCTAGCCTCACGTGAGGCGAACCCAAACCCTCTGTTTGCTTCCTCCAGTGAGTACCATAGGAGGGTAGCATGTAGTTCCTAGGACTTTTTTCTTTTTCTTTTCATCTGACCTATTTCTATTTGTCACTATTGGTAACTTCAAATTATTTAAGTTCTGCTCCAAGCAAAAGTTTTTATATTAAAATAAACTGTTAGAACCGATCCATTTTTTTCCAACTGCAAGGATGTCTGTCTTAAGGAACATTTATTTTGTTAGAGGTCTGTCACTGTTTTATTACTGCTATAGCACTTGACATCTCCCAACTGCATTGAAAGATTCTTTTGAATTCATGCAACTTTTAAACGAATTCTCTGATGGCAAGTTTGATCAAAATCTATTTGGAGATAAATTTAACGGACACTAGTAAAAATACAGACTGCCATGATAAGCAATCAAGGTATTTTGAGAAGTGATAGTATACTTTTAATACATTGGTTTCTTAGTCTGAAGTTCTTTTTTAAATATAATCCAGACTGCACATTGTTATTTAGGCTACTATACATTTATCTTTGTCACTGTCAGCTCAAATCCTGATAAGGAATAAGACAAGTCAGGTTATGAATTAAAACAAAACGTTCTCTCTTTTGTTTGCAAAATGTTTTTTGGCTTACTAAATTTAATTCAACCCCACCCACCCATGGAGATGTACTTAGAAATATGGAAATAAAGACGGGCAATATCAGAACTAATAATTATAACTGAACAATTAAATTACTTCCCTGCTTTATACAACTGTAATAAGATTTTTCTGAATTACTTACAGAAGTCATTTCTATAATTTCCTATCACTGTTATGTTATTTAAACTTTCTTACATATCAATTAGTTTGAAATAATAAGTCTTTAGGCTATCTATTAATTGCTACACTGTAGACAGGATCTGTATTTAAAGTTATGCAATGAAAATTAAGCTGAAGCACCAAGCAGTCTTGGCTAACAGAAAAGGCTTCTTCAGCCCTTCGGATAAGAAAGAAAAGATAATGGGGGCAATGAATACACAAGAGACTTTCTCAGTTTACTCTTCTCTGCTGTTACATATTAATACAGATTGCTGGAGCTCTTAGGTTTCCATTTTTTCTTACAGGTGTTTTGCTCTCATCATTGTATTTTCATGGGGTTCTTTTTTTCTGATTATATCGTGCAGCTGTTTTCAGATCAAGCAGAACTTAAGTTATCATTAATACAAAAGCCAACCACATGAATGCCTCCAAGGGTATTGAGTATCGGAGCAATATTTGGAAGTTCTCACAATAAAGAGACAATGTAAGTGTGGCTGAGGATGTTTTAAATAACATAGTTGGTGCTCTTGCGTATCCTTTAGATAATACGGATGGGTTTATTGGAAAGAAGGCTTGTCTACGCACCTGCAGAATTTACATGTTTTGGTTTCTATCTTCTTGGGGTTGTGACCCAGGCCTCGCTCAAGGAGGAGGTTTCAAACTGTTTGATTAAGTCTTGATGCTTTTGTAAAATAGTTCTCTTTCCTAGCCATCTTCCGGCTTTGTTGATGTGGCTGAAGCCACCAGCTAGCATTTGTGGCATCCCAACTAGTTTCATGCTGGCAGCTTTCATGTCACACAGAGTGGACTGTCACATCAGTCAGCAGGAACTTGCTTCTTACACGCTGCTCTCTTGAGTGACATTAATGACAGCAAAGGGAGTTTAAAAAAATCCATCTATTTAATTGACAGAGGAGATTCCTCTGTGCTCACAGGGTCAATGCTAGGTCACAGTAAACACCCAGGCCACTAATGCAGGGATCTTGGAATTGATGGTTTCCCATCATTACCAATAAGACTCAAACAGCAATTTTGCATATATATTCTATGTTGGAAAGTATGCCTGGTGGAAGTGGTTCTTTAAAGCCATACAGACCCAAAAGGCTCCTTTTTCTCGGTGTGCTAGACCACTGACAATTTCTTTACTGCTTACTGTAACCTCATTTATATTTGCTAGGAAAAGAAAGAACATCGTGGAATTGCTGTACTGGATGCAAGACAATTATTCATTCCTCTGGACCGTAACAAATTTACATTTTCATGCAAAAATGATCAAAATCTCTTTAATATTCAGACTGAGCATGGCCCTTTCAATTTTCTCATACTGACCCCCTGAATTGGATTAATCTATGTAACTTTTATAAAAATCATGCTAAAAAGTTTGTGTATTTGTGTGTAAAACACAGGGTTTCCCGTGGCTATCTATAAAAGGTTTTAAGCAAATGTATCTTTGTACTAGCCTAGAAATCTAAGTGACTACAGAGAGCATGTATAAAACATATAATAGAGCATATACAAATAATGAAACAACACTCATCCCAGTTGTTTGAATAGCACACTGATCTTACAGCCTTTTGGGACACATACTGTCATTGTGCTTTACCCAGTGCATCTACACATACTATTAAAGTGACATAGTAAGCTCTGGCACAATTTGCACTGGAACCAGCTTCTCCGAGCATAGTGTCTACACATATGCCTGGGACCATAGCAGTCTGAGCTGGAGCAGAGCAGCCCTGGACTGGCAGCAGGCTCAAGGGTTCAGCTCCTGGCTCCCAGTAGCAGCATCAGGTAGCAGAGGGGCTGGCTAGGGTACGAGAGTGCTGAAGTGCAGAGCTGTGCAGCAGGCAGGCCCCTGATGCCCCAGCCAGGCCCTGTCACCGTCTACACGCGTGTTTTGGTGCAGCAGATGACTCTGCCATAAGACAGTACTGTCATTAAAAGTAATATCTTACAGCAGAGTAAATTTACTGTGCCCTAATACCAGTGCATATGGAGACAGTGATGGTGACTTGTGTGTATGGCCTTGGTTAGAATGACCATTATTCTGTTGCATGCTGCAAAAATAATGGACAATGGGTTATTCTCAGGAGCTTCGAAGCCTTCTGCTTCACTGGGCGTTATAGACCGATATATCCAATATACTATAATAGCCTTTATTGCAGCAGCATCCATTATAGGTAATATATTAAAGGTAATACTTGGGAATAATGAAAGATTTGATTCTCACAAACACTATTAGTTTTAAAATGAGTACTGACTGTATACTCCAAAAATGTTGCCTTGAAAATGTAGCGTTCTTGTTTTCAAACTAGAAGGACTGTTTTAAAGAGCAAGCATATTAAATAGTGAATTCACTGGGGCCTAGACCATATCTTAAGTGTTTGTACTACACTCTCACAAAAAGAAACTCTGAACCTGATTGGTGCTGCTGTGATATAAATATTTAATCAATGGGACAACAATAAGCTGTAATCTCTTCTATATATTAATACATCCTGAAAATACTAAAGTTCAATATCAGCTGTTTGCAAAACAATCTGTCCACATGGCATGTGTTTTATTTATGAATTTTAACACCTACTTTATGAAAATAAAGATGTCAAAATGTGGGCTGCCAAGCTCAGTACAATTCCCATAAGCTATGCAACAATCAGATAGAGAAGCTACCACTACACAAAGCATAATTCAGTTCCACAAAACAGTCTGCAGCCCTGGCATCCTGATTCAGGAAAGCACTTAAATGTGAGCTGAAGGTCTGCTTGGGCCCTCTGTATGTTGCAAGGCAATGCTGTGCCAAGGCACCATGCTAGCTGTGTGACTGTTAGCCCCTGAACCAGAAGTACTATAGCTGTATTAGTGTGGCATTGGGCAGGGGCCAACAAGTTCGGCGTATACTGCACTGTACTCTGTAGCATATTATGCTACTGTACTATACTGGATGCATCTACACATGATGCTATGTCACTGTAGCAATATGCTATGGTGATGTAACACCCATGGGCAAAACCCATGATGTCACCGCTACATTGCTGTAGCAATGCACTCCCTCATTATAGTGCGTCTCTACAGCGACATAGTGCATAAAAATAGCCATGTGCAGTGCTCACAGAGCAGACTGCCCTATCTTGTAGTACTTCCAAAAGGAAGCACCAAATGACAGCACAGTAACAGTGGTGTCACAGTGGCATGTGTAAACATGCTCGCTGTATACTGCATGTTGATACTGCTTTTGGTTCAGCTACTTCCTTGTGGCACACAGACATACCCAATGAAGGACATTTGGATGTGCTTAAGCTGTCCTGAATGAAAGCTTCTGGTATTGGCAATAACTTTTTAGTTCCTAGTGCTAAGATTCATAGAACATCGCTCTGTTTAGCCTTTCTCCTACTCAGCCAAAAGTCCTGCTGGAAGGAATACCCATTTTGCCCAAATAAAGAAGGGCCACATGTGCTGAACAGACTGGTGACTATATGTCCTCCTGTTCTTTAAAATTTGTATCTCAGCCTTTTGACTACTGTCAAGCAATCACAATATCTTTAACCGAAGGAAAGAAAATCTGTCCCTTCCCTTTCCCTGCAAATAATCTGTGCACCAGATTGCAGTAATAACATGAGCCAGTGAATCCCTGCATGAAATAGTGCAAAAGATCTTGTGGTTACTGCATAACTACCACCAATACTACAGTAGTGATGTCGTAGCCCTGACTGCTCAGGGAATGTGCAAGGAAGATTTATTTTATTGGAACACCCATGAGCTGCAGGTGAGGTGGGGGGCAGGTGTGACCCATGGGTGGGGTTGATGGAGCAGGGGTGGGCTGGGGGGCCAGACATGTCCCACAGGTGGTGTAGAGGGGGCAGGGGGAACCCACAGGTGGGGTGAGAGGTAGGCGCGACCTGCCAAGGGTGGGAAGGAGGCATGATCTGCAGGTTGCGGGGGGGGGGTTTCCCCTCAGCAAACCTACACTCTCATCCCTCCCATCCCTTTTCCCACCAGGATTTACTTGCTTGAATGCTGATAAAAACAGCTGCACCCAGAGCAATTTGTGGGATGGGGGTTGAGAGTGCTGGCTGGGAGGGGAGCAATGGGTTTGGTGGGGGGTGAGGGGGCAAAAAAATAGATCAGTGAAAAGGAAGGGGGAAGGAAAAAGAGCAGCCCCCAGGCTACAGCCAGTGGCTGAGCTTTTCCAGCCCTGGGGCTGCACAGGGGAAGTGGGCAGAAGTTTCACGCATCTGTTTGACCTAAATTGAAAGAGTCTGATACTACATCAATCCAGGTTTATCTTAATACCAGTTTCTGTGTATGAAACTTCTATACAGTTACAAGTTTACACTGATTGCCTGCTGGTCTCTGAGACCGAGTCTGTAAGCGTAAGGTTGGCACTAGGGCATGCTGCATTTAAATCAGGTGGCCATTGTGAACCCAATTTAGCCCTGTTGTGTTACGGATTTGAACAGCTTTTCAATCACTTATACCAATTTATATGTCATTTCTGTCCCTAGCCATGTTGTTTAAAATCGGAGGGGCTTATATGTCTGTATGTGAGGAAATGGAGTTGACACTAGTATTTCTGGCTTTCTAAATATCAGTTGAATTGTTTCAAAAGGACTGAGTTCCATTCTACATCTTCAGACATCAATATCCCAAGGACACTTTTGTACAAATAATAATAATAATAATAAAAAAATACTTGCTTCTTGGCAAACTGGTGTCAATTTAGTACTGTAGTCGCTAGCAAATCAACTTGATGGTATCTTAATGGTATGCAGAAAGGACAAGATATTCATCATGCTCTCAGAGCATAATGCCACTAGTTTGCTATTGGTTTCCATAAGTGAACCCCAGCAGTCACAAAAACAAGTACATGCCTGAAGAATTTTAGTGTCTAGTCTTGCTGCTCTGAGAGAAGATGAACAAAGCGCTATTTTGAGTGAAATATTTTTGCGTGTGACAGGTTTTTTTTTCCTGTGCAAGGTATCGTACAAGAATAAAAGCACTAAGACATCATAAGCAGGCAATGAGGACTATGTTAGGGTTCATATAGACAGAAAACAGGTGATACCTGTCAAAAAAATGAAACAGCTTAAAACTTCACTTTAAAAGTCAATATAAAATATAATATCTCATTCATATTAGTTAGAGGCCAGTGCCATTTTGTGCTAGGTACTGTATAAAACATAATGGAGAGAGACTGTAAGCACTTTGGGGCAGGAACTAAGCATGCATATATGGAAAAAGGCTAATATAACAGTACATGGAGGAACACGAGGAAGCGGCAAACCAATATTGACCTGATTTAAACACAGAAGTCATGGCAAACAAGCTGTCTATCTGTGATGGACACTGTTGTAGGCATCTCAGCAGACAGGACTGAGATTAACTCCAAAAGGAGATTGGGTATGATTTTATGCTACCAATGTTAGGTTGTGAATTACTAGAAGAGAGATTCATAAGACTGTGTTAAATGTATTTCGGGGAACTGCAGTCAATTTAGGCTTTTTTGCTACCATTCCAGTCAACACAGTTCTGCATCAGACACCACACCTCTCTCTCTGACCCAGCCTCCTCTGTTTGTACCAGTGGCCACCTCCCTTGAGACAGGAGGATGGGGACCTTTACTTATCCAAACGTTTGCAATCACCATTTCAGTTTCCTGTACCTTCAAAGCTTATGGACTGAACCACTGTTTCGTCATAGTCCAACCTGTTGCTGAACTGTGGCACACCAGGAAATGGACTGTGAGTCAGGGTCAGCATCTGCCTTCTGTTTCTTCTCCTTGCTGAAGACTTATCCGCCACAAACTGCTTCCCTTGGCATGCTGCAGGTGGAAACACACCGTGACTCCACTTCGTTCTCCTCTCACCCCTATTCACCTCTGCAGGAGAAACCCTTCTGCAAGATCACTCTCCTTAACCCTTGCAAGAGTGCATTAGATGGGTCACAGCCTGGTCCTAAGGCACTGAAGAATAAAAGTCACATGCAAGAAAATATGAGCATCTGCTTAGTGATTGACTGCAATCTTTCACCAGCAAGAAGAGATAGTTTGTCACAATGGTTTCCACCTTGCCAACCCGCTGACTACAAGAACCTGTTCTTATTCCAGCAGATGCATGAAGCAAGTTAACACATTCTGACAGGTAGCAGCAGCATGGTAATACAAAACAAAAGAAAGAAAACTGCACAAAGCAAACCAAAATAACAATTCAATACTCAAAGCAATTTCTTCCTGTCCACAAGGAGAATGAGGAATTCCTCTTTACAACCACATCAACCACAATATATCCCAAACCCCCATCCTCCACAGAGTTATACCCCTGCTGTCTAATGACATACACAGTTAAGCACTTGTGCGCTTTGCTAGACCAACCCATCCATAAAGCAAGCAACTTTATTTTTTAACTTGACTCTCATCCTCCCTTCAAGCCTGCCTGTCTTTCCCCCCCATCGTCTTCATTTTGTCCCTCAGAATAGCTCCTCTCTTTTATCTCAAAATCTTTCCTCTTCTGTCACCACCATAAATTCACATTTATTGCCTTCAAATACTCCTTACCTGGTTGGTCTCCTAGTTGCCCCCTCTCCTTCTGCTCCCCATGCCTTGTTGACCTGACATCCCCTTCTAAACTCTATTAGATAGTGCCCTTTCCAGTATACTGCTTATGTGATATTAATTCTGCAATGATAGCTCAACTTCTTCCCCCATTCTTCAAGTCACTGCAGCCTTCAGAGTGCCACTCTGCGCTGCTTTTTGCCAGTGATCCCTTCCACCCCCTCCCCTGATGCTTCCAATCTTCGATGCCTTCATACCCTCCTTTCTTCTGCTCCCTCAGAGCTCCTTTACTTCTTCAGGGTATGCTCCAGAAGATGAACATGGTTTTAATTCCAACCTGTTGTAGGTGGGGTGGCTTGAGAGTGCTGCAGCTACTGTGAGCAGAGTACAGAAGAAGCTCAGATAACCCAAAGAGCAATACAGGTATCTATCTGAATGGCTCAAATACTCAGGCTGTTACATGCAGCTCCTGACCACTGCACTGGAGTGGGGCAAACATAGCAATAAAAAAAACACGCAAGCAGGCAGAGGGGTGCAATGTGATTTAAAGAAGCCGCTAGATGCTCTCCCAGACTACTGAGAATGTAATGGCTGGTGGAAGTATCTATTATGCAGCCAGCAGATAATATTAGGGCTAAAAAGGGTCAGGGATTTCAGGTATCCAGTGAACCAGCAGGCAGTAAGCTGTGGACCCCCTGGCTCAAGTTCTGACATGTAAAAAAAAAAAAAAGAAACATTAGAGATACTAGGTAAGAAGGGGAACATTTCACTCACTTTCACTATAGTTTCACATTCCATTTCTACTTCTTTGTTTCCTCTACTTCTTGTTCTTCTATGCTCTTTAAAACAAAACCAAGGATCATTTCAATTTTAGGTGATTAACAAATACTCTAAACTGAAATGACATACGTTTGTGCAATACTGTAAAGTCACATCTCTTTTGCCAGAAAAATTACTCCATGCTTCTGGCCCATTAATATTTGACTAGTTGGCTGGAACCTGTTAGGCAGTGAAATCAATCTATTCATCACTACCTGTCACTCCAGATTAATGGAGAACAACATTTCAACATGCTGCTGTATGGGTGATCCAAGCTTGGCTGAAGCTGAAGTTAAGGTACATCCCAGAAAGGGATACTTTCCCCATGAAAGAAGCACATTTTTTTCCATGGGAAAAATAATTGCACCTCCACAAGGATAATGCCAATCAGTCATGCTACCTCTGGTATGAGTTTTGGACATTACATGGATTCTAATTGTGATCACACCAGATCTCATAAGTGAAACATGACTGCGCATTATCAATTGTTGCATAGAAGGTCTTCAAGGACAATCCAGAATGCTTCAGAACATGTTGTTAGTGATTTGACAGATGACATTAAGTTAGTCCTGAACCAATGTCTGAACAAAGGGACTTATAGAACATGATGCAGCTAAAGGTGGTGTTTTTGAGACGTAATGTAAGATGAAGATTCTGATCACCTGCAGCCAAAGAATACTTTTTCCCATTTTTATTCGATAATTAAGAGAGAGTTGTCTTTTTCTTCAAATACCTATTTGGATAATTGTAAAGAGCACCAGGATTTTCATCAGATGAAGAAGTTACTGGGTACAGATGGGAATTACATGAGTGAGGACTGCAAAGTTTGGTACTTTTGCAGGAGCGATTAGCTCATGATTGTTTTGGGGATACATTAGGTGCCATTAAATCTTAATATCTTCCACATTATGTTTTGATGGTACTCAATATATTCAGAATGGGGTGTGCTCCTGACTGTTTAAAAACTATTCTGAGTCAGCATCTTAATGGCATCCAGGGTAACATGGGGACACCAAGTCAAAGTTAGCCCTGGACCTGATATTAATTCATTGAAATCAGCTGCATTTGGTCCCAGTTGTTCTCTATCAAGATTGTTATAGCACTCTCTTAAAAATGAAACAGAAATGAATGAGCAGCAGGATGTTAAGAGTTTTCATATTCTATTCTATTCTAATATAAAAAAAGTATAAAGGTTAAATTCTGTTTCACCTTCAGTGCCTAAATGGCATGTGCAAAGTCACATAAAGGTATAAGTTGGATTCCTATTTCCATCTGTGGTGGAATAGGATTGCCATCTCTTGCAGCTGGTTCACTGGGCAGCCAAGACTGGAAGAGGTATGGAGGAGGAGACTATCCCAGAAGAAGAATGGCTCTGGTGGGGAGGTGGGTCCTAGGTTCTACGTTTGGGACCCTGCTTGCAATAGGGCAGGGGTTTTCAATAGGGCTGTCCAAAGCTTCAGTTGCTGATTCGAATTGGCAGAGATTTGGCCTGATTCGGTGGCCGAATCTCTGAATCTGTATCGAATCAGGAGACCCTTTAATCTCTCTGAATCGAATTGGTACTCTCCAAATTGATTTGGAGAGATTTGGAAAGATTTGATGATCCAGACATAGGCACAGCTTTAAATGTTTTTTCTACATACTTCAAGGTAGCAGGTGGCTCATAAATGCTGAAATGGTGGGGTAGATGAAGTGTCCCACAGGAGCACAGGGGGTTCCCAGTGCACTTGGGAGCAGACCCAGAAGTTCACCAGAAGTACTTGTGGTCCACTTCTGGGTTTGTCCCTCACTCCTATGGGGCATTCTATCCACCCCCCCAGCATTGCAGCTTTCACAAGCCACACCTGGTACCTTGAGGTATGTAGAAAAAACATTTAAAGCTGTGCTATGGCCAAATTGTTGATTCTCCGAATCAGCATCGAATCTTTGGATTCAGCCAAATTGAATCAGGGACAGTGATCTGAATCAACAGATCAAATCACTGTCCCCAATCTGGGCCGAATCCAAATCGAATATGGCCCATTTTGTACACCCCTAGTTTTCAACCTTTTTGCCATCTGTGGACTCCTAAAATATTTCAAATGGAGCTGTGGACCCCTGTGAACTGTAAGTGTGGGTATTCATGTACTTTTGATTGATCATAGTGATCTTTCATGGACCCCTTAGACATAGTCTGTGGACCCCCAGGGGTTCACAGACCAGAGGCTGAAAACCACTGCACTAAGGCAATAACTACACCAGTGCTGTTTATCTATTTTATCCCATTAATACTAAATGCCAGGTGCAATCGGCCAGCTTCAAAAGAGGGCTGGAAAATGCAGTAGGCATTAGAGCAGTAATTACAGCACTAAGCTGAGAAGCAAGAGATGCAGATTCAAACCTCCATTAGGGTGAGGGGGGCCTAGAAGCTGCACCTCCTGTTCCCTAAACAAGTGCCTTAAGTGTTCAGCTAAAAGGTGGGAGTGATCATCTCTGTCTATGAACGGCTTTTCCGTGACTAGATTTGGGACTTGCCTGAGTGTAAATGTGCCTGGATGATTCTACACTCACCCTTGGCAGATACACGGCCAGACTGCAGCTGGTTGAGCATATGCAGTCAGGAAATACAGGAAGCGTGGAAACCCAAACTATACTTAAGTGCTCAAAACTGTAACTATGTGGCTGTGTAAGTGCTACTTAGGTAGGTGAAGGTGAAATAACTTCTTTAGCCCAAAACATCTTGATAGCTGCAGTAATACTGAAATTTGTCCTGAAGTGCTTCCTCTCGAAGCATTTTTGTACACCGATCTTAAACACTGAGGTAATGGTAAAGAAGCAGAGCAGTGTATTTTGGGCATTATGTGTTCATTGTATATTTACTTAGATTCATAAATGGGGAGGAAAAGCATGATCAACTAACTTAGAACAATGGGATTTTAGTGAAATTAGCTCATAGGGGAGCTTATGCTCTTCCCTCATACCACGCTATGATGATTGAAAGAAGCCACTTTATTTCTTTGCCCTTTGAACTCTCTATCACCTTGCCAGCGGTGGGCTGCAAAGCTATGACATTAGCAGTGACATAAATGGCGATAAATTAAAGTTACGTGTTGGTTCTAAGTGGGTCAGAAGCTGGGTGCCAAGGATAGTGTATAGCTTGCACCATTTCAACATGCAAAGTGAATCTAAAATATATGCTGTGGGAGCAAAAGGTAAGGGCTGTAGCAGAAACAAAATATAGCAGCAAGATGGGAAAAAGTAAAGTGGAAATGGGAACACTGATTTCTCTTGCACAATTCTGCTGTTATTTTTTCTCAAGTCCCTCAGTTTTCTGCCCATTTAGCTTAGAAATTACACTTGTTCTGCACTCCCACTAAGTGATGAATCAGTCAAAGGTTCACTGCTTTAGCACTTGAATTTGCTTTATGACAAATTTACATGTGAGGTTAAAGTTACACAATCACTTTGTCGTCACAGATTTTGACCCAGTTACCTCTGTGAGAGCTGCACTTGCTAATACCAGATCTGAAATCAGCCCATACACATTCCTGAAAACAACTTTGGAAAACACTAACTACATTCCCTTGCTCACTTCTTCAGTTTGTTTAACAACCACATTGCTCTTTACTGTAAGGATCTGAGTTGTTTTAGCTTGAGTCCCAGGCAAGCAAACATTTGCATTTGTGACAATGCACATCTACTTTATGTGCCAGCGGGCCTGTCTACACGTGCACTTTAATGTGCAATAACCTATTTTACTGTGCATTAAAGTGTCACGCTAAAAACTGCCATTATGTTAACGTACAGTAAACTAGGCTACTGCACATTAAGCATCACTTAAAACCCAGGTGCATTAGACTGTGCATTAAGGCAGCCTAATCTGCATTTGTTTAGTACCTCAGATACTAAATGTAATGCGCATTAGGAAAAGTGCCTTAATGCATGTGTAGATGCGCCCAGTAATCCCAATTTTCCTTCCTTGCAGAGTTAGATGGAAATTCATTTAGCCCTGTGTTCAGTCAGGAAATTGTGACTGCACATTGTCATCTATATGTGCAAAGTAGGTGTACATTTACAAACATGCAAATCTCACCTACCTGGAGGAGGAAAAATCAGGTAATAGTAGATAAACACTTCAGAAAACAACATCCAAAAGGGGCAAGAAAAAATAATCCTTCCTACCACACTTAGGCTTTTCACCTTAATAATTAACAAGTGCTCAAAACACAGTCAATCAAACATAACAGAGATATCTAGATAGCAGCAGTAGCTATTTGATAGCATGAATTCCACAGTGATATAAAGTTACAAGGTCACAGGTTCTATCATCCTGTTTATAATTAAGGTGCATGTAATTCAAATTTTCCAGTATTTATACAGCTTTCAAAGATATAGTTTGTGCACTGCCACTACTGGTATTCTCTTGATCCAATTAGTGTTAGTGTATCAGGCATTACACACACACATATTTACCACAGAGTGCTTGCGTGTTATGGAGTCCCAGTCAGCACACAGGATTGTCTTGCAGCATAAGAAAGAAAGTCAGGAAGAAACACAAGCATTAAAATGAACACTGAATTTGAAGCTTGTTTGACTTCAGTTAGTAGAAATGTGTTTATGTTACCGTAATTTATATGGATCTTATTTTTAAAAATCAGCAACTCCTCGACTAGTAACAAATTGATTTTGGCTGCCTTTGTGCCTGCACATTTGTCATATTAAGGGACATTTTTGGTGAACTAGCTACAGAAAATGACTGCAACAGGCAAAATGTATCTTTCCCAAACCATAATGATGCAGCTGAATAGCTATTAGTCACATTAATGTTAAGTCCTAGAGAGAAGATGCCATGCTGTTTTGGCTAGATTTTAGGAGAATGCTAATGATACAGTGAAATGATGATAAATTTGTTATCCCCCATTGCCATGTCATATATTTTCAATATGTGCATGGAGAATCCCTCTCACTTAAGAAGATTCAGATGCAATTTATATCATCAAGCTGTGCTTGAGCTTGCCCATTTCCTTTAGTTCTTTTTTATGATTATCTTTCCTTGATGGGCACTTGCGAAACATTAGCAATCAAAAGACCATGGGACATAGAAAGGGAATGATGTTTACTGCAAAGGCTGTCTCACAGCCCTCCACCCTCTGACTCTTTCTGTCCTGTTCCTGACAATTCAGATCTTCTTCTATTGTCAACCAGCTGGAAACCTATTTGTGCAATTGCTAGCCCTGCCTGTTGCTTAGAGGAAGGGTTCTATGGTGGCTGTGCCGCCTGTGATGTTTCCTTGTCTGAGAGAGAAGGGGAAATTTTCCAAAGCACTTAAGCAAGTTAGGAACAGAAGTCTCTGAGCATCCCCAAACCCTTGGACACTTTTTAAGTTTTGCCCCTGCATTCCTTTTAATTTGTGATTCTTTTTGAGCTTGCCCTCAGATGCACTATAGAATTTTCCTTCAACTTTTAAACCAAGGGTGTCAAATGGTGCAGGACCGGTCCATGAGCTGGATGAATGGTGAAAGGCTGCCTGCAGGTCAGATCAGACCCACAAAACGTCTGCTGTACCCCTGCATGTTGAATCCAGTGGCCACGATGGGTGCTTCAGCTGGTCTGCACCAGTTAGAGTGGGTGCTGTGTATGGCATAGTCCAATACCAGCCAGAGCAGGCGCTGTGGGCTCTGGATCCAGCATGCAGGGGGACTGACCCTATGTGTGTGGCATGTGTCCCAGACTGGCTGGGGTGGAAGCTGCATGCACATGTGGTGTGTTGATCAACACGAGACCCCAGGGTAGCAAAGAGGGCTAAATGATGAGGTTCCACTGGCTGTATCCAACCCACAGCATTTATCTTTTACATCCATGCTTTAGACCAGCGGCCTTCAACCTTTTTAGGTATGAAATCACTTTTTTAATTAAACTGCAATCCAGGATCACTCAACACTCTACCCAGCAGATCAGTCTGTGGGGGAGGGAAGAGGTGGAGGAGGGTGGCAGCCCATGGCAGATCGTGGATTGCACTTTTATTTAAGTGATCTCACCGCCCCCCATAGTGAGGGAGGGCATGGGGCAGAGGCGGGGGCAGGGGTGAGTGGGGTTCTGGCTTGGCTGGGTGGTGGGAGCATTGGAGCCTGGGTAGCTTGTCCAGGCACACAGGGGTCTCCCACCACTGCACGCTGGCAGAGACCTGGAGGCCACATGCCCCCCCCAGTCTGTGCACGGGGCAGAGGTGGCTGCTCCTGTGCTTTGTGCCCTGAGACCCACTGTAGCTGGCCTGGGGGCAGCTCTGCACAATGTCCCACTGGTCCCGGGACAGCTGCATCAGAACTTAGGTCGTAAAGCACAGTGCACAGAAACAGCTCTGCCTTGCACACAGATGGGAGGGGGGCATGTGTCCCCTAGGCCTCTGTCAGGGTGCACACAGTGGTGGAAGCCCCCCTCAGGTACCCCTGGATGAGCCGATCCCAGCACCCAGTCGGGATGGGGCCTGATGCCACATGCATCCTACGACTGGGCTGCTCCTGGGCCGGCTGCAGCAGGGCTCAAGGTGCAAAGCACAGTGTGCAATGGCAGCTGCCTCCACCCCACACATAAATGGGGGGGGGTGTGCCCCAGGCCTTTATTGGTGTGCACACAGTGGCAGAAGCCCCCTGTGCCCCTGGACAAGCGGCCTGGGCTCTGATCCTCTCACCACCGAGCCTGGTCAGGGCCTCACTCACCTCAAGTCAGGCTCCTGCCTGTACCGCATTCCCCCCTTCACCGCAGGGGCCTCAATCAGGCTCTCCCCTACAGACTGACCTGCTGGGCTACAGGAGGAAGGGGGTGTGTGTGTGCACATGCGCTCAGCTCCCCAGCCTCAGATACACTTCCAGAGGCTCTGCAATTGACCAGTCAATCATGATCACCAACCAGTTGATCACGATCAACTGGTTCGTGACCACTGCTTTAGACAAAACTCTCATTATACTAATATCTACAAGCATGAAGATAAATCACACAACAGAGGAAGAAAAGATAAATGAGGTTAGAGATGGAGTCAAACTCCCACAATAAACTTCACTGGACTCTGCTGGATGGTGCTAAGAGCATAATCTTGCTCACGATAACGTGCTCTATATCTTGGTACAAGCATTGGAGAGGCCAACTAGGGACCACAAACAGGGAAGAACTGGTGGGGAACGTAGTAGTAGATGGCAATTAGTATAGCAGCAACCATGAGATGATTTAGTTTGGGATTGTGACGGAAGGTAGGAAGGAGAACAGCAGAATAAGGACCCCAGACTTTAGAAAGGCAGACTTTGACTCACTCAGGGAATTGATGAGCAGGATCCCCTGGCAAATGATTAGGGAGAAGTACAGGAGTATTGCTCAGGCATGCAGGGATGAAATCAGGAAGGTCAAAGCACAACTTGAGATGCAGCTAGCAAGGGATGTGAAGGGTAACAAGAAGGGTTTGCACAAGTATGTCAGCAATAAGAGGAAGATCAGGGAAATTGTGGGTCCCTCACTGAATGGGGGAGGCAACCTAATGAGAGATGATGCAGAAAAGGCTGAAGTGCTCAATGTCTTTTTTACCTCAGTCTTCACAGGCAAGGTCAGCTCCCAGACTATTGCACCGGGCAGCACAATTCGGAGAAGGAGGTGTGCAGTCAACAGTGGTGAAAGAACAGCTTAGAGACTGTTTAGAAAAGCTGGATGTGTAGAAGTCTATGGGACTGGAGACAATGCATCCAAGGGTACTGAACCACTAGCCATGATCTTTGAAAACTCATGGTGCATGTGAGAGGTCCCAGATGACTGGATATGGGCAAATATAATGCCCATCTTTAAGAAAGGGAATACAGAGGATCTGGGGAACTACAGACCAGTCAGCCTTACCTCAGTTCCCAGAAAAATTGTAGAGCAGGAAATAACCCAGTTCTAAGCACTTGGAAAAGAAGGTGATTAGAAGCAGTCAACATGGATTCATCAAGGGCAAGTCATGCCTGACTGACCTGATTGCCTTCTGTGATGAGATGACCGACTCTGTGGATACAGGGAGAGTGGAAGACATGCTTTGACTTTAGCAAGGTTTTTGATGTGGTCTCCCACTGCACTCTTGCAAGCAAGCTGAGGAACTGCATGTTGGATGAATGGATTATAAGGTGGATAAAAAACTGGCTGGATTATCAGGCTCAAATCAATTGTTTGATGTCTAGTTGGCAGCTTGTATCATGTAAAGCACCTCAGTATCAGTCCAGGAGCTGACTTTGTTCAATATCTTCATCTGTGATCTGCAAGATGAGATGGAGTGTACCCTCATCAAGTTTACAGAAGACAAGCTGGGGGGAAAAGTAGATATACTGGAGTGTAGGGTTAGGATTCAGCGAGGCCTTGATAAATTGGAAGACTGGACGCAAAAAAAATCTCACAAGGTTCAATAAGGACCAATGCAGAGTCCTGAACCTAGGACAGAACAATCCCATGCACTGCTACAGGCTGCAGACTAACTGGCTAAGCAGCAGCTCTGCAGAAAAGGACCTGCAGGTTACAAAGGACAATACGCTGAACATGAGCCAACAGTTTGCCTTTGTTACCAAGAAAGCTAATGGCATACTGGGCTGGATTAGTAGGAGTGTTGCCAGCAGATCAAGGGAAGTGATTATTCTCCTCTATTTGGCATGGGTGAGGCCATGTCTGGAGTACTGTGTCCAGTTTTTGACCCCCACTAAAGAAAGAATGTGGACAAATTGGAGAGAATCCAGCAGAAGGCAAGGAAAATGGTGAGTGGGCTGAGGCACATGATTTACGATGAGAGGCTAAGGGAACTATGCTTATTTAGTTTGGAGAAGAGAAGACTGAGAGGGGATTTTATAGCAGCCTTCAACTACCTGAAGGGTGGTTGCAAAGAGGACGGAGCTAAACTGTTCTTAAGAGTGGCAGATGACAGAACAAGGAACAATGATCTCAAGTTGCAGTAGGGGAAGTTTGAGTTAGAAATTTATAAAAAATCTCTCACTGGGAGGGTAGTAAAACACTGGAACAGGTTACCCAGAGGGGTTGTGGAATCTCCATCCTTGGAGGATTTTAACACCTGGCTAGACCTGGCCTTAAAAAGGGTGTTGAAGCTCTAGTTAGGTTTTTAAGCCTTGGGTGGGATGATCTAGTTAGGGCTGGTCCTGCTTTGAGCAGAGGGTTGGACTAGATGAGCTCCTGAGGTCCCTTCCAGCTCTAATTTTCCATGACTTTATGATTCTGTCTTAACAGTTCTGACTCTGCCTACAGTACTGAGAAATTGCATAAACCAAAACAGCAAATAAATACACATTTGTTATCAAACTTTGAAGTCTTCAGATCTCTCAGTCTTCACAGCATTAATGCACATTTGTTAACTTCTCTGAGACAGATTCGTTCCCAGCAAAATTATGACAAAGACAGCAGACTTGTAGTTTTCTTTTTCATTTGACGGCCTGTGTCAGAGTAACAGATTTCATAAGCATTTCACAGAAGATATCTTCAATCAAGGAAGATGGAAATATAGGAGAGAAAGAGTTCTTATTTCCTTCATGCAGTTTAAATCAGGACTAACTGCTAAAGTCAATGCAGTTACATTGGTTTCAAACAAATAGAAAGGAAACTGTTTAACCCAGGGGTGTCAAACTTGTTGGGCATCATGGTCTCAATTAAGACTGCAGAGCTTCCTGCAGGCTGGACAATCTGTGAGCAGTATGAAACTAATCCCTGTGATTGCCGGGACAGCTGTTTTGGCATGGCTCTAGCCATCAGGGAGTTAATGCAGCTGTTGCTTGCCCCCTTTTCCCGATGTTAGTTGCTAGGGGTGGCTAAGAATCCTGATTTTGGCAGAGGAATTACACCTGTGCAGTTTGGCTGAAGGCAGAACTTGGCTGCCTCCTATTTCTATTCCTGGGTGAAACCCACATTTTTTCAGGTCCTCTTGATTATTTTACTCATGCCATTTTTTCAAATTAATTTACGGTTACTAATATTAGGCAGTAATTCCAGGCAGGGCAAGAGGCAAGGGTGGAACACGAGCTTCTTATCAACCAAGGCCCTTCTGAACACCTTCTATACAACTAATTTTTTTAAAGTAGAATTGAATTTGTATAAGTAGACACACACACCACACACACACAGAGTAGTTTTATCTGTCTTTACACATAGATAAGCCTCTTAGCTAGACAGACAGACAGAGTGTAATTTATTTTGATAAATAAATTTCTATTAACATAACATAATATGAAAGTCGAATACATAAAATCCATTTTAGAATTTTTTTACACATACATAGATGCGTCTAGCCCACAGAATCCTTCTTCAGCTGCTCAAGTATAAACAGTCAATATATTGTTGTACTGAGGACAATAAGACTCCATGAAAGTTTCATGGTTGCCTGCTAAGACTCTCAATAACTTATTCATTTAGGTCTTGATCTTGTTCTAATGAAGTTAATTTGGTTTCTCTTTTTGCTGCTAATTACAATCAGTAGTTTTAAAACCTCACTGCATGACTAATTTTGGTATAAAGATTCATTTGATGTGTAGTTTGTAGACAATGTATGTGGGTCAGCTGATTACCAACTTTTACAGAGATTCATCATACTTAAAAAAAATGAAAACAGGTAGGCAAATCAACTTTACTACCACTAGCTAACAGCAGTAGTTTTTTATGGTTGTATTTTTAGGGATAAGTCAAAACAATGTAAAAGAATAACTTTTGCACATTCAAATCCTGTCAATTAAATGACAGGACAAAAAAAAGAATCAAAGAAAGAAGAAAATTTAAACATCAATAGCAGTGGGAGAAGCAGAAATAAGGATGTCTATTTTAATTTGACTTAAGTACATTGAAGCTATTCGTAAAAGTCTTCAGAAACTGATCCAATCAATCTGAACGGTTACAAAGCTGGAAAATATTACCTGTTTTTAACTGACATTTGGGTGGATTATTCATTGTGTTATTTTATTTTCAGTTGTAATTGACATGGCACTAAAATGACTGAAGAGAGTCATGAGTTTGTGCATGAGGCTATAAGGTGGAACGATCTCTGATGCATTCTGTAAATAATGGGTGTCATTCTTCCTGCCATCCTTCTACTGAGCCACAATCCCTTCATCTCTCAGACAGAAAGGCTCTTGTCTGAGATCTAAGGCTCTTATGACTGCTTCTACTGAGTTTTCTCCATCAGCTGTTTTTTCTAAACCAGGCTTCACAGCAGAAGGGGTGAACACATCTGACAAAAGAACCGGATGCACACCTTCATTGTAAAGCATATTTTTTCTTTGGTTCTAGACATAATTTATATTGATTAGAAATGTGATTAGGCTTTTGTAATTCTGCTTTTGGTATGAAGTAGAGCTGAATAATTCTTATTATAGTCTGAGGCTGCAATACTATAAAGACTTATACAAATGAATATGTTTATTATCAAGCAAAATGAGCACATCCTGCTTGCAGTTGGGCGTGCTCATGCCGAGGCTGAGGTCTGGCACAGCGTTTCAGGAGAGCTCACTTTCCTTTCAGTCCAACTTTAAATTACTTGAAAGTGGAAGAGTGGAGTGCAGTAGAACTTTTCACTGAAAACTGACCATTTTCCTAATGAGCTAAATGTATCTATTTATTTATTGAGTTTTTAAACATGGTATTTGGCATGCACTGGTTTCTTGCTCTTTGGACGCTTTAAAAGAAAAACCCAACAACCAAACAAAGCCATTTGGGCTAGGGACAGACATGACAAGCTAGTTTAAGTGATCAGAAACTGGCTTAAACCTGTAACAGAGCAGATGTTCAGTGCACATAAACCAACCTGAAAATGTCTGAAACCGATCTGAGAGAAACTTGGTTGAGTGTAGTATCAGACTGAACTGATTTGGCTCAAACTGATTTAAATTCAGTCAGACTCTCCCATCCCAGCATATTCTCTGGGCTGGGCTGGGCAGGGCTCTCTTTTCTACAGCAGGGCTGAATCCTCCCCTCTGCTGCTTGGTTGCAGCTCCCAGAGTCTCTGCAAGCATCTGCCTGGATTCTGCTCCCCACCCAACCCATCCCCACTCTCTGCTAAGCAGGCCTTCCCCCGTCCCTCACAGACACCTCTCAGAATTAGCTAGCAGACCAGATACTGGCTACCCGAGCTGTGGCACACAGGACAAAGGCAGAATCAACATATAGATGGTGATGTCCTCTCCTGTTTTCTTAATGAGCTGATAAACACTGAGTTAGGCATGATAAACATTCCCTGCTGGGCTGGTCAAGAGGGTGGGGAACCCTTCCCTAATCAGAGGTCCTGCTAGGGCCTGGCCATACTACCCTCAGCTCAGCCCTGTGCAAGGGGAGGGAGGGCTCCTCTAGCACCTCCCAGCTTCTAGCCTGAGCTACTGCAGGCATGTGCCTGCATTTCTGGGGTATTGGTCTGGTTACTGATTCAGCCTAGCCAAATTAGACTAACCTGCAAAGATTGAATCAATTCAGGCTCAGGTTGTTTGAATGTCTGTACCTAGCTTTGAAGAACGCATAGTGAACATTTCTGCACTGGGACAGAGATGCCTCATAATCTGCAAGAGGCACAGTAGGGTAAACATGAGCCTGGGAGGCACACAGTTCTCATACCGCCTTCACCAACCACTGCCCCGGTAATGGTCTGCATTAAAACATTAACTAGGGGTCCACAAATATTGCCTTCATTTTTCAGAGCTGAAAATAAATGAGCTCAGAGAAGAACTGACATGCTTATGGTCACAGACTAAATTCTTGAGGAAGGCAGATAAGCTTCAGAAGACATGCATTACAGGCTACATGCACCACACCAGAAATGTATTAGCCAGCAGACCAATGATCCGGGTTGTAACACTATTTTGCTCTAATTTTCAGCAAGTCTTATCCCCCCTGCCAGCCTCAGTTTCCCTATCTGTAGCGTGGGTTCTGTAACTGATTTCATTTTTCATACTGCTTTATAAAACTTGTAAGTAAAAAGTATCCATATACAACTGCACAAGTCAGATTATATAACTCGGGCCTTTATAGATTTTGGCTTTGTGTTTAACACACCAGATCATTTGGCTCTGTTTTTGTAGGAGGAGACAGGAGAGAGAAGAAGGAAGAGTGGCTGTTTCTTCTGACAGAAGATTTAAAAAAATAACACTGAAATTTTACCCACAAGAGTCTTTAGGGAGTTTTTGAATACCTTACTAAGCAGAATCTCAACTCCCCTGAAATTCAATTAACAATCAGCATTTGATTACTGTGAAATCACACAGCTCAAATTAAAAGAAAATCTTGCATGCAAGGAAGTTTTCAGTAAATCATCATTAGTTATTTATATTTTGCAAGATTTAATGCATAAACCAATTACGATTTCCAAGGTGCCAGATAGGAAAAGTCTCATCTCTCTCTACTCTATATGAAGCTAATTGCTTCATTTCTAAGAATACATTTTCAGCTGCATTATCAGCTGAACCCAAAGGTAGCCTCAGACAGATAATATATTGAATAATATATTCTGTTAAGTGCAAAATGACTTAATATCAATTTGCAGAAAAGAAAATCCTGCTGATTTTGAACTAATTCAGTACAATAGTACATGCTGAAGATCAATTCACAATGTACAATTTGCTATTTACTGTCAATTTAGAATCTCGGATTTCCTGCTCCAAACAACATTTCATTCTAAAGCAGTAGAGCAAGTTATAAAAATAGTTTCCAATTAAATCAGCCAGTAGTATATAATTGTATATTTACAGGCTAGTTTCGCAGTTTGTAGAAACAGGAAATCTATACAATGGAGTGGACAGACAGGGAAAAAGTCCAACCCACATCTTAATGTTACAGAATGACACAGATGTGATTTTATCTCCAGGCTGAAGAAGGTCATATTTCTTGTTAGCCTGGAACATGTGGTGCATTATGTTTGAATACCATTCTGCACGGTTACTCAATCTCCAATCCATCCCTACTTTGTATAGATTAATACACTGGTTATGGTACTGATAAGATATCTGTAGATTGAGAAGCGGCTTTGTTGTTTGGCACTGTCTTCCCACACTTTGTTTTCAGTTTCAAACAATAATCCTTTAATTCAAATGTCTTTCTTTTTTGGTATTGTATATAAATAGGATCAAGAGGTAATGGAAGAACAACTAGGAAGAAGCCCAATGTGAGTGGTAGTAAAGAAAAACAATGGCCTAGTGCTTTGAGCGTATTGAGTTTGAGCATTCATGCTTATGAGAGGTACATCTCAATTTAAGCTCTATGTCTTAGGTAACCTTCAGGAAAGCAGTATTAAAATCAGAGCTACAAAACAATTCTTTTGTAACATTAATCTCCCAAAGCTGGCATTAGGGCTGTACAGTCCCAATCATGTTAGCTCCTTCCACTATGTCTCAGCCCTAAAGGCAAACCTCTTAGAAACAGGGGATTGTTAGAAGGCAGAGTGCATAGGCAGGAGCAATATCTAAGTTAACTACTTTCATGCATGAAGATATTTTTTCCTTCTCCAAGAATTTTGCACTTCATATTCCCACAACTGGAGGCAATGCATTACGCAAGAAAGGATAAGCTAAGGAGATCTAGTCAATCACAGTGCTGTCCTCTCAAAGCAAGCCTGAGTCCCAGCCGAACAGGCAAGATGGTAAGGAGGTACAAGTGCCCCAGTAGAATCGTGAGTAGCAGCCCTAGACATTTTTAAAATACAAAGCTGTGTTTTCCAAGCTTATTGATACTCTAAGTAGTGTTCACAGATTTTATCTCTGAGGGAGGAAAAAGCCTCAGTTTATATGGAACCCTGCCCAACCCTGATAAAAGACAACTTGTAGTTAGATATTATGGTAGACCTACCTCAATTTGTCTATTGGCATAGGCATGAGTCTGAGTATGTGTAGACTCAGGGATACTTCAAGATATGGACAGAAAAGCTTTCTAATCTCTGTAGCCAATCACATAACAATTTACAAAAAAAATGGGAACACAAAGCCCTTTTATAACATAGGCTCCCACTTGCTAGTGTTGTGAATGAGCGCTTGGGCAGCTTTAATGAACAGTGCTACCTAGAAGTGCTCAAAGACCCTCAGGTATTTAGCCCATAAGTAGCAAGAGTCAGAAGAGAATTTGAATCAAAAGTATCCAAACAGGGAAAAGATGGGTTAGGCCCTAAACTCCTAGCTGGACTCAATGGCAGCTGCCAGTACTATAGGCTTTCATAAGTCAGCCTGTTCTCATCTGGAAGTATAGGTAGATGTCATCGCTGAACTCTAAGCACCTTAAAATGCTGGTTTGGGCTTTCATAAGGACAAAAAACTCCATGTTCTACAAAATGAGACCTGTGTCTTGCCACCAGTTAGGTAATCAGATTTTAGAAAATGTCCCAGAAGTTGCTACAATTCTTTACCTTGACACACTGCAAAATATTTTGTCACACTGCTCTTACAGAAAGGGTCTGGGGCAGTCTGGAACATCATCTCTTGTGAGGTCTACTACCCCCATTTGGTGCACTAACCATTTGGCTAACTGTTGCACTCCTTGTTTCACTGAAGGAGGGGACACATTATTCTTGCAAAGCCATTATGTCTCTGGGCGTGAGGTTAGCACAGGCCTTTGAAATAATATTGCTCCATCTCAGCAGCAATAGCAGCCATGCTCTGCTGCACTGCCCTGAGGCAAAGATTTTCACCTATCTTGGATGCAATGATCATTATGTCACTAACATGTCTTTTTATTTATCTCAATTTAAATCCAAGGACAAAGCTCATCCACTCCTCCCTTTTCCAAAAGCTATTTGAAAAAAGCCACATTGCTCTTTCCAGAATAGGTGCCAGCATCTTATTCATTTACTCTGGCTTTCTTGGGATAAAGATTTAGTTTAAAAATTTAGTCTATCGCACTCTCTCATTTACTCATCTCTTTGTATTTCAAAATGGGTGCTGACAACAGGTCTTGGGTGTTTTAATCAAATAAAAGAGTACATATTGAATAAATAAAACTGTATATAAATCACGAGTAAGGCTAATGATTATGCAGAATATAATCGTTTTCTGCAGTGAAGTAAGCAAGAACTGGTTTGTGTTTTCTGGCATAAGATAAATACCAAAAAATTCCACTAGTGATGGGTAGGGTGACAAAATTTGGATCTTGGGAAGCCCTGGATTTCCAGCTGAAACAAAGCTTTAATCTGTGGCCCAGCGGAAGCTGCTAACCACAAGGCAGAATGATATATTAAAAATAACATTGCAAATGCTTAGGCAAGCAACTTTCTAACAAGGTCATAGTGTTGTAAAGTATAGAGCCCATTGTGTAAAAAGAACAAGATGCAGCCCACCAGCTATTGTCAGGAGATAAAGAAGAAGTAAGACCTTGGAGGTGAAGGAGGAAACCAGCAAGAAACCAAAAGGAACCAGCAAGTGACTGGAGGAAGAGGTTGTCAAAATCTCAAGCATGCGCTCTTAGCACAGAGGCATGTAAATGAATAAAATGCATAGGCAATTCCATGTTAATGAAGTAAAGAGTAAGCAGAGGCAGAGCTTGAGATAGGAGGAGATATGGGCGGAACGAAGGAGGACCAAGGGTGGAGTGAATGTTAACAGGCGTGAATCAAGGTGTGTACAATGTGAAAAGAACTATTGTTCACTGCTGCTCCCCAGCTTCACAAGCTGTGTGCCTGTGAGGGAGCTAGTCCGAAGCGGTCTCCATTCTGAATAAAGTTGTTGTGAGTTACGTGTGCTGGTGTTTGCTCCCTGCTTGCTCTGGCTAATGAGTAACAGGATCCATGAGCGATTGGATCGTCGTCTCCCTAGTCATCGGGCACTGCATGGAGTCGGGGTCTAATAGTGATTCTGTAAGACATCCAGCTAAGCAAACTGAGACAGAAAGTGTCTTTGTGCTCTGTGCGTGTGCAGTGCTTAGCACAACATGCACTGGCTCTCTCACAGTTTGCAAGCTCTTGAGACGATAATAAGATTTTGGGCCAGATCCTCCCCTCAGTTAAGGCCACTCTGCACTTACAGCTCAGTGGACCTGAGAGGGCAACCCAGTGAGACCAGACAGAGGCTTTTGGATGAATCCTCAAGCATCAGAGTAGCAGCCTCATAGGGCGTGTAGATGAAACAGGGGCCCTAAGTTGAAGTGGTGGCTTTTTAAAAACACCACTTCAATTCAGGGCCATTTAAACCCCCATGTTGTGCACGCTTACCTGCCTCTCTGGAGGTGGGGAGGGGAGGGCAAGCTGCCGGGGGACAGAATGATCTCTGGGCTGCAAAGACGGCTGGTTCTTCCCTCCGTGGCACTGCACCCCACCCCAAGGCGGCACGTGCTCACAGGCTCCTGGCTCGGGTGGTCCCGGGGGCTACTGCAGCCATGGAGAGAAGCACCAGGCCCCTGCGCAACTCAGGCAAGCAGGTCTTGGGGGGTTGAAGTGTGGAGGGAGCGGGAAAATCAGGCTTGCTGCTTCTTTTTTTTCCTATCTAGAGCAGAGTATGCCTTCCTGGGCTGCTGCCAGGCTGCCTGGAGGGGTTCCTGCAGAGCCCTTGAGCTGTATTGAGCTTGGTGCTTCACTTCGCAGCTGGTAGACTCCTTGGAGGAGTTTTAGTTTGCCGTGTCCCAAGTCATTTAAGGTGCATTACATCACTGAATTTGCTGCAGCGGCTGTAATTAATACGCAATATGCTGCTGAGGCATGCAAAGACCAACACCATTAAAGTGGCGCAAAAGCATTTAGCCTGCTTTAAAGTGTCATGCACACATGCCCCTAGTTTTGTCTACATACAGCCGTAGGGGCATGTTTATGCAATGGTCATACTTCACGTATCCTCAGCTGGCTGAACAGCTTTATTAAAGCTATTACCACCTGATATAAGTTAGAGCAATTTTCAGGCTGCTCTAAATTGTACTAGAGGCAAGTCACCTCCACTCACGTAAAAGACTGGGGAAATACAGAGGTGATGAAGGGACATGTTATTAATGGTACAAATACAAACAAATCTTAGCAATAGTGTTTATTTCACTTGCACATTTTCAATAATGAGCGCAATTAAATTAAATGGAAGAAAAAGAATAAAAATGTCAACTCATATTAGGGGGTTTATTTGTGCAAGTGGATCCTCTCATGTGCTGAGAGCTTAAAATAGTGTGCATCATTCATCACTACCTTGTTTTTTCAATGATAACTTATTTATTTAAAGTGGCATCGAGGGAGAAACCTAATTTGGAAGGACATTTTCCAATTTAACTTTCTTAATTAAAAGTGAAAGTTAAACCCGACTGAATTGTAAATAGTATTATTTGAAACCACAAATGTCATAGCTTCTGGAAAGGGTCTACAACAGAGGCAGAGAAACACTGACAACTCTTACCCCCTTTACTCATTTGCCTCCTCCCTACAGCCCCGAAGCATTTAGGATTGTTTCCTTGAACTGTCCATGGCTAATTTCTTTTTGCCATGTGTGGTTATCTTAGTGTCTTTTTCAGAACTATGTGGTCTGTGCAATCTTCCCTCCACAACTGACTGAGGAACAGCTTCTCCTTCTGACTGCAGAACAGCACAAAAAGATGTCAGGGCTCTGGCCCTTCAAGAAAAAACAAAAACAAAATGAGAAAATCCCCTAGACTCACTGTTCCTGCCTCCTGGCAGAGGGGTAATCCCTGCTGCCACCCACTGCCCCACACCATGTGCAAGGCTTCGCAAGAGCCCCCCCGAAGCTCCAAGGCCACTGCAGGAGTGGTGAGTCCCGGGGCTTTTCTCAGCTTATTTTCTTAAAGGGCCGGAGCTGGCCTGGGTGGGGACCCATGCTGGGGGAGCGGGAGTGGGGAGAGGGTCGGGGGGCTCATGGCAGAGCCCCCCATGCAGTGTGGGGGGCAGCAGGGATCATGCCCCTTCTCCTGGCAGCACCCAGTGAGTGGTTTTTTTTTCTTTTAAAGCCAGGAGCTAGGGTGGGCAGGGCAGCCATGGGGGTCTGGGGAAGCAGGCAGGTGATGGGGCCTGGCAGGGGTCCCCTCCCCTCACCCCCTACTTACCAGCTCCAAGTCTGGCCGTAGCTCCCTGCTGCAGCAGTTGGGGACTATCCAAATCATCGAAGCTCTCTGAATCCTTTCCAAAGATTTGGAGAGCTTCAAATCAATTCAAAACTTTTAACTGGCCCCCTGATTTGATTCAGATTTGGAGATTTGGCCACTGAATCAGGCCAAATCTCCTCCGAATCGAATCACCACCCGAAGCTTCATACAGCCCTAATGCCTGCTCTTTTCCAGGCTCAAGCAGCCTGAGAGACTACTTGCAAATGGCAAAAGAGGCTAATGAGAGACTCACCTGACTAGAAGAGGAGCTATATAAGCCCAGACCCTGAACTGGTCAGGCAATCTCTCTCTGGCAACCAGGAACTGAGGAGCTCCTGGTTGCAGGGCTCCTGAAGGAACCTCGATTTATCTAAACCAGTGGTTCCCAGTCTTTTTAGACCATGGACCAGAAGTGACGGCAGACCAGCATACTGCACACCGAAAGTGATCAGCGTACTGCGGACCAGCAGCCAACCCGTACACCGAGTGTAAAAAAGGGTTGGCTGCCAGTCTGCAGTATGCCAGTTACTTCTGGACTTCTGGTCGAGCAGCCAACCCTCCTGTGGACTGGTAGCCAACCCTTTGTGGTCTGGTACTGGCTGCGGCCTGGGGATTGGGAACCTCTGATCTAAACAACTCTGCAGGTCTGGGAACAAAGGCAAGTTCCCTGGGTCAAGAAAGACTGGATTTTACAGGCAAGCGGCCTTTATGTTCAACCCCTAAAATAGCATTTCCCAACCCATGGGCTACAACCCAAAAGTGGGTTGCAAGAATATATAAAAGGGTCATGAACAAACTTTAAAAATGGATTCTCCTTTAAAGAAGAAAAATCATGAGAAACTGTAGATTTGCTCTTATAGGTAGCAGAGCTCCAGCCTTCAATGGGCTATTTGCCCCTTGGCCCTCAACCCCACACACCGGGGGCTGTGGGTCAGGAGTGAGAGGCACTGGGTTGGGACTCACCATTGATGTTTACAAAAGGGTCTTGGTACAAAAAAGTTTGAGACCCACTGCCCTAGAGGGTTTGGGGTGTCCGCCAGAGGTCTGAGATGCTTCTTGTTTTATTTAAGTTATAGTGGAAATTTAGCCTTGGGGACCTGCTGTGGCAGGCTCAAGGCCTAGGAAACCTGGATCAAAGGGTTCAGGTACTTAGAGTGGGCTTAGCCAGAACAGAGAGTCTGAGAGTTTAGAGGAGGGGCTGTGTGCAGGGCCAGGGGTCTGAGGGCCCAAGGGGGCCAAGTGTACAAATAATTAACATCAAAGAGGGAGAATATTCCTGAGGTGCATGGTGCAGGGAAGGAAATGGAGCCATGCATTGAGTCTTTAAGGCTACAGGGATACAGGCCAGCTGAGAGGGGCCACTGAGCTCAAGGGTTGAATCAAGGTTGCAAAATGGACTAAGGCTCACTCTAAGGTCTGTGGACATCCTCCCTTATTCAACCTCTAGTAAGAACAAAATGTGGCAGGAGAGCAATTAAGGAAGGGCTGTAATAGAGACCGAGTTGAGCAGGAGTTACACGGGCATCACAGCTTCCCCTGGGGCACGAACCTGCCACAGGGGATCTCTAGGGGACGTCCATGTTTGCATGCGAACTTGTGTTATTATATAACTTTATACTTCTTCTATTGCTTCATAAGATTCAGTCATTCAAGGTGACATCCCGGAACAAGTGCACAAGGATCATGATTTCAACAAGGCGTTGATTTAATCTTTGGGGTCCAAGCCAAGTCTCACTAATGTCAGGGGGAGTCTTTCACTTCACTTCTATGGGAGTTGAGTCAGACCCATTAAACATGGATCAGAAACAATGCCGTTAAGACTTGAGTGGCCAATCATTTGTCATGGAAAGCAAATAAAGATTACATAAGTGAGCTCTTCACAAATAACCCAGACACTGAAATTTGGTCACAAACTGACAGGTGAACAATTACAAATGATGAATAATGAATGTGTTTGCAAGCCAACTAAAAACAGTAAAATGGTTAGTTTCACTGGATAGTTCATTCCAAGTGATTAACCTGGTCTAGAGAAACATTGTTGAGATGAATAAGTCAATTTAGAAACCTTGAATAAAGCAAAATATATAAAAGCTTAAGGCTAATGCAACACAAATAAAAGATGGAGTAAGAAAGTTTACTCTTTACATTTCCTTTTTGAAAACAGCCCATGAGTAATGCCTGACTTTCTCTGACTCATGCCAGTAATTTATCTGAATACATTTCTGAATGGTTTTAATAATGAAACAGATCTTTACTATTGCTGGTGGAAACAATAATTTCTTACGTTGACCTCCAGTCAGAGCTGGTGTTAGGGAAAAAGGCACCTTGGACGTATATTTTGGCACTCCCCTCTAATGGCCCACCCTTCCCCAAAGCCAGCAGCACTTGCCTGAGGCTGAATTTCTGTTTCCAATCTAAGCTTTTTACTGCAATGTTCTCAAAACAAATTCTTTTTCAGCAGAAGTTTTTGCTTGTTGGATAAACACATAAGAAAAATTTTAAATGAGTAAAATTACTTTAATCACTTTTTAAATGGGAGAAAAATGCTTTCCCTCTGTATTCCAATTTAAATGCAATTATAATGCTAAAACACTTGAAACAGAAACTCTAAGCTGGTTTTGTTTTATTGCCATCAACCGAAAAGCAAAAACAATTCAGGTTTGAATGCAATTAGCTTATTGTATCTGAACATATATTTTAACTCAACATATCCACATGCATGGAAGGGATTTGAATTCTGTTGTTGTGGCATTCTTAATTAAGTGCATCAGGGGTTTGGGAAGGCTGAATGAAGGGAGCCTCAAAGCCTCTCTCTCCAAAGATACTGTCATTGTTCAGGAAACGTGAGCACAAAAGTTGAAGTTCTTTGGTACAGGTTTATCAGAAATTGATTAATCTGCCTCCCCTAGTTAGTTTCAACTTTAACATTAAAAAGGAGGAAATTCTGACTTAATGTATTCCTACATACATCTAGTGAAAGGCTTAGTGATCCCAGTGAAATGTTATGTAGTCTGTCAGTTACCAGGCAGGACCAGAAGCCATGAGGAATGGGTTCTAGTTTTGTTACCTAAACTGAATCCTTTTGAAAGTCACTTACTTAAGCCTAAAGTTTCAAATCTGGGCACCTAAAAAATCACACAGTAGAATACAAACTCACATCCCCATACCAGCAAAGTCCTTAACCACATGGATGCTGTTACAGTGTTGGAGCTGAATGCAATGTGCAGTCACTTTAGCTCTTAAACCCACATTTTAAGGTGAAAAAGATGAAAGTGCCCAGTGTTCTTAGATGTTCTGGACATTTAAAAAAAAAAACCTGAAAAAAGTTTGCACCGGCTTTGAACTGACAGCATCATTTTGACTGACAAAAAGGTACTACAAGCTTTCTCTGGCTTCTGTAAAAAAATAGCAGTTTAAATTTCAAAGAGATGAGTCACTTCTTTTGACACCGTAAGCTCTTTCTTTAAGCCCATTCACATGTCAGTGTTCAAAAGAACAACCGTGTTCCCTCCACAATTCCTCTTACATAACACCTGAATCTCTCCCTCTCTTTATAACAGCAATCAAAACCACAGGGTAGTTTTAATTTTATTTGGTTTCTTTAGTCTCTTCATCTCTCTTACATTTTAGTGAATCTCTAGGCTTTCCATGAAATTCAGATTTATGACTAATTATTGAAATAATTCCTTATTTTAAACTAAATACAATTATTAATTAAAAATAGCAGACTCTTTAACTGGCCCTGACAGGGCTGGCTGTACGTCCGGAAGGCTTCCCAGATTTAGAAAACATGCAATGCCTTTTTGATTTTACCCTTAAAATGTACTTGTGAATGCAGGTAACCCTCCTGTGGTCTCTGCTCAGTAGACCAATATTGTTACCAAGGTCACCTTTGCAGAGTTATATTTGCATCCAGATGACGTTGATTCATGTTGCCAGATGGCTAAGGACAAAGCATAGTTGTTCAACACAATGTGTGACCTACTTACATGCCTAACAATCTGCTGCTTAATACTTAGTAAAAGCATCTAAGGCTTTGATTAAAATTTTAATTTTGTTTCTTAGTTAGCTCACATGTGGCATGTACCGTTTGCATACTAGCTGCATCTGTTCCAACAGGGCAAAGAAATGATGCTTCCAACCTATTTCTAAAGCAGGAGGATATGAATGCATAAGTGTTACTTCCTTATTACCTAAAGGCTCTCTCAGAAATAATTACAAGTTATTGGTGTACATATGGACATCTAATGAAGTGCCTCATACCCTCTTGCTGGAACTTTATAAAGAAATACTGATGACAATAAAGCATCATTTGCAGAAAAGAAAAGCAAACTCCTGACCAAAGGAAAACTTCTCAGCGTTTCTTATCAAGCACAAGGAAAATTAGAGAGAAATTCTCAGCACCCCCCCCAAAAGGTTATAGCTGCATTATAGGACTACCCAATATTTGTGCAAAAAGAGGATATAACTATATAGAGAAGAGAAATAATAAAACTGGAGGCAACATTTGGTTATCATGGGGCAGGTTTTCAAAAGCACTCAGGGCCATATAAGCACAGGTTCATCTAGGCCAGTCTCCTGCTCCCAACAGTGCCGAGTACTAGATACTTCTGATGGGGATGCAGATGAGGATATGCTTCAAAGCACAGTCACAGGATAATGTGCATGCCTCCACCCTCCCCTAAGAAGGTCTCATTCCAGGTTCTAATAGAGTTTGGATTAAGCTGTAGAGCATGGGGCACGTCTACACGTGCATTAATGTACAGTAATTACTGTGCATTTAATTTTAGTACCTGTAATAACAGGTACTAACTCAAGATGCAGTATGTGGCGCTACTGCACAGCAGTGCCAGCACACACCTTTTTAGATTAATTCTACTGTACATTAGTACGATGGCATGGCTTTTGCTGTGACACACTAATGCATGACAGAATTCGTCTACTGTGCATTTAGCATCTTGCATAAATGCACCAAGGCTGTAGTATCCCTCCCATGTTTTCTGTTGCTAGTAATCAGAACAACCCTGGGCACTCCTGAATAATATGTGTATATATATGTATAATGTATGTATGTATGTATGTGTCACACACAATTGCTTTTTGAATTTTTAAAATCTTGGAAGACTTTTAAGAGCCAGATTTTCAAATCTGCTGAATACTCAGCTGATTCCTTTGTGACATTTATGGCCAATTTTCAAAGAGCTCAGCAACCCACTTGAAGATCTGACTACTTCATTTAGGCATCAAACTGGTACCTCTATTCTCTGTGAAAATTCTGGCCACACATCTTCTCTGGTTTCTGGAAAAGGAAATTAGGAAGTAAAGAGTTCTTATGCATGGGAAGCTACCTAATGATACATTATAGATTATCATGCCATGAATGGGAGAACTGGGGATACATCAGGTCACGTGGAGATATTATGAAGAGAGATTTCATGATAGAGATCCATATACAATAAGTAATGTAATCCCTACACATACATTACTATAGGAGACAACTAGAAAATAAAATTAAGCCTATGGTTAAACATTAATTAAAGCGAAGTCTAGCATAGTTATTACTGAGTAAAGATTGGGGGAGTTAGACACAACATACAGACTCATGATACATTTATGCCAGTGTAATTTACATTTATGTTATATACCTATGTAAACTGAACTGGAATTCATAGTGAACAAACCACCAGCTATTTCCAGATAGCTGCTTACAGAGGTGCTATTTGGTCATGTGGGGAGCAGGTAACAGTCCACCTGCCCTTGCAAATCATGAACCTGGGATACCCGGACATATGAACCTTACACCAGTATAATTTTCCCTGGTGTGGGGCCATTCATTGTGTGTCAGCTTCTTGATCAGTGCATAGGTGTAGTGTGTCAAAGTCCATAGTATGCATACATTTCATTTTTCTCATGTGAAAACTACATGGTGGTGGCGTCTACTTACTACTTATTAAATGAAGGAGTCAGTGCATACCATCATGTATGGAGGCTCTGTACTCCATAAGACCTACAAATCTGTTTTTTTGGTGCAGTAATGCAGTACTCGGGGGGAGCCTGAAGGTTTCCAGTTTGGTATGGACAGGATGTTGTTGCAACAAATACTAGCCTGGAGTAGACCACGAGGGACAGGATAGAAGTAAGTAATTGATCATGCTTGCATGTACCTGTGCTGGAGAAAACATGGTCTCTATTGCTGTTAGGCTTGAATCAAAGGCATAGACAGATTCATGGCTTTCCCTAGCTTGGAGAGGAAGGGCTGAATTCTCTCTTATGTCTCTATGGAATGTCCTCTTCTTCAGCCGTGGGGCGAGAAGTTAATATTATACCGAGGTTTGAATCCTGACTTTCTATCTGTTACTACACAAGGCTTTCCTGCCAACAGAACTGTGTGGGGTAGCATAGCGGGGAAGAGGAGGAACATGGTAGAAATGAAAACATCCCCTTGTCCTTTGTCACATGGCCAGGGCACAGAGGCTATTTCAACCAAGAGGTTGAAGTAACCAGTACTCCACGGGGCCAAAATTTCCATAACTTGGGTGATGTGAGGAGGGCTGCACTCCAGAATACCGGCTAAGTGAAAACAGAGATTAAAACCAAAGTGCCCATGCAGCCTTACACATAATGTTGTCTGCTGATCCTGTGATCATAAAAATAAAAGAAAGGATTTGCCCTCTCTCGTTAGCCATTGTTTCAGCTCTGACATCAGTGAAGATGGTGGAAAACAGGCACCTACAGAACCCATGAGAGAGATGAGTGCCTGTGAAGAAATAAAACACTCATATCCATACATTAAAATCTGGTGATTTTGTTTATGGCAGTAGTTTCATCACACACAGCAGAAATTATTATTGTTCTGAAATTAGTAACAGAACCTAACAGCAGCTTTTCTTTAGCAGGGCAAATCTAAATATGTCAGGGGGTGGATTTGTCCCTGGGGTCCTAATCGCCGTTTCACTTGTTATATAGAGAATGTCTTAAATTATAGGCCTCAAACTTATTTGGTGGAGAGAACCAGTGAACCAGGTTACACATTTAGGGCTGCTTACTGCCCTTAACCTACTACAGAGCTCCTTCCACTATCAGTAGAAGGTCTGCACAAAAAGACAGTAGAGGACTTGGTCTTTACATAACTAAATCTTTAGTGACGATCATTATTCGTCCAACAACTAGATACCCACCACAGGCAGGCACTTTAGTCAACCTTGCTTTGCGGTAAAATGTGCAGGTGTCTTGCCTTGACTAGGATTTTACAATGTGATGCTTCATATGCTGTCCTCTCTGCAAGAGGCTCAGGGCAGCTTAAAATAAAATAAAAGATCCAGATAAATCATAAAAACACTGCCAGTACAGGCTCTAAAACACTCGACTAATGTGCTCCTGGTGACCCATCCCTGTTAGATGGTTTTTCGTTCCATTTTGCAGCAGCTGCAGCTCCTGGCTGGTCATCTAAAGTTTTTTTACATGTGTTGGGGGGGCGGGGGAGGCGCGGGGCAGAAGCCCAGTGGACCACAGTGTCTCATGTATCAATATCCCCACTCAAAGAATAAGCTTTAGTTAAAGCGCTCCCACCACCATTGTGAAGCACAGGGAAACTGGTACATGAGACACAGAGCTGGAGGGAGGGTGGTCATTACCATGCTCCAGCCGACTCAGTTAACTAAGTCTGCTCCAGCATGCTGTGATTACAGCATGTCGGAGCAGTCTCCTAGGTCACGTACAGACACCCCAAGAGCAGCTTCGCAGAGTGCACAGCAGTAGTCTAGCCTTGAGGTTACAAAGATAATGGATAATGGTGGCCAGATCAGAGTATGAAGGAAAGGGGCTGGGAACAATGGATGGAGTTGGTGAAAGGTGCTCCTTTCGAGTGCCACAGCCTAAAATCCCAGGTACAGCAAAGTATCCTGGAGCATCCCAAGCCTGTGAATATGAGTGGCCAGGAAGCTAAAACCCACTTATGATAGGTGCCCCCCCTCTCTCCCAAGTCATGGTTATGCCAAACAAGATCACCTCTGTCTTGTCTAGATTCAGTGGCATTTGTTTCACCCGCATCCAGGCCCCATCTATAGCCAGGCACCGGGTAAAGCATGAGACTGCAGTGCCTGGGTCAGATCAAAAACAGGGAGAGAGCTAAGAGTCATTGCATATTGATAGCCTTTCACTCCATATCCCCACCTGATCTCATCAAGTGGCCTCAGATACACACTGAACAGGATGAACAAGAGGGAACCCTGGAGAGGCCCATGGGAAATGTCCGGAGGGGAAAATATGTGCATGTTAGATATCTCACGGTAACATTTTTTCACTTTACTTGTTAGGAACTGCGTAGTCTTAATTTCATTCAGCACATTAAGAGGGTTTCATTTTTCTGCTTAGCAGAAAGCATCTTTCTCCTTTGTTGATAAACAGCCGCCCCTCCCCATATTTATCCAAATCCAAGATAATCTTGAATCTAAGATGCCCCCCCACTAGTTAGATTCTATGCATGGAGATTTAAAATGTGTTATAATTTTCCACGTCTAGAATTGAATTAATGGATCATCATCTTAAAACTGCTCCCCCCCCCCCAAGACAGTTGGGGCGATTGCTGCTTTCCTCACGACAGCACTGTCAGCAACAGGGGTGAGCCCCTTGCTCCCCAGATAGCCTCTGTGTCTCTCTCTTCCCCCCCACCATGCCTGCCTTGCCTGTCATGCCTGCCTGCTTCTGCCATGCACCCCCCTGCCCTGCCTGATGTCTATGCCTTTTCTTAACCCTGCAGTCCCTACCGCTTCATCCCCTGTCCCTGTATCCCCACCTCCTGCTCCCCCCCCTTCTGACCCTTGTGCCTGTGCCTCACTCCCGCTCCCACAGCCAAAAGCTGAAGCTGAGCTACTGCCAACCCAAGGCAGGTACCTGAATCCAAAATGAGCCCCCGGCCTTTTCCCAAGCTGATTGAGGGGAAAAATACCAACTTGTCTTAGACCTGAGCAAATACACACACTTTCCATCTCAACAGGGAAAATGATGCCTGTTTCAATTTGCTGTTACAGAGGCAAGACGCAAAGTGCCCGTGGAGGCTAAGATAACATTGGAAATGGTTTGCTCTTAGCATGACCTGTACAGTCCAAATAAAGTCATAGTTAAAGAAACATCATTGATAAGTAGCTCCTTCAAAGAGAAGGAGCTATGCAAGTCCTTTGATCCTAGTTTCAGTGTCCATTCCATTGATTCCTCCACCCAACTCCATGCTCTGCTTGGCTCCACTTAAAAATTAGTTATCTTTGCCAGAAAACACAACTTATGTTATACTAATGTTAGCAACTCTACAAAGGGAAAGTTTGGGCAAGTATTTTTCCACTCATGGAAATAAATTTTGTTAGTGAAAACTAGATTCTTAGTCTTCTTTGGATCTCTTTAAGGCATACACAACTGCTTTATGTGTATCATAGTTTAACATTTATTGAACAGCCAGCCCCTGGATATGCTTACTATTATTGAATTATTGTTTGAATGGCCAACTGACTTCAGTGGGACTACTTGTGAAAGACTTCTTTTCAATATGAACAAAATCTGTCTGCGGGGACAATAGTGACTACTAGGGTCACTATTGACCCTAGTAGTCACTATTAGTTGACCCTAATAGTTGACTATTGACCCTAGTGTCACTATTAGTGACAACAGCGACTACTAGGGTTGTATGAAGCTTCAGTTCCTGATGCATTCCGCAGGGATTCAGCCTGATTTGGTGGCTGAATCTCCAAATCAAATCAGGAGACCCTTTAATCTCTCCAAATCTAATTGGAGCTCTTCAAATCAATCTGGAGAGATTTGGAAAGATTCGGAGATTCTGACAGAGAAAGAGCTTTAAATGTTTTTTCTACATGCCTCAAGGTACCAGGCGGCTCATGAATGCTGCGATGGATGGGTGGGTGACGCATCCCACAGGAGCGCGGGAGGCTCCCCAGCGTGCTCCCTGGCAGTTCCAAAAGTGGACCAAAATACTTCTGGTCCACTTACGGGTTTACTGCTGAGCATGTGGGGGGGGCCCCCAGCGCTCCTCTTCGATGCCCCATCTGCCCCAGCATCGCAGCAATCACAAGCTGTGCCTGGTACCTTGAGGCATGTAGAAAAAACATTTAAAGCTGTGTCTATGGCCAAATCGCTGATTCGCTGAATCAGCATCGAATTTTCAGATTTGGTTTCAGCTGAATCGAATTGGGGACAGTGATCTGAACCATGAATTGAATCACTGTGCTCAATTCAGGTTGAATCTGAATCCAAATTGAATACGGCCCTCTTTGGACACCCCTAGTGACTACCTTCCAGTGGTACCTCCCGTGAGTAGCTGGAAAGCAAAACTAAAAGTCACTACCAAAGTAGCCATATGAGAGAGGAGACTAGCTAGAAGTATCCAGGTAGGGTCATTGTGTTCACCCAGCCACTCAGTGAAGAGAGGAAACAAATGAAGGTCACCTCTCTCACATGGAGAGGCCATATGAGAAAGGGAGATGAGAGGGAGAATGAGATAAGGATGTTTATATGAGATTTGATCCTCATCAGTCCCTCTTTGCAAGGTACTGAGTTCCTTCATCTGAAATGTAGGTGAGAGTATGCAGCACCTTGAAGGAAGCCCAGAATGCCTGATGAAAGCCCAAATAAAAGTTCAATAATAAAATATTTAAGACAAATATCAATATTTTGTTCTCTTCCTCCACCGAGTATATAATTCTTTGGTTCCTTTAAAATTTTGCTGCTGTGCTACATTTAGGTTCAGATTCAGCTTATTGTTATGAACATTCACAATGGATAAAAAATAAGTGGATTAGATTAACAAGGTGCATTTCCAAGAATGGAACTGCTAGCAGCAAATGTTTGCTACCAATCATTATAGCAAATATCAAATGACAACCTAAAAAAAATGGTTTGGAATCTTTTTAAAAATGGATTTTTAATAAATCTGCAGATGATTTAGCTGCTGCTTTGCTGTCTGTTCCATGAAACCCTGATCATTCATATTTATAACTCTACTTGCTTTTTGGATTAAAAATTGTAGTTCTGATTGCTCTTGATTGCTCTGTTTTTCAGTCATAACCACATTCGGAACATGGATACGAATGATAAACATTTGATATCTTGATGGGTATTGGGCATTACAGTTTAAATCACATCCAGAAGTGTAAAATATCCCCCACGCTATCATTAGCTTTACCATTGAGATATAGTTTGAAACAAAATGTCTTAAACAGGACAGAGGTAGAGTAAACCAGGAATAGCAATACAATACCATGAGGTTCTTTTGTAAGCGGTGGATGGATTAGATTGAGAGTAGTTCTTTGTTCTAAGATTGGTGCTCATGTCATAAAAATAGATGCATAAATATTAATAGTTGTGCTTGAAAAGTATACACAATCAATCCAGAGTAGCTCAATTCCTATATCTAGGCATGGGCTACAGTAGACAGCTTTTAAATGTGATCACTTAATATAGATATGGCCAAAGTCCAAAAGAAAGGAGTATTGGAGTGTTGGGGGAAGCACTAATACCATCATCTGAACTGGACTCCCTTTATTTTCTTCAGTGCTTTCAGTTGCAGATCATTTAAACAAAAAGTCACAGGAGGGAAAAATCTATGGTATTGGAAACCTTTGAGCAGGGACATATTTAGTGGTATCACTTTGTTAATCACTTCAGAGCTGGGCAGAACAGTTCACCAGTTATTAATTTAAATCGACCTATTGCTTCAGAGCTGTCAACCTTGATGCCAACTCTTTTCATAACTGCTTTCTTGACCACCAGCCTGGATGTGCTTTTAGGGTTATAATGAAGAGCAAGCACAAGGGGAAAAAAATAACCTCCCCAAACCCTAAAGTTCCATTACCGACTAGCAGGAATTCAAACAGCTCCTGATTTGGAAGTAGCTGTGAGAAGAATGTCAATGCCAAGTCAAAACCGGTCTCTGGAAGCAATAAGCATGTGCTTGAAGCAAACCATAGTTTGGAAAGAATACCAAAAAAAAAAAAAAAAAAAAAAAGTATGATAAAGGGAGGAGGGACCTCATACTGAATAACAAAATACTGGAAAGTGCAGTGTTTTTCCTTCTCTCTCTTCAGAGTGTTTAAACAGAGGGAATTCCAGGAATAAAAAGTATGGGTTGCCAATTGAATATTTTTACCTATTAAAGTTTTGTAAGTCACCAATATGCCTTTGAATGCCTATGTTCCCCCTCCCCCCCCCCGGGTTGATTAGAATGAAGATGTTGCCATAGGCATGGAAGTCCCGACATTGTTTACTAATGCAAATTTAGCTGAATTGACAGGCAGGTTTCACCTAGGTCACCCAGGTCCAAAACATTTTCCTCCTTTCCTCTACTCTGTCACTTACTGTCAGCTATAACCTCTGTTGATGTATTATCTCTTCAAATGAAGTTTCACCACTTGTCATTCCATGGGGAACAGGGGTGACCTTCATTTGTTTCCCCTCTTCACTGAGTGGCTGGGTGAACACAATGACCCTACCTGGATACTTCTAGCTAGTCCTGAGCTGTCCAATGTGCTGTCTCATTATTGTAGAGGTGTTGACTGTTAATAAATGAACTCATTGCAATGAAAGGGAAATGGGACCTGAAATGAAATGTAGGGGAGGGTCTAAAACCCTGGGTTCCCTTCAAATCTTCCCATGGAAAAACTCTGATTTTAGCTAAGGATTACCTGACAAGGTAAGAATAAAGAGTGGGTGTGCAGTGTTACCTTACAAACCCACATGGAAGGAAGCCCAACTTGCAGAGAGGCATTTGCCAGCTGTCTTATTTACTCCCACTGAAAATCACCACCAACACTTCCGTGGATTTCAGTGTGGCATGATCAGACCCACAAGGAGGGCTGTTGTTCTGTACAATGATACTTTACCGTTCTTCCCCTTTCAACTAGTACCAGGGCTTACAGTAAATGCCAGGCTGCTACTGAGAAGGTCTCCTGTGGCTACCCAGGAACAGTTGCAGAGAGGTCTTCACAGGAGTTAACACTGCTTATAGTTAATCACACCAACAGAGAAACATTTCTTATCCTAAGTTTGGGAGGAATGAGAAACAGATGCTTATACATAGGCAACTTATCAGACCATATCTGAGTCATGAAAAATCAATTCCTGACATTTGTGCATTAAAGCAGCATCCACGCTGATTTAGACACTGAATTATTTTTTCAAAAGTGTATAAAGTTCTCCTTTAGGACAGGGTTATTGCCACTGCTGAGATGACGGACCAAAGCTGGAATTTGCATATCTTGTATGCTTTGCACGCAGACTGGAAAAAGACGGACACAATAGCACTGATAATTCTTCTGGTTTGCAAGAACATGTTCCTATCTAAGCTTTAAATAGTCACTCTTCAACTTCCCTAGGTACAAAGCCTTATAGATCTGTGAAAAGCAATGAGGTATCCCAACTCATCAAAAACATTTATAATGAAATATAAAGGATATGATGAATAGCAGGATGGCTCTTAGTGAGGCTGGCATAGGAACAAAATCATGACTTCTCAAATCTGTATTAGAAATCCAGGTTCAACTGTCTATCAGAAATGACTCTTCCTAGATTAAGTACTATTTTGGGTAAGGGGTTCAGCTCCTAAATCAGAATATAAAAATCATCTTTTTATTCATATCTGGTAAAACCCCAAGAAAACAGACCCAAAATGTATCATGATATTAGAGATGGGCACATTGTCTCCCAATTTCACAAACAGGAAGGGCCAGCTAGCTGTGGATTCCAAGGAAGGGAAAAAAACCTTCATTCTTAGTCCTCCAATGCCTTCTGACAATTCCTCCCATGCCAAAAAAGGAGAGAGAATTTCTCCTACTGGATGAGTATTCTTAGAGCAGCTATGCTTATTACAGCAAAAAGACCAGGGGATATGCCTGGAGGAGTCTCAGTGCCACATAAGTGAATGCAGTGCCACTGTGAATGTAGGAACCAAGTGTTTTGCTGCAGGTCAGAAACTTTTATTCAACCTAAACTGACTAAAGATGAGTAATGCATGTGTAGATAACTTGAGTTAACTCTGCAGTTAGACATACCCTAATATATTTACAATAGAGAAGCAGAGTTAGTCTTAACCTTATATTTCTTATATACAGCTGATGTTCCTGTGGTTTAGCCAATGTGGTTGTTTCAAAATGCAGCCAAACATGGTAGCAGCTCATGAATCTGCAGTTGGTTATATATCTTGTATGCGTCAGAAAACTTTAGCTATTTCCTCACTTCTCAGCAAAGACTAGTAAAAAAAAAAAGTAAGCTTCAGTAATACTATATTTACTCATATACCACACATACCTTTTCTCCAAAACTTGATCCAAAAAAATTGGAGTGCATGTCTTAAGCAGGGAAGATGGTTTTCTGCCTGGAACACAAGCTTTGATTCCTGCTCCACAATGCTGCAGCGGTGGCATTACTATTCAGGCAGCTGAAGGAGTCAATTGTCTTAAGGGTTCATTGCTCTTCACTCCATAGGCACTGGCAATCATCTCTCCTTTTTAATGGTCTTGATGTTCCACTAATTAAGCCAACCTTCCTTATCCCAATTTTGCTGTATGCTTACTGATCCTGGTCTCTCTTCTCCTATTTCATAGCCCTGGAGACTCCCTAGCTCTTATTTAAATCATAAGCACCAGCCTTTAGCTGCAGCTACATTTTGTCTTGTACTTAAGCAGCATATTGTTACTAAGGCCAAAAATACAATATTTAAGCCCAGGTGTCAAGTTTTTTTTAAAGCAGATATTTTAAAAATAACTTTTAATGAATTTCTCAAATTCATTTCAGATTTCAAAATTAGATATTTTAATTGGGTAGAAGATAGTGTGTATTTTTACACACCTTAGCAGAGAGACAAAATACTTACTTTAAGTAGAAAGTTAAACTGAGCCTTATAACTATAACTATAACTTATAAGTTATAACTTATAACTAAGGCTGAGTTAAACTCAGCCTTATAACTAACTATAGGACCCTAACCAGTGATAGAGGTTTGCTGAGGCTTCATTTTAAACTAACATACACAGGCATGTACAACTATAGACTTAGACACTAACACTCAGTTCTGTGTATTTTCCCTTAAACTATCCAGCTATAGAAAACATCCCTGCCTCTTAGTTAATAGCTTAATATATATTTCCTACCCAGCAGCTACAGATATATGAAAAAGCTTGAAAAACTAGGGATACATTTCAACCAACCTAGATGTTTTCTTTTTATTTAAATTATCTGGCTCAACCAGTGGTTGAATTATTATTAGTCTGATTTACAAAATCCATCAGAAAACAACAACATGTGGATTACAAGCAGTACAAAGAAGTATAAACAAGCTAAAATAGTCCCAGATAAAACCACCCCAATGCACTGCCTGTTAGCAATTTTGCACTGCAACACAACAAAAGCATTGCAGAATTATCTGGTGTACCCACATCTATCTGTATTTAATGTGGAAATGGAAATCACAAAAAGAATGAAATACTACCTGTCTGTTGATATATAATCTGATTCAAATTACGTAATGGAAATTACCTTCAGAAAGGATACTAGAAAAAAAACCCCTTTAACTACTGGTATAAGAGCCAGGCAAAGAAACGAAAGTGTGACCTGTTATTGACATCTTAAGCTAGGGTGGCCAAAGAAAAGTCCTTAGAAATACACAACTATAATGATTTAGAGATGACAGGAGTGCAGCAAATAGTCAAAATGGCTAATATTTAACATTCAGCAAAAAAGGCAATAATAGTGCATATAGATATCTGGATTTTATTAGGTAAAATTTCCAGACATGTAATAAGTCCTTAAAGTGCTCCTGATTGTGAAACTTAAATACTACTATCAACTGTATGCCTGTTCAGTAGTTATAAGCAGCATAACAAAATGCTACATATACTATGTTACAAAAACACAAAGAATATTATTAGCAATGACCACAAATTTAGCAAAATGTGTTCAAAGTCAGGCTAAGGTCAAACTCTCTAGCTAAATGACCTCAGTAATCCCAAATATTTTCTACAGTACTGACAAATAGTTTGGGTTTTTTCTGAAGAATTATGGAATAAAATACTAAATGTAACATGCACAAATTCCAACAATTCCATGTAGGTTATAAAACACTAACAAAATAAGGTATGATACCAACTTGAAGACTGATGCTGTAAGATGTCTTGTATTAATATGAAGCCCCTCACAGAAATAGGGGAAAAAAAAGTACTATAGTCTTCACTAATTTGAATGCAAGTCATGTCTTATTTTGCCCCTGTGCAAATGTAATCAGTACTGATTGTGGCTAACTCCACATCAGCGGTTCCCAGCCTTTTTGGACTCAAAGCACCCCTCGTTAGAGTCAAAGCACCCCTCAGAAAATTCCAGCTTTTAGTTTTCACTCATGTTTTATACAAAAAAAATAGTAAAGCAGTACTTGTGTTGCAAAAGACTTAGAAATACTAGAACAGGTCAGAACGTTTTTGACACTATGGGTGTGTCTACACATGCATCTAAGTGCATCTTAATGCTCATTAGCTTAATGCGCATTACGTGGGTATAAGGAGGTATTTACACATGCAGGCGTTAAAGCACATTAATGCTGTGTGTGGACTGACTTGGGACTAAAGTTAGTCCCAAGTTAGTCTACACACAGGGTGCTAGTGTGCTTTAAAGCACTCACTTTAACTATTCACACCTAAATTCTTCATTTTTGATGTATATTAAGGATGCACATAAGTAGATACACACCCTTAATGCACATTAACTTAATGCTCTTTAAAGTGTCCCATGTAGGCACGCCCTATGGGTTCCTTTTTGAAATCTGAGAGTTTGTGACTCATGTGTAGGTGTTTCCATACATATCACTGCTAATACCGACAGGTACCCCATGGCACCCTTAAAGGATTGCACGTCACCCCAGGCTGCCAGAATGCCCAGGTTGAAAATCACTAGTCAAGGATTAAGAGCAACAAATTCTCAAGGGATAATATAGCTATAACCTCTTTTGAAATGTTGTTTCTTCCAGATAGTCTCCTTCCAGTGGTGTTTCTTCATTCCTATGTCTAATCTTCTTACCCAGACAGACAACTATTACCAGTTTCCTTTACAATTTTACATTTCAGAGAGAAAACTATGCACAATGGTACTTCTGAAACCTCAAAGCTATATATTAGGGCTGGAGCAAAAGTACATTTAGATACAAATTTAATTCTGTTTAGAAGAGATCACTTGCTTTGTGGCACTCTGCCTTGTGCAAATGCCTTGAGAGACAGACAACACCAGTTATGAGCTGAAAGTAATCTGGAGAAAGAAACTCCTTTAGAGAAGATACAAGTCACCAGAACAGGATAGTTGAGAGAATGGGTGAGAAAAATGGAAGTCCAGGAAGGTAGTCATCATATGGAGCTGTAGAATTTGCAATGGCAGGCAAAGAAACAACCAGTGCAGAATGCCTGAGGCTGATACTGAGCAGAATCCCAGAACTAGTGCTTTAAGCTTTCTCTGTGTTATAAAGTCATTCTTCTTGGTCCATCTGGAAGTATATTCTGATAGGATAACAATCAGCCCAGGTATCCCAAGTACCTCGACTAGATTTATAATGAACCTTCTTCTTTTAAGTAAGACCAGGAATTATGAGAATGACTACTTTTGTTGAAGTTTGAGACTACCTTGGTGCTGTAAATTAGAAGATTTACAAACAGAATGACAGGTGAGGGATTATGGAGGTTTTCCTTAAGACTAAGAGGCAAGGCTCCAGACACAGATAGAATGGAAAAGCTTTAATCAAGTATTTTAACATTAAATATGTACAATATCTTTATCCATCTTTACAATTGCAGTCTATCCTTTAATGCCACAATTTAAGAAAACAGGGTCACCCGTATGTATGTCCTTTGGGATCTTACAAGTGCTATGAGTCCTGCTCCAGGACATGCACCGGATCCACATGAAGCAGACATGCACTGGAGTAGGTACTGTGTATGGCATAGTAGGTATGGCATAGTGTGTATGCCATAGTAGGTATGGCATAGTAGATACTGTGTATAGCACTATGACCGGGGCACAGCTACTGTTGCGTGCAGTGCCCACTCAGACCCCTCCTGGATATGTGCTGGATCCAGCATGTGGGATGGTCTGTGGGGTCCAAGTCAGCCTGTGGACCAGGCCCATGCCACTCATCTGGCCCACAGGACCAAAAGCGTTTGAAACCCCTGGGCTAAACATCCTTCTGAGATTCCTTCCAGATCTAATTTTCTATGATTCTATGCTTATTACTTACACCACTGATGTGGAGACACGTGACCAGTCTCACATGATCTTAGAACTCCACAAAAGCCTTGTAAATGGAAGAGAATTGGCCTGGGAGGAAGAAGGGAAAAATAGACACAAACCAAAGGGGACTTGGAGGCATTTTCTACAGCATTTTTTCAGTTGAGGAGTGAGATAAGTGGGGGCTGCAGCAAATTATGCTTTGGAGCTCTGAGAACAAGAGTGATACAGATTGCCCGTGTTGCTTGGCTATACTATCTCACCACAAGAGGCACAGTTACAGGATAAGTCTTCATCATTTCTCAGTCAGCTCATAAAAATTGAATACTTAGGTAGACAAAATTCTCTTAGTATGATGTAGAGCAGAGGAGGAAAGTCTGCGGCAGGAATCTTGTGAGAAATACAACTATTTTATCTTGCTCTGTTCATTCATTGAGTGATACTCAAGAATTCCTAATACGCACCAGGCGTGTATTCAGCAGAGTTACCCATCTCTGGTGACTTCTATGAAACTTATTCCAGCAATGAGTGCTGAAGAATGGCTCAATGCTGATACAGAATAACTGCACAGATGACAGCCACAGTCGCCAACTTTTATTTTTGCTGGGAGGAGGGGCTAAAATAATGGACACGTGGAAAGTTTTATGCATTTCAGTTGATAGCCCTCTTCCTAAAAGGGGCCAGGGCCCCAACATACTCAGCACCTCTGGCCACAGCTGTGCTCCACACTATAAATAGATAGAGAATGTGCTTCCTACCCTGGGGAGGAAGCATTCTTATATAAATAAGATTAAAGAAGAACAAACAATGAACATGAAAATATCAGCTAAATCCAGGAGAGACAATGCTTTAGCGTGCGTCAATTTTGTGTTGGACATCTAGATAAAACAGCAAAGGAAGAAGCATCAGAAATAGACAGAAAAAGTCCAGGGAAGCAGGTTTCAGTCATATAAAGGGTTAGTTTGTAAGCACAGTGTTTTTGTTTATTTTTAAAAGCAAACTAAAATTTTCATAGGATACACACAAAAAAATCCCAATGCTCACACAACACTCCTATTACTGAACCTAAGTTCCTTCTCAAAAGTAACTAACCGCTATGAATAGAGTTAGATTTTACATATGTTTTAATTTAAAAAAATAATTTCATTAAATTAATTTAAAAAAATTATGTGAAATTGTTTCTAGGTATTGCTTTCTTTCCTTTTGTATGCTTAATCCTATGAGAAGGCTCTCATAGTAGTCTTTTAATTTATGGTGCAATGTGCCTTTATATACACTGTTTCCAGAGTCAACTGGAATTTATACATACTCAAGACTGAACTTTAAGGTTACTCAATAAGCTGAAATGGAAGGAACATATTACTGCAAATATGCCTTAAAGGGTTAAACACGGGGGAGGCGGATAATAACGAGATTCTTATACCTCTGACTAAGATACTTCAAAAACCCCAGGAGAGAAAACTGGACAATTAAAAATGGGTATTTAGGGCATTTAAGGTGCATATTGCAACTTTACTGGCACAGTATATTTCATCCTAATCAAAATCTTTCTTCAGGGAAAAACAGATTTGGGCAACAGCTAGAGAAAGTGGAATCAATCAATCTATTTTGCCCTGGGGTCAGATTTTGTTTTGGGACCTCAGCACACGGGGTGTATTTGTGTAATATGAATAATACGTTTGTAATAACACAAAAAGAATTTTAGATGTTTCCTGGGGTTGAAGCCATAGACAATAACTTGGTTTCCTTAGCCCAGATCTGTAAAGAATAAACAGAGGACCCACCCACCTAAAGGGGAACTGAAATGTTTAATGGAAAACACTTTTCATGGCAAGCTGCACAAAGCCATTTATCATCAGGAGCAATCAGTAAATCCCTGAAGAAAGAACGCTCTGAGGTGTTCCTACTATAAAAGACAACTCTGTGAGCTGGGAAGACAGTAAAGTTAACAAAACAGTACAAGAGACACCATTGACTCTCAGGCTAAAGGAGAAGAATGACACTGAAAAAATGCAAGCCTTGCAAATCTGAGGCAGCCATAGAGAGCAACAGAATTAAATGATTTTTGGCACAAGATAAGGGGCAGCTTTTGATAATGTATAAACAGAGATGGAGGAAAAAGATCTGAGAAGGGCTTAAAAATCAAGGAGGTAAACATTAATGACAGCAGCATTTCCAGGTAAAGTGAAAGTTACCAAAATCTTGCATTTTGCTCTAAAAATGTGCAATGATTCTAGCCTTTCAGCAAAAGTTAACATCAAAGACAGATTGAGAGTGTGAAAGCCTCCAGAGACCTCAATCAGCCTGCACAATATGTACACATTCAATGATGTGAAAGTGCAAATATGGTATGTCATTCCAATCAAAGAGCTTTGTAGGCAGACGTCTAACTACTGTATGTCCTGTCTGAGGAACCAAATTTGTGCACACAGATTACTTTAAATACCATACTATGTGCAGTAACCTAGCTATTACTTTAGACAAAAATGACCCTCAGACTTTCACAGAAATATAAGCTTATGAAGAAATACAAAAGGTGTTTAACTATAATAACTACTGAAAAGTGCAAACTTTATTTAACCATAGTATATTAACACAGACTGTTTAAATATAGAATTGCTGACTACTGATGGAAACCAAATTCCTACAATTTTCCGTTAACCATGTTGCATTAACACTCCCATGAATAGCATGTGTTAACTTAGGGGCAGAGCCCCTTGGAGTTGACATCCTTCTTGTCCTCTGTTTTCCAGAAGAAGAACAAATGGTTCTTCAACTGCTCCTAAGATCCAAGGATCAGCAGAGGAGTGGCAGCAAAGATTGAAGAACATGTGCCTTACTAATACACAAGTCAGACCAACAGTGCAATGGGACATTTGCTCATTATTCAGGTGTGGCCCAGTCAAGACAACTGTTGGTGTAGGAACACCATACAGATTCTCCATTTGCTCCCGTGCTTACAGCTGCTCTCTGCTCAAATTAAATTCCCTAACATCAGTCTGCAAGCAAGATGAATAAATAATCTCTCAGGTCTAAGCCATATCTCAAGTGCTTGTAAGATTACATTTTCCTACACCTGAAAATCCACCGAACCTCGCCAACCTCATCACCAGAAGTAAATTTCATCAAGCCCAGAACACACCAAAAGGATCCAGACTGTGCCGTGACAAGAAATGCAAAACCTGCCAACACATCTCCACCACCCCCACTATTACTACACCCCACAACAGAGCCATCAGCATCACAGGATCTTACAGCTGCACCTCCAGAAATGTAATATACCTCATCCAATGCACCAAATGCCCTGAT
>JAGPOW010003648.1:101935362-102079202 GCA_030014935.1 Caiman crocodilus
AAAAGCTTGCTTAATAACTATTCTCCAACTATTTGAGTTGGTCTAATAAAAGATATCAAATTCACCCAAGGAACCTTGTCTGCCTATGTCCTTAGACCAACGGGGCTACAACCTAAACCCCTGGAATACTTTGTGGCATTGTTCTGCTAACTTTTTACCTAATGTATCTTATTCTAAAGTATAGTGACAAACAGCTTGGGTCCAGTGGTCGCTCATTTAAAACTGCCAAAGAAGTGCGGGAAATGACCTTTGACTTTTAAGAAATAAATGATTTCCCTCTCAATTAAAGGCTTGTGGCTAGGAAATAGCAGGGGAAGTCCTGGAATACTGAAATATGCAGTGGATGGCTTGCGATTCTTGGGGTACCTTGGAAGGAGATTGCTGGCTCAGATTTTTCAATGCAAGGGGACCCAATACTCTCTAAATGCTTCTCCTACCTACATTACTGTTTAGATCTAGTTTTCTCTGTGCTGAAATCTTCTTTTCCTTTAATTGTATATGTAATGTGGTTTGGGGCCAGACCTGGGAAGCCCACAGACTGCCGTGTACTAGGCTGTCCAGAACTGCATGAAATGGAAGGCAGTACACCAGCCCACCCAGGTGGAAACAAGAGAAGCAAGCAGGCAAAGGGCCACAAAGAGAGGTGATGGAAAAACAAACGAGAAAACCACAATGGAAAGGGACAGCCATGACGGAGAAGGTGCTAGGCATAGGCTAGCTGAGGATACCGAAGCCAGCCCATTATTCATTGTAAATAATCCAGGACACCCAGACAATCCCCAGGAAACCGGGATATCAGGTTAATCTAATAGACATGCCAGCACGCAGAAAAAATCCGTATTACTTTCAATTAGATAAATGGAAAAGGAAATGACTGGAAGGGAGAGCAGCTGTGCTCAAGTAGCCAAGATGACATTACAGAGAACAGGAGTTTAAAAAGATAAATTAAAAACTACTGCTAAACAGTACAACTTGGATAGCCAACAGACACTCACAGATCAGATCATGTGGGAGGAGACATTCATATGATAAATCATGTGACAAAAGAATTTAGTGTGCAATTTTGAGGCCTTATCTGACTTCTCAGCAGTGGATCCCTGTACTTAGCACTGTCTGACAATGCTGAGGAAGGTCTTGTCTTCCCACACCCCACGTCCAAAATGGGAGTAGGGCGATCTATTTTAAAAGGCCTTCACTTTTTTTGGTATGAAAAGATAGGCATGAGAATCATTTATCTATACCAAGAGCTTTCATGCAGAGTAAACATTTAGTCTCATTTTATACTAGGGTACCTGAGAAAAGAATTAAGCTGTGTATCCACTTCTCCTAAAAGTATTTTGTCTGTTTTAGACTTATATCCAAGTGCTTCACAATCTTTTAATATATTTATCTTTGCTATGCCTCCGTGTGGTTTGGGAAGAACTATTTTATGGCTGGGGATTTGCAGCAGAACGATTAAGGCCCAAATCCTATTTCAGTTTTCAGGCATCCAAGTTAGGCACCTCAGTGGGATTCTTTATTACCCACCTTTTAAATGAACACTTTTTAGGGGATTTGAACAGGGTAAGTCCTCCTCTTTCTTGCCATTTTTGGTAACTTAGTCAGAGGACCAAGGACCTAGAGGAAGGTGTGATATAAAAGATGACCTCTTAATAGGTTTCTAGGGGCTTGAGCAGGCTAAAATAGCATTGTACTTAAATGCTTTAGTGATGCTTAGATGCTTTAGAAGGGAAAAAAGCTTTTGGGCTCAAGGTTATACATGAAGTCTGTAGTGATACAGATCTCCCAAATCTCTGGCCTAGTGTCCTAGCCGTTGTATCATCCTTCACACCAAGGAAGTTGTCTCATTTGTGCTATCAGTACTTGCATAAGATTTTAATCTAGGACCTCAGGCACCACAGGTAAGAACCATGCAGGCGGGGCAGTAGGCCAGTTAAATTTACACATATAATCATGACATACAAATTTATACATGATGTATAGCTATTCCTTGTGAATCTGGTTTGCATTGAAGTGTCACAGAATCAGGTCCCACAGGTGGCCATGACATTCCCCTGGTGGCTCCACAACCATGTCTCACTCTGTCTCTGGGGTGCCTTATTATCTCTCCTGCCACACCTTGGTGGCAAACATGATAATAGGGAGGCAGCCTACAGGCCTTAGGCCTTCATGTGGCCCACTTCCACCAAACCCCCATCGGCTTCTACCTGCTCCTAGGCCTCTTGCTGAGCCCCATTCCATAACTGTGCCCCTGATAGCACCTCAAGACTTAAGGACAAGTTGTGTCGCTCCAAATACTTCCCTACGCGATGCCCCATGCCTTGCAGATGGCATCCTTATTGATATTCAACTTGTTGCTGAAACAGCCTCTATCTGGGCCTTCCAACCCCTGGTCTCTCCTAGCCTCACTCCAGGCCTTCAGACCCCTCAGTCTCCCTCTCTCTGCCCCCACTCAGGTTACTGGATCCCTCCATGTCTCCTCTGGCCCCACTCCAAGCCCTTGTACACCTCGGTCTCATGCAATCACTCCCTGGGCTACCAGGCCCCTTGGTATCTCTCTTGGCCTCTCTCTGGGATGCCACACCCCTTTTAGTCCCTTGTCCTACAACCAACTTGTTCTCCACTTTTCTAAATGGTCTCCAGGCCCTCAGGACCCTTCTCACTGGGCCTCACTATGCAGCTCAGGTCTCACTTGTTGGGCCTCTATACCCACATGGTCCTGGTCTTCCCTGGCCCATCACTGGGCCTCTGGACCCCTCCCTTTCCCACCCCCCCGCCTGTGGTCTAGATGGTCTTCCTGGCCAAGTGCTTTTCTGTTGAGTGTGCTCCTCTAGCCTTCCCCCTCCACAGGGTCACCCACAAGGCAGTGGGAGCAGAGGCTTTCTGGTGCCCTATCCTTGCCATTCTCTGGGGTGGCCCATGCATGGCATTTCATGGAGGCTGCCCCATCACACTAACCAACACCAGTAAGGTGTAGTCTTACCCAGGACCAGCCTTCAAACCTTCCTGGTCTAGCATGTCCCTCTCTGGGCTCTCCTCTAGATGGCCTACACCTCTCCTGGGCTACTTGCTACTGGGCTCCCTGGCCTTAGCTCCATCTTTCCGCTAAGGCCTCTATCTATGGCCCTCATGTCGTTCTCAGATCCCTATCAACCATCATCATCCTGGGCTGCATGCTCCCTGACCACTCCCTCTCAGCTGTGGCCCCATAAAGACCTTTGCACCTCTCCTAGGCCCTAGCCCTGCCTCCAAGCCAGTCAGGACTCTAGGCTCCCAGTCCCGGCAGTCTCTCATGGTGGTCTATTTCACCCTTTGGGCTTTCCTGGGTCCCAGCCCCAGCTTGGACCAGTCAAGGTTCCCAGGCCAATTCTCCAACTGTCAGCCCTCAGCTTTCTGTGGATCTGCTCTCTGAGGCCCCTCCATAGATCACTTACTCTCCTTGGGCTCATCCAGAGCCCTCCATAGGTCTTCCTTACTGCAGCCCTTTCCTTCTTTGGGCTCATCTTGGCCCTTCAGTCAGTTTACTAACTTTCAGCCTAACTCTCCTGGCTTGCATGGTCTCTCACTAGGTCCCTATGCACTTGATCCCTCTTTCCTCACACTTGTCTGGCCTCTCATCAGGGCTCAGGCATTCAGTCCCGCTCTCAGAGCTCACCTTGCCCCTCAGTAGGCCCACAGACTCTCATCCTCCTTCTCAGGACTCTGGACTACACACTGGATCCACAGGAACCTCCTCCATCCCCTTAGTTCCTACCCAAACCTCTGGATACCATTCTCCCTGCTGGCCTTCAGGAACAGCAGCCTTCCTACTGAGTGATGTTCCTTCATCAGCTCCCAAGATGTTACTGCCAGCCCTGCTCTCAGGGTTTGGGCTTATACCCTGTCTAAACCCAGCCCTCCTCCAACCAGGAGACTCTCTTCACTCAGGTGACTCCTCTGATCAGGCCTAGCCACACCTGCCAGCCCCCCAGGTCAGCTGACTTAGCAATTAGCCCTGACCCCCACCAGCTGGTGGCTCAGCAGGCTGCCTGAGCTCTTAAACTGCCACATGCAGTTCTGCCTGCACTTGTGTTGTCTGAGATACAAACTTACACCTTCAAATCCTGATCTAAACAAGGCCTGACAGTTCACCTTTCTCCCTATGCCATTTTCCCTGCATTTTGTATTCAGTGAACATGGTGCTGCACAAAAGAGCAGAGATTGCTGTTGGCAGGATATGACTTATAAAGGCATCACTGGCTCAGGGAAGCATTTTCCCCCATTGACCTCCCAGCCTAAATGTGTTACCTTGTACAGAAGCTGCAAAGCTCCCTTTTCCCCCTGCTCACGAGGAAGGTACCACCATGAGAACCATACAGATTAATTTTCTGGAAACAATTAAGCTTTGGGAGCTGATATGACTGTTATTGTGAGGAGAACAACAATAACAGATTTAAGTTAAATAATTTCACTTGCTAATTGTGAATTTACAGTCTTGTAAGGAGTACCCAGTACCTGAGATGGGCACAACTATTTCTCCTTTAAAATAGATATAAATAATATAGTATTGGGCAAAGTTCAGATGATATGGCTAAAGTTGCACAATAAATTATGTTTATCAAATACCCCCACAATTTACACATTGATATTATCTCCACACGGCTGGCATCTGCATGCATATCTGCATGTGTGTTTGTGCATGTGTATGGCATGTTATGAGTACATATATGCACACGCATACACACATGTGTGTACATAGCTAAGGAGAGGATATGCTTTACATATATATTTTTTCATAATCTCCTTTCTAACAAGATTTCCGGCAGCTAAGAGGGGTTACCAAGGTTACAGATAACAGCATGACTCATCTGCAGTGCTTCAGCTATTAATCTTTAGGAGATGCAAGATGCAGGCAATCTGAGTTTTATTGCAGTAGATCAAAACTCTCACCTACAAATCACAAATGGCTAGTTCAGCCAAATATTTCATATAACAGCTGCTCCAGAGCTTACTCTACTAAACTGAAAAATCATTCACTGGGGAATTTAAGAGGAATTTACTGTAAATGTTTAATACAGGATTCTGGTAATTTCCCTGTTCCTAAAGCTATGCAGTCCACTACAAGTGGACATTAAATGCATAATAACATTCACTCAGGTCATTTTTTTAAATTGTGTTTTTTATCTTCCTTTAATACTCATAACTAGAGTATGATAATTAATTACTATTTCTCAAAATAGGGGGAAAGAGCAACAATCCTAATACTTGATCATAGGTATTAGCTCGGGGTTTTTTTAAAATTTCATCTTAACTGATATCTGTTTTTGTTGTCATGCAGGTTTACTAGATTTCCCTAATTCATCAACTAAGGGCATTTATTGCACAGAAGCCATGATTTCATTGCCTGTCTCTACTCACCATTGTCCTAAAGGCAGTAAGGAAAGAAACAAATATGAATACCATAATTTTACTAAAGATAGTCTTTTTCTGAACAGAGATTAGTGATCTGTGAATAAATGATGTTACAATTTGGAGACCCACCCAAAAAAAAAAAAATCAGCATGATTCAATATGCAATGAAAATGTTTCAGGTTTTCTAGCCAAAATTGAAACCTGTAAGCCATCTGTGGGAAAACGAAACTGTTTTTAGTCGCTTCTATTTTAGCAACAGTGAATAGGTGGCAATAAACGGTTAATGGTTAGGCACCACTGGGAGATTGTGGTAACAGCTCAGTGATGAGGACGTCTACCCAGGATGTAGGATGCCTAGAGTCAAATTTCTTTTCTACCTGAGAAAATTAGAACCCAACTCCCCAGAAAGTGCCTTTGGCTTACTATAGACCAGGGGTATCGAACTCGCTGTGTGGCTGACACAAGTGGCAGTGGGATGAGCAGCTGCAGAGAGAGCAGGGCTGTGTCTCCCTGGTACCAAGGACCATGTCCACCAGGGCCGCAGAGCTCTGGATTCTGCAGCATGTCCCACCCACTGCTAGCCATATCCCCACATTCCCTGCCCTACCAGTAGCCTGACAGGCTAAATGGAGCAGCTCTGTAGCTGTGGATGTTTGACACCCCTTCTATAAAGTATCACATGTACTCACATACCACACACACCTTCTCTCCACCTCTAATAAGTCTTCCAAAATCAGGGTGTAAGTCTTATGTAGGGAAACTGATTTTCTGCCAAGAACAGCAGCCGTGGCAATTCTGCTCTATTCAGGCAGCACTGAAGTCAATTTACTTTGTGGCGCATTACTAGAATCTGCTTCATTCCTGTTAACTGTGGTTCGCTCAACAGGTGTTAAGGACCCGCTCTCCTTTTTAATAGTCTTGATGCTCCACTAATCAAGGAACATTTCTTTAGCAGCTTTGCTGAAGAGCCTGCAATTTAGCTACTCCTGACATCTCTTCTTTTATTTCACAGGCCTGCAGACTATTTTTAGCTCCTTTCCAAGTACTATATCTGCCCATGGAGACTAGTCCTCAGCAGCAGCTACAGTTTCAGTTTTTGGTAAAGCAGCCAAGAACCACTGAAAATTTGGCTATGAAAGGGTTAAAACCATAGGTTTTGTTTTTGGGGGTTTTTTTGCCTGAGGAGCAAAGGGAACATGAGTGAGCTAAAAATTAGGTTCTGTTCTGTTCCTGCTCTAAGCCATAACTCTGGAAAAAATGTTTTTATTTCATTTTGCTTTCTCAGAAACAAGGTGCGTCTTACTTGGGGGCATGTGGTATGTGAGAAAATGAGAAAAATGGCTTGCTTCTAGGGCCCCCGCAGACATTCAAACAACGGCACACTTTGAATTGGAGGAATGTTGTGCTACATCCCAAACACTGCACCTCCTTCCATGCACCTCTCGCTTGGAAGGACGCACAATATTTGGGATGAAGTATACTGTTCCACTGATCTCAATTGTGCCACTGCTGAACTGCCCTCAGCCCAATCCTACAAACTGGTCCCAGGGCAGCTGTCTTAGACCCAGGGCTCCTTCCAATCCCTGCAAGGTTTCAGGCCCATGGCTGTCAGGGCTGGGTTTGACAATCACCTGATCGTTAGACCAGCTCCACCAGTCCCCGGTGGGTCAAGATCTGGAACTGTTGGGCCAGGTCTGACAATCAATTGATTGCTGGACCCAGCCATGAAACCCCCCTTTTTTCAGCAGAAAGTATTCAGCAAGTTCATCCCAACTTCACATATAGTTTTTGTAAACTGAAAACACATTCTTTGTACAATAAAGTATTTACCATGCCCTCCTCCCTTCCCCACAAAACGAACCGCAGTACTGACTACAGCATGTAGTCAGCATGTAGGTGACCAGGGCACCAGCCCTAGATACTCACTTGGAGGGGTGCATTAATGCCCTGGCTATCACACCTCTGTGGCTGTACTTATAATTGTTCTTCTTGGTGCTCCTTTTTGATGAACATTCTTGCAATTACCTGTTAAGTTCTACACAGAATCTTTCCAATACACAATCAGCAAAGAAAAGCAACACAAATACTGCAAAGTAGAATGTATATAATGAATAAACCTAAATAAGCAAAAGAAAAAAGGATCCATTATAATTTTATTTCAGAAAAAGTAACCTTTGAGAATGAATTTTTGGTAGCAGCTATGGTTTTTTGCTCCTGCAAGGACTTTGTGACTGAACACTTGTTAGTGGAGCCCTTTACCACCATGAAATGTAATAAGAAACTACATTTAAGTTATAATTGGCAATTTCTTTCTCCAGTTTGACACTTGAGAACCTACTATGCACAGATGTACCAAACTTCCTGTAGTCAAAAATGCAGTGTTGTACATGCCTGCCTTCCATGTGTATCAGTCCTGCATTCCAGGTGTCCCTCTTCTTATATAAACCCTGCCACTTATCCCTTATCCCAATTATTGCAACGGCTCAGCAGTGCATATCAAACTCGCCAGCAGTCCTTGGCCTTGATTTTCAAAGCAAAATTGCCTTTCTCTTCACCACAGAGCTATGACTCAAACAGCACAGTATCATCAAACAAAACTCAAGCAGTTAGAATCATGCTCAGCAGAGAATAGGATTCAGTAGGTTGCATATCCTCAGCAAGATTAAAACTGTATGCCAGGAGTCAGCCCAAACTGCTCTAGGCTCACAATCCTAAAAACAGAGGAAGTAAGACTGGCTGTATTACAGAAGCAGTTCCAGTCTGTTTTATTTTGTGCCGAGTACCTGACATAAAGATGAGGTCTAGTGTAATAATGCAAGAATGAGCAGAGAATCAGTAACTAAATGTCTTCTTCCCTCACAAGGATTGGTCTCATGTAATTTTTGTAATTTCAATATTATCATTTGTATTTCCCCTTTGCTATGTACAATTCTTAGCCAACTTCCAGTCCTAACGTGCATTCCATTTTCACACCTCTTCTCTGTGTTTTCCTTCTTGTTTAATCCTGATTTTGCTCCCAATTTCCTTTCCAAGGTTTAACTGTTAACATAATTTCAAATATTTCCTTCCTTGTTACAGTTAGTAATTCTGACGGTTTTTCCTTTACAAGCAATTATTGTTATTATATGTCATCATCATAATCATTATTGTTTTATGGTTAGAGTGGATTTATCATTTCCGTTACTTGATAAGAGACTCTGTAATGTAACCCATTCATGTAATTGTAATGATTCTAGCTGGCACGTCTTAAGCCTCTCTTCCCTTTTGATTTTGCGTTTTTGCTTGCGTCTCTTTTGAAGGGGTATGTTTCAGTAAACGAATACATATGTATGGTTAAGGCAAGTGCAAGCAATTTCATGTTCTTTACTGTGATATGGTTAGGGGGCTAGGACACATGACTTATGAGGAAAGGCTGAGGAAGCTAGGCTCATTTAGTCTGGAGAAGAAAAGATGAGGGCGGGGGGACAGGGATTTAATAGCAACCTTCAACAAACTGAAGGGTGGTTCCAAAGAGAATAGAGCTACATTGTTCTCAGTGGTGGCAGATGACAGCACAAGGAGCAATGGTCTCAAGTTGCAGCAAGGGAAGTTCAGGTTAGATATTAGGGAAAACTCTCTCACTAGGAGGGTAGTAAAGCACTGAAACAGGATACCCAGAGAGGCTGTGGACTCTCCATTCTTGGAGGTTTTTAAGACCTGCCTAGACAAGACCTGGCTGGTAGGGGCACGTGAAATGGCACCGTTCTGTTTCTACCCGCATTTCAACATAATGGTGTTTCATTTCGAATTCTGTTTTGATTTGAAACTGCTGTTCTGTTTCATTAAGTCAAAACAGTGATGCTGTTTCAATGCTGTTTCAACGTTTTGCCCATAGGCTATAATGGGGAAGCTCGAAACAGTCTCTCTCATCTGGCAGGCAGATTGGGGCCGCAACCCTGGGAGGGCTGTGGAGGCTGTGCCAGTCCTCCCAGGGTTGCGGGCCCTGAATCTGCCTGCCAGATGACGGAGGGAAAGCAGCATGCCGCCAGACCCAGGCAACAGCACCCGGCTTCTCTCATCGCGATCCTAGGGGAACTCAGCTCAGCTGGGCTGAGTTCCCTTCCCCAGCCCGATCCTGGTGCAGGGAAAGGGAACTCAGCTGGGCTCTTAGAAACTCAAAACATTTTGAAACTTTCAAAACGTTTTGACTGCCCTCATTTTGTTTCGAAGCTGTTTTGAAGCCCTTCATTTCATTTCAGTTTCACTGTTTCGAGCTTGAATTGAGTTGAAACAGTTTCCAAACAAAACTGCCAGCAAAATTTTACACAGCCCTACCAGCTAGACCCTTGGTTAGGATGATATAGTTGGGGGTGGTCCTGCTTTTGAGCAGGGGGTTGGACTAGATAACCTCCTGAGGTCCTTTCCAGCCTAATTTTCTATAATTCTGTAGTTCTATGATATGACCTTCTCTTCTACCTTACAGTCAGAGTCCATTGCCCTAAACACAAGGAGGAGCTGAGTCTTAAGTTAAACTGGGCAGACAGAACCACAGAAGAGAAGACGGGAACATCTTATGAATGCAGCGACACAGGACTGAAAGGGAGCACCCCAGCCTTTGAGTCTAGTCCCTTACCATTAAAAGAAACCACATCATATCGAGGAAACTTTCAATTTTGGCTTCTAACCTTCAGGAATATGTTATTCCTGCAAAGTTTGTACAAACTGCCTAGATTTTAACTAGAAAATGGGCATAAAGAGTCAAAACTACAGAGGAGACAGGAAAAGTATGGGGAAGTGATGTAGTATGGAGGTAGATGAAAAATAATCCCTGAAAGCACAGGCAATGTATACATGCAGATAGTGGCGGGGAGGGGAGGCACAACTCCACACTAATGCTGAATTCCCTGTCTCCGCCCCTGCTCCTGCTGGGCATTGGGCCTGCCTGGGTTGCAGCCTTGCTACTGGTGCAGAAATCACATTGCTTCTACCATCCCCAATGCTGCTGGGCCCTAACTCTGGCCAGGCTGCAGCTTCATGCCCCACTCCCCACTGCTGGCCCAGAAATCTGGGGGGTGGGTTAAGGGCACATGCCATGCCCCATGCTTCCTTGCCAAGTCACCTATGACTGAAAGAGAGAAGAGGTAGTAGGGTGAAAGAGAGAGAAAAGCAGGAGAAGCTATAAAGCTGTGAAGCTGGCAAAGTAGAGAGTAGATCCAGGGGAAAAACATCAGAAAAAAATGATAAGAGGATCTATCAGGTCAACACAAGGTGACTCGGTCACAAACATCAGTCTTCTAAAAAGGTTAATCCTCCAATCCATTTCTATCCAAAAAGAAAACTGGTGACCACCTCCTGATGTCTCTGGAATGGTAAGAATAAATCAGGCCTGGGGACTTATACCAAATGCCCAAGAAGTTTGAGCAGGAAGCTTTTCTTGAGGTGAAAATCAAAACCAGAGGCAATGTATTTTTTAAAAGTACCTACAAACTTTCTGGCTCCCACCAGAATCTTCCAAGCAAAGGTCCTTGGACTCCTCATTAGCTAGGAAGCTCAACTGTACAGCAGTTTAATTCTTCACCTTGACCACCCCAAATGTAAATTTCATATCTTACCATCTCTGGATAAGGCCTTACTTTCTTATATTGGCACGTCCTCCAGGTGAAGTTCAAAGGCCTCTAAGGACACGTCCACATTACTTCACAACATTTCTGGAAGCACTTTAAAGACACATGCCCCACCCACCTGTTCCTACGTTGCAAAGTATGCTAGAGATGACTGCTGCTGCTCTCATGTTCTGCATCTCTGGCTTCCTCGAGAGCGGTGGCAGAGTGTACCTACGGGACAGCTCATTTCTGGGTTTGGTGTGGGCAGAGCAGGAGTGGAATGTGCTTCTTGGTAACACTCTCAAGAGCATCATGAAAGCAGCACGGACATACCCTAAGTCTCAAGGCAGGGAATCATTTAATGGTTTAACTCAGTTTATGGATCTAGTCATATTTCAAAATACAACTGCAGACAACTCCATTCTATCAAATGGCAACAGAAGACAGACACTGTAGTGGGTCAGAATGATTACATCCATGGGCACTCTTTCATTGAAACACCCATTCCACCCTATCTCTCCTACACATTTTCATGACTTTTTGTCAGCCTCTGACAGTAGAAACAGAGAGGAGAAAACTTGAGCATCAATCACAAAATTTATCAGCATACAGTCTGATTGTAAATCTCAAGACTTCTCAGCTATAACATGCACTAAATCCCATATGATTGAAAGAGTGTAATATATAATTAGATATACACTTCATGGTTGGGTAAAGTGATCAGATACCATTTTGGTAGGTGCTGCATAAGAGTCTAAAGAATTTGTATAAATATTTCTGTATGTATATGTGCATCCTGATCTGAGTCATAAACCTGCAAGGACTTCAATACGTGTATAATGAATAGCTCACCCACATAAATATTATGCAAATAGACTAGGGTCTTGATTTCTCTATTCATGGAAGGCCAAGTATAACTCAGGATATTATTCTATATACTCTTTTCCATTTCGTGCATCTTCTGTTTTACTTGACAGAGTTATGATAATAAATTCTAAGTCAGTACTTGTGCACTAAGCAATAATGAAGTTCAATGTTGACAAATGCAAGGCATTACACCTTGTAATAATAAAAAACAGAAATACAAAACTGGCTGGATGGAAGCATAACAGAAAGAGATCTAGGAGTCTTGATGGATCACAGACTCAATACAGATTTGAAGCATGATGCAGCTGTGCAAAAGGTAAATGCTGTTTTGAGCTGCATCAATTAGACCATTAGGTACAAACACGAGAGGCGATATTGCCTCTTTACACAATGCTGGTTAGGCCTCATCTAGAATACTGTGTATAGTTTTGGGCTCCACATTTTAAAAAGGACATGGAGGCATTAGAGAGGATCCAGAGGTAGGAGACAAAAATGATAAAAACCTTGGAAGGAAAGCCATACAAGGAGAGGTTCAAGGAAACAGGCATGTTCAGCTTATGTAAAAGATGCTTGAAAGGGGACATGGCAGCAGTTTTCAAATGTCTGAAGGGCTGCCATAAAGATGAGGGAGAATGACTTTTCTCATGAGCTGCAAATAGCAGAACACAGATTAACAGCTTGAAGTTGCAACAAAGTAAGTTTCAAACAGATACCAGGAAAAAGTCTACACTGTTTGAACAGTAAGGCAATGGAACAGATTGCCAAGGTAAGCTATGAATCTCCATCACTGGAGGGGTTCAAGAAGAAAATGAATAAGCATTTGTCAGGGGCAGTCTAGGCATAGCTATAGGCATAGCCTATGTTCTACTATGGGTATTTCCCATGCTTCTGGGCTTCACTGGTTGTTGCATGGAGCTGGAAAGGGATTTTTTTTACACTTCCTGTTGCTACATGTGTGAGGGTTTGTTTGTTTTTTTCCACACCTTCCTCAGAAGCTTTGCATGTTGGCTGTGACCAAAGATGGACATCTTGACTGGGATATGCCAATGCTCCTACTTGGACTAAAACCTGAATATTCCTGACTAAAGGGCCTTGCCCCTCACTCAGGGTCAAACCAGTTGCCATGTTTGGGGTCAGGAAAACATTTTATCACATGATCAGATTGGTATAGACTGTGCAGGGTTTGTCTTCCTCTGTAGCAGGGCCCATGGCCTTCTTCCTTGGAGCTCTTCAGTGTATTTTAACAACTTTTGCAGCAGCAGGACATTGGCCACCATTGTCCTCCTGCTTTACTTGTGGTACGTTAGGGCGCCATGTATTGTGTTTATGTGGCAGGGTACACTTGTAGTAACAGGTTAGACATGTATGTGCTTGGGATGGTTTGGATAGAAATTATCCTGCTCCAGGTAGGAAGTTGGACTTGATGACCTCCAGAGGTCTCTTCTAGGCCTACTTTTCTGTGATGCTAAGTGTTGTGCTCTAGTCTGGCCCTTGGTTTTGGATTTTAGAAAGAGTTAAAAAAGAAATAAGCTGATACTGGCACACAAGGATAAATTAAGCGATTAGTTCCTCGTGGGCGCAGTGTTCTGGCTTTGCAGAGCTCGTTGCTGGATCTGAGCCATGATGCAACGTTCTAAGGTGGTGCATATTCATGTGACCGCCACGTGAAACACACCTCATGGGAGTGTCCAGATTTTCAAATAAAAAGTAAAATTAGTAGGGAAATTATTTGCAAACTTCAAAGAGGCCGTCATAAACACTGGAGAGGTAACAGCAACTATTAAAACTTATTTCAAAATTCCTGTTTGGTGCCTTTCTATTCATTAGCTGTAGTATGCAGAAGTAATCCCCTTTGTGGAATCACATGAAGCTTTTCTGCTGGGGTTTCAACATTAGCATGGCAGCCTGGTTCAATTTACTAATCAGAAACTCCTTTAAATATTTTGACCTAGACCTTTTTCAACTCATAATTGCATCAAGCTATTGTTCCTTGTTTTTCAGTTCTCCTTTCTTCAGGGGTAGGTACATTACCTTCCCTGCAGTTTATTGTGCTTAGGTCTTTCAGGTTAGACCCAAGAAATAAGATCCTGTCTGCTTTGGTTAAATGCCACTGAACCTTTTGCAAGTTCAGTGATGTATTTCAACAGTGAAATGACTGCTGTATGTATACGGGAACAAGGTAAGATATCTTTTTAGCATCTTTTTATCCTATTTACTCTGATTTGGCAAAGCTAAAGAGGACTTCACCTTTACATGGCTAAGTAGTGCCGACTTTGTCAAATAAATACAATATTTCACACTCGGGCAGAATTAAATTTCTATTTGCTTTTGTAAAGCTATGTTCAGAAGGCTGCACTACAGCCATATAAAATCAAGGGTGGAAATAGGTTCATGCAAGTACACACATAATACTGTGTAAGTCTGCCTAGTGGTTAATACAGGATGAGGGAATAGGAAACCCTGATTTTAGGTCTACCACACCAAGAAGGAGTTTCAGCTTAGATCTCTCACTTCCCAGCAAAGGGCCCAAATGACTAGTCATTTCCCCCGGTACTCTCCAGCCCTCCTCTTGAAGACGGCATACTAGGCAGCCAGGAGAGGAACATATGTGGTCAGGAGATGAAACTAGAAGGAGAGTGGCTCAGTGGGATGCCCTTGGAGGAAGGGGCCTCTGCATCTTACATTAAAATAACAATAGGATAATATGGATAAGCAGCAGGGGGTTAGCCCCTTCATCTAACAGATGTGTACTGTGGTACTATTGGCCCACAGGTGGAAAAAGAATGTAACAGGGATGCTTAAGTATAATGTTGGCACCTAAAGTTACACAGGTCCATAAAAGTGAAACAGATTTTAGTCCTATATTTTTTTCTCTTGGCAGCCTCTTAGCAACCAACAGCCCTAATCATATCACCTAGAAAAGCAACTTCTTCTACCTACCTCTCTCTGGCACTCTTGAACTGTACTTTGCAGGGAGCCATCTATTAGTTTATCTTTGCATTCTTCCTGGTCTGGTTTTCTAGTGAGTGTAGAGTAATATATGTTTATCTTCTCTCCCATTCTGTTGGGAAAATTGCAATCTTGGGAACAGTTGAACATACAGAAGCATCCAAATCAATAATCCCTTCAATAAATCATTTATTAGCACATTGTAAGTATGGGCATGTGGTAGTTTCACCCAGCTCTCAGCGTAAACAGGTTTAGCCTAGTAAAGATGTATGGATGTTGGTCATTACAGTGGATTTTCATTAGAAGGGTCAGTATTTGTGAAGTAAGATCCCCTTGTAAGTATCTGCTTAGGGGTAAATAGCAGTCTGCTTCCACTTTCATCTATCCTTTACAGCAAAATGGGGCTGTGTCTGTCCTACAACTTAGGCCTCAGTTGCTACTTTCCTAGTGCACAGGGCAATAAATAGACCACCCTTGTCTGGGAAGAAGTCACCCACTGGAGGAAGACTGAGGGCTGCCCTAACTGAAGTCTTTATAAGGGGAAGGGCTGGATGCATGTGGGATTTCTGAAAGGGTGAATCGTAATGGTACTAAAACTCTGGGTTGGCTTGGGTGCTGCTCCTGTTCATACCAGAAGTGGTTTTGCAGCTGGTGCCATTAATTTGGTACTTCCATGTTGACACTGGTAAAAAAAAAAAAAAAAGTGGCTAAACTTAGGATTCTGCAAGAAAGGGCCTAGTCTGAGCAGCTGAGCACTTAAACTCACCTAAATTACACTGTGATCCAGAGAATCAGATTGGCGCCTAACTATGGGAGAGGCCTGATAGTTGAGGCATGTTCTGAGTACTCTTAGGGCACATCAACAGCACTGAGTTCTCTACAAAAAGCATCCGTCACGATTGCATCCATTAAAAAAATGAGTGCAGTAGCACCAGGGCCCTCCTTATGCATAACAGCTTAGTGATTAGAGAACTCAACCAGGCAGTGAGGTTCTAAGCATTCCTGAGCCTAAGGACATTCAAACATACATCTCTGCTTTCTAGAACACCCTCACCATAAGGCTGTAGAAGAGTTCAGGAGTGGACATCCTATACCGTGCCATCTTGGCCACTGTGTAGCTAGGATTGCAAGACTGATGGACAGACGGGGGGTGAGATGTGGTTTTCAGTCCCCTCAAGATAAGGGAGGACCGAGAACATGATCCTGTGAGCATTCTTTCCACCAGACTGCTGTGTAACAGGTGGGTACCACCTTAGAAGAAGTTTTGTGGATAGGACCTAATAAGCTCCAGAGAGGGATGAGAGAGAGTTCATACCTATATACTTTCCTTTTCCTGTTGGCTAACTCTAGGCACATCCCTGCTCAGCATCTGGGTTTTTGCTTTATTGTTCTTTAAGGGCAAATAGCTCTCCCCCTTGACTCTAGAGGGAGTCTATATATAACCTTATTTCTTTGAATCATAATGTGTGGGCCAGTGCCCACTTGTTAGACATTGTAACTCTGCAGGCAGAGGTACACAAGGTCAAATCTATATTTTATCACAGTTTACATTGTTCAGAAGTCTTAAAGTTTGCATGGATTGTTATGTTCTAAAAACTGGTTTGCTCATACCTGCTTTTGTTAAACCTCATTCTATTGCTGTTTCATGGTACAGATTTCTTAGTTTATCATCAAAGAAACTTCTCTTTCACATCTCAAAGTTCTGCCGTGTGACCTGCATTAGGGCCCACATTCACTCTCACCGGTTTAAATCCCATGCAACTCCACAGAAATAATGAAGCCATTCCACATTTACACTGGTGTAAAATGAAAGCAAAGTTTGGCCTTTTGGTCCCTTTAATCTTAAATCCTTTTTAAGAACCTAGATTGTCTCAGGCTGCTGGTATAAAAAAAGACCGACTAGTGCTAAATGAATGTGTGAAAAAGAATGTCCTTTGCTAAGAAGAAATAAAAGAAAAATAGTTTTCTATCTATTCTCCTTCTCATCTTTCATTAAAATACTTAATTATATTTACATTCTTTCTACAAAGGGTCTGTGACATCTTTATTTTATAAAAATAACAGCATTTTGCAAATTTCCATTGGAAATTTGATGGAGGAGATTGGCCTGTTTGACTTGAAAGCTGGAACTCGCAAGTGAGATATGAGTATGCAGTATCAGCATGAAGAGAGGTTTAATTAACATACTGAATATCACTTCAAATTGCTACATGTATACTTTGCAATCTGTTATTCATGTACATTCTGCTGAAATAACAGAAAACTGTGAGCTTCACTGGTTGATTCATGGGTGTCAGTAGAGTTTTACTGGTTCTAGCTGGTGTGACATGTGGATAAGCCTATTTCACCTTAACAAACATATCACACTGATACATCTGTTTCAGGCTAGAAGTACCCTGCAAATTCTGTTTATTCTTTGGAAATAGGGAAAAAAGGACAGAAAGACATCAGTTTACTGAAATACTCCGCAACTAGGGAAAGCCTAGGAATTTCACCTTTCACTTGAACAAGTATATAAAAATATCATGGAAGAGACAGTCAAAACTCCTCACATGATATGGATGCCTGTGCCCCCTGGGCTTGATCCTGCTGAGCAATCTAGTCCTTTATCCAGCAATAAATTGAGCATATGTTCCACTTCAAACCTGTGAGTAGGTTTCTCCATGTGCTTAAGTCAAGCCCATGTTTGCTCCGGACTTAGACCAGATGGGTGTGCAACTTGTGGACTCAAACCCAGGGAGAGCTTTGAAAACTGCAGTCCAAGGAATTTTCTCTTTGTAAAAATATTCTTTTACAGGTGTGTTGCTCATTGAGCCTAAGTAAATTTCATGCATTTCTTTTTTGCTATTGCTAATTTAAGGAGGCACAGAAACAGTTCACTCTTCTGGCTCTGATGCATAAGACACATGCAAAAAATAAAAGAAGTTGAATAATATAACAGGGAGAAAATCATTATAAAACCTCTTTAATTCTCTGTGTTTTACTGTTGGGTGTTGCTATACCTCATTTGACATAAAGCTTCAGGTTCAAGGGCGATTTATTTTTAATCTCTCGTGAGAGTAAAATTCTATCTACTGCACAAAAGAGACATTTCTTGCCTCCCAAGGGAGATAAAGGATCTTTTTAATTGGTATAGTGATTTTCCAAATCCTGCTACACAGTTTTTTTGCACTGGTTGGGGGGAAATACTTTCAGAAAGAAAACTCTTCTGTTGGGTCTACAGAATTCAACTCCTTCACAAAATCTTGCAAACTTAAAGAAACAATAAAGAAACTTAAAGAAACAATTGCCCTTAAAGAAACAATAATTTTACAAGTTCCACCCCTGAAATTCTTGAATGACCCCCCTCTGTTTGAACAGGAGTAGGTCTACCAAGGTTTGGTTGAAAGAGCATCTAGTCTTGCTTGGCCTGCAGCAAAGCCAAGCATCTTGGAGAAGTGTTGGAAGAAAAAGAAGGGATGCTGGCCATTGTGGTATTCTGATCCAAAGTGCAATGCCATGAAAACATATTGGGTGAACCATCAAATTTCCTGGGAATGGACAACTGAACTAACATAGCAATTTTGTGCTTCAAGTAGCATTAAAGTCGAATCCAAAATAATTTAAAAAGTTTACTGTTTACAGAGTTGTCTCAAAAGTTAGGGAGATAATTCTGTGCTTATTTACAGTCCCATTTAATTCAATGACATAACCTGCATAAGAGCAGCAGAACATTTTGTTTAAAGCACCTATCACAAAAGAAGTGGAATTATGCAAACAAGCTGTGATCTACAGAAAAGATCAATATATGTTAAAAACCTTCCTGATTTCAAGGTTGTTCTACATTAAGTGTACTTAAATACTTGAGTTTAATGTGCATCAAGGAGAGGGTGTTGACCATTCTCTCTGCCAGGCACTATTTCAAGAATACAATTATATGATGTGATTGCCTGTGATAACGGAGGATTAGACTTGCAGTCAGGAATCCTTCCTCATCTTCTACTGCTAAGATGAGGAAGACACTGGCATTAGGGGAGTATTACTGGTTCAGAGGTGTGCTGGCTCCTTAATTTGTTCCTGTAATGCCTTGAATAATGTATTATTTTAAGTCTCCATAAATTTTTCAGGTAAAGCACTATTGTAAATTATTGATTAGATATAGCAATATATACACACGTTGGGCATAATTAATAATGCATATCAAACTGTGAGATAATATTCTTGTGCTGTTTCAAAATTAATTTAGTTTGCCTCAGATACTTTTATTCTTCACTATTTAAATACAGTTTGAAATAAGAAAAAAATGTTTTTATCGTCTGAGAAAATAATACATAAATGCTATGCTCAGGGCCATGTAAAGCAATTTAGCAATGCATAAGGTCACATACAATCTTCTCATGTAAATGAAAAAAGCTAAGAAGGGGAATCCTTATGACAGGACTATCCTGCTCCCCTTCAAATTCTATTCTTTATCCCCTGGATAAAGGAATTTTATCTTGCAAAGTGCTAACCAACCTCATTTCCCATCCCCTGGCTGTACTGGACCCAAGCTGAGATGGGTGGAAGTGATGGAACAACAGGAATGTAATGAGCAAAGGATGTGGAACCAGAAAATGGTTCAGACCACCTTTCACAGCTTGGCTCTTCTTTCTCCAGGTACTGAATCCATGAATATGTCAATAGAAAAGAAGCCAGTTGACCTCAGTGAGAACCAATCTGTCTTAAAGGCTAGGGACAGACATTCAAAAAGCCTGAACCTGAACTGATTCAATCCTTACAGGTTGTCTAACCTGGCTAGGCTAACCTGGTTTGTAACCAGACATCCCAAAAATGCAGGCACAGGCCTATAGTGGCTCAGGCTAGAAGCCAGGGGGTGCTAGAGCATCCCTCCCTTCCCTTCCACGCTGCTGAGCTGAGGGTGGGAGGGGGTGGTTAGGCCCCAGCAGGATACTCTCACGAGGGAGGGTCCATCTCCCTGCCCCCACCGAGCAGCCCAGCAGGGAATTGATGACTCCATTAAGAAAACAACAGAGGGACATTACCAGCTACCTGTTGATCCTCCCTTTGTCCTGTCTGCCACAGCATGGACCATAGCCAGCATGTGGTCTGCTAGTTAATACTGTGTGTAGGTGTAAGGCAGATGGGAGTATAGTAGTGCTGCATGTACATAGTTGTAAGCAATCCAAACCCCATGCTGCTCTGAACATACTAAATTCAATGAGGTGTAATAAGTTGCATTCCTATAGCAATTTTTAAATTATTTACAAGGGAGCAGAGGCTGAAGGGGGAGATGAGACGGACAGAAAAAGGCTTAGTGGAAACCAGTGAGTACAGAGAGAAGACAAGGAATAAAGGTGTGTAGAAATGAAGAAGGGATAATGAATATGAAGCAAGACGGAGGAAGTGAAGGTGAGGGAAAATAAGGGAGCCAACACACACACTTACATATATACATACATAAGTATATATGTATGCATGTGTATACACACATACACACACACATATATGCATGTATGTATGTCTGTATGTATGACTGAAAATACTGCTGTCAGGGAAAGGACAGGGGAAGCAACTATATACAAAAACCATACATTTTAAGTACGATTAACCACCTAGTTCCACTTCATGACGCAGTCAGTATCTGATGCTCCAGAGGAGGGCTTCCGTTAAAAACCTTAATGTACTCCAGTTGCTACCTGTAATTCATGAACCTGCAGGAGTATAGCTTTTGAACTAGCTTTCCACTGTGCATTTTCTATCATGATACTCAAGACAGAGAGCTATGAAAGAAAGAAAAGGATCAGAAATACATTTGTGATTAGAGGGAGTATCCAGGTTACTATGCTGATGCCGTGTGAAATCCTGGCCTCTGTTAAAGCAAAATTCCCATTGACTTCAAAGGCACCATAGTACACAGAAGGGCAACTTGTAATCTTTTTGCTCTCAGCATCAGTTCAGGAGTCAAACAAGAGTAGGAAAGAAGTTCAAGATGAAAAATTATTAGCTTAAAGCCCAGCCAACTGAAAGCCTGCAAAGCAGTCTCATGGTTAGAGCTTGTTTAGGGAATAGAAGAGCACTGATTTATACTTTGTGCAACTTCACAGGCTTTTTTGAGGTGTTTATAGTTATAAATGTGTGGCGAATTTAAGCCAGATACATGATCTCTTGAAACCACAAAGGCCTTTTTATGCAGCACACCTTTCTACAGGACTCAAGTAGCTTGTGAAGGATATGTTACAACACTGCAGCAATTTAGGCCAAAGCTTTTCTTTCAGTTTCCTATAGACTCTGTCATAAGAGTAGTCACAATTTTACACTTACAAGTATCTTAATGCCACTATGCCCTTATGCCAACACAATGGCTAAGTCTACATTCTTGTTTTTGGTCTATGACTTTGCTTTGTGCCTAACACTAGAAATTTTGCAAGTCACTGGTAAGTAACAAAGCAAAAGTGATGAATAATGTGAAGATGTCCCCAGAGATACTGTTTATAGGAGCACTCACAACACAAGCGCAACCTCCCTAAGCACATGAAATAGTATACATAGGGACAGAGCTTGCATTTCTTGTGTATCCATAAACTCCCACTGCTCAGGCAGATTATGGAATCTCTTGTTTGGAGGTTTGCAAGAAGAGGCTGTACAGGTATCCTATCTGGGATGGTTTAGGAACAGAGCAACTGCTTGTGAAGGGGGTTGCACTGGATGACTCTTACAGTCCCTCTCCAACCCTATAATCCTTTGAGTTTAGTGGGAGCTTTGGATGCATGAACAAAGCAAGACTGGCTCCACAGAAAGCTGCATCTAGAAAGGCTGATATTTGTATAGCATTCTGAATTTGTGTGTGCACCCTGTAAATACTGACAACTGGGGCATCTTTTGATCTATTCCACTGGGCATGGCTTGCTGTGAAAGGAGTTTGCCTTTGAATACAAGCCAGAAAATGAACTTATATGAAGATCTAGTTTTAGCCAAATCTTCTCATTCAAGCAAGACCTACAATCAATCCTGTATTGAGCAAAACCTGTGCAGTGCCATTCTGCTGGAAAGGGAAAGAAGCAGATCCTCTGTGCACTCGGAAGCATGTCAGGAAAGAGGCCCCAAAGCAGAGCCTCGCAGGGGAGGTTAAAGGCACTGCTAAAGGAGCATTGACTACAGGGATGATCTAACCATATGCCAAAAGGCAAAGCTATTTTGTGCCCTAAAAGCTGTGCATCTGAATGCGAGTAAGACAATTCTGATTCCCTCAACTTTGAGTATAGTCTCTCTGCATGCAACACATATATGCTTATTGTGGGTAGCAAGTCCTGACTATTAAGGCCTCCTACTGCTTGATTTAAAAACATATACAGTCAGTTTGGGGACAGAAAAAACAGGTGAGGAAATGTCTGTATTTAAAAAAACCAAACTTATGAAATTTTAACTTTCAAATGACCGACAATGAGTCTTTACATTTTTCTGTGCATTTAAAGTCTGTTAATTAAAAGAGTTAATGTTTCTAAAGGCAAGCCAATGGTTTTACAACAACAAACACAAAAAGAGGTATTTTGAACGTTTATGAAAAAGATATGCTCTGGACCCAGCTATGACAGCATTTCAAAGCTTTAACCTTTTGGAAAGGTAATTTTTAAAATCACAATAGAAAATTAGAAATCCAAATATTTTTATTGCTTCAAATGTACTATGTTTATCATTTACAAATCATTAGCTATTAAAAGATTTACCTGATTTAGCCTTTCGATAGTTCATGCAAATGAGAGGACAACGCTGATTATCCTGCTGTTAACGTTACAACTCCCCATTACAGTCAACTGAACTCTAATGCCAACACTGGAACATTAGGATTGTCGACACAGACAAGAAATTAAAGGTGACGCAACCAATATATTTGAGCTAATAGAAATATAAAAGCACAGAGGACAACAAGGGCTCACAAAGAATTAGACCACAACCAGAACTCTGGTGATATTGTGTTCATGCATAATAGCCTGATGATATAGTTAATTATGACTTCCCAGAACACATCTTACAACTTGTAGGAAGCTTGAACTTGTTCCTCCAAAGTCAAAGGGAGGACTCCCAATGGCTTTGGCAGAAACAGGATCAGGCCCATAATCTTTATAATAAAAAAATGTGTTGCATGTGTGATTTCAGAATACCACATGTTCTCAACTGACACAAAAGAGAGTAAGAGTCAGTGCACAAAATCCAAAGTAGAAAAATCAGCAGATAGTATATCAGGTTGAATCACAGTATTATGACAGTGCTCATTGTTTCCTACAAAATTAAATTCTCATCTGGTACTACAGAGTGTTATTAGCATTTTGATAGTTTGAGCTACGCATGCTAAAAAGATATCTCCTTTTTTAAAAAATAAACAAAAAAACCCCAAAGAAAACCTGTGTTTTGTTTTTTTACTGCTAAAGCACATTACAGTGAAGGGCACACTCTGCTGGTGAGAAGCACCCTTTGCACTGAATACCATTTAATGATATTTTATAAGACTGAAGTTCCACTTAATTATGTTGAATAAGGGCTTGCAGGCCACATGACCTTTTCTCAGAATCTCAAATATTGGAGAAAGGGTCTAATAATATTTCCTCACTGTGCATGGACTTTATCACAATTAAGTACCAGCATAACTAGTGCATAACAAAGGTTCAGCTGCCAAAATAAAACTTTTCCAAAGCACTATATGACAGTTCAAAACTCTTTACCTTGGGCTTTTCATCCAGTATTTGTTGGCGTATCTCCTTGTGTTTTTCTATGAGTTTCTCCTGTCTTTTACTCTGAGCATCTTCTAGCTACAAGAAAACAACAAAATGTTCTTTTTCACGCAAGGGGGACAAAGTTCTTTGGGTAAATGCAATATCTTTTATTTAAACCAACTAACTAGTTGGAAAAATCGCTCTTTGCAACCTGTTGGGCACAAACACCCTTCTTCAGGCATAGGGAAATTCTGCTGGTATCGTGTGTTCTCCATGGTGGAACAGAAGTTAATATGCAAAATGCAGGTCTGTGAAAATGCAAGTGTGTGGCAGTGCGGATCAGAGGAATGGGACACAATAAGGGCAAGACAGGTACGTGTTGGGGAAGAGGGGGAATGTAGAAATAGTGATAGAACATAGCTGGTAAAATGCAGACAGGTTACCTGGGGTTATCAGATGGCAGGCATGTTATAATGTGCCATAAATCCAATCTCTATATTTAGTCCATGATTTTTTGTATACAATAGTTCATAGGCTCATCTACGAAAGGTGTTTTGTAAATTCCCTTTGAAGATAAGAACTAAGAGGTTGGAGACAGAGTGGTTGTCTTGTGAGAAGTGTGCACCCATAGGTAATTGGATATTTTTGTCTTTGTGGGTTTTTGGTGCACGTTCATTCTGGTACGCAGTGATGTTTCGTTTCTTTTACATATATTCCATCAGGGCACTTAGTGCACTGGATGAGATGTATTACATTTGTGGTGGTGCGGCTGTAAGAACCAGGAATGCTGATGGTTCCATTGTGGGGTGTAGTTATTGTGGGAGTGGTGGAGATGTGTTGGCATCTAGTGTGCTTTAGGCCATAGGAAATTTGCTTCTGGTGATGAGGTTGGCGAGGTTCGGTGCTTGTTTACAGGCTAGGATAGGTGGTTCTGGAAAAATCTCTTTAAGAATTGGGTCTTTTTCTAGTATGGGTTGTAATTGTTTGAGGATTTTCTGTATAGGTTCCAGGGAAGGATGGTATGTCGTAACTAATGATGTGCGATTTGTGAGGACTTTCTTTTTGTACTGCAGCAATTTTTCACGTGGTATCCAAGTGGCTCTTTCAAAAGTATGATCTATCTTTCTAGAGGAATGTCCTTGTTGAGTGAAAGCCCCTTTGAGATTTGCGAGGTGACGATCATGGGTGTTCTCTGCAGTGCAAATTCAGTAGCATTGGAGAACTTGCCTGTACATTTCAGCTTTTCTGGTGTTTTTAGGGCGATTGCTGGTTCTGTGTAGCTATGTAAGTTGTTGGTTCATGGGTTTCTTATATATGGTGGTTTGTATTTTACCATTCCCTCTGATTCTTACTGCCATGCATTTGCACTTTCATAGACCTGCATTTGCATATTGGCTTCTATTCTACCATGGAGAACATGCAACACCCGCAGACTTTCCCTATGCCTAAAGAAGGGTGTTTGTGGCCAAAAGTTTGCAAAGAACAATTTTCCAACTATCTGGTTGGTCGAATAAAAATGTCACATTTACCCAAAGAACCTTGTCTACCTATGTCCTCAGAGCAACACAAACAACCAACAATCCTTTTTCACTCAACACACAGACCTGATTTTCCCCTCCCAATTAACAAAAAAAAATGTGCATAATGAAAACTGTAAATATTTGTAATACAAGTGCACAGTTCTTCTCTTTACATGAGCCTGTGACTGAAACTGATAGTCACAGGTGATCCAAAGGAATTCAAATTCAGAAGTATTTAATATAATAGTCATAAAACGTAAAGCACATTTTATTGTATTTTGTTACAGACACTAGACCTTTTCCTGCAAGGAACTATGTTTACATATGTGAAAATAATATATTTATATAGTTTGGCTCTGACTGTGTCATACACTTAAGAATGCAGTTGATTTTAATGGGAATTAAACACATGCTGAAAGCTAAGGATATTCTTTAGTTCTTTTCTTGAATCAAGGTCTTTGTTAACAAAAATAATTAGGCTTTTGCATTAAAATGTCTCTTCTGTGCAGATTTGTTGGAACTCAGTGGTGTCTGCTTCCCAAAGTTTTGTTTTAACATTTTTGATAAAGAAAGATATGGGAATACATAAGATTTGATATATTGAAAAACCTTTACAATTACAGCATAGCTAGCAGCTTCTCATGAAGTTCTGCAAAACAAAGGCTTTTATATCTTGTAGCACTCTGTTTACAATTCCTGTGCATTTCAGCAATTTTCCAAATATAATCAAGGAATACTCTGCAATTGCTTGTTTATCCACTTTCAGAGATTTTTGTCATTTTTAGATTTTTGAGAGGGCAAACCATTTAAAAAAGTTCTCAAGCAATAAATAGCATATAGTTGCTATGAATAAAAACATGGAAGTCAAAGATCCAAACTCATCTATAACAGAGCAGAAAAATTAACTAATCCCTTAGTTACCTATTGCTCAGAAGAAAACAACCTCACGCATCTCCAGTGTCACATGGAACAGAATGTATCTAAGACTCTGGGCTGTTGTTATTTAAGCTGCAGTCACCAAATCTTCATTTAAAAGTTTAGAAACGCTCCAGAATGATAATAAATATGGAAGTTGAAGTTTTACAACATGTACATAAACATAATGGCCTGACTTACCCTTTTGATGTATTGCACCACTTCCTGGATATACGATCGAATCATTTCAGTCTTCTCTCTGAAGACAAGTGATTAACAAGTTATTACAATCGATAGAATTACAATGGTCTGTTTGTGAATTCAGCTCCCTCCTTACAGAAGGGGGATTATGCTTTGATGGCACAGTTCTGTCCATCCATCCCCCAATCCATCCATCCATCTTCATTTTTAACTGGCCTTGCACATGGGGAGAAGGGGAATCTGTCTTCTAGGAAGTGTCCAGATTTTACTGAGGCCTCTCACAGTGAAATACTGTTGTGTCCTTCCTTTAAGCTCTGATAACATCCAACAAGTTCTGCTCTTTTACTGAGCTCTTCAGCATGGCTGTTGTGCCCTTTTAAGTGTCAAAATGGAATCCAGAGAGAACACAATACACAAGCAGCCACCCGGTGCACTACGTCCAACACGTGGCACAAGGAACAGCACAAACAGGTACTAGAAGGGACATCCTGGCTCAAATGAAGACAAAGACAAAATCCTGAAATGCAATGTTCACCCCATAACATCATTAAGTAAACTAGGACCTCTGATTTCAGAGCAAACACTTGCATGTCAGAGGATTTCAGTGAGAAAATTGTACGCAGGTATCAGATAAGGGTCAACTCAATAACTCCAAATGATTGCACACTGGACTATTCTGCTGACGTTGAATCTTTGCTGGTGTTGTGCTTCCGTGCATTGAGACATGCTAGGGGTAGGACACAGCTGGTTATACTCTGTGCTTGAATTGTGTTGTCTTTCTGTGCTCTAAAACAATGCTGCCCAGCGGCATAACTTGAAATATTGGCACCCTGGGCGATACAGGGAAAGGGGAGGAGTGAGTGATCACTTACCTCCCTGTTCAAGGGCTGCTGCAATTGTGTTGCAGTATGGGCTGCTGCTGCCTCAGCCAAAACTTCTCTAACAAGGGCTGCTACAGTGGCAGCAGCAACAGCGAGCTTGGGAACTGCTCTTCTTGCTGGCTGGTGCCCTGCTCCCGTGCCAACCGCCTCCCACCTTTCCCCATCCACCACCTAAGTTACACTGCTAAATTGCTGCCCATTTTGTTTGTTGGTTAACTCCCCAGCTGCCTCCTTGTTTGGGAAGCAGAAAAGAATTTTTTTTATAGCAAACTCTCGCCCTAAAAAAGATCTAAAATAGAAAAACAAAAGCCTGGAAAGCTCAGCACATTATATTACTCCGTGTGTATTGTGACTTCATATTTGAGGGAGAGGAGATGTAGTTGTAACTACTAAGCACAGATAATTAGGAAAGGATTCACTGGTTCTGCAGGAAGGTCTTGCTATCTGTTCAACTGGGACAGGGGCAAATTACATTCATTTGATGGAATAATTGGGAAGAAACATAGCTGAGTTTCCTAATCTGTTCTCTCCTTTCTCATGGGTTCTCCTGTGGAAGGCGTTTGAGGGAACCCTGAAGGATTTTTATTTGCCTGCTTTTGAACACTTCTAAGCTTGGCATCTCATTAACCTCTCTACTGATGAATTATTTCATGCTATAATTGATTTTACAGCTAAAACATTTTTCATAATACCTAAGTGATTTCCACTGTACTTTCATGATACTATGCCACCTTTAACAACCTTAAATAATTCTTCCTCCTCCTTCATATGATCTCTTATTATGCCCATTTTTTGTCTTTTCTTTAGGCATCTTAATAACGTCTCCTGCTCTCTGTTCTTAAGTAAGGCACTGCATCTTTGCACCTTTGGGCCCTCTTTTCAGTGCTTCTCAATACACTGTTATTTTTGGAACAGAAGTAAACTAAATAGAATTAATGCCACTTTAATTTTAAATCAGTCCTCACAAAGTGATTGAATGTATTTTATTAATCCATTTTAAAGGTTGTTAGATGGTTTTTCTAGTAACCCCATGTAGACAAGCCCAGAGATACTTACATCCAAAGCTAAGGCCTAGTTTTCCCCATGCTCTCCTACAGCAGACCAATAACTTTATATAAGGGATTTGAAGCTAATGGGTCTTTTTATGAATGTAAACTTACTTGTAGGTGTGCTGACAAGCAAAGGCTATATGTATTCTGTCACGACACAGGTGCTTTCCATGTTTGCTCTCAAGTGATGCATAGTCCCTCCCCGTACAGTGTAACAGCACCACTACAGCTGCCAGAGGGTCTGCAGTGGTTATGGAAAATGGGGCTGGATTAGTCCCATGAAATTAAATTAGTGTTGACTGCTACTTCTGTGACTGATTACTGCCTGCAAATTCTGTGACTGCCTGGCATTTAGGGCTAAGGCTTTCCCTTTCCACATGTGAAATGTCCTTGACCTTCTTTATAAAACCGAATGCACTTTTAAGGACATACTTACTCATCCATTTGATTTTTATCCTTGGATTTTGCTTCTGTGATCTTCTCCTGCCTCTTCTTGTCCATTTTCTTCTTTAATTCTTTCTTTTCTCTAAAAGAAAGAGGAATAAAGATCAATCCAAAATGTATATTTTATACAAACTTAGCCAAAGAAGATTTAATTAGTTTAAAAACTCAGAGCCTTACTTTTCACAAGTTTCTTTTAATTTCTTTAACTGGCTGTTCTGACACTCTTCTGCTACATCTGTCAGCTTCTGAATGAGCTGGGGAAAAAAGCCCAAAACAATTACATATTTTACATTTTGTCATCTTAAATAAATCTAGCTTTCTTCAATAATATATGGTGATGAACATATGTAAATATTATATCCCCTCTATGATCTGTGTATAATTAAAAGACAACAACTGCTCTTTCAGTGAGGCAGGCATCATCAGACTGAGAACTGTACAATTATATATATTAGCTCCCTGTTTCTCAAGAACAGCTGTTTCCCAAATTATCTGATGTAAAAGCAAAGAGTAGTTATATAATACTATTCATGTTTTGCACTGGAAAATTGGTGCTCATTTATAAATTCAATTATAAATTGCACTTCTATGACATTATCTAGTACAAGGCTTCTTTGTGGGTGTGGCATTATTATTATCTGGAACAATTTTGATTTGGTCACAGAGAAATAACAGATTCCTACAAAGCAGGTTGGACGGGGTTCTGGTCATATTTAGGAGCATGAGCCACAGCAGGACTGGGCAATTACTTGGGCTGGAAGGCCACTTATGAAATTTCTGTGAGCTGTTTCAGGCTGGGGAGGGAGGCAATTTATCCTATCTGGCCTTGGTTGGCCTACCCTGAACCCACTGCCAGGGGCACCGATGGAGTGGGTGGGTGGGCAGTGTCGGTAGGGTCCCCATGGAGACCGGCCTGGGACCCTAGTGGGCAGGGCAAATTCAGCCAGGCAAATGGGATGGGGTTGTGAGCAGGTGGGGAGCAGCATCCAGGAGTGGGATAGGCAAGTGAAGCTGGGATTGTGGGGCATTGACAGAATGGGACCAGAGCCCTGGGCAGAGCCATGATCCACTCCTTGCATGTCCCTATGATGGGCATCGGTTCTGCGGGCAAGGACATGCAGGGAGCAGATTGCAGCTGCTCCCTGGGCCGCAGCTCCATACTGTCACTGCCTGCAATCCTGGCCATGCCCACCCACCCCACTCAGTGTAGAGAAATGCAGGGTCCTGCACCTGACGAGAAGCATGCATTCAAGCTGGGGAGCTTCCCCCCTTGTGAACACAGAGGCAGAAAGGGATCTTGGAGTCATTACTGACTCCAAGATGAACATGAGCCGCCAATGCCAGACCGCAGGCAGCAGAGCCAATAACAACTTGCTGTGCATCCAAAGATGCATCTCAAGCTGGTCCAGAGAGGTGGTACTCCCCCTTTACACAATAATGGTTTGGCCTCAACAGAGGCTGAGGCTGAGGCTGAGGGGGGATTTGGTGCCTGCCTACAAACCCGTTAGGGGAAATCAGCAGCAAATAGGAAGGGCCCTATTCCCCCCAGCAGCAACTGGGATGATGAGGAACAATGGCCAGAAGCTGCTAGAGAATAGGTTTAGGTTAGAGATTAGGAGGCACTATTTCACTGTCAGGTGGCTAGGATCTGGAACCAACTTCCTAGGGAAGTGGTCCTCATTCCTACCTTGGGTAAATTCAAAAAAAGGTTGGATGAACACCTGTCTGGGGTCATGTGATCCCAGCGTGTGCTCCAACGAGTGGTGGGGGGTTAGACTAGATGAGGTCCCTTCTGACCCCTAACTACTACAGAACTATGACACATTTCCCAGATGCTACTTCACACCCACCTGCATCCCCACCCCTCTTGCCTGGGCCGAGCATGCCCTGGCCATGTGGGTCCTATCTGGCACCTCTCTGCAGTGGGTGCAGGGTGGATGGACCCAGGGCGCCTCGGCAGCAAGGTGGGGCAGTGGAGCACACATCTGCTCTTGGGCAGTGGCAGCAGGGCCTGCTGGGAAGCTGAGTCTGGCCACCATGCTTCCCCTGCCTCACAAATGACAGTTCCCATCATGCCCAAGAGCCACACACAGGGGTGGGGCAGACTGTACCCTGTGGCACCTCTGTGCCCTGGGGGCAGTGGGACCAATCACATGCACCACAGCCCAAGCTGTACCCCCATGCCTGTGCGGGCAAGGCTGAGGGACAGAATCCCTTGGTGGGCCGGATCTGGCCCAGGGGCCATGTTTTGCCTACCCCTAGGCTACAGGCTAAAATGCAGGACTGAGGGGCAGGAAATGTGAGTTCTAGTTCTGGTTCTCTCAAATGCATTCTGGTCATTTCAAGGCCAACCCTATCCTCTGCTGAAGTCAGTAACAAAATATCCAAAAGAACAAGATTGGTCTTTGACCTCTCTGTAATTCAGTTTTCCCATCTCTGAGAAGCAATAATTCTCTATGCATGCAAGTGTTAGGAGACTAAATTCATAATATGGTGCATTATCAAAATAGAGAATTAACACACTTAAATATTTCACCAGTTTACATCTAATTGGAGTAAAAGCAGCATGCATATAATCAAAATCTCGAATGGAGAACCTTTGATATGGTCACATAGTAAAATTCTAACTCTTTTCTCCTTTGTATTGATAAGAAAAGGAAATAAACAAGAATGAACTCTCCTCTACAACTACCAAATTAGCAAGCGTACCATGAAGAAAGAATCCTCACTCATCCATGAAGCAAATTTTAATCTGAGGAAATATTAATTCAAATAAAGCTTGGTGGGCAAACTGTCAGAATGTTTCTTATTAAAAAAAAGTATTTATCGTGACACTTCAAAGCTGAACAACGCAGAAAATGTAGCTTAGCTTTGGGAAAAGGCATTATCTATTTTGATGAGTTTATATGCAATAGAAAGCTATGCAAACTAATTATATGCTAGTCTAAAATGACTGTTTTAAAAAAAAGAACACAAACTTCTTTATCACTTTCCAAATAAGAGAGGAAACAGCTCAGAAAAGGCAGCCCTCTGAAAACAATGGCAGTAACTGCTAAATGGTTTGAACAAGGTTTATTTACTGTCTCTAACTTAATTGCAAACATAAAGGAGTTTTGCATCTTACTCAATATTATAATTAATATCCATTATGTTTGTAGGAGGGGCTTGCTATGCACTCTTCAAATAAACACATCCTCTCATAGTGCACATGGGGAGAGAAAGATAAGCGTGCTTCCTAAACTTTGACATACCCTACACAGTGTTCTTAATGTATGCTTGTAGATCGCATGGAGAATGCCCACAAAATTTCATGTTTTTCAAATGGTTATCTGTCCCAAAAGACTTTGGGTGTGAAGCAGAAAGAAAAGAAGACTATCGATTAAATGTAGGGAGACACTCTGAGAGAAAGAGAGCCAATCTTGCCGCTGGCCTGGATTAGGGTTGGAAACGTTGACTCAGCTTCAAGATGTATTCAAACCTGCCATTAGCAGAAAATGTCAGTGGCTGTAAATCCAGTATGTGTTTGAAGAGATGATTTACATAGTTCTTGGCTAGGATGGAACATACAGGATAATAAAATAAGTTGAGATCATTTGAAAAATAGTGAAGTCCCATGCCTGACCCAGTCAAGGGATCCTGGTAAATTAAAAGTGGATAGAGAAATAAAAACAGGGCACCAAAACTCAGTCACATTCAGGCCAAACATTTTGTCTTGCGTCTACCATTTGGATTATTTAAACACCCTAAGATTCAGGTTGATGCCAAGAGATAGAAAGCATGACCGGCCTTCAGGTAAGCCAGGCAGTGCCCAGTGCTAGCCTTAGGGCTATTGGGGCCCTGGGCAAAAGAGTCAGTTGGGGCCCCTTAGAGGCTTAATTTTCATGACCTATAAGTCAGTTGGGGATTTCTGATTTCAATTTCACTTTGCCCTGTCCCTGGAACTGCAGTGAAACTATCTTCATACAAGACTGATAATACAAATATTCAGTGTAAATAATTTTTATTTTTATAAAGTGAGGTGCTGAATTGAAGGGGCGCCCAGCTGGGGCAGTGCATGGGGCAGAGCAGCGAGCAGCTCATTTTGGGAGGATGCAGGGATGTGGGGAGGGCAGCTCCCACTGCTGCATGCACCCCTGGGCAAGCATGGGGGTGCCCCCCAGATCTGTGCACCGGGTGAACGTGGGCTGCCACTGTGGGCTTTGCCCCACATGCCAAACTTTGTTGCTATGGCACTGAAGTCAGGTATCATATTCACGAGTCACAGGGACCTCTGGGACCCTTTGCCTCATTTTATGTGCCAAAGCCTCTGGGGACAGACAAGCATACGCTTATAGTGACTTCAAAACGGGAGGAGTTGAGGCTCAGGAGCGTGCAGTGGCTGTTACACGGTAACTGTAACACGTATATGAGCCTGCAGTAAGACATGCACAACAAAATGGTTAAAGCTCCAGCTTTAACCTTGCTTCATCTGGGGCAGTTTAGCTCATGTGTCACCACAGGTTGATGCACATGTAAGGGTTACAGCACAGCAGCTGCTGCACACTTCTGACCGGCATCTCCCTCTTCCCTTTTGAAGCTGCAACAAACATACGTTTGTCCGTACTCCAGTGTGTACTATTCCTATTCTATACAAAAGGAACTGGTGCAGCTTTGGATATGGAGGCTGGAAAATAGCTTCTGTGCCCCTTTCCCTTGCAGCTTTGAACAGTTTAAGAGAATATGTGAACACACACACACAGCTGGGAATGAGCATGTGGATATGAGCACCTGTGCTGCAAGTGCACACTTGAAAAGGGAGCAAAGGTCTGGAAATAAGGAGCATTAGAGGCCCTCTTTAAAAATGTATATCTGAATGGAAACTCCCTTGAGGCAGCAGAGATGAGTGCTTTTCTTCTTTTTTCTTGTCCTTGAAAAATAGCAGTGGTGCTTAATTTATCTGGTCCCAGGGGCTGGATGAGTGGCATGGGGCCAGTCCACAGGCTAGATCCCATATGGGAGGTCAGTGAGCCGGAGTCAGGCCATGGGTTAGACCCAGGGTGCCAGCCTGGCCCCATGCACTGGATGCGGCTGTGGAGTGACCACAAGTGCTGGCCTGGCCCGCTCACGGGATCTGGCTGTGGCCCAGCCCCATGAAGGTCCTGAAATTTTATGGCAGGAAAGTGGCGGCAGCATTAATGAATGTGGCTCTGGACTCTGCTGTGGCAAGTAATGCTGCCACCCACCCCCACTGCCAAAGGTCCAGACCCCAGGGATTGAATCCAGCCCATGGGCCATAGGTTGAACACCACTGACAGAGTAATTTTGCTGAATTGGGGGAAAAAGGTTGGGGAGGGGAAGGGTGAAAGAGGGAGTACTGAACGTATTTATGAATTGGGATCAAATTCTCTTGATAGTTTTCGCCAAAAGGAAACAAAAAAGGCGAAATTTTGGAAAATTCAAAACATGGTGCCTCAACATTTAAAAAATGAAATGTTTCCTTTCCAGAACGTTGGCACGTTTCGTGCTGATATTTGCCAAAGAAAAATTTAGACTCGTCATTTCTAGATGACAATTTTTCACTTCAAAATTGACCCAAATTAAAAGAAAAATGCTATGCTGAAGGGATTCAACCTTATGCAGTGACCCTTTGATGTGTCACTGGAGGGCAAGGCTACAAGAATTCAGTGCCCTTTGCTAGCTGCTAATTAAGATTCCTTACTATTGCCATCCTTTCCCACACTGACAGGAGGAGGGATAGATCAGGGTCCTTGGCAGTGTATGTCAGCATCTGCAAGAAGAGTGGTGAAAGCTCAGCCCACAGAGCTTGGAGTAACTCAGCTTGGGACAATACTTACCAGAGATGGCTTTTGAAACCCCAGGTAAGACAGAGACTGTTTGCTACTTCAATCAAACAGAGACTGCTAGCAGGTATGGACTCAACACAGATCCCAATCAGCACTTCACTTTTAAATTTCTCACTGGGGAACATAATTCAATTGGCTGTCAAACAGTTTCCATACATTTCTTTTTTAACAGCCAACGCTTCTACAACAACCTGCCTTTCAGACGGTACAACAAATCACTGTAAATGAGCAATACCCTAATATGACAGCTGCAGATAACACACAAAACATATCAGTTCTCTGAACACGGGGTATAACTCCTATGTACAAGAACTCTGACTCTCTACTGCTCTGAGTCATGGGCTGACCGCTTGTGCCAGGTAGCCCTGGCTGGTGAGACTAGCCCCATTTTATGTAGTGCTGCTTCACATCATTTTGCACAGATGTCAAAGATAATGTCTGGGGAGTATTCAGGTGGTGTTTCACAGAAAAACCGAAGCCAATGTGTGTGGAAAAATTGCATTGGTGTAGTTCAGGGGTGGGCAAAATGCAGCCCACGGGCCGAATGCAGCTCACCAGGCCATTCTATCCGGCCTGTGGGGCCCTGAAAAAATTTAGGAAATTAATATATATCTGCCCCTGGCTGCCAAATGATGGCTGGCCAAAACTCAGTAAGTGGCCCTCCGTCCAAAATAATTGCCTTCCCCTGGTGTAGTTGCACTTAACTTTTTAAACCAATATAATCAAAGTGGTATAAGCCTTTCTGAGCATGCTCATTATTGTGTAAGGCGGCTTAACTGATGTTCATTTAAACTTCTTCCCAATCAAGTTATAAAACACTGGAAAAGTACCCATACAAAGGTGTACCCCAGCTTGGCTATATCAGTGTATATTTACATGGAAGGTTACACAGGTGTTGACAAGGCCTGAGATGTGGTAGTGATTATCATTCATGATTATGATGAAATGAACAGCTATTGTAGCTCTTTGCAAAAGACTGAAGCAAATGCAGTATGTTGGTAACTCTTTGTTATACTGAGTTGCCAACAGGGCTAAGGTTGAGACTATGTCAGTAACTTAAGGATAAAGCTAATTACAGAAATGCTATAGCTCCAAACCCAGGAAAATCAGAGTTAAGTTTACCCTTAAAATAAAGCCAAACATGGTAAAGCATAGAAAAATATAAATTGAAGCCATCCAACCAATCTTAATCCTCCCCTGTAGTAACATAATGAGGTGAAAACATTAAAAAAAACCCAAACCCCAAATCATAATATACCTTTACAAATCAGTTTAATCTAACCCAGGAACCACAAGCACTAAAATTCTTTAATCAAAATCTTGTGGTTACTGAATGATGTCAGTACTAGGGAAATTAAACTTGTTGGGTGTTTAAACGGATATTAAAATTAACACTACCTGTCAGTTTCCTGAGTGTTTAATGTTTGGATTTTAGATAAGTATGGCACTTCTCTGTATTGTCTTTTACCCTTAAGTTACTAGTGTTTTTAAATTTTACTTTCATTCTATCCTAACATTTTTATCAAGTTAGTAAAATTACTGTTAATAGCTTAATTCAATGAACAGATAAAACACTGAAACTCTGCTGGGTTTGAAGAATGGCAGTGGACATTCGCTGTAGGCCTCCTATCCTACAATGAGTTCTCAATGCCTGTTGTTCAGCTAGACCTCAAAGCAAAAATTCATTTTCACAGTAGACCAAGATTGAGAGGCCCTGCTTGATTTTCAGGGATCAGGGAAATAATGTACTCAGACCTCTCATGAATATATGAGGCAGAGTAAAGAAGGGCTAGAAAGGAAAAAAAACACCCCTGCTTTATTGTCTACTGTCTATCCAAGGGGTGTAACAAAAAAGAATCATCTTTGAAACGGTAGAAGTCTTTATTTCTGTTATGTCATATCAAAGGGAAAGTTTTTACTGAGATTTGTTCTAAATACGACCATTGTAGCAATTAAGAAATGTTAGCAGAACAGTACATTAGGTCAGATGGGTAGCATTTCTGTTGGATGGGTTGTGTCAGAGGGTTAGTTCTCAGGACAGGGAATTGCAAATACAAAGAATGCTTGCCTTATTAGCTGCTATCTGCAGCATGCGAGCTGTAAGCTAGAAAACCATGCTGTTCATAAAGACAAAAGGGAATGGAACAGGTAAGCAGGTGTTTTATTTAACCATAGAAGTTGATGTGGTCCCTATCCCTGTAATATCTGAGCACCTTGCAAAATCTTTCCTGTATGTTTAGGACAGTGATCTCAACTGGGGTGCCACAGCACCTTGAAGTTGCCACAGCATGCTTTTAAGGGTGCTTGAGGACATGAGCAGCCTCCCAGGAGTGACCCAACATGGCTTGTCCCCACCTCCCACTGGGGCTGTGCGGAGTTGCTCATGGTGGGGAAAGACCTGTCAAGCTGACCTGGCCTGGAGAAGAAAGATGGTGCTGAGGCTTCTGGTAGAGAAGCCAGTAGAGGACAAGTCAGTAGAGAATGAGCTGCAGTGGTTCATGAGGAATCAATGCAGGGAGAAACATTAACTGCAGAGTGGACATGGAGACATGAATGGCAGGCGAGGGGATGTAATACAGCTCATGCAGAGCCAGCCTGGTTGCAGGCACAGAACCAGGACTCGGTACTGCGTCTGTTCCACGGCATGAGGCTGGACCCACTGGCACCGGGCACATGCTGCCAGAGCTCACTGGAGAGACCCCCACACTAACCTACCATGCACAGAAGCTGATATCTTCAGGTAAGGAAATGAAGTTTCAGTTTCTCACAAGTGTGCCACAAACATTGGTCCCTATTCTGTAGTCAGACCAGTGCATCTACATAGCTATGTGGCTGCGACCCTGAAGTGTTTTTATTTTCCGACTTCTTTATGCATAACTTCTTAACTGTAATCTTGCCTTAGAATGAGTGTTCCTGCTTTATTTCCATGTTCTTGATTAGAAAAACAAACCCTAAAAAAAAATCTAAAAAGATCTCTTCTAAGGTAAAGGGACTTAAAAAAAAAAGAACAACCAGACCATTCACAAACATGTTGCTACTTATTTTTTGTATAACATTTTGATATTGGGTGATACTAAATTCAAAAGAGCATAGGAATCTGAAGAGATCAAGAATCACTGGTTTATGCAAATAGCTCAGCTGCAACAGAATAATTTAGCTTGGATTTTCCAAAGTTTTAAATTTACTCTGCAGTAAAGAGCGGAGACGTAACCAGTTCTCCAAAGTTTGCTGCTGGCAGTAGGCAGGTATGGCACCTGGCCATTAAGTAGTGGGAAAGCTGATTTCCTGTGAGCAAACAGCTATCTTATAATGCAATGGACCAGGGAAGTAGATAAATAACCAATGCAGTGGCGTAATTCTTTTTTTTCCAAAGCATAACTTTATCCTGGACTACAGTGACTTACACCAGAGCAGAGCTTTACACTGTCCACTTTTCTTTTACCACTGAGTAAAGTCTAAGTACACTGGCATAAGCATGTTGTGGATCCACACCCTGTACTTATCTTCATTGCACTTCTACAATGGAAGGAAATCCTTATTCTTATTTTTCCCCAGATAGAGCGCAGACAGATCTAAATCTAGTGTCAAATTATTGGGACATCTTTTTCTGCCTCTTGCCTATAGCTAATGTGAATGCCACTTAGGGTTTAGGCAATACCCAATATCATTATAGTTTCTTAAGGCCTTTCCTTTTCTGGTTTGGTTCTTTCACTAATGACAAAAAGCAATAGCTGTTAACAACTCAGAAAGGTGCTATGATGTCTCAAGAACACACGAGCTATGGCCAACCTACTAGTGCTGCTCCACTGAAATCAACAAACAACAACTCCAAGAAATAGGTCAGATTGGTTTTTGTGAGTGTTCAAGGCTGGTGTGACTTTTGTACTTGGTGGTTGCATCTACATGAAACACTACTGAGCAGTTGTTACTGAGCATTTATTTAATACTTGTTTATGCAAGTACTAAATAAATGCATAGTAACCCTTAGTTACTGTACAGTAGCGCTTTTTTTGTGATGCCATCACATAGTAACCTAATGTTACTGCACAATATCGTGTCATGTTTTTTGCCACACAATGCTACTGCGCAGTAGTATTAGGCTACTGTGCAGTCAGTGCCTCCTGTAAACGCACCAGGGGGCATGTCTAACTGTTCAGTTCACATGCAAAAATAAACTCCGGAGTTTTTTCCTCCCAGGCATGCTGTTTGGATGTGCCTGGGAGCAAAAACCTCCAGAGTATATTGCTCTGAAGCTTATGCATGTGTAGCACACTGAGCCCGGTTGCAGCAGCCCCAGGCTGTTCCAATTGGGTTCAATATGCAGCAGAGAGACTGGATGGGGCACAAAGGTGCTTCAGTGCAAGGCCAGCCAGCAGGCAGCCCCTGCCCTGAAGCACCTTCATGCCCCAGCCACCAGACAGTATCTACATGTGTGGTATTGCAGGGATGGGAGGTTTAATTTTGTGGTGGGCTCAGGAAGCTGGGTACTGTAGGTTGCAGTGGAGATTCTGGGGATGTCCCAGATCATGGAACAGTCCTGGGGTGATTTTCTATATATTGAAATGACTCTCAAATATCCTCTAGCACAGAGGACCTGTGGCCCACAGATGCAGAAAGCATAAAGGTGCCATTTCTGTCCTAGCTTCAGATAAGCTGGATCTTTGTGTTCTGCTTCTGGGAGTTCAGATCCTTAACTCCTTCACTGAATCTAAGAGCAATATCTCCCCCCATAATTAAAATTCTGTTGCGTGTCATACAGCACCCTTTAGAAAAGTCCTTTCCCCCCCTCAAAACATCCACTGCCATCTGGTCCAGCATCTCTATTTTAGATCTGCAGGCCTTATGATCTTGCCTCTGCTGACAGCAATGCTCCAGCTGTTCAAACAAAAGTTGGTGTGGAATAACTTATGCAAAATATTTCTGCACCATTCCTAGATGATGCCCCAATATCCCTTTAGAGCATTCATTTTCAATGAGAATATTGCTTGGCAAAACTTCAGAACCCCGGGAAATGTTTGAAGCTATTTCCATCAGTTTATTTTCATGGGATGTTACTTTTTTTCTAGCTAATTTTGCTTCCTGCAGTGTTGTAAGTCTATAAAGCAGCAGAAGAGCCTCGAATCATTATCCAAATGTTGCACTAAATGTGGAACTACCTAAACAAAATGTCAGGGATTTCTCCTTTATAGCAGTAGTGGTAATCATTTGTATTCCTCTGGTGCCTTCATTCTAAGGTCCTCAAAGACCTAAGTCTTACAGCGACTCGGCAAAGGCAAGCTCTAGACCTGTTTTACAGACAGAATGCCAGAGAGGCTTCATAGATTTGATCAAGGTAAGAGGTGCATAGGACTGGAAGCCTCCTAGGTCACTCCATTTAGTCACTTGCTCCCTTCTCCCCACCCCTTCCCCATGTTGGGCGGCCAGGGCCTGCTTCGCTACCACTGCTGCCCCTAGCAGTGGCATCTGCTGGAGGAAGTCTCTCTGCTGGGGGCAGTGGGAGCAATAAAGCAGCTTCCTATCACCTCCTAGTTGGATGGCTGGAGAGTACACCTTTGAGGTAAATTGTCATCTCAGAGGGCTATACGCGCATGCATGTTCTCTATCTTTGCAGTGCTACAAAGTGCTGAGACACTTGGTAGCAGTATTAAAGTAATGTGTGTCCAAGGCCAAAGAGTCTGTAAATTCTGGGGTTGAAAAAATCCTAAATCTATTAAAAGCAAATGGCAAAAATCCTGTTCAATTCAATAGACAGGACTTCACCGTGAATTTTTTAACTCTCTTTGTGCTATAAAGCTGCTGTACTAAGAATAATCAGTGCTTGGATTATTTAGCAGGGACAAAAAAAGAGTTGTTTTCTCACAGCTCTATGATCTTTTAACATTCTCTGATTTACTCTCCATACAAACCTTAACACTGATCCCTAATACTAGCAAAAGACATCAAAACAAAGTAGTGAGATTATAAAATGGCATCTTTTATTTTTTACTAGTTGGCTCTAACACAGTACAGAATCAGGAAATAGAATTCTGATGTACCAAGGTACCTTTTTGATATCTTCAGCAAATACATAAGAAACTTATGTCATTTTATGATCTGTCCTAGGAAAGGAAAGCACATAGTTGCAGTCAGGGATGTATCTAGGGAGTGTGGCAGTCATATTTCCCTTTGATTCCTGCTCCACCTGAATTTTAAAACAAAGTTCTTGGGAGGAACAGCTGTATTTCTATTCAGGCAATGCTGAGAGAATCAGTTGACTTCATGTCTGATTATCATCTCCCTCATTCCGCTAATCTCTCTCTACTCCACAGGTGTTAATGGCTCTCTATCCTTTTTAATAGTCTTGATTTTATACTATTCAAACTACCTTTTCTTCTACTATTTTGCTGTCTGCTAGCCCTTCCTGGTAATACCTCTTTTTTATTTCATAGATCTGCAGATTGTTTCTAGCTCTAGCTAAAAATCTTAACTTGAGTACAGAAATTTAAATATAACTTAGGTGCAGAAATATAAGATGTATAAATGACTGACAGTGAAGTATTGGAGGCACTGTGAAAACACACCAGAGGGCTAAATTTTGTATAATGTACCTTAATAAGATCCATACGTACATTAACTCTTATGAATCTGGGACTAATGACACAATAGCTTTTTTTCCAAGCAAGACTGCTTGGACTCTGTTTTGCCTAGTTTGTGGGTTTTTTTAAATTTAATATAGAATCTAGATCTGCCCATGGCAGCACTACTGCAGGAATAGATTACATGTAGGTGGGATCACCTGTCACGTATGCCAATGTCATTTCCATCAGGTTGTTTTACAAAATAAGTTGCACAGTGTCAGCTTTGAGCAGATGTGCAGCTATGATGGGTAGTACATGTGATCTTGTAGCAGCAAGCAGTACTGTTGCTCTAGCTGCAGATTCTAGATGGTGTTCAAGGGTAGCTCTATGTAGAGTTTCACATTGTTAATTACTTGACTACTTTATTTCATCAGCTTTTAGAGCTGTGGTGCTCGGGACATCACCAATCACATGGATTTCTGGCCATAGTTTTGTTCACAAAGATTCTGTGCACCAAGATAAAATATGCAAAATGGATTCCATGAAGGGGCACAATAAAATGCAGCTTGATATATAATAACACATCACACTTGTATTAGTGTCTGAGCAATTGTCAATGGGAAGCACAACTTACCAGCTTGATATGTTCCCGCTTCTGGTACTTTTCACTGTAATACTGCTCTTGTCGGAGATTGAGCAACTGCTGCTGTTGCTTTTCCTTCAGTTCTATTAACTTCTGGGTCATTTCTGAGTCAAGTGCAGCCAGCTCTTGTTCAATAGAAGAACTGTGATCTGGACTGCCAGTGTCACATCTACAAAAGACACACAGATCAGCTGTAACTTGTTCACTACGTACAGTTTATCTCATTCCTTTTTATTATTTTTTAAACTTCTTCAATTTTGGGGTGATTGTAGCCCCAAAAGAATGTACAAATCTCCCAGCACTGTAGTTTTGTCAATGACATGATCTAGTTCATTCAGGCTGTTCACAGATGTAACTTTAAACTGTTTTTTAAAGGGGGGGGAAGACTTGCCTTTTGGGAGCATACATCAGCTGTTCAAGTTTAGCTGTTTTAAACCTGAAATACATAGTTTTAAAACTGCATCACTTTAGCTCCACTTTCTGGGTGGACAAGCATAACATGTATATTGTAACATTTCCACTGGTATAATTTCATACTGGTATAACTATACTGTCTGTCCAAACCCTTAAAGAAAGGTCTTTTCCTCCCTGACTTTTTTCTATGCAGAATAAAACATCTAGTAATAAAAATGATGATGGTTGTAGTTTTTAAATCACATCTGAACAAATTGTAGCATAGTGGGAAAATATGTCTCCGCATAAACAAACAGAGATTCCTACTGGGGCTTATAAATCCACATTTAGGCACTTAGATTAAGTGGCATGATTTTCAAAATGGCTCAGTCCACTGTGGAAACAGTTAGAGCTTCTGGGTGCTAAATACTTTCGGAAATCAATCATATATTATGGTTGGTATGGGTTTTTTAGCCATGACAGTTCAGCAAATTTGTGAGAAGCAAGGGGATTTTGGTAATATCTTTTACTAAAGATGCACCATATAGTTGTCAAGCTTTGAGGCATAACATGAAAAACATCACCAAAGTCTTTGAAAATCTTGTAACTTTTTAGCGGTATAACTAGTGATTGAAGATTCTAACTTTATGCCTGCATTTATAAAAGCTTTGCTAGTTTTTCTTTAAAGCATATAGGAACATCACTTCATCTGCTATCTGGCTCCTCTAAGGTGGCTATGTACAGCGAGAGTGGGTGTGCATTTGTGCAAAAGCATTTAAGAAGCCGCAGAACTGTAAAATGTGTACTCCAGAGAAAAGCAGAAGGGAACATGAGCTTAAATAAGGCAACCCATGGAAACAAAGGGAAAAAAAAATCTTTGACAAACAAACTCAGTAAGAATGGGAAATATTTGGCCTGGGGAAAGATAAACAAGAGTTGTGAAAACTATGGAGAAGGGAGCAGTGAATAGTGCTTGTGAGCGAGATAAACAACTCAAAAATGTTAATGGATTGTGCTAAAATACAAATCCAAGGCAAAAAATATTAAATATATATAGCATTACAGCAGAACCCATAATCTGAGATAGCTGCTGCTCTACTCAGGTGTTAAATTAGTTGCCTAGGAAATGCTGTTTAAGCTGACAGAATTTTAAAGACCCGAAATGAGAGTTGAACCCGCAGAAAGAAACAAGTTTTCCATTCAGCAGTTCAAATCCAGAAAACCAATTCTACTGTAGAGCTCTCACTACACTGTGTGTCTTCCTTTCTGCTTTGAACTAGAGTGACTTTACTGAAGTCAATGAGCCAGAAGGATTTATACCACTGTAACAGCGCCGCAGCTGCGGCGCAGTTACTAATAGGGGGGAACAGCTGCCGAGGAGGAAGACAATGAGGAAAGTGACGAATAACCCGGGCAGCCAATACGAAGCCGGAAAGGGATAATAAAAGAGAGGAGGAGACTTACTGAAGATGCCTTCGGGCATGCATTCACGGAGAGGAATCAGGAGAAATACTCCAAACAGAAATAAGAGAATTTGAGAGAAATTGAGATGTCTTTTCCCTGCAGCCCTGACAGGGTCCTGTAAGCCCCAGTAACTCCAGGCTCTCCTTGGAGAAAAAGGGGAAACAGAGACTGTGGAAAGTGGAAGAAAGAAATAAAAAAAGCAAAATTGATGAAGCTGGGCTTTAGAAACCGGCACAAGCCGGGGCCGGAGGGGGAATCCCGGTATCAGCATCAAACAGCTGTTAATTGACTTGTTAACTGCTGATCAGTGCGTGAGAGGAAATTGAGGAAGCCGGGCTGAGAAGCCGGCACAAACTGCAGCTCAGAGGGGAATCCCTGTGCCTGCAGCCAACATCATAGGGCATTAATTAGCCTCTTTGAGGACAGGTTATGATATATCAAGCCAACCAGTAGCCCTACATCACTCCAAGAAGGCAGACTGTGTGAATTGCAGCAAGACAGAGCAATCCCAGTACAAGAGAGGGAGAAGAAAGCCTGATTTACTTTAATAAAGCACCTACATTGAAGATCTGAACCGTGTGGTTATTATTGGGGTACCGGGATCTAACAACTAATACCCCCCCCTCCACAAATCTCATTTAGATCAAGTCGTGGCAGGCGAGAATTGGGGGGGGGAAGTTATCTGATTACCGGATACCCAGGACAGGCACTCACTCACAGCCACCTTAGGATCTTGATCATTGTAGCTGGCTTTATACTCTCTCTCTCTCTAGATCTCTTTTTGGCAATCCCTCATAGTCAAGGATGATTATTTTCCACAACTGTCTTATCTGTAGGGACCTACTTCAATTGTGGTTTTTCAAATTTTGCGGAAACTGCAAAAAATGGTAGTTTTCACAATCACTGTGAAAGATGGCTTCTCTCACAATGTTGCACTGAATCACCTGAAAAAAAGAAGAGTTTACCAGAACACAAGGAAAGTGCAGCAATCCCTGCAACCACACAGCATGTGGTTTGAGAGAGTGCTACTGAGACACTGAGCTAGTGATGTAGACTCGATGAAGGCTCCAGTCAGATAAGTGAAAGGGTTTCAACACCATCTTTTAACAAGCCAGCTGCAATGCTGCTGTTTGAGGATGCTGCAGTTTGAGGATGCTGAGTGAAAAGAAATCCAAGAAAGCTACACACGTTTCAGCTCAGGGTTGTATAGGGTAGTTCCCTGCAGGAGCCTTGCATGCAGATGGTTGTAAATTGTTTTGTTCATCATGCAACGTGACTCCGGATGTATAGAGGAAAAACAGCACAGATCGGCATTTAGAGTTCGAATTGCATAGAAAGTGAAAGTTTGCTGCACAGGCTGAAGATCAGAGCAAGAAACAAGCAGCTATGTCCTCAGTCTTTAAAAGAACCATTAAAAGCAGTCTGACATGCAGAGAGGCTGCATACATGTTAATGGAGGCATTCATGCCCGCCAAACATTCCTCTGGAGAAAATTGATAGCCCTAAATTAAGGGACTATTTGAACAAACACGTGCCAAATGCTGGCAGTTTCTCATGTGTGAACAAGCTTTGCTGAGATTGCCTACCAGGAGTAATTGGTGTGCATGTACAGTCTATAAAATTTGCATAGGCAGATTATGAATTAATTTCAATTGTACCAGAAGAAGCCCATAATAATTCTTCTGCACATTTTATTTGTGCCTGGAAACTGGACAGATTGCAATTTGCCTGTTTTTCAGAAAGAACTGGTTCATCTTGAGTCTATTGATTTTTTCCACCATGGCACAAACTGTAGTGAAGGCTGCTTAAACTACAACTTAGAATTTAATAAGATCTTAATATTTCTGTCTGATAGTGCAATGCATATGAGCAAAGCGTTCTCTAATGTGCTTCATGGAATGATGCCCAATGCAATTTATGTCACCTGCAATGCACACATCCTTTCCTTATGTCCCCAGTGAAATGTATGTTCACTGCTGTGGGGATATGCCCATTTAATCCAACGTTTTCAATAATACTCACTAATTTTGTAAGTCTCAGTTTTCTGGTGACAAGCTCCAGGACAACTTATGACTTTCAAAGGAGCTGGGGTTGGTCCCAGGGACAGATCCAAGGGGTGGGAGCAGGGAGGACATGGTACATGGGTGTACCATGTACATGGGTGTTTTTGCTTTCATCCTAATGTGAATGTAGCCCTAGGCCCGTAGCATATCAGTAACACTTCTAGTTTCTTTTTAACTGGAGAAAAAAAAAGGGGTTGCATTATATGGAACGATGCATCACAACACCTGCACCCCCTTTTCCAAATCCTAGATCTGCGTATGATTAGTCCTCACCAATTCTGAAAAGCTGGCGCAATAAAGCCAGATTTTTACAGGCATGTATGTGTTAAAAATACATCTGCTCATCTAATGAGATTTTAAAAAATGCCGAAAGCAAGGTAGTGCCTCACACTGAATGAGAGATAGGCATGTAACTTTCTTTAGTGCTTGGCACATATAGGAATTTTCGATACCTAAAAGCCTTTAAAAGTTTAACTCAAGTTCTAGCCCAGTCCAGGCACCCAAAATTCAAATATTTCTGAAGGTGTCACTGTGGCAGAACACCTTTGGTGCCAGTCACTTTAGGGGCTTTGAGTGGCTTGTAAGCACAGGGCAGTCGGCAAGTGCAGGCCAGTCCTAATGAGGTGGTCATGTGACTGCAGGAGGGCTGTGTGATTGGAGGAAGGGGTGGAGCAGCCTCCACTTTTGATCCAAGCCCTCAGGGTTGAGGCAGCAGTCTGGTGCTGGCAGCCCGAATAATACCACCCAGCTGAGCTGCTGTTCAGAACATCCTCAGGGGTAAGGGCAGGAGCTATGGGGATAACAAGGGGCTCCTGGGCCTGGGTACAACCAGAAACAACACCCTGCTGGTGAAGGATGGCCTGGTGAGATTGCCCGTGGAAGGGCAGTTCCCCAGAAATGCCAGGTCAGTTGCCTCCTCAGTGAAAGACAGGTAGGGGCATCTTACAACCACATCCTGATAGGATATCCCAATGTAGGGACAGGCATGAGGGCCAGGTATGTCTCCAGACACCTGAGCCCCATGGGATGAAAGACCCCAGAGGCCCCAGTGAGGGGGGCAAAGAGATAGAGCAGCCCCATTGAGAAGGCAGAAGTGTGTGGTGGCCTGCACAGAGGAGGGTGCATTGTTGTGGCCTGAAGGACTGTGCACTGTGGGTTGCAAGGGCCATCTGAAGGGCTGTACCAGGGGTGTGTTGAGTAAGGCTGTAGATGGGTTGGTATGAAAGAGACCCTGTGAAGGGCAGAGTAAATGAGATGAGTGGTAAAGGTACAAGGGGCAGAGTTTGGCCTGGCTACAAGCCAGATCTATCATCAACTTATGGTGCCTTCTGTGAGGCATGGGACATGGTGTAGGGGTGGTATAGAGCCATGTGTAATGCCCTAGGTATCCAGGCATAAAATGGGCAGCCTCCCGCACCTTACATCCATTTTATTAACCAGCAAGTCATGGCAGGAGAAGAAGGGCAGACTGTCCTAGACAGAGGGGTGGGCTGACATTAAGATCTGGTCGTGACATAGCCCCCTGTCATAGTCACTCATATCTCTACAATACACACAAAACTGCAGTTACTGTGTTTTAGACTTCTGAACCACAGAGTAGGCAGAAATTGTGCCTGAACGCTTTGTGCTATCAACAGAGTAAATTTAGTAAACACTAATCTTTATTACCTGTTTCAGATTAAAGTGCTAACGATAAAGGAGAGTGCAATCCAAACATAGAGCTGCACCACTGAACAGGACAGATGTGCTAACCAAATGAAGCCATTTATTGGACCAAACTTTATTAACCAAACTAAGCCATTGTTGGAAAAAAAATAAGGCCTATTTCTAAACATCAGCCCAAAATATTAAGATGTTAAGAATATCTAACTGAAAATATTACTCTGTATTAAGTTTAGTTATGACAGCATTAGAACAGCAATTCAGTAAAGCCCTCAGGTGCATATGTGAGTCCCTCCATTGGCTTTAACTTTACTGAACCAGGGCCTAATTCTACATATGAATGCAAAATTGACTGCCACTGGATATTTTATTTTGTGACACTTTATGAAACAGGGACAGCTAATAAAGTAATTTTGTATTCTGCAGTTCCAGACAAACAGCAACTAAGTGGTCAGAGAGACACAAAAAACTGCCTTTTTCCTAGGATACAGCAACTGATTAAAAGCCTTCAGCTTGAAATAATAATACACTTACAAAGTTGAACATTCCTACGTATGTATTCTTTTTAAAATTCAAAATCAGACTTTCTCACCCTCACGTCTTTACCATTTTCACATTAAAAAAAAAAATCACATCTTCAAAAGCATACTGACAGCTCAGTTTAACAATGTATAGCTGAATATTTTTTTGCCAGAAACTATGGAAGATTTATGGTTACATGCTAACATAACAAAAAATGATTTACTGAAAGGTAAGTGGCTGTTATTTGAATTTGTCTTCTTGTTGAAATATATAAAAGAGAAGAAAATCTTTGCTTTGCTTTACCTCTTGATATTTTTGTCTTGCACATGGGGATTGGACAATATAATACATTACCAGTTGCTGCATAACACATCTGACAATCAGTGATTAAGATAATTTTATAGACTCAGACTTAGAACATGACAATCTGAAAACGAGTGACAGCCAAAGTCAGCTGAAACAACTGAAAAAATGCTTGAGAAATGCTAAATGATAAAACATATCTACCAGTGCAAATGAGGCTGTTAGGAGGGACAAGTACTCTCTCAGGACAGACAGAAGTGCAGCTCCCTAGTCTAACTCATGGCATTTAGCAGAAGGCCAACCCTTCTGGTCCAACAGATGTTAGGTGTTCCTGCAGCTCCACCTGCTCTGGCTTCCCACCTCCACTGCTGTCTCACGTTGAGAGGGGGAGAAGGCATAGGAGGGTACACAGGGGGATGTAGATCGGAGCGCCTCACCTTGGGTGGGCAAACCCCAGAATAGATCTCCCACCCTTGCCTTCCCCCCTCCCATCCTGAGACAGCACCAGGGATGGGGCTGGAGCAGACAGAAGTTAATGAAGGTGCTCCACTTCGGAGAGCCTTCATTTGAACCCTCATATACTGACGGATAATTTGTCGCATGATCAGAGTGCTCTGCACTTGTTTGGGCATGGCTGTAGAGTGCTTTTGAGGGGCCAGTCACACAACACACATAATTTCTGTCTGCCTTCTATGTCAGGAAATGAGCTGGTACCAATTACTTCCTGGTTAGGAGAATCAAGGATTGTAATTCTTTGAGTTGCAACTTCACCCCTCAGCTGATCCTTATTTGGACCTTTTAGTAGCTCCAAAATCAGGCTTCTCACATACTGTTTGTAAAAAACAGAACCAAGAACAGTTTCACCTGGTATCACCATAAGATGTGAAGAAAAGTTGGTTTTTCACTTCCCAAATGCCACATACCCACACACAATAAAAAACACATACAAGCAATCTGGCATATAAAATTGTGACAGTCTTATTCAACTGCAGGCGGAGAGGTAACACTTCACAAGGAGGCCTTTATTGGTGTAAACTCCAGCTCCATGTCAAGACCTCTGACTGCAATGAATTACACAGCACTATTTTTTACATGGACTTTTTAACACCATCTCCACATCCTTGTTATTATCACCTCTCAAAACTTAATGGATAAGTCTTTTGTGTTAAAGACAAGGAAGCTGCATTCAGCGTACCTTTTCTTGCTATCCCTTTTGGCTGTCTTTTCTAAGACTGCCCTGCGCCGCAGGTAGTCATTCTGGATTTCATTATACTTTGCCGTGTGCTCCTTGATAAGATCAGTGGTTTTCTTGTGGTGTCTCTTTACAAGGTCCTTCATTTCTTTGTAGTGCTTCTTCTGTAGTTTAACAAATGATTTCTGTTGTTTTAGCTCCTCAATAGTCTGAGCTTCTACTTCTGCAACAATAACCACAGAAGCAACTTCATTTTTCTTTACTCAAAATCACATATGAGTACGATATTCAAATTCCTACTAGCAGGGCATGAAACTAAGTCCTTTTCTTTAATACTGATAGTCAAAATATACTAGCGTAAGATGAATGAAGTGCTTTCAATTAGAGTGACAGGCTTTTCACTGGAAAAAAAATTATGAGTCTGAAAATATATGTTACATATAATCAGTTATAAAGGCTTGGAAGTAGGGTGCTAAATAAGAGGAGTACGACATTCAGCAAGGGAAAATTGACTTATTTTTCCTTTCCCCTAACACATTTTCAGGCTCAGAGGCTTCTCATCCATCCCACACCACTACCTAAAGTTCTCTCCAGTATTTCCCCCACATCTGGGCTTTGCAGGTGGAAATCTGACCTGATGCCATTAGGAAGCTGAGTCAATACCAATATTCAACCAGGTCTGATAAAATACAGGCGGTTTATTTTAGCATTAAACCATTTGCTATTGATTCCTGGCCTCAGGCCCTGCACCAGATGTTCCCAAACTAGGTACTGCAATCCGAAATAGAGCTATAGCACTTAATGAATGGGCTTGTGAGACCTACAAAAATTCAGGCTTCAAGCAGAAGTGGGGTCACAGACTAGGTGAGAGTGTAGCAAACCCCCAGTTTTTCTTTTTTTTTCTTTTTCTTTTTTATCGCATTCGCTCCCCTCCTGCAACGATTTCTGGCTTTTTCTCTCCCTCTCTATTCCCTATAGATAAGTATAAGTAAGCTAAGATGTAGGATAAGCTATAAACATTTTTATTTTGGTAGCAAGTTTTTGGTTTTGGATATCTACTATTTTATATTGTATTATTATTAGGTTTGTACTGATTCTTACTGTTGTATATTCATTATACAACAGTAATGTTGAATATTGCATATTCATGCATTATCATCATTTTCGTATTGATTTTTATTGTTTCATATGGATATTGTATGGTTTAGGCCTGTGTTTGTAAATGAACCAAAGTCATGTCAAGTTTCCATTTTATATGTCAAGCCTCCACCTTCTGCCCCTGCCTGGGCATTTCATGTTGCAACTGTACGAGTCATGTATCCCTTCCATGTAAATTGGTTCCCCGATGACTGAGAATGATTGGGAATGATTGAAGTACAATGGTAGCAGGACTCTACTGAATGGCCTGTAATGAGTGGGCCATTGCCTCACATTGATTCACTCAGGAACCACAGATCTCACCTAGAAGCAGAGAGAAGACCAGCATTTGAAAGACAAAAGACCCTACAAAACCAGCAACTCTCACCATTACAGACACCAGAAACTGCACATCCCTCATGGAGCACACATGCTTAGTATGCCAGAGGCTGACCCTTGCCTGGGCATGCCTCCTGTCACTACGGTCACACAAGGTCTGCCCCTATAAAAAGGGCCAGTGAAGACAGACACAGTGGGACGCCCTCTCCATCTGGACCAGCACTATGCCACACCACCTATCCACTCAGAGGCCCTGCCAGTGATCCCCCTCTGGACAACACTTACTGGACAAGGATTCCTTTCTAGCCTGGATAGGTAGATATTAACTGCACACCTCCTCCTACAATTTGGACTCTCTCTCTCTCTCTCTCTCTCTCATTATCTCTCTTTCCTCCTGGACTTCAGGCCCTGTACCAAGCCTCTCTAACCTCTGCTGCCATTGTGGGTGGGTGGGTGGGTGCAAGGGAACCAATTTTACAATGCATCACCATCTCCCCTGTTCAATAAAACCACTGTCATTTGCAACCCCGAGTCGGGCCATGTTTTACTGAATAGCCATCCCTTCCTTATCTTAAATTCCAGCCTCATTCTCTCTCTCAGCTCTAGCTCCCACCCCGTCCACTCGTTTCCCAATCTCCTCTCGATTCCTACTGTCTTTTCCCTGTGACTTTCTGCTGCCTTTCTCTGCTTTCCTGCTGCCTGCTGCTTTTCCTGGGATTTTCTGCTGTGTCTCTCTATTTTCAGGCTTCCCCTGCACCTTCTGTAATTATCCCCTATCCTCCTGCAGCTTCCCAGCTCCTCCTAGCTGTCCTACGATTTTCTCCAGCAGCTGTAGCCTTTCTCCAGCTTCCAGCACCTACTGCCGTTCCCTACAACTTCTCTAGGTGCCCCGGAGCCATCCCCTGACTCCCCACACCCAGAGCCCCTCTAACACCCACACTTTCCCTTAGTCTCATTTTTTCATCTCCCTACCTACCTTTTCAGCTCCCCTGTAGCTCTGGCTCCAGACCCAGCCTCTGTGCTGGCATGCTTCCCTATTCTGCAGGCTTTGGGCATTGTCTTTTAATCAGTTAAGATCAATTAATCTAAAGTTACCCCTGAGCCTCAGTTCTTCAGCCCAGAGCCCTCTAGTCTACTAGTTCTAATCCCGGTCCTGGTAACTATAACTCCCTACACTTCTACTTTCTTACCTTAACCTTTTCCCAGGTATCCCAAGTATACCAAACACATACATACACACACACACACCACAAAACCCAACTTGGGAATTCACCTGTGTGTGTGTGTGTAGGTGGGTGGTATGTGTGTAAATTACTGAATAGACATATAAATACATATATAGATATCACTCTGTGTGTGGTATATGAATTACATATGTGTATTGGATATGCAGGTGTTGGTAACTGGTGACTGTCTGTCTAAATTTGGTGTGTGTAGCGTGTATCGGCTCAAACTGGTGATAGGCATGGATGAACCTAGACTAATTATTTTGAATATGTGTGTATCTGAGTTGCTAGTGTGTACAAAGGAACAAAAAACTGGCATATAAATCTGCTGTTCTGGCAATAATCTTTCTGTGATCCAAAACTATACAATGCATTCAGCATACAGATTCAGTGACATCTCTTCATTTATTACCTGTTAGGACACTCTGAATAAGGTCTTCTGTTTTTGCAGGTGCTTTCACAGAACCTGGAAGTAAAAGATACCATTGATTCCAGTTCTTTTTAAACAGCTGATCAGATGCGTTGCCCACAGATAACAGGAAATTCTATATACCATATCTGAAAAATCCTGCAGTTCACATGGAGTATACAATTATACAGTAAACTATTGTAGGAAATATGTTTCTTAGGAGTTCTTTACACTAGTTAAAATACCAGCATGACAGGCAACACAAAAAAGAAAAAACCCAAACTCTCCACCTTACTTGTAAAGGTGATGCAACTGATTTCATTCATGTGAATAAGGTAGGCAAGATTGGGCCCACCATTATTATAACCATGTTGCTTTATGTGACAGCTCAAAATCCCTTAAAATGAGCCTTTGAAAAGAATGAGAGCTGGAACAGCCTCTTGATGAACACTGCATAGTAGTACACTTGAATGTACCACAGTTTTAATGGGTTTTTTATCCAAAATAAAATCAAAATTAAAGCACCCAGGCACCCATATTCTGAGACAAAATTTTAAATACAGAATAAAGTATAACTGTACCATAAAAGCCATTTAAGAGCCCACTGACCTTGGAAATAATAACTGGTCATATAAACTATTTTGTCCATAATGGCACCCTCAGTTATCCATCTAAATGGATATTTATGGCAGAATATATTTAGACTTTTTCAAAACTCATGGAAAACTTCTGTGCTTGACTATACGCTCTCTTAGTCATTAAAATACATGTCCTCTCCATTTATACCCTTCCCTGTGAGTGAAAATTGCTTCTGAAGTATCAAGGGCACAGAGCCATAGCAATTAAAGTGAATATGCGAGCACTGATTTGATAGCAAAATTGTATGGGAGGCCCTGGGAAAGGGGTAAAAATATCCATTTTCCTTGGGAGTATTTTTAAATATATCTGCTTTGCAATAAAGATGGGCTTGTGGCTAAATAACATGCAAAAAAAAAAGAGTCTCTCCCATGAAAAAAACTGCAATTTATGAGAACCAGAGACATGAACATATTAAATACTTCTAGACTAGAGGACTGGTCAATTTTGCAAAGCCAGATGTTGGGATAACAAACTCAATTGCAAAAGAAGTGCAGAATTATAGAAGGAACTTAAAGAAAAGGTTTGCCTTTTATTGTGAAGCTAAGAGACCAGACCATTTTACCTTTATGTTTAAAACTGTTGAGCCAGGCACCAAAAATACTATGCAGTATTGATATCAGGTTTTCTGGAGTGCAGCTCCAGTTTAGAAACGTATTTGAGATGACCAGATTGCTCCTAACTTCATGGCACTTCATAGCTCCTACTGTTCTCAAGATCTAACGCCACAGAATCAATGGAAGGTACTAGTCGTTGTCAAAACCTGGCCCATTGTGTCTATGCACTGTATTGGAATTGAAGATTCACAAGCAAAGTCCAAAAATAGCCTTCATACTATATTCTGCTGATTCCCACTCCAAGATTCGTAGGAATCCTCTCAGCGGAGCCTACTGGTATGTGCAAAGGAGGCATCTGTCTGTCTTGTAAGACAACAGAATTGTGTAGTCTGACATCAGATCACTGAACACGAAAGATACAGTGAAGCCGGAGTGACTTCTCTAGGGTGCAAAAGCACATGTGTGTAGTGTCACACTGAAGTGACAATATTAATTCCAGCTGAGGAGTAGCGTGCAAGAAACAATATAGTATGTTCTGTTATGGTACAATTTAAACCCGCAACTGTATGATACAGACCACTGATTCTTAACCAGGATGCCACAAAGTGTACCCAATAATGGCACAGTTAAATATTCAAACATTTAGACATGAATCTTAAGACAAAGCTAAGCAGAAGACAGGGCAAGAGAGTTTTCAAAGGAAAATTCAGAGTCCAAAACATTCAGACCCGCTTTAGTTTTTTTTTAATTCTTTGTAGTAGAAGAATTTTAGTAGTCATAAGCAAATGAAAGGTAAAAGCTGGGATTTTCTGAGACGTTTCTTTAGTTTAATGAGGGGTTACTTGATTTTTAAAAGTTGAGAACCACTAGTATAGACATACATCATGTACACATATATATTTTGTTATCTTTATGTTCTCAGTGGTCATATTTTGAAGTTTGGTAACTGTTTTAAAAGAATGAAAAAAGTGGGGCCTACTTGGACATATGGAAGAGACTATTATAGGTTCTGGATTATAATTTTATTTCATATGGTGCCAAAAAGGGCAGGGGGAGGGAGGAATTCCCACTCGTTTTATAAAGACATTTTTTAATGGAAAATATACAATGACATTACTACTCAGCCATATTAAAAAAAAAGCATAGGAAAAGTAGGGTCAGTTCTTTTACCTGGTGCTGGCTGGCTAGGGACACCCTGAGTGGCTGGTGTAAGAGAGGTGGTGTGATTTACTCCATTTTCTGCTGGTGTTGGCCGGGGCTCATTATTTGCTTCTGAGGGTGCATCTCCGTGATCAACCTGAAATACAGAATATTTTACACAACTTTTCTAAATGGATACCAGAAATGTGATCGATCCCTCAGGAAAAGCCTTTTGAGTCATAGCTCCATGTCTTTTATGACTGAAACTTCCTACAGGCTTGTAATCTATTTTGCTACAAGTAAAATCAAGTCAGTGTTTTTATATTGTCCCTTTATCACATACAGTTTATCTTTGCAGTATAACTTTCAAGAAGGCATACGGCACCCACCTCTGAACAATTATTTCAAGTATACTTTTCTCTTACATAAACATTGAGGAGAAAAATTAGCAGGATGTAACTTAACAGGGTCATTTTCAGTTGGATAATTTACACATTTATAGTACAGCGGACTTGCATTTTATTTTACAGCATTGCAGTGTGCCATAAAATACTATTACAAGTAATGCAGTAGCTGGCAGAAAAATACCACAGCCCTGAACTCTGTCATGAAAGCTTTCTTGAAGTAATGCAAAAGCTGGCAGGAAAATCACTACTGTAAACCAAATATGTATATAGAGTTGCTACTAAATTTTGCACTTCTACACAACTATATAATTACTCACCAACCTTCAATACACACAGACAGTTATTCTCCGGAAATCACCTTTTCACAATTATACTCAAAGGATAAGATCTGTAAACAGTACCTTCATCCTCCTGCTCCCTGAATGAGCATGTTTGTGGCATCCAAGTTGTCTAGACATTTTCCACATTTTTTTCCCTGAAGGCTCATGTTTGTACCATATACTTTGCTATGCCGTTACTTTTGTGGATGTCAGGTTTGTAAAGCCATACACATAGAGGGGGAAGGGGACTCATAGTATGGGTAAGCAATTTAGACTCTAAAATGGCCAAAATATATATTTGAAGGACCAGTTACTATGGCACCTGATTAAGTATAGTGCTGGATTTGTTCCCCAACCTGTTTTGTTTTCATTCTTTGATGATAATCACATTACATGCAGAAGCAGGAGGCAGCTCCTTTCTCTGATTAGACTACCCTTTCAGAACATCAATCTGCCCCTCCATCAATATAGCCAAAAAAAATTCTGCTATAATTGTTCCATGGCAATTGTACTGACAAATGTCTGCAACCTGGCTTACCAGTCCCATAACTTAACACACTGTATTCTGTGAAGAGCTAGATACTAAGAGATTAATATAACACTGCAGCTGTATCCATCATGAGATTCAGATCATTTTAATCATTTTGTTTATTTTTTTCATATTTGATTAAAAAAAAATGCAAAGCATGATTTAAACATCTGATCCTTAACCACATTAATTATACTACAAAGATGTTTCTGGCAGAAATTGGGGCTGAATTTGGTTTTCTCTTTAAATACTGCTTAAAAGACGGCGACTTCACTGATATAAACATGCCACAATGAGGACTTCATGAATGATTAATAAAAATAAAACTAGGCTTAACAAACTTTGCATTCCGGTCTGAAAATGTAGACAAAAATATGATTGATTTTGGTGTGTGAAGGAGCATATTCTTTTTTTTTTTGATTTATGATCTGATTTTGAGATGTAAAAATTGATGTGGCATTCCAACTTGTCTCCAAATTATTTATGTGACTGCTCAGTTTTGGGCACCAAAAGCCTTTGTTTCAAGAAACTGCATCACAAATGTAAGACAAGGTCAGGAAGTGCATAAACAGTCATTTTCTATGAATCAAGCAATTTAATCTTGTTTTATAGCACCTTCTCTTTTCATAATTCATCACCAGCCACTAAAGCAATGGTGATTTTCCCTTTAAGGAAGAACAATGAACTCTATTTCTCATTTCATATTTCAACCTTGTATCTTACAGCTGCAATATGAAAGGAAAATTATTTATATACTTTCATGCCTTTAATAAAAGAGAATGTGATTGCTAAGTGAAGTTGAGTGCACAGTAAGGAGAATTAGGTTTACATACACTGCCTCACACACAGAGATAGATTCTGGACTGCAAGGTGGCTGGAGATTTCCCTGAGTAGAAAAGAAAACGTCATTAACCCTGGGCATATTTACATCGATCGTTTCAGGTGATTGATGCTTGAATGCGAGCACTTGGATTAGCCTAGCCTGAGCATGACCATTTCCTATGCAAAAGCCCCACTCCTGTAACTATACCTTCAGGTTTCTATCTTCCATACATGTTTGGGGGAAACTTTTATGACCCTGTGGGACATATTTCATGGTTCACTGTGCTGAGAAACTCTACAATTCTTTCCCATTCACTTGTAGGATAATGTGTCTGTCTTTTGGGGAGAAGGGGTAAGAGAATAATAGAGAATTATGAGTTTTACATCTTGTGGGGACTTCTGTGCCAACAGGTCCCTAGCTAGGGGCCTGTTGAATGGCTGCTGTTCCTTTTGTGCCATATGAGGAGGGCAAAGGCAATAAAACAACTACTACACTACAAATCACTTTATAAATAGTAAGTGTACTGTATTTTGTGATCAGTATAGTTAAAATGCACAGAAATGTAAGTCATAACAATTAAAATAATTCCTGTCGTGGATACCCTACATCTAGTTTGTTCTCTACAGATGTGTAGCTGAACAGTGTGGAAGAGGGCTTGGAGCTGACGTGTCACCTCATTATCTCATCATCATACTTTCGTGACAATCCCAAGTCTATGAAGTCTTTAACTGGGAAAGAGGATTGGAAATGTAGAAGTTTTAAGGTTTACAATGAAGATTTTGGACTTGCATAGTGCCCAGTGATCTGAAACTGGGAATTCATGTCATGCTTAAAATGGTTTCTGCTCTGAAAGTTAAGGTCTAAACATTGCAAAATGAATCACGTATTTCTATAATTTATTTCCAACTTTACAGGTACATTTGTTACGCTAAAGCTTCATGGACAGAATGATTTCAGGTCTACAAAAAACCTGATTTCTTTGTTTCAGACAGCATGTGCAATTCCCTACTAAGTAAGTTTTTCTAGCTGCTGCCCTGCAGATTTTCACAGCCACGAAGGTTAAGTTGGTCAATTTCCTTTCACTTTAACCTCTGCAAGAAACTAGATCACATAATCATAATCATTATTATAGCTAAAAATAAAGACAGGAAACAACACAACCATGGACATAAGGGTTAATGTGAAAGGCTGGAAGGGACCTCAGTAGGTCATCCAGGTCAAACCCCTGCTCAACAAAGGATCATCCCTCTCTTACCCATTCCAGGCAAATATTTATTTAACCTACACTGAAAAACTTTCAGTGATGGAGATTATACAACCACTAAGTAATCTATTCCAGTAGTTAACCATGCTCAGGGGATGATGTTTCAGACTCTGTCCTTTTTGGAAGTGTCTTTTGTAGTTAGTAAGGGGTAACTGCCTTCCTGAAGACTGACATGATGACATCAACAGGAAATGGTCAGCCATCGTTATGTGTGTGTTAGCAGTTGCAGTAAAGCCCTTCTGAGAGCAAGAAATCTCCCTACCTTTTCCTGAGCTATGAGATAGGACATTTTTAATCTGTCGTATGCTTGTAATAGACAGATGCACAACTGCCTTCCAGCTAAAACTTGACTGTGAAGCACTCCACAGTTATCCTTGTGTCATTCAGTCCCTTTTTTTTAGATGGTTTGGGACAATTTGTAACACTAAAGCCCTGTGAGACATCTGTTCACTCAATTTTTGTAATACTCTGAAGTAACTTAAAAGTAAACACTAAAGTAAGCACTATGTCTGTCCTTGCCCTTGCAGTAAGTCCTTCCGAATTTAAGTCCATTACTCCTTCTGTAGTCCCAGTGGACAAGGGAAAGAGACAATTACCATCTTCCTTATAACAACCCCTTTTGTATTTGAAGCCTGTTGTCAAGTCCTCTTCTTTTCTTCTCTTCTCCAGACTAAATCTCCCAAGTTCTTCCAACCATTTTTGTAAGTCATGTTTCCTAGACCTCTCATCATTTCTGTTGCTGTACTCTGGACTCCTCCCACTTTGTCCATGCACACAGTTCTACAAGCGATTTCTCCTTACCAGTAAAGGGATCGCTTCCCTTGGCTTGCATGTGACAATTCTGTTAATGCAATCCAGTGTGCCATGGCCGGTTTTTCAACAATAGCACACTGGTGACTTGTTCAGACTGCAATTCATTACATCTTCTTTTCTGCAGTATTGCAGCCAGCTGGTCCCCCATTTGTATTTGTGCATTTGATTGTTACGTCCAAATGCAGGATTTCACACTTACCAATTTTCATTGGATTTAATCAGATGTACCTTATGTATTGCAATACTAGACATTGTTTTTTCCTTCCAGTCGGTATAGGGAAAAAAAAGCCTGTTGCCTTACATTTGCAAGGAAACCTCATTAACAATGTTGTCTAGCATAATACTGCTGCCAAAAGCAGCATGCGCTCAGTAATGCAAACCAACTATGAAGATGATTAAAGGCAGCAAACACTGAGCTATAAAACACATGGCCCATATTGGATAAATATTCTGATGGGAACCTACCTTTTTATTAAAATATATTTCTGTATATAAAGGGAGTTATATATACACATCCTCTATCATCAGCTTTCTATCACACATCTTAAAACCACATTAAAAAGCCTGTAATCCCCATTACAATAAACGCACCCACTCCCCTGTACAACCAACCACAATGATAGGTTATTACAGTCCATCTGAACAGAATATATGATAGTACCCACTAAACTCAGCCCCCTCAGTGCCAACTCTTTTTTTCCAAGTCATGGTGAGTTCTGCATACATTTTTACTTCCCCTTTATTCCCACAGCTGAACTGAGCCTTTCTTTTCCATTTCCATTTATTCCAGTTTCTTCACCAGCATTAATTGTCTGACAAACAACACCAAAAGGGTCCCAAACATGTCATCCATAATCCTCACACGATCTATTGTATATGCCTGTTGCATATTTATCATATGAAGTAGAGCCAGACCAGGCTGCCCTGTGCCTCATTTGTATATATATTTTGGAGGATCCCAAGATTCATGACAAGAACACTGGGTTCCAGTGCAATTCAGTGCAAGTAGTCCAGTGGGGACTAATTTCACATCAATCCTTTGTGAGATTATCTGGAGTACACACACATACTAAACAGCGCTGAGCTGTAAGGTCACCATGGCTTGAAACACTGTTGATTTAGCTGGGGCCAAGCCTAGTGAACTACATGGTAAATCATGATCCTTTTGGCTTTGAACTAACATCATGCATAGTTTGTACTTTATGTAAGTAGGTATAAAAGTGCTGCTTAAAAGTGAATTTATAGAGTACCTGTGCTGATAAAACTTCCAGCAGTATAAAAAAAAAAAGGGTGAAATGTATCAATTCTTGATGAACTAAATCTAAGGTACTATATACAAATCACTACAGGTATATCTATTTCAAAGTCAGTGTTTTCAAATTTGTTTTTTACTTCAATGTACTCAAAGATAGCAGAATCTGGCAGTAAGGAGAGAAGGAAGGGCTACAAGCGTAAAAATTTGGGGAAGGTAAAGGGCAAGGGGACTACGTGACCTTTCAAATTTAATTTTCCCTGCTGTAGCAGCAGAAGGGGGACAAATTCAACACAAACCTCCCAATAGTTAGATGCTTTACCTGGAAAATTATAACAAATTTATGAAGTTTTCATATATAGAATCTAATTATTGGGGGACTGTCTTATATTTGGGTTTGTATAATATTCAAGTAAATATGGTATTTCAGATCATTTTTCCAATTTATCAATCCTAACTTTATCCTCTACTACCCCTCCTAGCCTGATGAACATGCACATTCACTAAACATGCCCTAGTCATTAAAAAAGATATAAAAGCTTTATTGAGAAAATGTTAAAATTAATATCTTTATTGTAGAGTTAAAAGCAAACAGACCCCTGTGCCTGCGATAAAGTTCTGGGATATCTACATAGATATAAAATTCTGGGATGTTAATCCAATCTGAAGCTATGTACAGAGGATTAGTTTCTGTCTGCTGGTAGAAATATTTCTGCTGGTAGAAATCAAAAGTGTGCAGACATTTGAATCTTTTCTCCTGGAGCAAAAGTAGCTGCTCTTGGAAAAAAATAAGCTAAAAAACCCCATAAGTTCCAGAAGGACATACAAGCCTGTGGCAGAAACTTTAGCCTTCCTGGACAGTTCAAAACTGACCTCAAGGTGGCTGTTCTTACACAGAAAAACTTTAAAAACTAAACTGAACAAGAAATTGTGGAACAGGAAATCATCCATTGACTAGATTGTATTAAGTATTGTCCAAACAGGGACTATGGATTCTTACCCTACTACTCGGATTAGCTTTTGTGACCTGTTTGTCCTTATGGGTTTATTGCCTGTTTACATCTCCCAGCCATGTCTCTCTTATTGCCTGCTTGCTTCTCCTACCTCATGACTCCTTCCCTATCTTTTGTATTCAAGTCACTCTCTCCATTTGATATGCTAGTCTGTGCACATCTTTCACAGTATCTGATGAAGTGAGTTTGGGCTCACAAAAAGTTTATGCTGTACATAAAGTTAGTTAAATTTTTTTTTGCACCATACAGATTTAGTTAATCTGTATAATGCAAATCTATCCTGCCTTCTACCTGACTTCAGACTCATATGACTAATTCTTCTCTGCACATGGAAAGCGTTCTTAGGCTTTAGTATTAGCATGTGATCTACATTTGCCCAGAGTGAAGCATTGTCCAATCTTTAACAGAGTCTATAACAAAAGCATCTGGGTTTCTTTCAGTGATCTTCTCTCAAAAAGTGTATTAGACCCCAGGCAGAGCCATAAGGAACCCCACTTGTTCTTCATTCCTGTTAGACATTAAGCCATTGATGATTATACATGTAGCCACAGCCACAATATTTGAAACTTCACTTACAAAAAATGTATGCACATACATCTGTTTAGGCAAAACTGGCAGTCACACCTAAAATTACTTAATTCTGCTTGGAAGTGTTATTCTCATGAGTAAAGAGATGTTTCAAATCTGACCCTCTTTCACTCTGAAAAAACCCTGCCCAGGAAAATGAAGTTTACAGGAAATGAAACAAGCATAAAAAAAGACGCAAAAGTTCAGAAATAAGAAGAATGCTTTAGAGATCATATAATTTCAGGTTACTTATCTTGCATGGTGCATGTTCACAAATCCAAAGAACAGTACACTTAGAATACAATTTAAATGTAACTTCATGTTGCAATTTTGTGCATTTCTCCTGCTGTTTCATTGGCCTAATTAGTTTTATATAAACAATAAATGCACCACCATAACAATCTTATTTTTCTCCAAAGACATGCTTATCTACTATTTTAAAGTAGGTGCCTTTACCAGATAAGTTTTTAAGTTGTCTGACATATGAGAACATACTCAGTGCTACTTATAGCAATTCAGCTTCCTAGTTTCCTGTTTGCTTTAAGTAGTACTCTGGCAAATGTTTCTTAGCCTAATAAATAACCCTGTTCAGAGAAAAGAAACCTGCTTTTTATAAGCAAAAATGACCTCTAGAAGTACTTTAAGCGTTATGTTAAAAAGATTTTGCTATTAAAATCGAATCTTGTGTGTAGATCATCTAAGATAACCCTCTAAGATAGTATTGAGTACTTCAAAGCATCCTTGTTCAACCAAACTTGTGACACCATGTGTATAAAAAAGACAAAGAGGTAAATTGTTGGTCAAGGAATTTCAATGACTTTCATTCATCTAATCTGGAATGGGGACTGTGTTCTTGGTTACAAAACAAATTCAGTTCCGAATGAAAAACAGGCGAAGCCAGGGAAAATATCAGGGGCCAATTCAGGGCTATGGAAGCCTTTTTTCCCATTGCTTCAATTATTCATGACTAGCTACTTGTGCTGAATACTTTTTACTTCATGTCACATGCCCAAAGTATGATGCAGGCATTATTCAAAATCTGACAATGAGATTTTCAATACCATCTAAGGCTGTGTTTAAACTCTGAACTCATTATGCTGGGCAGCAGCACCGTCAAACAAGCGGAGGAGATCTGTGAATGCTATTGCCCAGACCAGAAGCAAGGTAGTTTCTGTGCAGACCCAAATATGGGTTAATTAGCACTGCCTCTCAGTGGAGCTACTTAGGGTGTGGACACAATTACATCTGGAGCCTTTGCAAGAGGGGAAAAATTCAAAAGGGTAGCAGCTGGTATGTTCTAATTGCTATTTTCTAACTCTCTCCAGCTGAATTTAATCTATTCCTGAATAATCTAAAACGTGATAACAGACAATCAGTTCCATGAACCCACAATAATGAATGATTCTATCCCTGTCTTGCTTTATGCAGGTGATGCACTGTTAATGTCATACTCCCAGATAGGCCTCCAAAGGTTATTAGATGTCATAATATTGAAAAGCACCTTGAATAGCTTGGAACTCAGAATTGCTGAATCTAAGGTACTGTTTTGGGGAACAAAAGGAAGAAACAAGCATGGCTTTTGCAAATAAAGAAATTGGACATGGTCTTCTCGTTTATATAACTTAGACTTCATCTTAATAAAAAACTTGAGCTGGAATAAATGCAATAAAATGTAAGCACTTAGTCAAAAGAAGCCACTGTTTGAATTTTATCCTTTTACAATAAGACTGGTAGAAGGGCAGTAACTGGCAGTGCTCAAGGACTATAGATCTAAGGTAGAGTCCATTTTATTGTATGGGTCAGAATGCCGGGGTGATGACCCCATGGTTCATTCTTTGTATTTCTTAAGGGGCTTTTATCTCTTACAGACTCACCCAGAGGTGGTCCCAGGTGGCAGCAGTAGCCTTCTGTCATCTGGCAGGCAGATCGGGGGCCCGCTGGCATCCCCAGGACTGTGGGGGCTCTGCTAGACTCCTTCTGGGGGGTGCAGGCACCTGATCTGTCTGCCAGATGACAGGAGGCTGCACCTGCTGCTTGGGGCCAGTGGCAGCACCAATCCTTCCGATGCTGGGTACAGGCTGCGCCCAGTGCCAGTCCCAGGTGGCAGGAACAGCTTCCTGTGATCTGGCAGACTGATTGGGGGCCAGCACACATGGGAGGAGTCTGGCTCAGCTCTCCTGCAGCCCTCCCAAGGGTGCAGGTGGGCTCCTGATCTGCCTGCTGGATGACAGGAGGCTGCTGCTGCAGGCTGGCATTGCTGCTGGGCGCAGCCCACCCCCAGCACTGGGAAGACTGGTATTGCCGCTGGCCCCAGCCAGCAGCAGCAGCCTCCTGTAATCCGGCAGGCAGATCGAGGACAGCCCCAAGACAGCTGCGGGGACTGTGCCAGATTCCTCACAGGGGTGCAGACCCCCAGTCTGCCTGCTGGATCACAGGAGGTTCCTCCTGCTCCCCGTCTTCTGCTTGTCAACCTCTTGAGGTGCAGTTTCCCAGAAACTTCTGCACCTACCTCGTTGAAACGTGGCGGGCTTAATGGCCCCAGAAGGGGCTACCACCCCTGCAAATTTCATCTGAATCAGGCCAGAAATTACAAAGTTATAGGCAGTTTCACACTTCGCCATTATAGCCTATGGGAAAAACATTGAAACAGCGAAAGTTTCAACAAGATGAAATGGAACGGTGCTTTTGAAATGAAACAAGGCTTGAAACAAAACACTGTTGCATTGAAATGTTGAAACAGAAGTCAAAGCAGAACAGTGCTGTTTTGCACAGCCCTGATAGTTATATAACAGTTATACTATCCTACAAACAAATGGCCTGGGAAATGTGCTGACAGTTACTGACCCAGTGTTTTCCACCATATTCAAACAAGAACTAAATGTAAGAATTTAAGATGCCAGCATGCAGGCAGATATGCAGGGAGTGAGATTTCCTGAAACTTTTCTTGTTTTGAGATTAATACAGCATTCTTTTGGCCTAGAAACTTACCTATCTGGAGTACAAAACCAAAAACTATGAGAAACCATTACTAAACTGTGATTCAGTCTAACGAGATCTGTAAGGATACCTTGTTGGATCCCATATTTGGACAGGATATGTTCTTGCAGGAAGAATGAGATAGATTACTTCAATCACTATTTGTAGCCTTGTTCATTCTTTGAAGAAATATGAGGAAAATGGATCTTTCCATTAGTGGAAAACTTTAAGTATTGGTCTAATGAAGAAAAAGCAATGGCTCCTTTTTAAAAACTTATAGCCTATCCTATACTCTATAGGTGTATCTGCATTACCTGTACAAAGAATGAAAGCCAAAATCAAACAGAATTCCTTGTTTTTACTTTTTTACTCTACTGTTTTCTATTACTTCATTTTATCTATTTTTAATTACCATATATTACGTTAATTTTTTAAATTAGTAGAATTTGTACTTTCATATATGCTTTTGCCAATAGCCACAAAGCATGTAATGCTATTGTAAAATATACAAATTTACTGTTAATTCTATTATATTCTTTTAGCAAAAGTTGTAAATAAACTACTGTTACCACTACTAACTGTTATATATGAACAAGACCAAGCCAAGAACAAATCAAATGTTGCAAAAATGGTTCAATTTTCTGGATGAAGAACTGGTAGATTTTGCTACATTTGAGTTGTTCTCAGTTTGTTCACAAATAACAATTAAAACATAACAGCTGCTGCCTTTATGCCTCCTGGCTCTGTGGGCCTCATTCAATGACTTTGTGTGCAATAGGTTGCCAACCCCTATTCTAAGTGATGGACGTGCTTTAAAAGAGTCCTGCCCAACACTCTTAACATGTAGCGACTGAAATCTCCCTTACCTCTTTCTTTACCTCTTCTTCTTCCTCCTCCAGTGTTAGTGCTGCCAGCTGTTTAGCTCTTTGCTCCATCAAGTTTACATATCTAATTGGATTCGATAGTGCTTCAATCACATCTAGAAATGAAGCAAATGTTTGAGACCCAGGTTCCTTACTGTTTTGTTTCAGCACTGTTAAGATATTTAAAGGGCCAACATTTTTCCTGAAATCTGTTTAGAGTTACTACTTGGACTTCAAAAAATATCAGTAAAAGTGCCCATTCTACCAAAGGTACCACTATGCTCTGAAAAATTAAAGGTAATATGCATGCCACCCTTGCTTAGGCTAGTTTTTATGTAAGATTTTTAATAGAGTTTGGGTTTGCTCACTACAGATTAGTGCAAAAGGTAGTTAGTGGAGGAAGAAGTAGGAGAGATGCTATTGCTTGAGATAGAGCTTTGGTTTGTAGCTTGTCTCTATTATATTTTAACTGTTTTAACAGGAACCCTGTAAGTGTGTCCTTGGAGCAGAGTTCTAGGATGAGATTTTTCCAAACTGTTCAGAATTGGTCTAATTCTGCTCACATGAAGGCAATGGTAAAACTTCCAAAGCTAAATTAAGATCAAAATAAATAAATTAAATTAGTCTTTTTAGGTATATATGTGCAATGCAACCACTCAATTTTATAAAATTAAGAATACTGTTTTACTTTCAGTCTGAAAGTGATTGTGTACTGCTGTGTCATTTCAGCCAAGCTACATTTGTGTTTTTATTAACAATTTCCAAGGTTCATACATTTTTTAGGGCTGCAAAAAGTTTGCTGGTAAACAAGTGCTTTGGCTTCAGTTCTGAACTGTGCTCCAGGCAGGCAGGCTGCAGCCCATTATAGCAATTTTATACAGCAGTATGTAAAACCTTAAGGCACAGCAGACAGAAAAGTTTGTTTCAGTGTGTTCAATAAAAGTGAGTCAGTTTGGTAGCCTAAACTTCCAAATCTTGTCCTTTTTGAAGCTCAATTGGAAAGTTTCATAGAGTTACCTGCGTAGGTATCGGGTACGTAGTCTTTGACTTCAATGTACACAAAGACAGCCGGCAGTGTCAAAGGCTGGTTCCTTTCATTTCTTAGGCAGATGTAGTGGTAGCCTAGAAAATAAAAGCCATCCAGGCCAAAATGTAAATTCTTCCCCAGGCACATCTCCCATGTAATGATATTATCGTTCATTATTGATATAGTGTTGCCAGTAAACTAATTCATCTGGAGATCATAGTATCGCCCTGAAGAGTTTTCAAGCTACCTAAACTCAGTAGTGGGACCAGGTGAGAAGTCTAGGACTCCAGTTTTAGTCAAACTTCTCACTTTTATTTTTTACCCATTGACTAAATGTTCACATTTTGGCCTGTGTAAACATACCTTGTTGTATTCCTTTTCATTTGGATTTGAGTTCATAACCATATTTCATTTTTATTTTAAATTATATTTATAATTAGTGGCCCAAGTGCTCATGGAGCTGGTTTCTCAATTAAAACTGGGAGGTACAGTTAAATCAATCAATCAGTCAATTAAAACTGGGATAATACATCCACAACACAAATATTTCATAGCAATAACAATAAGTTAATTCCAGATTGACCCACAACTGACTGTTTGGTACTTTCAGCAAATAAAAAAATAAGTAGCTTTGGTTTAATAAATGGTTTTGTGTGTTTAGGGCAGAGCCACATTCAGATTCTGGTCCCACGTGTCAGTAATTCTTCCTCACTCCTTCCCCACAACCTTGTTCCATTCTCACCAAAGGAGAAACGTCAAAAATGGCTGTTCCCCTTTTCTTCTCAAACTTGTATTGTGGCCTGTATTGTTTAAAAGCTTTGTGCATACTAATATACTGGGGACCAGTAACTATTATTGCTTGCTTTGTAACATTTAGCTCCACAGGTTTCCTTGTTTCATTTCAGGCTTAAACTTCTAGCGATCAGAGTATTTTCTTTTTCACAGAAATTTAAGGCTAAGGCAGTCTAAAGTATTAGTATTAGTGAATGTTACCATCAACTGAATACTTTGGATCCGATCTGCAAAGTTGTGTTGAAGTCAACGCTGATTTATGGCAGCGGAGACTCTGGCTTTTTGTTCTCTTCACTACATAACTTGTAGAACAGCAGAGCAGTAACCTCACCTGGTCGAACTGCTGAGACAGGCAATATCCGATGACCAATAAATTTCCCTCCTTCTTCATATACAGCTATCCTCAAACATGCCAGAGAAGGTAGAACAACCTAAAGGGACACGTTAGTTCATTTATTAATTTTTTTGCTCTGAATGAAAAGCTGTTTCCTAATATAAGATATATAGAAGAACAGAAAAATGAGCTAGCAAATAAAAATAGCTACACAGACATTCAAAGTTTTTCCCATATAACTGGTCAGAAGGCATATGAGCTACATATGAAAATGATTCAGAAATGATCATGCATTCATCTAGTCACCTGTGGAAGGACAATCCTTAGAGGTGGGTAAGTCCTAGACAGGGAATTTTCAGAAAAGCCATATTTGAAGCAGAAAACAAAATCCTCAGTTTTAATATGATATATGAGTCATCAGCATACTTGTTTTAGAGTCTGAAAAGTATGACTATGCTGCAAGCCAGTAATTGGATGAAATATGCTTCCAACTAATAAAGGTCTCCTGACCCATCACTTCCTATCGTGACTTTGCCTAATCAGGCAAATGAAGTTTAGTGGATAGACAAGGCTGGGAAGAGAGATCAATAAACCTAAGATACTAACCTTTGCCTCAGTGAAAGGATAGAAAAGTTCTTTTGGGTTGTCAAATGCTAAGTTACCAGGGTTACTACAATGAGTATGCATTAGGTAGGGAGACTGGAGGGGGGGCAGAAATCTATTAAAAAGACTACAGAAGTAGGTCAGAAAGAAACTTAAAGTAATCTCATAAAAAAATGCATTATGTGATTTCTTTAGAAAGGGAATTGTGCTGGTGATGAATGAAACAACACTGTAGCTCCGTGCAGGGGAAATAATGACTTTGGTAATAAATCAATCTAAGTGAGAAGGTTTAATGTTTTCCTTTGTGAGATACGGAGATATGCAAGAACTCACCTTGGAAGGTCTGTTTGATTTTAACAGTGCTTCTTGTTCATGGGGATCAAAATGTGAGATCGTATAAAGGCCCAAGTGATCCAGGACTAGATTCACAAAGTAGACTGTAGTCTAAAAGAAACTACTCGCTGGCAGTCTAATGAGCAGTACAGAGGAATTTCATGTTGCCCCGCTCATATCTGTTCCCAAGGCCCCTGGTCTCTGTCAACTGTATCTTAAATCATAACCTAGCCACATGGTTCAGGCAATTAATGACGCTGCAAAAAATGCATATTTTTTAGACTGTTTTCCATTGTGCCTTAAACTGAATGTGTTTTAGGGTTAGGGCTGCACTGGAGTCTCCAACTGACCAATGACCAGCTGATCATTGGCTGGATTGAGAGTGCACCAGGGCAAAAACCAGTGGTGGTGCAGTCCCCGGAGCCAGCTGGCAATCAGCTGATTGTTGTCTGGCTCCAGGGACTGCATCATAGCTCATTTGAGCCCCACTGCAGTTACAATCCAGCCAACAATCAGCCGATCATCGGGCCCCTGGCTTTCAAATTGCTGGTACAAGGAAAGTTCAGGGTCATGATCCCAGGATTTCCCTGCACTAGCAAGTAGGGCACAATTTGGATCTGATTCCCAATCCCAAAATTATGCATCCTGCTACACGTGTGTCATGGCAAGAGGAATAACTGTTAGGAAAAAGGATAAGATCCCATTGTACCTTTAAATGTCTATTAGTGGCCTGGAAATCAGACACGTCCCCCAGTCTCGATTCCTGGCACATTAGGAAAATGCAGGAGCTGTGGTGCAGAGTTGTTGAGTATGATAATATGAACATTCACCCTTTAGGGTTCTCCAGGGAAATACATTCTCTTGCCAGAATGGCTGCTGTCAACGACTTGTTTTTCTATAACCTATTAAGCGAAAGGGCCTGCCTGTCCCAGCATTTGCTTGCTACAGGCTTGACCCTCTTTGCCATAATCATGTTACTGATAAACAAGGCATAAAGATGGCCTTTTCATTCGCCTTTGGTAGGACATGCTGTGCTGTGGTATGCAGGATACTCATCTTGGTGTCTGCTCCTCAAGTCTGGCCCTGAAGGGACAAGTGACACCTAGGATTTCTGAATGCATCCCAACATCTTCTGCAAAGCATTCTGAAGGGAGTCATCCACCCTGAACAGACTCCTTCCCATCCTTGTCCCTGGTTGCCTGGATGTTATACAAGAGATAGGGGACGATTCAAGCGATGAGCAGCGGGGCAGGTGGGAGTGCCAGTGCCCCGCCTGTGGGCACCAGCCAGGGAGTGGGAGTGCCACAGCCATTTCCAGGAGTGTCGTGGCTGCTTCCAGGAGTGCTGTGGCCATTTTCTGGCCAGCGCGATTGGCCACAGAAGGACCCCCCTGGTCACTGACTGGTTGCTGGGGAGGCACGTGCCCCCTCTGACTAATGCAGTACCGGTTGTCCATGGCTCAAGAAAGGAATTAAACTAACAGTTTCTCTCTTGAGGGTGGACATGGGGTTTGTGGGTGGGCATAGGAGTGTGTGTGGGTGGGTGGGTGTGTATGGGCCATGCGCTATCAGGCTGGGCTGTCCAGCCCTGTTCTTCCACATCAGGGTTCTAGCACTCCAGTGGGAAGCCACACGTGGACGCAAGCAGGAGCCCATCTAGCCCAATGGCGTGTAGCTCCCAGCCTACACACCATCAAGCCAGATGTGAAGCTGCACATGGAGGCATGGAGTCATGTGCCATTGGGCCAGGTGGACTCCTGCCTGCCTCCACATGTGGCTTCTCGCCGGAGTCCCAGTACCTGCCCAGCCTGATGGTGCATGGCTCCCACCTGCAGTGCTCCAAGCCCCACATGATGGTATGGAGCCAGCCTGGTCTGGTGTGAAGGCATGTGCCAGCGGGTTGGGTTGGTTGCATGCCAGCATGTGCAAGTACTGGGACTCAGACAAAGGCATGCACCACTGGGGACTCTCCTGCCATGGCCATGAGCGCTCTGAGGGTTTGCTGCCTGCTGCTGCTGAGCTGCTGGTACTGGGGGCTGTGAACAATGGGAGAGGATATGGAGTGGGGGGCCCACAGCCACCTACAACCCCCACAACACTCCCCACACTTTCACAAATCTCCCCCACATACCCCCCCACCATACAAAGTACCTCCATATATTTCTAAAAAAGGTTCAAACACTTCATTTTAAAAAATTGCATAATTTTGAGTTTTCTGTGTATAGTTTTGAATTTTTTTGCATAAAAATGTGATTTTTTTCCCCTGTGCATAATTCCTTGGGGTATAATTAACACATAACATGCAACTGTTCAAAGCAAAAGGGTAACTTTAACACCTACTAAAGTTAGCTCATGCTAACTGTAAACTAAAACTACACCCCTGCATGATGCAGTTGCCTAGACTGGGCTCTAGAATCCAGGAGATCCCTTCTACTCCTAGGGTCCTCTGTAGAAGACCATCTTTCACTGCCCTATGCCAGGGGTCATCAACCTCACTGCTGCATCAGAATGACCACACAGGTAAAAACATACATGCATAAACATACAGGCATAATATATTCATAACATATCATACTGAAATCAGTGATTTATTTTCAGAACATTTACAACATATATGTGGATGCATATTTATAGAACTCTAACATAAAGATGATATGAGACAGCTGAAAAATAAATCATATTCTTTCTGAGACTAGGTTCTTTCCAAGCCTGATGGTAATGGCTAAGAGAAATAAGATGCTGCACTCTTGTGAGAAAAAAAAAATTGCCATCTCCAAACTCTAGCTCAGACTGCCAAAGGAAAGTTTTTTCTGAAGGCAGAATGTATATGAGTACTACTGCTATTGCTACAATGCTGAATTTCGGGAACCGATGGCATTAGAGCCTCCATAACTTTTATTATGCAACTCTCTCTCAAATAACGGGATGCAAAACCGAGTTACCTGAATTATCTAGTAAAGTAAAAAACATAATACTAGAATTCTCTTTAGGAAACTGGTTGCAAACACACTTACAAATCATGATGATATATGAATTCTGCAAAGATATGATTCTGAGATTTACTAAGGCTCTTAGCATTCACTGACTTCAGGACTGGGTCTTTTGGGTAAAAACTTCACAAATACTTATGTAACTCAAGAGTCCAAATTCCACAGCTAAGGGCCTTTTACACAGTAATTTTGGGTGGCTCCTGGATCATCTTAACTCCTGTAGGTACTCTAGGCCAGTGTTTCTCAACCCGTGGGTCGGGACCAAACAGTAGGTCGTAAGAACATATGAAAGGGTCACAAACAATCTTTAAAATACAGATGACCAAACTTTAAAAAGGAATTTTCTTTTAAAGGAGAGAAATGTGGGAAACCATGGCTTTCCCCTTGCAGGCTGGCAGAGTACCCCACACACTGCGGGGTTGGGGTCTGCGGGTGTCAGGCAGCAGGCCGGAAGTGAGGGGCACTGCGTTGGGACTGGCTATTGATATTTACAAATGGGTCCTGGTACAAAAAGGTTGGGGACCACTACTGTAGGCTACACCTTAGTGTTAACATCCCCTTCCCCTGCTGGCTTAGATTGGGCCCAATGTCCCACCCTCCCCAGTACCCCAGACCTCTACTCACTACTCCCTCACTCTAACTTATGCCTATGCTATCTATCGAGGGAGCAGGCAGGGAAGGGTTACCCTGCTTTCTTGGCTCCTGCCTGCCCCAGCTACTGCTCTTAGGGATGGGCTCAGCCTTGAGCGAAGCAGCAGCTTGGTAGTGGTGGTGGCAGCCATGAAGGCAGGTAAACCCTTCTCTGCCTGTTTCCTTGGACAGACAGTGCAAGCAGCCACAAGTAAGTGGAAGGGAGGGTTTGGGGGGAGCCCTGGGAGGGTGTGTGGATGTGTGGGGGAGTAGAGGAGCCCTGGGGTGGGCAGCAGGGGACAAGCCTGGAATGTGGCTAGAGAAGGGGGGGTGGCCTCAGCGAGTGAGATTTAGGCTCTTGGGTCTTACAGGTTTCGGAAAAGTTTGTCTTGTAAGTCACCAGGCCAAACCTTGCGGCAATGAAGCAAAAATAATGTTATCTGGCTGATTTCAGGCCTTGGAACAGAAAGATTAATATGTGAAAAATAATTCAGAGTTTCTTGAATTTTATATTCAGAAATTCAATTGTTTTACATATTCTGTAAAATACAAAATGAATCTACCATATAGTAGTAAAATTATTGTACACTTTATGGGGAGAAAATAAAAAACATTACACCAACCTTCTTAAATACTATAGTTTCCTCTTCCCAGACAGGATTAACAGCGTTGCCTTGAGAGGTCTTTGTCTTTAACGCTTTTCGTCTTGTATCCACAGGGAGGCCAAACATGTCTACTTCTACATATGTACCAACCTTTTTATCAGAAAGAAACTGACCTGAAATTACCTAGAAAACAGAATGTGTGTGGCTTTAGTAAGCGGTGAACAGAAAGACTTTGGGAATTCTGAAATTTCCAGCTGGAGAACTCAGATCGGTGATGGTACTTCATGTCCCCAAAAACCCTCCTCTCCTCTCCTCTCTTTTCCTCCTCCCCCTCCCAGCGCACTATTTTATATTGCAAACATAGCAACACAGTGCATGTAATGCTTTGGTAAAAGAATACATCAGGTTAACCCTAAAGTTGTGTGTGATCATGCTGCATCAAAGATAATGAGATGCCTTGGTTTCCTTCTGGTCTAACGCTAGGAAAAGAAAACAACTGAAACAGAACTCTTCTTCTAGGCGTTTCTGAACTAGGCACGTTATGTACTCTACCGCTGCATCTCACACAATCTGTGCAGGGCAGGCAGAAGGAGCTGGCTTATGGAATTGCCCCATTACTCATGGATAAAATACAGCAACCTGACACGTATTGAGCAAGTGCTTCCATCTCACTTACTGCAGTGGTTGAAGAGCATGCTCAGCAACCCACACAAGTTGAGACTTTTCAAGCATAAGGCTGTGTGGATTTTCAAAAGAGGTTTCCCTCTACCAGCATACATTCTGCCATCAGGATTTAGTACTCTACTATGCTGAATTGCATTAACAGCCTCCAAGTGGGTATCCTCTTCCTTTCAATTAAGAGAAGATATTTGTTCAACTGAATAGGCCTATTAATATTACTGCTTCAGATAACTTAGGGTATTACACCCAGAGGAACAAATATAGCTATTACTTTTTAATGAAAAGCCATCATTTTAATGATTTATACTCAGTAGTATATTTCACATTCGTCACTGCCTCGTAAGTTAACCTGTGCTAGGGCCATCTTATGTTACTTGAAATACCCTACTTAAAATAACATACTTCAAAAATAAAATATTAACATTTTTAACCCTTTTTAAATACATCAATTTCCTGGTAACTATTATGAATTTAAAAAAGGAATGAAACTGAGAACAGAATTAAAACTACAGGAAAAGCAAATTTACTTACTATATAGCATTCCTTCAAAGTATCTATTTCTGAGGAAATGAGTAGTCTTTGAGTTTGAAAATTAACATGTGACCCAGCACAGTATTTTGTTTTCTCAGCTTTGAACCCAACCAAACTGTCTTCAAACAACAAGAGTAGTCTCAGTAATTGTATATGTACCTTAACAGATAAAGTGTTGGCTACTATTCCATCCACAATGCCTTCTGTAAATGGATCAAAATGTTTGTCTGGTCTTCTCATGAACTCTGGTTTTAGCCGGTATCCACATTTGCCATTGTATTCATACATTCCCATGTTTATTTGCATAGACAAATCTGAGTAGTAAGAATTTAAGAAAGAATTAATATAGGATATGCTGCAATTATAAAAAACCCATTAAATAGCAAAATAACACTTTATTTAGATGTTTTTGCAACTGAGCACACTGTGAAGGAGAGGTATTTCTTGTGCGCTACTGTCACTTAAAAGGTTTCAGAAGGTTCTTTATTGTAAGATCTCATTCTCCCTCATAGTGACTGCTGTCATTAGGGAAGGCTACCTTGAATTCACAGAATCATAGAAAATCAGGGCTGGACGGGACCTTAGGGCTAAGTAAAGACTGTCAAAAAGCCAGATGCTAAATTGATTCAATTGTCATAGGCTGGTGTAAGCTGCATAGACTGAGCCAATATGCAAGTGAACAGACATTCACTTTTGATGCTAGAAATGCAACCACATGCCTGCAGTGGTCTATGCCAGAAGCCAAAGGATGCTAGAGCATGCCTCCCTGCTCAGCTGGAGCAGACAGCTTAGGCCAAAGCTAGCTCACCCACCCTCTAAGGGGCAATTTGGATGCGAGATGCAAAGCATCCTGGGATGCCGGGGGGCTGTCTGTTAACTTGAATCTGGAGGAGATCTGGGATAGAAATTCAATAAATTGATGTAACCTAAATCAGTTAAATCTGATACTACATCCATCCAGGTTGATCTTAAGCCAGTTTTGACCATTTTGAAAGCAGTTTGTGCAGACTGGACTTCTGCTGTGTTACATATTTGAACTGGCTTCCAATCAAATACCAGTTTATGAATAATTTCTGTTCATAGCCCAGGAGGTCATCTAGTCATACCCCTGCTCAAAGAAGCACTAGCCCCAAGCAGAACATCCCAGCCAACGGTTTGACTAACTGGGTCTTAAAACCCTCCAAGGACGGAGATTCCACAATCTCTCTGGGTAGGTAACCTGTTCCAGTGTCTCCCTATCTTCCTAATGAGAAAGTTTTCCCTAATATCTAACCTAAATTTCCCTTGCTGCCACTTGAGACCATTGCTCCTTGATCTGTCATCTGCTACCACTAAAACCAGTTTAGCCCCATCCTCTTTGGAACTGTCCTTATAAAAAAGGATGAAATTTTCCATAGCTTCTCCTGAAGCTGTGAGTTAATTGTTCAGATCTTGAAGAGGCATTTACCACATACGAACATAAAATCCCTAGTAGCATAACGAAGCAGGGGAGACTGGACTGGAGCACCAACCCCAGATGTCAACTTCAGCTGGAGTACAAAAATAGCAGAAACCATCACTGCTCTCTTACCTACTACTCTGCCAGCAGCAGCACAGCTGTGACCACTGCCCCATGGGCTGCCGTTGCTCAGTGTGCAAAACTGCCCAGTTATGCCTCTGTAAATCCCATTGCTTTTCAAGACCTACTTTTGCAAATAGGACTTAATCGTCTAAGATACTTTAGCTTTGAAATGCTGAGTAAAGCAATGGCTAAATAACCTGTAAAAATCTTTACAGCTTCTTTAATTTGAAAGAGGTGTTTTATGTTAAAAGGTAATAGTGCTCATAATACTAGCTACAGGGGGCCTCTGAAGACATGGCTCTGTCTTTAGAAAGTTCAAGGTGGTTAAAATAACAGTTTCTGAAGCAGCTGCACAAAGTTTTTTGTTTTAAATCACTTCTGTGAGCATTCACAACATCAGGATGAGCTCCTTCAAACAACAAATGGCAGTTTAAAACTTGCCAAGTTGCATTTATGAACTGCTATTGGAAAGGAGCCATGGGGATGAATACTGCACCATGAATTCAAGATTTTTTTTGCCACAAATGATGCATAGAAAAACATTTTGGGTGTGTGTGTGTGTGGGGGGCGGGGGGGCGCTCTCCGCACTGGTGAATTGAAACTGAAAATAATCACTGAAACCATTACCTCGAATCTGAAGATAAACCTTGGTGGTTGTTGTAGGTTCTGGTTGGAGTCATACAGATATATGGAATTGACACATCTTTGATACTTTGTTCATTTAGCAACCAGTTTCACCCAGTAGCACAAATATCAGGCATGTCTGAGTGCAATTTGTCATTTGTGTGTGCATATACACCTCCTGGTGTTTATGGGGCTGAGTGCACATGCATTTTGGGGAAGAATATTCCTATTAGGCCCTCCTATGAAAATATTTCCTTGTAATTATGTATAGTGTTTACAACAATGAAGCCCTGTTTTGTTTATCATTTTGTGGGGCTATGCAATAAACATGAAAAATAACTGTAACTGTTATTGGAGACTGAAGCAACGTTAACTGTATTTTCACTTTATTATACTATATAAAGCAGTCATCATTAACAAGTCGACATTTAATGCAATGCATACGAGATACTGTAAGATTTTCTGCTACCCAGAAAATAAAGTCATAAGCATTTTTCAGCTGGTGAGGGTAACTTGGCAAATGCTGACTTCCTAACGTTGACCAGTGCATGTGAGCAGGTGAGACTAAAGTATAATGCACAATTTTTATATAGCGTACTAATTCTGAACATTGCAAAAATCGAGTAAAAAGAATGATCCAGCAGCTTCATCACACCAATCAACAGCTCAACATCTTTCCACTGGGCAAAACTTACTTGGCTTCTAATTAATAACGTATTCAAGAAGCGGAAAGTGCAGCCAACAAAATCAAGGAAGCAGTGAGACTTACCTACAGTTTGGAAGTTAAGGGCAACCATTTGGCAACCAGCATTCCAGAAGACTTGTGGCATGTAATTTGAAGAATCTACACGTGTTCCTTTTGGATAAATTCGGCTAAGCTGCATTTTGTTGTATCTAGGTGATGAATGGTTAAGATACAATACATCTGGCAAAATTATTAGCTGCCTACTATATCATTTCAATCTTCAAGTACCGAAACTCTGTACAGAATGATGGTTGCTCACTTATGGGTGTTCTCCAACCATGCTTTTTTCAAAGATCCATTCTCTTTAGGAAGAGCGAGCCTTTTTATGTGTTGTGTGAAGTGAGATTATAAAATGATACTACCACCACCCTTAGATCCTGTCTGGATTAGACAAATACTAAAGAAACAAGGAATAAGGCACTAGAATGGAGCAAGGGGCCACTTCACCCTCCTGGTCCCCCTTCACTACTGCACATTGCACTTTCCCTGCAGTGGCGCCAGCAACAGGAATGGCAGAGAAATGTCAATGCATACATTACAGAAGCCATGGCTGGTGGTTCACTGCTGCTGGGGAAGATGTCAACTTATTGCTTGATGCTGAAAAGTAAATGGCTGTTTGATGCACACATTGGCAGCAAAAAAATGAGGTAACACTACCCCCAGTAGCATCAGACCTCTGGCTGCTGTCTTTGCAGCATGCACCATGACTGCCCAAGGCACAACACAGAACAGTTACGCCTCTGTGGGTTTTCAATCTGTATTTTATAACTCTCAGTCACACTTAATGATCATCACTAGACTTCACTTTGACTACCAAATAAACTCTCATCAGCTCCGAGCCCTGCTTATTAATCTAAGACTTCGGTTACACCATTAAGTTGGGTTCCAAATTTCTCAGACTCATGACTCCAAATTTCAGGGAATAATCATAACAGATCTTAGAGTCGGAAATGTACATAAGGACTCTTTTTGAATGTTAAGGATACTCCACGAATTCCACTGGAGACTTTGTGAGTTGCTCAAGCCCTTTGGTTTCCACAAAGGATGACATTTCAAAACTCCTGTTACGTTCTATAGTTTACAGGAAAGAGAGAGAAAAAAAGAAAGAAAAACAGGATGTAAGAACATACTAATATATGAGGTAGAGTGGTAACTGGGAGGGATCATGGTATCATCTCTATCCCATTTGTCATTCAGACATGCATGTTTCACTCCACAATTCAGCTCACCAAATGAGACACAAGATTTCCTTGGAAGGACATGAGGAGACATGCTAAGGACTGTTTAGACTCTGCATGAAACCTTTCATAGCACAGAGTAACTGAAAAAGTGGCTTAAAAGCGCATGATGATGGGAAGCTACAACCACATGTATGAGGGACATTTCTCCACTGCCAGGTAATGAGAGTTTTCATGATGCTGCTGGTTTGGATGCACGTGTTAGCTTGGGTATGTATAGTGGCATACTTTTGAATGCACCTAACCTTCAGATTAATAGGTTTGCACCTAACCTTCAAATCAATAGGTTTTCCCTAAAACTAGCACAATCATTATGGAGTTTTGGCCTGATCACAAGGCAGGGACTAGCAGACTTTGCAAATGTAGATTATATAATTAGATGGCTAACTCCGAATGAAAGCCACTGACAATTTGTGCCTAACTTGTTCATATAATTTTCTGCTAAAAAAGAGAAGCAAAAACCAACCAACCAACTAAACAAAATGCACCCACAAACAAGGCAGCTGGCTGCTTCTTTAGGTGCCTGAAAACCTTTTGTAAATGTTTGCTCTACGTACTTGTAAAAGGCTTGAGGTTATGGCTCAAAGGTGTATTTCCTAGAGAATGTTTCTTTTTTCAGTAGGAAAATATAAAGTGCTCACACTTCAAAAGGCATCACCTTCACGTATAGACCAAGGACAGAACATTTCAATAAAACAATTTCCTAAACACAAAAATGTATGAAAACACGGTTTATTTTTTAAATGGAAACTACTTTCAAACCTCAGCTACAACAATGCAATTGTAAGTACTATAGCAAAGAGCTGTTCTTTGCACAGAGCTTGGTCACCCTATCAAGTCTGCTACCTTGTGGAAATGCTCCACATGCAGGATAATAGGATCTTTCAAACTGTAAGTCTTTCTATTCCTAGGGTTAAAATAAGGAAATAGGCATGGATGATAGCAGAGAAGAGTTTGCTTATGATTGTAATAGGAATTTGGAAATTGTTCTTCTGGATCAGAGTAGTTTTCCCTTTAATCCTATTCCCTACGGTGGTCAGTGTCAGAGCTTTAGAAGAAAAAATAGTTTGATATTCCTGTTATCGGAGGTGTCCAAATTATCCAGCCCTGCAGGCTAAATGGGCATACCTGAGCTGATCTGCAGGCCACACTAGGACCAACCTCCTACAGAGCACCCACCATGCTGCATCCTGCCTAGGCTCCATACATGTCAGCCCTGGGGTTAGCAAAGGTTATGTGTTGCCCATAGCATGCAAGCTAGATCTGGTGCTGCAGCCCGCAACCTGAACTCCCTGTACTGCATGCAGCACCAAGTTCAGCCCGTGCACTGTGAGCAGCGTGCCAGCCCCCAGGGACGGCGCAGGGTGCAGGACGGACCTTGTGTTGCATATGGCACAGGGGGTCTGAGGCATGGGTTGCATGTACTGCCTGTATCATGCATGGTGCCAGGTGTGGTCTGCATGCTATATACAGCGTGCATGGCCAAAGCCAGCCCAGAGATCCACAGGCCAGTTCCCATTGCTCCAGAGGCTGGATCTGGCTCATGGACCATATATTTGACACCCTGTGTTATGGTGAAGCCTGTTCATATGGGAAGTTGCATCTTTACTCAAGACAATAAAATGCTGGTTTATATTCTGAAGCCTGTGGATTTATAACCCTTCTGAACATTTTTTTCTGTGATAAATGCAGATGGTTTAAATAAACATCTGATCCAGTTTGATTTCTACTGAATTCCTGATCTTGCTAATACACAATAGGGTTACAGGATGCAGCCGTGTTGGTCTAAGGACTTAGGCAGACAAGGTTGTTGGGTAAATCTGATATCTTTCATTAGACCAACTCAAATAGTTGAGTTGATCTAATAAAAGATATCAGATTTACCCAAAAAACCTTGTCTGCTTAATACACAATAGAGCATTCTTCCTCATCACTGCAGGAATCAGCTGATGCACTGCAGAAATGCTGTAGTACCTTACATCATGTCTGTTGCATCAATGCACTAATTGTGAGGTGCTGATCTCTCCCTCTTCAAGACAGTGAAGAAAACAAAGATCCCCAGAGTTTTAGGGAGATATGGAGGCTTCAAACCACTTCTGCACTACCTAATGTCTAGCCTACTACAACGGCTTTAGGCAGCCCTGTTGTAGGCAATCCTCAGTTCCTATAGGTATGAGTTGTAGCATGATGTTATATGCTGCAGCCCTGCCTCAGCATACCCCTCTCCACTTGTGTACTGACCTGGGGCCTTTATGGCCTTTCTACTTGGCATAAGGGGGCTGGAGCAGGGGAGAGAGTCTAAGACTAAACTTATGGTTCAAAGGGGCCAAATACATCACTGCTAACTTCAGTTTGCATATTCAAACTGGAGAGAACAATTTTCCTTCTCTACTTGTTATTCAGTGTGGCATTCCTTGTGCACATCCTTCTTATTCATCAAAGCATCACCCTGCAGTGGAAAACTCAGGTCAAAAGCCCTCCAGCTTATGCAATTTTTCCTTTCAATTTTTTTTCCAAATTAGCTTTGTACATGATTCCCCTGGGGAAAATACTGCTTCACATTCCAATGAATAATGAGCTATGAAGTTTGCCTAGAGGTTCCTACAGTATGAGGAGCAGATTCTCATCCATCAAAACATCTTGGCATCTTACTGTAAACAAGGCAAATAGTCTGTGAGTTACATCTGAGTCTGCTCTCTCAGCTCCTAAAGTTCTCAAAGGCAAGGCACAAGTCAGAGACAAAACTGAAGTACATTGTGCTATGGTAGGTCGGTCTTTAAAGTCATTTTGTTGCAGTCACCAAAGTGCTGGAGGACCACAGAAATGGCCTGGCCACCTCACAGTGACCAAATTAGAAAACCAAGAAGAGACAGGCTAACATGGCTTATGAGTTTCCCCCTCTCCTGCACAGAAACCAGACTGAAGCTGGCAGAAGCTTTCCCTCCTCAGAACTGGAAGGTGAGCAGTGACTCCCTACCACTTACTGAAGAAAAGGAGCTGCACAGCTATACGGGATCAGAAGCTACAGTACAGCAGCATCCCTTCAGGGTACTCAGAGGTATTAAACTTTAAAAGAGTTCTCCCTGCCACAAAGGCTAAGTACAGACAGTCAAAAAGCCAGTCTGAATCAAGTCAATATTCATAGCTTAGTCTAAGCTGCATAGATTGAACCAACACACAAGTGAATGGACATTCACTTTTGATTCTGGAAATGCAGCCACATGCCTGTAGTGGCCCACGCTAGACGCCAGGGGAGGGAAAGGGGCACCTCAAGGAATCTTTTACTTGCATCACCTTCACTGAGGTAAGACTAAATATATTTAGGCCATCCCCAACAGATATCTGTTTAACTTGTTCTCATTCCATAACCTTCTTGGGTAGCCTTTCCCTAAACAGTTAGGAATTCTTTCTTAATAACTAAATTAAATCATCTTTTTGGAAAATTAATCTGATTTCTGCTTTTCTTGCCCACAGTGGCCTTGGGGAACAATGGGTCACTGATCACTTTACGTACTAGAAGAGTGTTTTCATGTCTTAGCTCAGTCTTTAGTAAATTAAGTAAATGCAGGTCTTTCATCCTTTCCTTAAAGGATATGCTTTTAAAACCATTTTTGTTTCCTCTCCATATTATCTACATCTTTTTATAAAATGTAGTACCCCAAACTGGACAAAGTACTCCAGTACAGGCCTCACCAGCTGCGAGTATGGCAGGCCCACTACCTCTCATGTCTTTCATAAATTATTCCTCTTAATTCCTAGAATCAGAATTGGCTGCTTTGTGGCAGTCTCTTTGTATCACAACCTCTTTTTTCAGGAAATACAAGCTAGCTACTTTTATAGCCCATCTGTATAATATTCAGAGGTTTTAATTCCTAATGGAGCAGATTCCCTCCAGGGATATTCTGTATTCTCTCCCACAACTAAGTATTACCATGTCTTTCAGTCAGGTTTTCAGCCAGTTCACTTTTGTCTAAGACCCTTTATAGGCACTAACGCTTTCTCTGCAATAGCATTTCTTATCAAGTTTCTCACCTTTGCCTGACCATTGCTATGGCCTTACCAACATCAGGGAGGTTCATGCAGATAGGCCAATAGTACTTTAACTACTTTGGCAACTTTGCGGTATGAGAATCTGAACAGGCGTCAGCATTTCCAAGACCATGAGTTTTATCCTTCTGTAGTTAGAATATGGATTTCTAATAAATAAGATAAGAGAGGTAAACCATAGACTGTTTATATTCCACAATGGGAAGATTTCCTGAGCCTTTATACTAAACACGTCATTCATTTTTTTTATTAGATATGAAAAGCACTTTGGCCGATGACAGCTCAGAAAGAAAAATCATGTGTCTCCTATTAAAATGACACTGAAGCACGTTATTGATTCTTTATATGCCCAGCCACATTCCTCCTCTTCCACACTGAACATTCCTTTTAATGATTATTTACTTTAAATCCTGTCATGTCCTGAAATGGCCACTGTTTTTTCCCCCAAATATCCATCCTCTCCGGGGTTATTTGACTTCAATATGACCTCAGTGGAAAATCTGAGAAGGATGCTGCCTTCAACTTCTAACACTCCAAGGAAGGAAAAGCAACATTTTTATTACTCTATTTAAAAGTGTTGTGATAAGGTTTGTGGGATAAATATATCACCCAGCCTTCTGATCCAAGGGGAAAATGACCCTAATAGTGCAGAAGTTGGTAACTGCAAATGGTACCTCTATGGAACATCTTGGTGTTCAGTTTGCTGTATAATGATAACAATGGCTATTTTTGAAAACTTAAGGAAAGATGGGAAATAGGCCAAATACACAGGAGATTCTCTGGTAAGACCCATTTCCCTTCATGGTCACACTTTGCAATCTGGTTATCGGATGATGACCAAATGAGACCAGCATAAAGTGGGAATATAACTACCTGGAAAGTTTTCTCAAAATGCAGTTATCAATATTTCACTTCTAAGCTGTGATCCCACAGAGGCCTGCTCTGAGCTGAGTTCAGCTCAATATTTTATGATTGACTGGAGGTTATGCTTCTAAAATATGTGGATAACATCAAGCTGGAAGGGGTGCCCAAACTCGGGAGGATGGGATCAGAATTCAGAACGATCTTGTTAAATTGGAGAAATGGCCCTAAGACAACAAGATGACATTTAAAACCTGCAATCTCAAATGTGAAGTGGTATACTTGGAAAAGATAAATCAAATGCATCAATACAAAATGGGTAATATCTGTCTTGGCTGCAGTAATGCGGAGAAGGGTCTTGGATCTGTAGTGACAATATACTAAACATGAGTCAATAACGTGATGCTGTTGCAAATAGGAAAAATGCCATTCTGAAATGGATTAACAGGTGTGTTGGATGTAAGACAGGAAAGTATTTTGCTGACTTTGGGGCTGGTCAGGCTTTGTCTGGAGTACTACGTTGAGTTTTGGTGCATCACACTTAAAAATAAGATCAAGAGGAGAGAATCCAGTAGAGACCAACAAGACTGGTAAGATGTTTAAATAAATGATCTGTAGGAGGAAAGGTTGATGGACTTGCATTTGCTTAATATAGAAAAAAGTGGATTGGAGAGAGAGAGGAACGGTAAAAAACAAACACACAAAAACCCTCCAAAAACTTCTAATACATAAAAATATAAAAGTCATTAAGTGTCCTCCGGGGTCACTACAGGAAGGACCAAAGAAATTGGATTAATTTGTAGTAAAAATGATTTTAGTTGGAGATTAGAAAAAACTTTGTTAGAGTAGGGATATACCAAAACAGGCTATCAAGGGATTTTGTAGAACCATCTTCACTGGATTTTTTTTTTGTAGCAACTGGTTAGACAAAAATATGTTAGGGGGTATGGCAGGGCACTAGGTGTGCCTGCCACTTTAAGGCCCTGGAGTTGGCAGCCTCCAGGTGCTTGATGAGGACAGCCATTTTGGGATCCATATAAAAACAGGCAGTTTGGCTGCTGGAGGCCAGGCAGCAACATTGCCTGGCCAGAGAGCTGCTAAGAAGAACACCAGAGGTAAGGGGGAGCTGTAAGGGGATGGAAGGAGGCTCCTGTTCCTGGGCATGACCTGAAACTGCACCCTGCTGGGATTGGGTGGCCTGGTGGGGCTCCCAGTGGCACGGGAGCCCCAGGAAATGCCAGGCCAGTTATCACCCCGGTGGAAGGTGAGACGGGGCGCCTTAACCCCTTGTCCCCACTGCCGGGTGGGTTAGCCTGAGAGTGTTTGAAGGGCCCAGAGGGGGACCTGGAGAGTTAGACAATGTCTAAGAGACCCACCTGACCATGGGAGTACCCTCGACTGGCCCAGGCTGGGGTCAAAAGGGCCAGGGGACCCACCATGAGGGACGCCCAGGGCTGAAGGCCAGGGGTCCTGATTGGCTTGGAAGTGGGCCAGGGTAAGTTGCTGCAGGTCTAGGAGGGACCACACCTGAGAGGGGAAGATGGGTTTCGGGGGCGCAAGGTAGCCTGGATGACGGCGGAGAGGCCACCTGATTGTATGGACTAGGGACGGGTCCTGGAAGGATGAGAGTGGGCCCAGTATGGGGGCCAGTGATTTGACCGAGATGCCACCTGCGAGGCTTGGGCTGCGGTATGGGAATGGAAGGAGCTGCAGATAGCGCCCCCTGGCATCGGGGCACAAATGGGCAGCCTCCCGCTTACAGAAGATCAATTATGAACCAATTGACATCAAGTCGTGGTGGACAAGAATAGGCGGGCGGTTGGCCCAAGGACAGGTGGGCGGGCCATGGAGTTTGGCCGCGAGGAGGCCCCCTGTCACAGGGGGATATCTAGGGTCTTTGAAGCACCAATTTCACCTCAGCACAGTGAGTGGGAGTAAATAATTTCTTAAGGTACCTTTTCAGCCCTCTGCATTTATGGTCTTCTGAACAAGGATCTTAAATCATTTTTGCAAAGTTGAAGTCAACCTCATAGTACCAGTTTTTGGCTAGTAGGTCTGATTAGCCCTATATGTTTATTTATTTATTTTTTTACCAGTGAGGACACTGAGACACAGGCAGAGAAAAAAAATGACATAAAATTTTAGGAAAAAAGAAGGATTTACGTTCCTTTTTGCTTCTTGGCAGAGCAGATCAATTTGAATAATTGCTTCAAATCACTAGAATTTATTTTAAATAATTGATTTACCCCAGGTTGAGGCTTTGTAAAACTAACCGGAAAATTTGTTCTACTGCAACTTTAGACACAACTGTGTATGTAATCAATGACATTATTTATGGATGGGTTTTTTTTGGTTTCAGTTTGTCAATAAATGCCATAAATGCCCTGCTTGGCAGAATTCCTCATCTGAATTTACAAAACTGACGGGAAGAAAAAAGCAAAACATTAAAAAATTAAATCACATGAACAGTCCCATTAATTTCAAGGAGACTGTATCTGTGCAGAAGTTGAAGCATGTGCATAAGCTTTTCAAGCAATCATATCAAAAACTTAAACCTAATAGCATAAAATCTTTGACACTTCAACACAAAGTTCTTCTGTTCTAACAACGAGACGTTATTTTCCTTCCCCTGCATCAAATCAAGTTACCAGGGAGATTTTTAGTGTACTCAAATAGAAGCTCAAACATCACCTTCTAAGGGCAGATTATGGCATCCAAGTACTGGTGTTCAACTGTTGCCCATAGGGCTGTATAAACTGTCCCACTGGGCTCCCTACTGGTTTGGGAACCTGGCAGTGAGGGAACTGGTGGCAGTGTTAATTGCAGTGGCTCTTGAAATCACAGCTATTAATGCTGCCAGTGCTTCCCTGCTGTCAAATTTCTGGACACATGGGAAACACCATGCATCTGATGACACAGCCCCATGCATCAGATTGTGACAGTGTGTGAGGTTGCTTCAGAGCTGTATCTGGTGTCTGGGGCTGGGCCAGTGCACCAGATAGCACTTGGGCACTAATCCTGCATGCTGACCCCACATTGGATCTGGCCTGCAGACTGACCCTGCCTGCAGGATCCAACCCATGCCACTCATCCAGACTGTAGAGTTGAAAGGTTGAGCACAACTGGTCTGGGAAATTAAGTCCTAGTGGGCACTTCTACCATGATGCCGCAGTTACATCACCGTAGCAACGCACTCCCTTGCTATAGAGCATTGCTATGGTGATTTAGTGGCTAAAAATAACTGTGCTTTGCTGGCATGGTGCAATACGGGCGGATACTGCGCCATCATTTAATATTTCCAAAAAAGAAGTACTAAATGACAGTGCAGTAACAATGGCACTATAGGGGCGCACATAGACATGCTCAGTGACTTCAAACTGCGAATGCAATGAAGCCTGGTTGAAGTACTTCAGCATTTCAATATTATGCAAGCTTAATAGGTGCAAAGCTTAACAGGTGCATAGGTGCAGAGCTTGCATAGGTGACTTATTTATCAGTGCTGTGTTTAAGTCTGTGTAGTTCTCACGGTAGAGTTGTTAATGAGGCCACGGACTTGGATCTCTTTAGAACAGATGAACATTTTACAGGGAAAAAAACCCCTGCTTATAAAATCTGAAACATTCCTAGCAATTAGGAAACCAATTAAAGAAACAAGAACAAAACACTTTAGTGGCTGAAAAGTATAAAATGGAAAGAAAACAAAGTACTGCCAACAAGTAAATTAAAGCAAATATTTTTAAATTTAAAAATTGGCAATTAAGTTTGAAAATCAATCTGGATCGATCTACACCCTATTTTTTATGTGTTGTTTTTAATATGCCTTTCATGATCTTGTTCAAGGCCAAGAAGTGAATGATCAGAACTAGCTGGAAAGAGACTTCCATACACCTTGCCATGTAGGTCACTTCCTAGCTGATAGACAAAACTTCTACAGTAATTACTTTTTTTTACTCCACTATAATGTAATTCAGCACTAATTACAGTGTAAGGAACATCCTAGGTATAATCAAATGAGAACATAGTACATTTGATCAAAGGTCAAAATTAAAACCTGCTGTGTATAATATGTATATGAACTGTTCTTTGCAAGAGGTAGAAATGAATAGGGGCAAGAACATGTAGGGGAGAAATCTATACCCACAAGCTTTGGGTAACTGAAACATCATTTTTTTCTGAAAGCCTGGCAAGACTCACCCGTACAGTTTCTCTCCTAGGATAAATATTTTTCTCTTTGATGTGTGTTCCTAACTCCAAGTATTGCTAACAAAATTTGTAAGTATGCATCCAAGAGCTTCAGGGGAGTGTGCGCGCACGTGTGGGCAATCTTTTTTAACATGTTTCTTTGGGAGAGTAACTTTTGTTCTAATTAAGTTGCTGTTATTTATATCACTAGTAGAGATTTAGGTATCTATAACTGCTGCTTCTCTCTCTCCCAAATTCTCCATAAATCCACTATAAATTAAAATTCCATAGCTTTCCCTTAACCAAAGCAACAAGAAAAGCTTCAAGAAGGTGTTGCAGCCTGTCAAAACACAGTGAAACGGGACAGGTAAACAGCAGGGGGTTCTGCTCCTAAAAAGGAAAAGATGCTGCAATGTTTATTAAGGATGCTGCAAAGTGCATTCCCAGCAAGACATTTTCCGTGCAAATCAGCAGGGGATGAAGTTATGGTCTATTCTATACAGTAGTTTGATGTAGAAATGATGGAATTTGCACAAAGGGGTGGGCATATGTTTATACTTTCTCTCTTACGAGGGTAAATGTAGGCAAAATGAAAAGCTGCTAGTTGTTTCTGATGGAACACTTATGAACGCATCAATCAAACTAAAATGTGCCTTAGCTTGTCATAGTGTTTATTTACAAGCATATTGGAAGGGCAAAGATTTCTTTATTTCCATAAATATCTGCACCACTGTGCCAGCAGTAACTGGAAATAAACCTGAACATTAAGAATTGGGCATATCTCAAAATAAAGGCAAGTCTCCTATGCCCTTGTTAAAGGAGAATATTTCCTATTGCCCTTTGTGGGAGTTATGCCCATGCATCAGAGAAGGAAGAGTCATCTATTCTTTATGTAGACTCTTCTCTTCTATTTTTTGTGATAGGCCTGTAGCTGGTTTAGACAGTCATAGATCTATTGTTGACAATGGAGCTATGACAACTTACCTAGGCAAAAGATCTGTGAAATAATCAGTATTATTGTTAGAGCTATCCACGTGTAAAACAAAGGAACAATTTCTTAACTCATGCCTAATACAAAGCAGTGCTGCTCATATGACTCGGTATACTTACTTTTTGATATCTCAAATGACTCAAACTTCACCGGCTGTATGTAGTTCACCAGGTTGGACATTTCTTCAGTGGCCATGGCTTCACTGCCAGCTGTGCCCTTGAACAGGAACGGGAAAGTGTTATGATTTTGGTATAACAAATTTCACTGGCAAGATTTCTATGCAGTACTGTAAAGCACCACCCTAAAAAGTACTTAGATGCCACTTCTTATTGAAGATCTGAGCCCAAACACATGAAGTCTACCACTGACTTAAAACAGGTGCAGGATAAAGCCCCAGTTCAGGTATATTCATTTTTACCTGCACACTACCTGGTGCGTTTTCTCAAAAACATGCAATCCCATCCCCTCACCCCCCCCTCGGACTTTTACAGGAGTATTCCACATGTATTGTCCTTCCCCCTTAAATTCTTCTTTTGCTGGAGAAGGAAATTACTTTTTAAAAGCCAAATCTTATCAAATGAAATTAACCCTGAAAGCCAAGAAACCTCTTGGAAGCACAAAATCCAGAAAGGATGAAATTTTATGGGGACACAATATGTACAAGTCTTGATTAGCCTTCTGGGATTTTCGCATGCTCATGATGAGAATGTACCATGGTATTTAAAAGTTGAATTATTCAGCTGATATTGTAATTCCTATACAGAGTTGTAGCATCCATAGGGAAGGAGATGCATTAGTTTCAGTTCTGAACGACGTTGAGCAAAATATCATCACTCAGGAAAACGAATGATAATAAGTATGGCAAATACAGACTCAAGCAGACAGTTATAATTTCCCACAGAGTTAGCTGTAGAACAAGTAGCTGTTTAAAACAGATAAACAATGTCCTACTTTTAATGAGTTCTTTTCAGTTAGATTTTAACATCAAGCCTATTACGAGACACTTTTAAAGTTTGCAGTGCTTTTTAAACTGCACTGCTTTGCCTCCAGTAGATGGCAGACCAATACTTAGGAATGTAAGGCAAGTTCAACAAGCTCTGGAATCAGTCTTAGAAAACAACTCTATAAGTCCTCACTTCATCCATCGATGATTTTTTACAGTCATCATCATAGTCATCATCATCATCGCTCTCAATCTCTGCTTCTCCTGCAATATTTGAAATACAATAAAATTATCAGCTGACATGATAATTATAAACACCAGAAATATTCATGAGAGATATATCTATCTACTGTTGCTATACAGGAGCCCATGCTTTAATGTGGACCACCTCTCATATCACAAACCAAATAAACTGCTTTCAAAGGGTTTATCCAGACTCAGGATTGCCGAATTATTCACTGGAATCTATCAAACAACTAACTCCTCACGTTTTTATGAAGTCACCAGACTAGCGGTTCAGAACTATTGACTGGATGTTACCAGTCAAGAAAGAGTGATCTGCACTCTCCTATGTCTGAGGAAGAGCATGTGTGCTCAAAGGCTTGCAAATAAAGATTTTTTTTTTTTTTTGCAACTATCTAGTTGGTCAAATAAAAGATATCACCTCCCCAGGAGTTCTGATTACACATGCTAACTAATGCATTATTGATATTATATATTGTCAGGAAAGGGTATGCTGAGGTTCAAGGTGCTAGCCTAGGACAAGACGGTCTAGCCTTCAAATGTCTACACCTGTCCAATTTTGAGCAAGCCACTGAACCTCTTTGTGCCCCCTTCTCTACCTCGTAAGGATTTTGTGAAGCAAAGGCAAGAACATAGATGCTCACATACCACAGTAAGGGGGGTCAAATATGTATCATAAATGAAGCATCTTGTTTCTCAAAATGTCTTGCACCAAGATAATGGGGTAACTCCCCTGGTAGAAACTGGCATAGCTCCTTTGAATTAAACATACATTTCTCAGGTTGAACGATCTGTTTCATGAATGGTGGTCAGCACTCAGGTGGCATAGCAAAGGCACACCGGCAGAGGGCAACATAAACCAAACAATGCAAAAGAGCTGCATAATAATGGTTTCCTCAAAATATCCTGAATGGGTAGATTATTTTAAACAACACGGATTTTTAAGCTTTGTTCTCAAATATTGTAAGATGACCAAATCCCTACAGGCAGGGCAGATTCTTCGCTGCTTTTAAATAATTATGTCCCCTAATAACAGAATAATAGTATTCTATTATTAGATTGCTCCCAGGGGGAAAGAAGTATGTGAACACATCTACAATATCAAAATCTCACCTTCTGCCTTCAGAGGGTGTGTCCCCACAAGTGAGAATGTGCATTTCTCTGGGGACAACTAGCAGCAACACGTATTTGTGCTGCTGCTAGCTGTCCCTAGACACGGCCTTGCATGTGTGCTCTGGTGTGTGGCGAATTGCCTCAGGTAGAGCAGGGGAGGCTGGGGCCAGCATCTGGGCTGGTCTCAGCAGCTTCACCTGGGACCCTGGAGCCTCCAGCAGCAGCGATCCAGCTGCTCAGAGCCTGGCCAGCTGCGGGAGTGTGGCTCTGGCCAGCCAGGCTCTGGTTTTGGGAGGCACGCTCTGCTGTCATGGACCAAAAGCTATGGACCATAGCTTTTTTAGATACAGGGATCAGGGATTTTGTCATGGACCAAAAGCTATGGACCATAGATTTTTTAGATACAGGGATCAGGGATTTCCCAGTATCTAATTTTGCTGCTGCTCTGCAAATGTGTAGCACAGTAAATGGAATCACCCGTACTGTGTGCATTTCATGGAGCCTCAAAAGGCTCTGAGGCACCACAGACTGCACACACCTGTTTGTGGGGACGTGGCCAGAATTTCTGTTGTAGGTTTGACTTTAATAACCTGTACAGTGTTATTCTTCGGAGGCACCCTGAAAACTGCGTTTTAACTGAAACAGAAGATCTAAATGAACTTTGCTGGATCTAAGTACACGCAGAAGAGGTCTCATTAAAATAATGTGAACTCCTTTCACAATTGAGCTGTGACTGCCCAGGCTGGATTTTCTTCCAGATGCTGATGTTGAAATGTCAAACTTCTATTCACAAACACATCTCTGTCTGAACATTTCACTGAAAAAATAACATGATTGCTCAACAGGCTCAGGGGATAGCTTAAGGGACTTCAGCATGCTGCTAAAAGCCGGCAGCGTTCTTACTGGATTTGCAATGACAGTCACTGGCTGTGGATCTCTCAATGTAGTCATTTGATTTTCCAAATAAACTCATGTCCCAGAGTCCATGAAGTGGAAGGAAGGAGCAGACCATTGCCAATTTGCCCTAGCATATTATCCCCATGGCCAAGCCACAGCACACATTAGTGAGGCCAGGTAACTGGTCACTATTGCTAAAAATGTTCACAGATGGAAATTGGCAACATTTTCCCTATTTATTTAAAAATATTTTACTTCAAAGTTTCAAGTAAGGTTCAATTTCATGTCCAAAAGCTGTTTCCAGATAGGAGAAAAAGCAGCAGTATTACATAAGGACAGGTCTACAAACCTGCTGCAAAGTACTACAGTTTGGTATGGACAAACATGCTTGGAGTGACTTCAAAAGAGGATGGGGCTGCAGCACAGGAGTGCTCAGCAGCCATCACACTGAAATTGTTACATGTGCATGATCCTATAGTGGTACATGTGGGCTAAATGTCCTCAGCTTTGACCCTGGATGAAGGAGGCTTAAAACCTTAAAAGTTGGAGCACCTTTGCTACATGTATAGCTACATGCTTGTGCACGTTTCAGCTGCAGTGTGGTCCGACAAAGCACCTCCTCCTCCTGTTTAAAAGTGTAACTTTGTTCATACCCAGAGAAATTAGGAGACATATTTTCATCTTGTGAACTTGTCATAGATAAGGGTATACCCAAATTGTGATTGTGCAGATTTCCCAGAAATTGCAAAATTGGGTAATCTCCACAAAATCCTTAAGGGGAAAAAAAACTTATTAAAAATCAAATGCTGGCTCCCCGGTGGGAACCAGTGGTCCTCTCAGACATGCAGCCTGCCCAGGAGAAAGGTGGAAGGAGGCCACTGGCATGAAACCCTAACCCTAACCTTAACCTCTCTTCACCAATTAGCAGTGAGAGATGGTGCCACATGATGGATAGCCCTCTCAGCCAATCAGCAGTGAGAGGTGAGACCATTTGACAGACAGCTCTCTCCACCAGGGCTCCTCGGCTACTCTGAGGCATTGACGGGGGAGGAGGAGCCATGATAAGTGCTCAAAAATGGCAGCCAGCTCCATCATCTGCATGCAAAATTGGCTGGTTGCCTCTGTAAGTTGGGCAGACCCCAAGTCACAGACCTGCTGACTTCAAGAAAGCTACCACAGCTTGCACCAGCTGACGATCTGACCCTACCACTTTAGATAAGGCTGCACTGAAAACCATAATGAGAAAAGGGACAGGTAATTAAATATCATCATAGTCTGTGAGGCCCAGCCATCAGTCAGGGCCCTTTTGAGCTTGACACTGTACAACATTAGAAAAAAACAGACCAATGATATCAGCCTAAATGGTGGCCAATCCATGCGTATGACAAGAGAAGACAAATGGGAGGTAGATACAGAGGGCTGGGGGAGTACAAGGAAACAACGAGACAATATTACTCAGAGTATTGAGCTTGTAGTCATAACACACCAGCAACCTAACTACTTTTGAATGCTTTGTAGGCATGATAGCAATGGAGAGTCCGGGGAGACACACCAAGGGCTGAGGCTGAGCAGGCTGGGCCCAAATTAGTGGGCCAGGGCTGGAGGTCTGAACCAAGAGAAAAGGGGAGCTAAAGCCAAGAGGGCTGAGTCCTCTCTACACAAGGACCAGTGTTGCCAACTCTTACGATTTTTGGCATTGTTCTTAAAGTCTGTGCTTCGGGAATGTGAAAAACTTAGATATTTCTTTTATGTATATTTATATACATATAGTAAAAGCTGTGTTAACTAGCACTTTATTTGCCTAAAAACTCTATTAACTGGCATCCGAGCAACGGGGCAAAAACAAAACCAGAAGCACCACTTCTGGGGGAGTTCCTGTTTCGCTGCTGCGAGCTGAGGTTTTCTTTACTACTTTTTTGGCCTATGGCCCAGGGAAAAAGCAGCCTGTGCAGGGCCCCCCTCCCTGTCCCCTAGCACGCTGACGCTGAGGAGTGCACCAGACGGTGCACATTTGATTAACTGGAATATCTGATTATCCGGCATCCCCCATTCCCGGGGGATGCCAGATAACAGAACTTTTATGTATACACGAGAGCTAAGCTTTTTACATTCCCGAACTGTAGACTTTAAGAACAATGCCAAAAATCATGACAGCTAGCAATACTGAAGGACTGAACTGTGGTCAGAGTAACATCTGCAAGGCATGTGCATGGCTGTAGGGGTGGAAGGCCATGAATTTAGCCCTTATGACAAGTAGAGCCTGAGAAAAGAGGCACAGAGACAGAGAGAGAGAGCATCCTGGGCTTCTCCTTATTACCTTTTAATATCAAGGCATGGCTGGCAAGAAAGCAGAGTGAGACCCTAGGAGGATGGAGTGGGAGCCAGGCAGGAGCATGGCGGCTACTAGCAGGCATCACAGCAGCCCTTGGGGGCTGTCCTGCTACAGACTCCAAAGGAACTCTGCTAATGTATACCACTTGAGGATCTGACTTTAAAAGGCAGCATACAGAGTGGATCAGACACTTACAATACCAAGGTATAAGGCATCTTAAGCCAAAGAAGATGGTTCAAACAAACCAGATTGCATGCCTAGAACAAGTGAGAGAAAGTTTGACTCCATAGCACAGTAGCTATGCGATTCCTGGGAATGGATGTGGGGATGGTGATTTTATTTTGCTGAAGCGAAACTCTAATTCACAGCCACAAACTCAAGGATCCCCTTGGACTTGGTGAGCACATCAGTAATGGCAGTGAAACCACTGTGCCACAAGCCTTTTCCTATCACAGTCTGTTTCAAAACCAATTTAGTACATTAATTGCAAGCTATTATGTGAACACTCTTATTTCAGCTTTTAAAAAAATGATATCAGACTCCTCTGGGACATTTTTCTTAAGTGAGTCTAAGAGTCATTAAGGCATAGTTTACTTTGATTTAACTTCAAGCAAAAAATCTTGTAAGCACTGAAATCAAAGTCTCCATACCACAGGTATAAGCACCTTGGTCTAAAAATACACCTTCACTTGGACCCAGGCAACTTTTTCTCTCCACCATTACAATGACACTTTATGGGCATCTACACATCACCCTGTGACGATATATGTTGCTACATCACTGTATGGCATACTATGGTAATGTAGTGATCACACGTATCTACATCGCTGTAGTTACGTGTTCCCTAGGTATAGTGTGCCACTATAGCAACAGAGCGGTTAAATTTACTCCCGCACTGCATGCACGGTGCAGTAACTACTCATATGGCGCTGTGCTTTAGTACTTCCAAAAGGAAGCACTAAAGCATGGTGTCATAGCAATGTTGCCATATGGCAATGCGTAGACACGCCCTAAGTGCGTGTATAAATAATACCTCTCAAAAACTACATTAAGATTGTAATGTCAAACAACATTCAAAATCTAGTAATGCCAAAATTAAGGCCACCTGTGCAATGTCAATTTAGCCCCCTGGATCTATGTATTATGACACAGGTCTTAAACTACAAGATCACATTAAAATGTTAATATCAATATTAACATTTTCCACTGGTCTACTGCTTCATTCAGTGTATTAGATGCATGGTTGTGAGGGAAAGAAAACCATTGTTTGTAGAACAATTCATTTGCCACAGAAGCTGGAAGCCAGGCAAGGCACTACAGGAAGAGGAGAGGAAGATCTAGTGGGTATTGTAGGCCAGTACTGTCATTGAGAACTAGATACTATCCCTGGCTCTTCCAGAGTTCCTGTGCAATACTAAGCTAGTCATTTAAGCAAATGGTCACAACCAGCCACTAATTTTATGTTCTCATTTTCTGGTTGTCCAGAATTAGGCATCTGGTGTTAGATTGTCAGAAGTGCTGAGCATTCATAGCTATAGCTGAAGTTGATTAGAGCTCTTTTTTTAATATATGAAGTGCTGTGTCCATGTAAAACTGGTAAGGATTCTTAAAAATCAGGTCCCGTATACCTAAAGTTGGACACCCCAACTCTTGGCTTTAATCTCTCTGGGTTTTAATTTCCCATAAAATAAATACGATTTCACTTCCCAGAGGTGTTGCAAAGATTCATTGAAGAGTGTGAAGCACTCCAGTATAATGAAGAGAAAGCATTAGAGAAATGCCTGGGAGAAAATTAATAACTCTGTCTGGTGCAGGATGTGAATGGACTGCAGTACAGAAGGTCTCTAGAGCCACACACTGTGTGATGGAGCTACAGAAAAATATTGAGTAACTTCTCATTTATTGACTAAGGTGGAGCGCTGTAGGGAAAAACAATTTGTGATTATACCATTAGAGACTGTATCATAGTGGATTTGCACATGGGGCCCCCAGGAAACAATAATTCAGGCTTTTCTTAGCTTTTAAGTGCTTGATGTTGCAATTTTAATGCTGTGTTAACATAGTGTTTATCGATGCAATTTCCTAAGATGTTGGCTCTGGTTTTTTTTAAGAAAAACAAACAGAAAAAACAAAAATCCTACCATGTGGAAATGACCCACAACTTGGGTTGTCAGAAGAGTATGCATTTTTAGATTTGTAATACTGATCTCTAAGTACTTGAGTTAGTGGGACAATGTAGTGGGAGGAGATTGTTACTTTCTTTGTGAATCAGCCATGATAAGTAAAAGAGATGCACACTTTGCCTGATCCTTCTGGTGTGTGTCAGGCATGTTCAGCATATGTTTACTCGATAAGTCTCTCAGGGAAGGTTAGGACAGTCATAAGCATGCCTTACCACTCTGCTTACATGCACATATGCTCCAAGCCCATAAGTACACTACTAAGACTGCTCAGGAATCACTTGCAGAAGTCACCCTCAAGCATGCTGGAATCTCTTCACCTGCATATTTCAGGGTTTGGAGAGTACAAGTGAGTGCAAGGAGGTGGAGCATGGCGGGGGTTGCCCCAGCCAGAGTGTAATACCACCATGGTGCAGACATATCCTTATAGGACGTTAGCACCCTTCTGCCTCGTTTCTGGATTCCAAAGGGGCTTCAACAGGACCTGGCTACCCAGGGAACTTTTATGGTGAAAAGTGAGGCTGCTAGTAAGTGTTAGGTGCTTCCAGGGATAGGTGGTTAGCAGTTTTCCAGATCGTAGGTTTGGACTTGGGCATCTAAGTCCTGTTCTTCAAGCACTACAGTCCTTTTTCGTGGATCTGGCCCCAGTCATGAGGTAAGTGGAAATGTCTCCTCAGCCTCAAACCTTAGACTCCCTTCAGCAAAGCCCATTTGGTCCATAGGCAGACGTGTATTTGAAGTGCTCTGAATCCCAGAGCACTGGAGGATGCCAGAGGACTGGTGGAGTATACTGAAGTTTGGCAAAGTACTTTAAAAGGAAGCAATCAAAGATGTTCCCCATTTTTAGGGTAATTTTTGAAGACCTTTGGCCATTTTTAAAGTACTTTTTCAGTTATGAAGGTCTGAAGCCTTGCTGTTTGGAGAGCTTCAAAGACATTCAGCCTGCTTCAAATGGCATGTCTGTCCAGGGCCTCACTCTGTTTGGGCTTCATTGATCTGGACCAAGATTGATGTATTTTTGCACTACCATAGCAATGTAAACAGGCATTACTCTCAGCCATACTCAGACCGTAGTGTGCTTCTCAGTCAGGCCATAATGTGTTTGTGAATTTGACTTTTACCTGCTCCAGGAGATGAGGGTTCAAACACGCTGGACGAATCACTGCATGTGTTAGAAGCTTGCTCAGAGAGCTTCTTTTTTGCGCTTCCATCTGCAGACTTATGTGATTTCTTTTTATTCTTCACAAGAATTTTATACATTAAGTCCATAGGGCTTGGAAGAGGAACACCAGCTTCAAGCTTTGAAGAAAAGAGGAGAGATTTGTAACAAGAAAAATAAGCCTGTGGCAGCTCTCAGTACTATCTGTATGGTACAATGTACAGTTCCTGTAATCCATAATGTGAACCTAATTTAAAATGAAGTACGGTTTGCACAAGAGGTAGTCTCACTGCTAAATGAAACAGTGCTACTGAGGGTATTTTAGAAGACAAATAAAATATTGACTATGAAACGTCTAAGGTAATAACCATAATAAGTATTCTTTCAAATGTGAAAGCCCACATTCTGAAACGACAGATGCGAGAGCCAATTGAGCTTTAGCGGATTATAATTCATTGTATTATGATAATCTCCACATCAAAAATCATATGCTTAAACCACTAATACCATACACTACTTAGCCACTCCACCCCTCCGTCACAGCTTCTCTCTCATAAAGCAGTAGATGAAGAAAAATCTAAAACAGAATCATGCAAATAAGAATGAATACAGATGTTTACAATCAGATAAATATGAAACCATCTTACTGGGTATTTCTCCAGCGTATCCATAAGCAGCGCATCTCCAAAAATTAGTCTGCAATATTCTGCCATTTTTGCCTGCTGCTTAGGACTAAGGGGGGGAAAAGATAGAATTAAATAAGGCTTATTCATACAGCTGACTGAAAGCAGCAGTAATGGAGAATCTAATATCCCTTAACAAGACATAATTTCCTGATCCTATCATTGTGAAGTGTTCACAATGATCTAGATTCATCGTGTTATTATTCTGACTTCTCTGACAGCCCTTATCACAGGCATCATACATGAAATAAAGGTGTTGGTCATTTGAATCATAAATAGTGAAACTGAACCTGTCACACTGAAACAAACAGTCCCACATACTTAACAGATTATAAAAACTGAATGTGTTGGTTCAGCAAGTGATAGGAATAAACTATAACATTAGTTGGCCTCTGGTAGACAACACATTTGTTCAGTGTTTAAATGTTTTCTCCTTTGTGAGACTCTTATTTGTATTTACCAGGCATACTTTTCTTTTTCCTCCTTGAATTTGCAATTTTAACATACATAACCTGAGGAGGTAAAGCAGAAGAAACAAAGAAAAGAGAAAGAATGACCCTTTTCAACTAAACTTCAGACATGTTTCAGAAAGTGACAACATGACTGTCTGTAGCATGATGTACAGACTGCCTGTAGCATGATGTCTTCGTGGTTAAACTCACCATCTCCAGCAGTGGCATCTTCAGGATTAGTTTCCTGGGAAGTAATGGCTACAGGCAGATCCGGGGGGCGGGGGCTGGTGGTGCAGTGATACAGTTACACCTACACTTTGATTCCTGGTCACCCAAAAGTTTAAAGCCAACTGTCTAGCAGAAGCAGCAGCATTTCTATTCAGGCAGCACTGAGGGAATTAACTGGCTTCATGACTTCTTATAATCTACCTGATTCCTTCTCAATTCCTCATTCCTAGGGTGTTAATGACCATCTCTCTTTTTTATTGGTCTTAAAGCTTTAATTAATTAAGTTATGCTATCTTCTGCAATTCTGCTGTCTGTTAGCTGCTCCTGGAAACATAGCTCCTATTTCACAGTCCTGCAGACTGTTTCTAACTCCAGATAACTCAAGTGTGGAAATGTTAATTCAAGTGAGCATTAACTTGGGTGTGGAAATAATGCTTAGTGAAGCATGGCTACACTGTCAAGATACTCAGGATGGCTAGATTTTGTTTTATGAATCTGAAAGAGAGATGTACATTTAATTCTGATGAAAACAGAACTAATGACACATCTTTTGACTATTATGCCTTGTTTGTTGTGCTTTTATACATATGAGATAGAAAATATGTCAATGAAGTGTTTTTTTTCTTTTGCTTAAACTGAATTATATAATCCTAGCCCACCAGGTTATTAGGAAAGCTTTTAGTTTTTTGTAACTGGAAAAAAATGGGTGTTGTGTTACATTTGATGATGCACCACACCACCTACACCCCTCCCTTGCACCTTTCAAAATCCTAGATCTGCCCACGTCTCGTAAGGCCATAGTTACCTTATGGTCAAGCCTACTTTAAAAAAACTCTTGCTATTGAAAAAAACTCTTGCTATTAAAAAAACTTTAAAAACTTTAAAAAAGTTTAAAAAAATACTTTAAAAAAGTTTTAAAAGAGTCTTAAAAAAAACTCTTGCTATTGCTATTGCTATTAAAAAAACTCTTGCTATGTCGGTGAGGAACAATTTTTTTTTTTTTTACTGACAGAACTATGTTAGCAGAAAACTCTATTGTAAAGACAGCAATACTAGCATATTTATGTTTCTGCCAATGTAGATTGTGTAGTTTCATCGAAGTGGCATGGAATATAATACCATAAGCATGGTTATGCCAGTATAACTGTCTTCACATTAGGAAGCTATAACAACAAGAGTGGATTTAGATCCGAGCTCTTCCAAGGGGTGGCTGAATGATTATTTCATCTTGCTGGTTAGGTCATAGTTGAGATTTTCTTTTATTCAGCATTGCCTACATGTCTCAAGTTTTACTAGGGTAAATTATTCAATAGTTCCTATGACATCTACTATGAATAAGCCAAATGCAGTAAACTCTGCTTACAATTAATTTGCCCAAAATGCAACCCAAGGGAAAAATAATGGCTAGAGTTAAGGGAGTTTTAGGATTGCAAAGAGGTTATAGTATTTAGTAATACTACTTGCATGTGCTAAGTAATACTACTAAGACATGTGCCCATTTAAAAAATTTCTAGTCTCTTCTTATGCCCGCTTGTAATCTTTAAACAAATCCATTTAGTTTCTCCCAAGAACAAAACACAACTATTCCATAGCTACTTTGTTTTGCTGGCAAACTCTAGCTATTAGCAATTTATATCCATATGGACGATACATAAGAGTTGGGTAATGATTACAGGCAATTATTTTTCATGAGAGACAGGAATTTATAGTAATATAAAATTAAGTGTATTGGAAAGTTACCAGGAAAATCCAAAGTGTGAAAAAAACTTGGGAACCACTACAGCAAGCTGATGTCCTTTCCCTTGAGGTTGAAATGGCAATGGCCCAGGTGAGACAAAAAAAGTTGAATCTACTTCTTGATTAACCTTTTACAAATAAAAACAAACCTGTACTACAGAACTAATGAAACATCTTTTGATTATCATGCACTCTAAAGCACTTTTATGCCACCAGGACTGGGAGGGTTGTTTAACAAACATGAAAATCTGTTCAAAAGTGTTTAGATGTTGCTCCAGGTCTGCAATACACCCTACCTACTTGCCTTATCAAGCACCTATTCTTATTAATCAGTAAAACTTCTTTCAACGCAGCTAATTATGCATTATATTGCCAGCAGAGTGCCAGGGGCTGGAAGGTAGCTGGTATCACAGTGGAGAAATCAGAGATAAGATGTAGTTTAGACGGAACTTAAATCATAATCTGTATTTCCTGAAGCTCTGTATTGTTCTGTTTTGAGGTCTTGTTTTCAGCAGACTGTGTTTGTGATTAAACAGACATAACTCCATTCACTCACAAAAAATGTGGGTTAGGAGGTTATAAATGATTCCACAAAACCACGAGAGGTTTTAAATGTCAGCATGTTGATGCTCTACAGTATTTTGTTAAGTCTTTCTTTTTAATTCAGTCAGATCTGCAAGAAAGTTAAAACCCATTTTCAGCCTCAGGCATAAAATTAAGACAAAGACTACGGCAAGCAAAATGACCTAAAAACCCTGGAGGAAGAGATGAGACAGAAAAATGATTATGTGACTTGAGGATGCTGATGGAACAGTATAGTCCATATTGACTCTTCATCTACAAAAAGAGAAGACAGACAGACACAGACAGGCAATGTCCTTTAAAGTGGGCTTCTGTATGGGGTATTTATTTTAACTCCCATCTCCGGTGGGGATCATTATAGACAAGTGAATCCTCATTTTCTGCAGACAGTACCTATATTTTTTTATTCCTTCGAGTCTATGTATGGAAAACATTGTTATAATTTTCCGGGTATATAATCAAAATGGAGATTTGCCTTGAATTTCCCCCTCCCACTGCTACAGCAGAAAAAATAAATTGGGGGGAAGGGGGGGGAGGCTTGTGGGCCCCTTATCCTCTACTCCCTCAACTTTTTCTCCCTGCAGCCCCTTCCCCCATTATGTCAGACCCTGCTCTCCCTGAGCACATACAAGTGAGGAGCACATTTGAAAACACTGACTGAAATAAACATGCCTGTAGTCATTCACATACAGGGAAATGACTAGGAGTACCCATAGAATGAATTCATCTAGAATTTATCAGGCTGCATTTTACTTTTTTTGAAATTGCTGCAAATTTTAGCTCAGATACTCCATAAACACACTTAATCAGCCCTTTTGTACCTACTTATATAAGGTGTAAACTATGTATGATATTAGTCCAAAGCCAAGATGTTCATGATTTACCATATAGTTCATTGGGCGGAGTCCCAGCAGTCAACAGTGTTTCAAGCCATGGTGACCAGAGAGTTCAGTGCTGCTCAGTGTGTGTGTGTAACTCCAGATATCCCCACAAAGGTTTCATGTGCTAATTAGCCCCCCAGCCATGACTGGAACTAAGTGTTTTTGTCACAATCCTGGGATCCTTCAAAAATATATATATAGATGAGGGATAGGGAAACCTGGTCTGGCTCCATTTCATGGGGGGCTGGTCCATACTAATCATATGTGACAGGCTGAGGGAGAGATTCTAGGTGAACAGATTCTAGGTAAACTGTTTGGGGCCCTGTTTGGTGATGTTTACCAAGCATTTAAAGCTAGTTAAGAAACAGGAATCATTGGAAATAGGAAAGGCACAGCTCGGCTATAGGAATTAAGTCAACAAAGTCTATTTAATGTAGTGGCTCACTATGACTTGAAAAAGAATGCTGCTGAGGGGGATTGAGTGCAATGGGCACTGTCATATCTCTTATTCAGATGGGCTGCACTAATCTACCCTTCCCATCAGCCTTTTGGCTGCAGTGAAGCATTTTTGGCACCAAGGGGAGGGTGTCAGGGATGGCTCTAGCCGGCCTGGTGCCCGTCTGGTATTACAGGACCTTCAGGCCCAGTGCCAGCTCCCTGCATAGGGAACACCTGACCATATTTTAAAGGGACATACAAAAGCAAAAAAATAAGCAAACAAAAAATGTTCCCATTAGGATGTCTGCTCAATATGGGCCATGTATTTTATAGCTATGCTCAGTGCTGGCTGCATTTAATCGACTTCATAGTTGGTTTTTATTCCTGAGCACAAGCTGCTTTTGGTAACAATTTAATGACAGACAATATATTTAATATGATTTCCTTGTATGTGAAATGTAGGGTGAATCTTGCCATGCTGATTAAGGTAAAATCTTCATCTTATATTTGAACATAAATATAAAGAGTTATAGTTAACTATATCAGTCTGAAATTAGGCAGAAGGCAGAGCAGTGTGCACAGAGTAGGCTAACCATTTCAGAGAGAGATTAGTAAGAGATTTTCCTGGGGGCTCCAGCACATGTAGTATCTGATAAAGTAGGTTGTAGCCTATGAAAACTCATTCTTCTCTGAACAAGTTAGTCTAGGACAGTGCTTCCCAAAATTTTCCTCAGCATGATCCCATTTATGGCCCATTTCCTCACTCCCAACCCACAGCCCCCTATGTCTACGACCCAATCTGCTGATGTTGCAACCCCATTTGGGTTTGGCAACCTATAGTTTGGGAACCGCTGGTCTATGAGATGCCACACTGCCATGACATATATACACACACACACACACAAATATATGTGACGTGTGTGTGTGTGTGTGCCGGCCTCCATTCAATTAGGCACTCCCGTGAGGCCTTCGCTCGGACTAGGGATCGTGCCTGTCCTAGGCTCGCAGGTGAACCCCACAGGTTGCCCCTGCTGATGTCAGGGGGTCCCCTTAACTCACCTGCCACAACTTGGGATGTCACATCAGAGGAGGGGTTCCCCTTTGGGGCAGCCTCCAAGGTTGTTGCGCCTCCCCACAGGCACTCATGGGCTCCAACCTCCCCTACACCCTGGCCACTTGCTACCTTGGGTTGCTGATCTTCGGGCCCTTTTTGGTGTCTTCAGGTCTTCCCCAACTCCTGCCCGCGGCTCATCTGCTGCATGCCCAGGTCTTCGGGCCCGGTATATGGTCCGCGAGGACCTCTGGCCTGGTCCTTCCAGTAAGGCTTCCTATTGTTCTAAACTAATCACCCTGTGATGTTATGTGTCTACCCCACCACTGAGCTAACTGAGGTTCCTAAGCTAATGGGCCAGGAGGCCCGCAAGGGTTCTTCTGGCCTCTGGGCCACGTGTTTTGCCCTGGGCTTGGGTTCCACTGCCCCGGCGGCTCACCCACTGGGGTGCTGAATCTCTGCCTCTTCCCACAGCCACTGTGGGCCACAACAGTCCACTGCCCAGCCCTGCTTTGGGTCTTCGTCCGCCCATTGGTGTGGCCTGATGAGACCCCGTTAGACCCACCCCTCTATTACCTCTTCTCCAGATCCTCTGCAGGGTGCTGCTTTTGGCTCTGCTGCAAGTGCAGTTGCTGGTTCCTCCGTCGGCATTGCCCCACCTTCACTGCCGGTTCTTCAGCTGACTCTGCTGCCGGCGTTACAACCAGCTTCCCTGTCAGCTCTGCTACCAATGATGAAGTCAGCCTCCTTGCCAGCTCTGCTGTTGGCATCTCTGCTGACTCTCTCGGAGCCTCTCCTAGTTCCGCCCCTGGCTTTCCACACTGCCAGGTGCGACGGCTGATTCCCTCTGAGCGAGGGTTCTTCACTCTAGCCTCCATGCATCAGCTGCCCCTCCAAATCATTGGAGCCACTTTTGATGTCTCCCAGGTGGCATCTCCTGCCCACGCTGACGGCCGCAGCTGGATATACGCGTGGCTAATCACTTTCACCAGTGGTTTCACCGCGCGCCTCTCCTCCGGCTCTTCAGGCTCTATGGGAGGTAAGTGGGGCTCTCTTTTGGCCCGAGACCCTTCTGCCCCCCCAGTTCCCCTGGGACAATATATATTTAAAAAGAATAAATCCTTCTTTAACTTTCTATGGATATATAGTTACTCTCTTATTTAAAAAGAGCAAGTCCTTCTTTAACTTTCCATGGAGATATACATCTTGGAGATATACATCTCCATGGAAAGTAAAGAAGGACTTGCTCTTTTCAAATAAGAGATTAACTAAATGCATCATACCTGACTTTGCAACTACTTTAAATACATAATATGTATGGAGATACAATTCCAATCCTATAATTTCTAGGGATGATGGGAACTAATGTTACTAACTAACATTTGCTAATACTCTAAGACATGTAGAAACAGAGCTGGTCAAAACAGGGCATTTCAACCTTTCAAAATTTGCTTTTATTCAGAGTAAAATAAAAAAAATAAGTTCAAAATTCCCTACATAAATGGAACACTGAAAAATATCTACAGCAGAAGAGTTTCACTTCAGAGTTTTAATGCCTTCAAATATTATGTTAATTTGGAACTGCAGTACAGAGAATGGAGATACCCAGAAATGGTGCTACAACAAAGCAATATAACTAAAATATTAGGCAGAAATAGAACGTTTGCTTAGAAATATTTTGTATACATTATGCAGGACAAACACAGAGATTGGATTTGTTATTATTTCCTTGACTGAGATTATCTATTTGGGATAAGGACCATCTTTTTATTTTGTTTTTGTACAGTGCCAGGCACAGTGGCATCCTGGTTCAATACTGGAGCTACCAAGTAGGACTGCATTACTATAACCACCACCAAAAATAATAACAACCATAATAATAACAATAAGAAAAATATTATTATGAGTCTTTCAAATACTACTGGTACTAATACTCCTTACAATAATATCTAATTTAATACCAATCAGAAGAATTTTTATCCAAGTGGTGTCAATTCATGAAACCAGGACATACAAAGAAATGGGTCCCACCAGCATTCTTGCACTGCCATGTCTTCTGGAGTGCCTTTTGGTCTCTGGCAATTCAGCATAACAAAACTGCATACAGGACTAAAAGTAAAGAAACCAAGCACATGAACCTTCCCATCACAGGAGACAGTTATCACTGATAACAATGCTCTGAAGTTGTAACAAAGCTGCAAAGCTCTGATGGACGAGATCACATTTCAGAAGTGTAAATTATTGATAACATGCATACTTATCATCAACATTTTCCTCCTCATCTTAGCAGCAATGGACAAGGAGCTCTAGACACTGGGACAAAATGGTTGAAAGCAGGTCTTAAGAGGATATAAGGAGCTGTTGTCAATTAACAGAACAATTTCAAATCACCTCCACTGGCTACACGTAGGGTTTGACTTAATTTTTCAAAATTGTCTCCTCAGAGTACTCAGGCTAAACAAAATGCCAAAGGGTTTAATAACTACTCTTTTGTACATAATTTGTACACTCTTTTGTACCGCTTGGATAGACAGTGGTAATGAACATCAAGGCCAAAAATATGGTAAGGAGCTGATCCAAATCACAGGGGAACTTCCAAGGAGACACTTGAACCCTCATGGTATTGCCTGACATTTAATCCATTCAGCCTGATGCCATGGGATCTTGGCTATGATTATGCAAATAGCAGCTCAAATTGTTGCATCTAGTTTATATGGATGACCTCAAGCTGTCCAATGGAAGCAATACCAAAGTATGATGGCATTATGAACTCTTTCAGTTGTTGTATCTCTCTGAACTTGTTGGATAAGTGTTGGATAAGTGTGCTACACTGTATGTCCAATGCAAAAGAGCAGTCAGGTGAACCAAACTGAAACTTGCGAATGAAACTAAAATCAAAGAACTGGACAGGGAACAGGCATAAAAATATATGGGACTGAACCAACTTCTAAAGATCAAACACATCAAGACACCAAGAACACTGCCATACAGGCTCTTTAATAAGCTGGAATATGACTTGACAACTGATTTAAATTCCTATTTATTTATTTAAATTATGACAGAAACCCAGCAATGTTTAGCCATGCTGGCTTATATTTCAGAATATTTAAATTGTCCAAGCCAAATCTGAAAGCCCTGAAAAAGGTGAGGACATTACTTACACCAAAGTAATTCCGTTTAGAACGGGGTGGGCAGTTATTTTGGGTCGAGGGCCACTTACTGGGTTTTGGCAAGCCATCGAGGACCACATGACAAGCAGCCAGAGGCAGATAAATATTAATTTTCTAAAATTTTTACGAGCCCCACAAGCCGGATAGAATGGCCTGGCAGGCCGCATCCGGCCCTAGGACTGCATTTTGTGCACCCCTGATTTAGAGGTTTCATTTACTTCATAAAACAGGCACAAAAAGTCCATTGAGTCTTGGGCATCTTTGCAACAAGTGGGTGGCAAATTTGAAGAAATACTTCCTAAATATTCATTGTTACATGGGGCAGATATTAAGGCTTAACAATATTTCCTGGCCTTTGGAGGAGAAAGGGGTGCCAGAAGTGTAACAGAAGTGTTCAGCTCAGGAATAGACTAGTGAAAGGAAGCAGAAGGTGCTGCATGGAAGGTTTGTGCCTATGCTCTCCATTAACCAAATTGATAGCAAGCATTTATTTGATTGCTTGGTTGAGATGCAGCAAGATTTTTGGTGATAAAAGGACAAGAGTATTATAACCAACAATTTTAAGTACGTGTCCTGAAAGAAAATACACCTGACATGAAGATTACATGGCCTCATCAGAGAAACACACCTCAGCATATATCAGGCAAATGCCAGGTCCTTGCTAGTTGAGAGCATATACTTTCAATTAGTCAATGCTCTCTTGGCCAATGCTGTTGCTAAGGTATTGCATCACCACTTGTCTTACAAGAAAAAGTTAACAGATGCCACAATTCTTTAGTATAAGTGTAGACCAACATCACTGAGAAAAGTGATCTAACATTTAACAAATAGATAACTGACCAGATATCATAGGCATGGACAAGATGACCTGGATAGTAGTACTTATAGAGAGTACTATCCCTCAAGAGGACAGTGTGCTGTGCATTACTGAAGAAAAGCAAAGAAGTTACCCTGACCTTGTTACAAACACATGGAGAAGGTGAATGTGGTACCAGTAATGCTTTCCATAAATGGAGTTATTTTACTGTCAGCTCTGACAAACTCAAAAATACAGGAAAATTGAGTGAATTATCCTAATAATTCAAAACGTGCTCCCTATCATTCAAAACGTGTCAAGATCATGCAAAAGGTTCCCTTTCTGGGAGCAAGCAACTCCCTGTGTGCTGTACCCATTCCAACACACTCTAAGAACCAATGCCATGTTGTTGCGGTGGTTGTTGCTGTTATTGTCGTTATTACTGTTGCTGTTATTACTATTATTATTTGGGACAGATTTCTTAAATAATAATAATAGCTGCAGCAGTATATTTTCATTATTATATTGAGAATAGTCTTAATTATCTATAAGACACAAATAAAAACTCTGTTCTTTCCCACAGCAAGTAAAAAAAAAAAAAGTAAAATGGAAGCAGAAAACTTGATAGAAAAAAACTATTAACATTTGTAAAATAATCCTAGCCAGAATCAGCAATCTGAATGTAATTATGTTCAATCTTAACATTGATCTTAAATGGATACTGTTCAAGGATTACTTAACCTTTTCCCTGTGTCATTGGTGTATTCCTAATTATAGAAGTTTCTGCCATTAGATTTTTAGATATCTTATCTTCTTAAATTAGTTTCACTTCAAACCTCAAGGTCTTTTTTTATATCTTTCAATATTTTCAAGGTCCTAAAGGTTTTCTTCCTCCCCTCCCACCTTTTTGCACACTGGAAGAAGGTGGGATCATTTTCTTTCTTTATAGTGTTTTTTCCCTGTATATAAATTTTGATTTGAATATATGTTCAGGAACTGCGTTTCTTTACAGGATGATTATGTTATATACAATAATATCTAACAAACAGATCAATTACATTGAGATAATGTATAAATAAATACTTTTTATAAGCAATAACTATGCACAATGGATGTATTTATGTATAACTAATATAAAAGATAAATTCATACATGAAGAGATATATAAATGAATGGCTTTTAGATTATAAATATTATTCTGCATATCAAATAATATAAAACACAATATATATTAGCCCATGTATATGAATTTTACAATAAATATACTCTGTATTGTATAGCGATACATATGCACCTAAATATCCCACTGGACTTCTTATCATATAAAAAATGGGTCTGAATGATGATTATGGGCAGAAAAGTGGGGGACTCTAACTCACATGCTATCAAACTGTATGAGGTCTGAATTTTACTTGGAAAAAATATTGAAAGGAATTAAGCTGATGATTAACAATATTGTATTTATCCATGGGAGTGATCTAAAATATTTGCTGCAAAGTAATTTCAATTCCCTAAATAGATATGAACAAAACATATACCATATAACAGTAAAGTTCCCACTGACTTCAGTGGTACCAGGATTTCAGCCACAAAATACTCCCTTAGTATGGAGGGAGTCTAAGAACTGAACAGCTAAGGAAAATTCTGGTCCCCCTGAAATAACTGGGTGGTGATTCACTTGTCATTTGGCATTAATTCTCTAGAACTGAAAGACATAGAAACACTTAGCATTATAAATTGATTTTCGACCTGAATGCTCTTGAAAAGTTAAGGGGAAAACAATGTTCTGTGTAAATATAAAGATAGAAAAAAAATAGTCCATGAAATTATATGAGAGTTTCTCTGACCAGCATGACCAACTGTAGATTTCTTCAGCGACTTGGGGCGAAATGAAAGCCTAATGGTGGCATTCAGTTTAATGACTGGAAGTAGTATTCAGCCAAAACAGAATTAGAAACCACATGCATTAAATTTGATCGTTTATTGCTGCAAAAACAACAACTATCCAAAGTAATCAATCGTAAACCTCACAAAAGAGAAAACATTTCTCAAATGGGCTCCAATAATAACCATTTACTATTAAAACAACACATGGAAAAGCATGGCAGTACATCCAGGGCCTAATTTATCACCCATTACTATAGGCTATGCCAGGGAAAATCCACAATTTTTGTGGAGATAAACTGTCATAAGACGGGATTCATGCACTGATAGTACCCCTTTATATCACTTTATTGGATTTTCATATCACCTCTAACTGATATTTTAAGTTTAGTGTCATTTTTTCAGAGTTGTTTTGGCATTTAGTTCCCGCCCCCTACCCAGAACCATTATAAATTCTTTAGTTTTTATGTAGTAAAGTACATTAAGGCATTCCGAAAAAGGTTAAAGACCTTATTCCTAACGCTTTTTTGTTTAAGCTTACTACATGGATGGTTGAGATAATAGGTGGTTCTTCCTTTTATAGACAGTGGATGCATCTACGCATTGCCATATGACAACGTTGCTACAGCGCCGTGTTTAGTACTTCCTTTTGAAAGTGGCACACTATACTGGGGGCGCGTGCTGCTGTGGTAATGTAGCTGGCGATCACATGTAGACCCATGCTACTGCTCTGCTGCCAGAGTGTGACACACAGCGACATAGTGTATTGTTGTGTCACTGTAGGGGAATGTGTAGACATGCCCAGAGTGTTTCAAAAGGTTTAATATAAAAGATTGGAAGGAAAAGGATTGAGAATAGAGTCCCTCTTGCAGGCTATGGGCCGAGTTCAGAAGTGTTGTAAAAGTTTACGAGTTAGACACTGGTAATTTGAACATAAGTGAGTACAAGCTGTCTCAAAGGGCCAAAAGAAAGGGGGTTGTCAATGGAAGATACTAACAGGTGTAGTAGTACTAAAGCAGTAGTACTAAAGCATTTTGGCTTTAAAAGCGACACAAACCCAGTTTGTCTTCCATGCATACCCTTTTAGATGCCTTCACATCGAACTTTCAATTTAATCCTACTGGCATGACTCAAATTTGTAGTCACGAGTTGCTGAGTGTTTTCTGGGGTGAGCTGTGTTGGTCTAAGGACATAGGCAGACAAGGGGTGCAGACAGAAGTGCAGCTCCTAGCTGTAACTCAGAATGGTTTTTGCAAACTGTTCTGAGTTTCAACAATACAAACAGGCCAAACAGAAGTTCACTGTTGGTTCCAGGGGGAGGGAAATCTAGCTGCCAGCTCAGAACCTGCAACCAGGTTCCCAAAGCAATAGCCAGGGCTCTCTGCCAGTGCTCGCTGTGCTCAGAATGGGAGTGGGGAAAGGCAGAGAGAGCTTGTTTTGGGGCTCCCCAGCTGGTGCTGAAGGATGGGGTGGGTGAATTGGGGCCCCCACTTTGGGAGGAGCTGCTCCCAAATACACCTGCTCCACCCTCCAGGGCTGGGCTGAAAAACTCCCAGACCGAACTCCTTCCACTCCCTTTCCGCCTCCCATTCAAAAAACGGTGACAGGCAGGACACTCTGCAGACACAACTGACAAAAGATGCTACGTTTTGTAACCACTTTATACATCATGCAATGAAGGGTCAGATTTTCACCTGATGGTTATTTCTTAAACTATTTGCAGCTGTACACTTTGTTTGGCCACACCTATAAACTGCTTTCTGCGGTCAGATCAGGCGAAGCTTGTCACCTCTGTCTCCACCCAAGGTCATTTGGGTAAATGTGGTATCTTTTATCGGACAAACTGAACAGCTGGAAAAATTGTTCTTTACAAACTTTAGGGCACAAGCAACCTTCTTCAGGCACAGGGAAAGCCTGCTGGGGTTTGTCTACTCTCTGTCTACACCAGCACACTCTCCCTATGCCTGAAGAAGGGCATGAAAGCTTTTGCCTGAAAGCTTGTAAAGAACAATTTTTTTCAACTAGTCAGGTGGTTTGATAAAAGATATCACATTTACCCAAACAACTTTATCTGACTGTTTTTGTGAATGGAAGGAGGGGTTATGACTATGAGATAGTCTGATAATCATCAGTTTCATGGTTAATTGGACCTAAAATGTTACTTTGGCCATTGTTTTGCCATAATGCAGAGACAGTGCAGTTAATGGTGAATTCTACTGTAAGACAGAAGAAAGCATGCCCCACCCCTCCTATTGAAGCTGTGTCAATGCAGCAGAGAATTTAAGATCTGTTGGCGCAGAAAGCGAAAGAGCACAAGCCCAAATAGGGAGAGGGGAGATGTGGCTTTCACCTCCTCTTGCTGAGAAGATATTGAACTTGGGGCTTTGTAGCGAGAATGCCAAGAGAATTGCCTAATTTATGGGTCCTGATGATATTCAGGTATGAGCTAAGTAACTCATGCCTCAGCAAGATTAAGACTGAGGTCTTACAGCTGAGATTCTGGTAGGAGGGAGGCATGAGTAATTATTTCTGTAGATTAAATCTTGCTCTGTGGACCAGCTAGTTTGGGTGCTGAAGTATCCATTGATAATCATACAACAGAATCACTAAAAATGTGGGGCTCAGAAGGATGTCAAGAGGTCATGTAACCCATTTCTGTGTTCTGAGGAAGGATCTCGTATACTTAAGAGCATCCCTGATGTATGCTCATCTATTTTGTTCTTAAAAATTTCCAGTGAAGAAGTTTCCACAACCCCTCTATGTAGGGCTGCGTGGGTGAAACAGATTATGATGCATATTCTTTCCAGCTCCCTCTTTTAGTCTTATTTTACTGTCATAGGGAGTCTGACCGTAAATCTTTACACAAAGGCTCAGATTCTGTCCTCTGTTCTCTTGTTAACTGCTCATTGAGTAGCTACAATAAAATCATATGGGGCTGCTTGACCAGCCAGATATTTCTCAACCTAAGGAAAAGTGGCAGAATTTGGCCCATGACTATTTAAACATGCCCATTCATACTTAAGGCTTTGATTCACCAAGACACCCAGGAACATGCCTAACTTGAAGCAGCTGACAAATCCCATTTGATGTCATGGTGCTACTCACACTTGCTTGACTGTGCTTAAGTATGCGCTGAAATAGAGCCTAAGTACAGGATGACAGAAACCTGATGATGCTGACTGATGAAAAAGCCAACTAATAAAAATGGCAAGGATGGCTAAACAATCCTGACGTTAGGCTTTGTCAAGTTATAATATTATAATAACTGCAATCCTATAATTACTTACGAATCCACATGGTTTTCAAAGGACAGGAGGATTGGAAAAGGTGACGTCTTAAATGCACACTCAGCAATTGCTTCTATGACTTCCTAAAGAATGAGAACACAGGTGAGTCACGCAACCTTGTAGCTAACGTAAATGTATTCTGGTTTCTGATTTAACTTATCTACCTGCAAAGCAAACATAAGAGACCTGAGTGCCTTTCAAAACCCTGCCTAGACCTTTTATTCAAAGCAACCTGAAAGCGTATTTTTAAAATGACGGAATAGCCTCAAGAGTTACATTACTCTAGGAACGTTTTGGTGGTTGTCTGTGAATGAACAAATATCTTAAACATAATTTTGCCCTTGCAGGGAACAATGCCACTCCTAAAGCTATGCCTTTCATGGACTATTTTGCATAATTAAAATAATTCATGTTCTGTTTGGCAAGCTTGTTGTATTTTTTGAGCAGCATTTATTTTTTGAGGAGTAAAACCCTTAGTTACTCTGCTCCACAACTTTCCATGTCCCTTTCTTTTGAGGTAGGAAATCTCTCCAAGGTATAAAAATGAAAGATTATTTCATTCAGTTTTAGCAACCTACGGTGTAATCATCATCAAACATCAGTTCAGAAACTGGACTGTTTATAAAAGCTGGTTTTCAACTTTGACTGAATAAGCAATGGTACATGAACACCGGGAATCCTGGTTTTCTCCGATAAAAAAATTGCAAATTCTGACAGAAACCTCAAAATCTGTGAATAAAATGAAAAGCCCTCACTCCCTCCCCCCACAAACCCCTGGCCCTGCTTGTGTTTTGCACTCCCCCCATGTCCCCCACAGCTCTGCTGGTGCCCCTTGCCCCCCACACCCAGCCCCCTGCCTCCCCCCAGCCCTGCCAGAGGGGGCCCCCAACTACCAGGGCTATGGGGCCAAGAACCCGGGTCTGCAGCCCCCTGCCCCTGGCAGGAGGCGATGGCTGCTGCAGCACAGCAGAGCCCAGCTCCCCACTGCTGGGGTGGGGGAGACCTGTTCCTCCCAGATCTGTGTGCAGGGTTCGGGGCAGGTGCAGGCTGCCCACAGCAGGCTCAGGCTCCTGCCATGCTGCCCTCCCCTGCATGCAGGGGGCACATTAGCAGGGTGGCACAAAGCTTGCAGTGGCAAACAACTTCCCCACAAGAACCTGCTCTGCTCCACACTGCTGGGTCTCACCCGTTGGGCTGCAAGGTGGGAACCCAAGCCCACAGTGGGCAGCTCATGCCCATTCCCACCCCATGCACAGATCTGGGGGGACACAGGTCCCCCTGTCCACCCAGGAGTGCATGTAGCAGCAGGGAGCTGGCCTCTCTCCCCACACACACTACCTGTGGCCCTCTCCCACTTCCCACAGGGGCCCTGTGGTCATGCATTGCAGCCCCGGGCCCCAAGCCCCATGCAACATCCAGTCAGGCAGCATCCCCAGCCCCAACCCTGCCCAACTTCCTTCCTTCCTAGGGGGACCTCAAATCCCTGCCCCCCTTACCTGTGTGAGCTGCTCTCCAGGCTGCATGGCAGCCATGTGTATATACATGCGTATGATGCTCCCTTCCTGACCACCCTCCTCCCACTTCCTCCCTGCCCTTTGCAGCCTGGAACTCTGCCAGCCTGCAGGGAGCTGTTTGCAAAACTGAAAAATCGGCTGGTTTCTCTGGTAAAATTAAAAATGCACATTTTCCTCTCGTAAAGGATAAAAATCTGTGGTTTTCTCTATTTTACACACACACATGTAATCATTATATGATAGTAATTTCAGCTGTAGGTAGGCTCATTATACCCTGTAGTAAAATACTTATTGTTAGAAATTATTTACATTTCCTTCTTGGGTTACATGCTTGTTTCACACCAGCATTAGAAAATGTTTAACATGCACTGTTGCCAACCTTTGGTATTTAAGCAAAATTATGAGTTAGGACCTTGTAAAATCATGAGATCAGTTTTAAAATAATATTTTAAAAACTGCATTTGGATTACTGTTTGTTTTCTGGCTTGTGAACTTTTCAGGGTTATATTTTAAAGCTGTTTTTTGCGACCATGATGTTTAGAAGCACACTCCTTTTTCCATCAAATTGACATATTTTGGTGTGTTCATATGATAGCTAAGTCTAGGCTTGAAGAAAAATATCCAGTACATAAAGATTTGGCAACATCAACTGTAATTCAGTCTTTACAGTTTTTGTATTATTTCATATCTATGTTGTCTGGAGAAGATCCTCGCCTGGGCTAGGAACAGACATTATACATTATACATAAACCAGTTTAGTGATTAGAAACTGGTTTAGACCTGTAACAGAACAGATGTTCAGTGCACATAAACCAGTTTGAAAATGGCTGAAACTGGTTTGAGATAAACCTGGTTCAATGTAGAATCAGACTTAACTGATTTGGGTCAAACTGGTTTATGCAATGTCTGTCCCAGACCCCTTGCTGGTTTAAGTTAAGCCAGACACCCCAAGCATCCCAACATGCTCTCTGGGCTGGGCAGGGCTCTCTGCTCCACAGCAGAGCTGCCCCTCCCCTCTGCTTTGTGGCTTTAGCTCTGGCAGAGACTTGCAGGCTGCTCCTCCCCCTCCCCACTAAGCAGGAATTCCCCCTCCTCTCTGGTTTTGCTGAGAGGTATCTGTGTATTAGCGAACAGACCACATGCTGGCTCCGGTCCATGCTGCGACAAGGCTTAGACTAACCAGCAAAGATTGAATCAATTCAGGCTCAGGCTTTTTGAATGTCTGTCCCTAACCCTGAAGTTAACAGAGCTAGGGAACTGGTTCTCTATCTAGGTGGCTATAAATATATGCTCACCCATGCAGACATGTGTATGATATGGTGAGACTATGTGTTAAAGAACAAACATCTAGAACTTTTAACTGCCTCATATGGACTCTATAAATCCATTTCTACCAGGATTATTTCTAATTGTCCAAACTGAGCAGAATCAAAAGCCAAAACTTTATTTTTTTCCTTTTCTTCTGTATGCAATTTCTCAACTGAGACTCTAGTATGGGGTTGGCCATATCAAGCAGTAGCAACATGGTTACTTTTATTTACAGAATTAAAATCACTAAATAAATCAATATATAAGTAATCACATCTAGTCTGATAATAGATAACCATCAGCAAATGTATTCATGAAATTTATTTATTTATGCAATTTACATGCTGACCTTTCCAACAAAGGTTCACAGAAACTTAAGAGCAAGAGAAACAGAACAACTTAAAAGAGCAACTAGAAAAAATAAAATAAAATAAAATAAAACGAAACAAAGCAGAGATCCACCAAACAACATCTCAGTCTAGTTTTGCCTGCTAAACGACTGCCCAAATAGAAAGCTATTGCTGCGTTTCTGACAGGTGTTCAGTCTTGGGCTCTAGACAGTTTCAAGAGGGAGTTCCAGAGCTGAGGAGTGACTGCTGAGAATGATCTCCTATAAGTTTTCATCAAGAGCACTTGACATATGGATAGTACCTGCAGGGCATTGCCCTTGGCTGACAGGGCATAGGGAAGAAACCCTTAAGTATGTAGGGTTCAGGCTGTTTAGGGCCTTATAAGTCAAGACTAGTACCTTGAAACGCACAAAAAAAGGCTGTTTGGAGTCAGTGCAGACACTGGAGGACTGGAATTTTGTGTTCCTTATGACCCATCTCCACCAGAGGGTGGGCCACTGTATTATGCACCAGCTCCAGTTTCTGGACAGTTTTGAAGGGCAGCCCTACATAGAGTAACTATAGTAGTCTAATATTAAGGTTATGAAGGTGTGGATGATGGTGACCCGATAAGACTTTAAAATCAGTCCTCCACAAGTCAAGTGGTCTACCCACCAACATCAACATCCACATTCACATCCACTACATGTCCAATGACATATATTACGCCATTGGACAGAACAAAATACTTCCTTTTGATGATGTCACCAAATAGTTTTGTTACCTTCAATTTGTCATTCTGTTGGATTATGACAGGAGTTTAAGTGATTTTGGAGCACCTGAAAACCAGTGTGACCTATACTTGTAAGTCGGTAGGCTCATTTGGACAATCCCTCACCAATATGATAACAATATGACCTACCAAAAAAGCGCAGACCATCTTTAGAGGTTCTAAGAGTTATTCATTACTTTTTTTGGTTTAATTTACCACCCTCAAAACTGAACCATAACTGTACCTGTGAACACAATAAAAATACACATTTTTCAAGCCCTCAGCTATACTGCATGGAGCTAGATGCTATTTTGTAGTAGATTCTGCCAGAGTCTGCAGGAGCCTGTGATTCATGTTCAGGTAAAGAGTACAGCATGCCTTTTAACAGCAGCTTTGGACTGAGAGCTCAGTTCTGCTCTCAGATCTACACAACAGTACGAAGCCTAGATAGTAGTGGGAGCTCTGCATATGTGAAGGGAGCAGAATATTGCAGGGAAGCACTTCCCTTAGGCATCTGAGGCAGGTTTTATCCCCTAGTTATGGACAAGTTCCATACAGTCATTTTAAAGTGTTGATTTTCTCAACTGCAACTTAACTGTATAATACTAACTACAAGAGGAGGCATCAGGTCTATAAGGGTAAAAGTGTGGATAGTCCTTCTGTATGGTCAAAATCTGTAGATGAGAGACACGGAAATGGGGTAAATGAAGTAATGTGCATCCTGGGTCTTCATATATTTACACCACGATCATCTTCAATCAGTAAAAGATGAAAGGTGGAAGGGAAACTAAGATGCAAGCTTTGCTGCAACAGGAGTCAGACTAACTTGAAGTGAACCTCGAAAATACACAATAAAAGTATATATACACAGAAGGCACATTCTGATTTTGAGGAGAGAACACATGTTTGGTTTTGTTATACAGTCAAACTGCTCTGCAGTTTTAAGCAGCAGATAGAAAGCTCACAAATTCCTCCAAATCAAGAGGTGAGGTTAAAAACAAGCAAAAGAATGAAGTTCTTTCATGGTGAGTTTATATTATTTCTGCACCTCAGAAAATCTATTTGAGTCAGTATCAACTGGCAGACTAAGCAAAAAAGCATTGCATGTCATGGACATGCCAAAAGAGTGAACTGATTAATGACTCAGCACTCAAGAGCCAGAGTCAGTGATCATTCAGAAGTGATTCACACACCATTGACGTGTTATTTCACTGCCACTTTGTTCATTTCAAGTCAAACAGCATACCCTTTAGAAAGGAAGAAAAGCAGCAAGAAATAAATTAAAAAAACAAAGAAACAATATGAACATTCACCTTAGGAATGACTGAAAGTTTGTTTTAGATTCAGAATTTCCTTTTCAGATCCAGGGCTGGATTAACTCATAGGCAAACTAGGCACATATCTAGGGCCCTACGTGAAGAAGGGGTCCAGTTGTACTTATTTTGCTGCAGCAGTGCCACTGCCACGCTGCTGCAGTGCTGCCTGACTCCTTTTCCTTTCTAGGGATGCATGCTGCAGCTCTAAGCCCTGGCAGCAGCTGCTGCCCTATGCAAAGCAACTAGGTGCCTAGTTTGTTTGCCTAGGGCCCACTAAAGGGCTGACCCTGTTCATATCAGTCATACTCCAGTGGTACAGAGACTGAGCTGAACCACAGAATGGGCATAACTCCCAACCATTTTGGACTTCTTTCTCCAGGATGCTAAGGTACTTTTGTAGGGTCAGGCAGCAGGTTGCTTTATGCTTTTACACGTGGCTTAAAAATGTTGAGAACAATTTTATTTAATAAAACATCTTTTAGGAACCAAACTCCACACATACCAGTATCAACAAGCTTTTTGCCAATTTAATGGGAGAGTTAGTAGTAATAGTGCAAAAGGATTATGTTTTATATTTTCCTGGGAATATATCAATTGGAGCAGAGTTCAAGAAAAACATGGAAAGTGTGGAACAGCAGACACATTGTTGTTGTGTCCACTATGTTTATCTTTAAAGAAATGACTTTCTAGACAAGAATACACTTTGTGCCTCCAAGTAGTTGGCTTAAAATTTGCAGTTGGAAAAGTGTAGGATCTGTCACTTGTTCTATTATGACATTTCACAGAAGGATGATTTTTTCCCCCATTAGCCTTCTGCATATAAGTAAGCCTAGAAAGGTAGGCTCATGGAAAAAGAAATACCTCAAATATATAGAAATATCTTTTTGGAAGTCGAAATCTCTACCTGGATGCAACATTTTAAGGTGAGTACTGTTACTGCTGACCATCTAATGTAGACAAAAAAGAAAAGACAGAAACATTCTGCAGATCAAATGCACAGTGAAGACTCACAGCTATCTACTGCATTTCCTTGAATCCAACCAGTACTGGGAGGGGGCAGGGAGAAGCATCTCATCTTGGACTCCGGTAATGGCTGGGGAAGGTAGCAGCTCAGCTCTGGCTTTGGCATTGCACTTAGGGCAGAAGCTGGAGGTGAGCTGCTGCCTGCCCTGGCAGAAATAGTCTTTATAGTGGGAAAAGGGCACGCACCCAGAGGGAGCATAGGGGAGACCATGGGGTGGGGGTGTAAGGAAACCTATAGTCTGCTCTTCCCTTTACCCTCTGTGCTTATGCCTACCCCTCCTACCCTTTGCCCCCCACTGAGGCTTCCCCCCACCCACTGCTCCACTCCACACAGCATTTCCCCCGACCTTATGCTCCAGCTCTGGTCCTTCCAGCCCTGAACTGGCCTGGCAGGGAGTTGCCACTGCTTCTTCCTAGCCAGGTTGGGCTGGGGCCAGGCCTGGGCTGCCACTTCTGCTGACTACCCCAGGGGAGCAGAGCTGCAGCAGAAGATAAGGTAGGGTGGGGGCCAGGAGTGTGGGATTCAGAGAGTGGGGGCAGGAAAAGGCATGGAGGGGCAGGAGGCAGGGTGGGCATGTGGCAGGGGGGCAGGCACAGATGGACAAGGTCTGGCCCCTTGCCTCCTACCACTGCTTTCCCCACCACAGCAGTTGCTTCTACTGCCTTCATTCAGATTCTGCCCCTAATGGGAAAGTTGCATCCATTAGAGTTAACTTTTAAATTCATTATTATTATTGCTACAAATGCTCAGGTCCAATTGATAATCTTAATATCTTACTTACCTGGATGGATGGGCCCACTGTTCTCTGCTAACTAGAATTTACAGCTGAATTAATTTCTTCTGCTGTGTTTGTGGTCTCACTACTTTCTAAGCTCTGGTATTTTTAGTTTTCTGCTTTTCCTGTTTATTCCCTGTTTCTCAAGCCATGTGGTATCAGAGACCAAGGCACACAGAGCTATGGGATCAAGGAGTACACCTCGAGCACCACTGAAAGCGCTGGTATTTTGGCAGCTCTTGGGATCCTGAAGGGAAGGAGGCCTCTTTTTTAAGTTGGTGCGGGCAAAGACGGGAGTAGTATTGAATGTCATGGAAAGGAGAGAAAACTCATGGCCGCAAACTTGGATAGGAGTTAACGCTACCTCCTAAGCTAAGGGGAAAACTTTGCCTTTTTTGGTATTGAAATCTTCACTCCTCTTCCCTTGTTTGGACCCATTTCATTATAATGCTGGTTCCAGCTTTTCAGATTCTGGCATGTAAAGGATTTTCTTGAGCATCTTCTCACTTGTACTAAGCAATGGGACAATATCCCCTCTATCTTCTAACAATCCTACAGGCTCCTGTTCACCTCAAGATCCAGTTCCCATTCATGTCCACATGCACACAATTAGCTGAGGGCTCCGTGTTTGTCTTCCTCCTTTGTCTACAGCACAGTAGTGGCCTCTTCTCTGTCCTGAAGTGTCCTCCACTGAGAGGAACGTGGAACAGGTGGAGGCCTCCTGGGTCATTCAGCCCAATACACTGTCCCTGCAGACAACTACCCTATATAGTCCCTTTCTTGACTTCATGACCATTGATGACCTTTTACTCTTTAGTACTAGAACACTTCAACAGCCTTTTCCTCCCCAGGTTCAGCAACTCTCTATCTTTTTTCAGTCTCATCTGAAGGTATCTCTTTGCCCCTCAAGTCTTTTTCCTTCCACCTTCACTTTACTAAGTTCCCAGGAGAAGGGTACTTAAGTTTGTAAAGCATTCTGGATGCATTTTCCACAAAAAGAAACTATACCAGCTAGAGTGACACTGTACTGTATTATCGTACCTTGAAGGAAATTTCAGTTGTCATAGTGAATCCATGTGTAATGACCGGCTCTTCTTCTGCTGTTCGTCCTTTCCAGCAGTCCAGCTCCACACAGCGGCAGCCTGACAAAAGCACTTGGCGATACATCTCTACTGAGGAGTTACCAGCCAGCTGTCCAGCTGTGACAAAATAACATGAACATGTAACAAGGGAACTCATTCCAGGCTTATGGAGCCAGTACAAAGAAGCTAATAATAATTAGAGTTAACAGCAGATTTTACCCTCTGGTGACAGGCAAGCTGTCAAAGGCATGTAAAAAGCTTGAGAATTTAATGAAAATAAGTTAAGTCAAGTCAACAAGGTTGTCTGGATTCTGCTCTTAGTTATACTGTGGCAAATAAAGAGAGACTTCATTGAAAACAACAGGTGAAAAACAACGGGGAACTGCAGAATCAAGACAGTTAAAATAACAATATAGCCAGTGTCACCCAATATTACTCTCCATTCTGTGAAATGTTTGTCTAAAATGATAAGACTGTTAAATGTGTACTTTGACAGCTGCAAGATTTTTCATAATTGCAGGACTATAAAAAAAAAGCTCTGATGTTTTTGCTGTTCTCAAAGTGTAATGTTTAACTTCCTAAGATAGCTTGAATTTTATAGTTTAATAAGTAGCTCTTTCAACCATCTGAAGTCTAAGGGATGTTGTACCTTTTGAGCCACACGAGACCCAAAGGACACTTAGTAAAACCAGAACAGCAAAAAACATGTTTTGTCATAGCACATAAGACATTTCCATATAATGTAAAATCAACTGCTGTACAGTTGCTCTGCCATCTCCCAAATCAATAGTTAACATGCTAATCCTCATACTGAACTGGTCAATTACATTTCCTGATATGATATTGCACTAAGAGGTTTAATGATATTATCCATTGCCAATAATAACAATGTGTTACAAATTGAATAGACAAGCAAACAAAACCCAACTTTTGTCAAACAAGGAGACTTGCGGTAGATATCTTCCCCCCATGACTTAAATCAAGGGTAGTAAATCACCTCGTGCTTTGTGAAAGATCCAGAACACATGGCCCTGTAGGCTGGATCCACAGGGCGAGCAGCAGGGCCAGTAGAAGAAACAGTGGGGCAAGCAGCTGTAGGCCAAATCACTGCTTACTACCATGGAGGTGATACAGCTGCAGAGGTGGCAAGGCAAGTGGCTGCAGGGCGAGCCAAGCTGTATCAACACAGCCCTTGTTTCCTATTAACAGACATGGCCAACAGGACCCCTAGATTCTTCAGCAGGCCCTGTCCCTTGTTAGCCAGGCCCTCAAATACCCTGGCCCATCAGTAGCCCAGTGGGCTGGATGAAGGAGCGCTGTAGGCTGGATCTGGCCCGTGGGCCATATGCTTGACACCCCTGACTTAAATCAAATGTTTCTGATCATGAAAGATGCTGAACTTACAGGCGTGGGAACCTTCAATCTTTCCAGCAGGTTCAGCATCAGTAATGGTAGTGAAGACTTCTTGTGACAAAGCCATGAAGATATCAAAAGAATTGTTCAGCGCTAGCTTCAAAGAAGGTGATTCCAATTCTTGCCCTACTACACGCTTCCTGTATGGCATGAGCTAGCGATCTGCTTTCTGTATGGCATGAGCTAGCGATCTGCTTTCTGTATAGATCTGTAAAATGGGAATAGATCTTCCCTAACTTTACAAGGGTACTGAGAAGATAAAGAGTGATGGAAGCTCCGATCATATAGAACTGGGGACATATAAATACCTTAAATAGATTGCTATATAATGTACTTGTAGATTAATGTACTTCTATTCTTTTACCATTTCTATAGTCATCCAGCTCTTTTCTGGGAACTATGCGCTTCCACTAGTTCCACTAAATTCAGACTTCTATTTTTTTCTTTATTTTTACCATATTTTCAATTCACATTAAAATTAACTAAAGGACCTTTTTGCAAATTTATTTAAGGCTTGTGTTTGATATAGTGAATGAAAGATGGAACCACCAAAGCACTAAGTACTGGCAAACCTCTGAAATCAACAGGTATTTTTGCTATACTGACTAGACCAAAGCTGAGTGCTTTTGGAAACCCTATCCTGATAATTCAGCAAAGGTGTTTACATGCAGCTGATTCCTTTCACTTCTTTCTTTTTTTGTCCCTCTATTTTCTTTTCTAATCTACTTTTCTATCTTGTTTTCTTCAGTGTTTTCCACTTTGGTCTTTTAGCATATGCTTTCAGGTGCAGACAACTACACAAACAGATAATCTTACTTGAAAACAGGTTTTGTGCGCAACCACACCATTCACGGTGCAGAGTTATCTATTTTCCTGGAAAAAGACATAACTAACTCAAGCATACATTAATTAGCAGCACACGTGCATCTTAAGGGTCTGTTTTTGATCTGTATTTGGGATGGACTAGATAACCTCTGGAGGTCCCTTCCAGCCCTACCTCTCTATGACTGACTGAAAAGCTGTATGCATTTATAGAACTGTTTCCCTTCACGCCGTCTTTGTTTTTCCTCAGAGCATACTGGATTTTTATTAACTCTCAGTACCGTATTTATGATGAGACTACTGTCCATCATCTACAGGTCTGTAGCAAACATTTTAGACTTAAGAAATCCTTGACCTCCCAAGACTCTAACTAAATCATCATATGCACTACTTGCTCTATGACACTTTTTCATGCTGCGTTGTTAATAAGATTCACCTCTCTTCGAAAGGATCACAGCTCAGGGCAAGAGGATGTTCATGCTTTGTGAACAGTCAGTCCTCAGCTGGACTGTCATCAGATTACAAAATGGTACCAACAGACTCACTGGTATTGATGTCTAATTCTTCTGAGATACAGAATAGAGAAAATATTCCATTAAGGACTTTAATGTACAATATTTATGACACTGATGGTACTTGAACCTGCATCTACTGCAAATTATTCTTTTCAACAATGTATTAGAAAGCATCCTAATATCAAACACCAATGGTAATACTTCATCATACCACACAATTATCACAATTTAATTATAAAAACTGAAATTATTAGACATTCTTTTCCTCAATACACACAGTATCTAGTGTAGCAGTACAGTACTCTAGCCGTTTCTGTACTACATTGGGCAAGGGAAAGCATATTTAGAAAAACCTACATTTCTGAACTCACTGAATGTAAACTGGAATAGTTCAGTCAATGGAGCTATCTGGATTTTGCCAGCCACGATCCTGATCCACTGTCTTCAGGAATGGGCAGATATCCTCCTACTTGTAATGAGCTATTGTGTCTATAAATAGCATAGATTATGGAACATGCACTCAGACCTTCCAAATTTGGGCTACTGATAATGGAGAAGCCACACACTTGTGCTTTCTCCCTACACCATAGGCGTGTAAAATGTTATACATGTATTTTTTCAACCTCATGTCTAAACTGGGAAATACCCAACAGTCATATACAAACTGGGTATTGCACACATGGGTCAGGCACCTATGAATGCAAACTTTAAGCTGCATTTAGTCAAGTTGAAAATCAGATGCATATTGCATGATGTGACATCTAAACCAAAGATTTTAGAAACACCTTTGGAATGTACAGTCTTTCTTATGTTTATTTGATGAGCTGAAACAAATTCAGATTTAACTACATTTTAAGTTTTGTTTTCATAGAAGACTGACTCAAATGTGAAATCCAGAGTTAGATTTCAAAAGCCCCAAACTGTCTACTTTTCAAAGCTGGGGTTTTGCACCAACTCTTTAAACACAGTAGAAATAAGTTAAACTATGTTTTTGATGACCACTATCTTTATTCTCCTTCCTGCATCAGCTACTTCTTATGGTGTGGAAAGCTTGCTTAGGGAGAAGGCATGGAGAACTTCTTCCCCAAGTGCCACAGTCTCTTAGAAAAGTGCCAGGGAAAATCAGGTGGCATTCCTGCTTGCTTGAAGTTATGGTGGGTAAGCTGGGCAGGAACATATGCCATTGAGTTAATGGGAGTTTTTCTGGTGATCTCAATGCTGCCACGTGTTAGAGACTGGCTACTGTTTTTGAAGTAGTAAACTTAAGAGCACATTTCCCCTCCTGAGCCACTCTGTCTTGCACAGGAAGACAGAATTAGGGTCTGATACACAATGTATTCTTTTCCTTTGTGTATTGAGGATACAAGTGTAGATGTGACTTCTTGGGCGAGATATTATTCATCCATTAAGCACCATGTAGCTTGTTCCCTGCTCAAATGATGGAAAACAGTTAATGCAGAAGGTGGATAGGTTTTCCTCCTGATTGCTGAATTTTGCGACTTAGTTGATAACACCAAATTATGGGGAAGTGCGGTAACTCTAGAGGATAGCCTGGCAATTCAGGCTGACCTAGACAGGCTTGCAAGGTGGGCAAATCAAAACCTGATGACATTCAACACAGGGTGCTCAATGCAAGGTGCTCCACCTTTGGAGAAAAAAAAACATCATACTTATAGGCTCAGCAGTGCTACACTTACGAGCACCATGACCAAAAGAGACTTTGGGTTTATGATTGACCACAAGATGAAAATGAGCTACCAATGCAAAGCTGCAGCTAGCAAAGCAAATAAAACTCTGGCTTGCATCTACCGGTGCATCTCAAGCAAGACCCAAGAAATCATCCTTCTGCCTTACTCAGTCTTGATGAGGCTGCAGCTGGAGTACTGCATCCAATTCCAGGCTCCACACTCCACTTGGGGGTCATGAAAGACCACAAGATGAACATGAGCAACCAATGTGATGCCACAGCCAGCAAAGCTAACAAACCCTGGCTTATATCTACAAATGCATCTCAAGCAAGACCCAAGAAGTCATCCTCCTGCTTTACTTGGCCTTGGTGAGGCCAGAGCAGGAATACTGTATCCAGTTCTGGGGTCCACACTTTAGATGTGGAGAAGCTTCAGAGAGTCCAGAGGAGAGCCACACACATGATTAGAGGACAAGCCTTATGAGGAGGGGTTGAGAAGAATGGGACTGTTCAGTCTGGAGAAGCAAAGGCTCAGGGATGACTTGTGGAAGCCTATAAGTATATAAGGGGTGTGCATCAGGAACCGGGAGAACATTTGTTCACCAGGGCAGCCCAAGGAAAGACCAGGTTTAATGGTCACAAACTGATGGAAGACCATTTTAGACTGGACATAAGGAAAAACTTTTTTACCATCTGAGTCTCCAGAGTCTGGAGTAGACTCCCTCCAGAACTGGCACAAGTACCTACTCTGAATATCTTTATGAAAATCTTGGATGCTTATGTTGCTGGGGTCATCTGACCCCAGCTGACTTCCTTCCTCTTGGGCAGGAGGCTGGACCTGATGATCTTGTGAGGTCACTTCCAGCCCTGATGTCTGAAATGCAGGTGTGGCACAGATACAGAATGGTGGCAATACAAAAGGAGAGAATGACTTTCTTTTGGGGAGTACTACCTGGCATTTCCTATGAGCTTTATCAAGAGATGCTTGATGGCACTGTATCATGAATGGAAGCAATGGATGCTGGAGGGGTGGAAGTTCCTGAGATATATTTTGCTATTTGTTAAATAGAATTAAACTGTGCTCTGCTCAGCTTCATGTCCTGAACTGTTTTTTGTCCTTCCCCTCTAACAGGCAAAAAGGCAAATGGCAAAATACAGATAAAGGTTAAGTAAGTGTGTGCTAATGATCAGGATAGATGGAGATCATTATTCCATGGCTCTCAGTGTTGCAGGAGAGTTGTTCCAGCATCACTTCCCACTGGGACAATAGCAATAACCTCAGGCAGTGCTGATGAGAAATCAGTCACAAAGCAGAGCTGCAAATTACAGGTTGAAAGGGTAAGGTAAAAAAAGAAAAGAAGAAAAAAAAAAAAAAATGGTGAAAAGATATTTCTTTAAGCCAGACTGGAATCACTGGAAATCATTTCTTTCTTGGTAGGGTTTACCTTCATGCTTAAAAGTTACATTTCCCTAAGGAAAAAAAAAAAGTAAGCCTCTAAATAAATAATCAGGACTTGATGTACTGCCAAAGGTTTCTACTAAAGGCTAGGAAAATGATCATTATAATTAAAAATAAATTCAGACTGTGCATATGCTTCTCTTTATGGTGTAATATTACTTTGTTGGGGATCTCATTTTCTTAGCTTAAAAACTAACAAAGAGGTTGATAATTAGTAGTGCAATAAATGTAACCATAACAAAAATGCATTGCTAAACTGAATGGTTTCCCTATCTCCCTAATAATTATTGCATGATTGGTTGCTATTGCCATTTGCACTGCTCAAATGAGTGCACAGATGTTACTGAAGCTTTCCTTCACAATACTTTCAACATGATCTTGGGCATCTACATGAATGAGATAACAATTCAGCAGCATTTGTTTTACATGTTAAACTGAACTAAGTGCTTGTTGAATGAATGCAAATGGCAACATGATTGTAACTGGTCTAGCTTGGAATTAAAATCTATGGCTGTCAGCTTTCGTAATGAATCTCTAAAATCTAATGATTAAATCCCATTCCAGGCCAGCTGTCTCAGAGTTACTAAGCATGACGAACCCAATAAGAAGTGGAACATGTGTTTACTGTCTCTTCTCTCCTCCTGTCTCAACCAAAGTTTGTGACCAGCTCAAAAGGAAACTATATTTTTCTTATCTTGTTTATTACAACATTTCTCCACCTGTGCTACAACTGTCTTATAATTATGCCAAACCCTAAAGTGAAGTTAAACAAACACTGAAGGCTACATTTTCAAGAGCAGCTTCTGAGGTTACTCTCAAATGCCAGGTAATCTGCAGGAGCAGCTTGGAAGGACTTTGAGAGAATCTGGACTAATTTAAACCTTGGGAGGCAAAGCAAGTTTGAAACACAACTGCTAGGAACTGCTGAGAAGCTAAGATATGTGCTATCAGATCACTTATTGTGCTGAAGCATTTAGAGTATCTAGACAAAATGGGCTGGATATGTGATGTTTCTTCCTTAAAATTTCTGCATTTCTTGGTTCCTGTGCTTTTAAGTTGGACAGTTAGGCTTTCACTGGATGCTGCTCACCCCTAGTAAAAACCTCCAGAAAAATCAAGGGAACTACTACATCTTTTTGTGTATATAAATGAGAGCAGAATGTGGCCCCAGATTCAGCTGCCTCCCCACCATGTGGGCCTACACCATTATGTGACAGACCTCCTGAAGCTCTCCAACAGCATTCCTACTGAAATTAGATATTCTCTGGATCAGGAATTCTGCACGATGTGGCAGGATCCTGATCAAACAAGTCCTACCCCTTACCTACAGGGCCTTTCCCACATTACAGACAATGTGCTGGCCAAGAATTGCCGTAAAAAAGGAAGTTGCTTTTGCACAGTCATCTGCAATCTTTCAGAGATCATAATTTTTTGTACTGGAATTTTAACTTTAAAGCAGTCCAGCTGGTTTGGTTCCCCCCCCAGTTTATGGAAACACAGTTGCTCTTGAACTGAGTTCTTACATGTCAAGTTTTAGCACAAAACACATTTTACGGCCAAGTTATGAATCTCTGAAAAATGGGTGTCAAATGGAACCGAGGACAGATCATTAACTATATAACAGAATCAGTGGGCGCTGTGGAAAGTGCTATGACAAACATATAACAGATCCAAGGAACAACCTCTTGGCCTATTTAAAGAAGGCTGCACCAATGAATGTCTGTGTTTGAATTACTGCACACTAGTATTCAGCAGAACTAAAGGCGTCAGTTGAGGAATATCTGCAAAATTAATAACATTAAAAAGACCATAAATCAACTGCACAAGTCATATGTTAGCACATATTCTAGCCTTATTTCCTTGTTTGATATGAAGCAAGATGATACTAAGATGAAATCCAACACAAGAAACCAACTGCCTCAGTAAGCATGTTCAAACCAAAATACTTAGTTTTTACATGCTCAATTAAAAATAAACTTGTGAATTTACAATTATTTGCAAAAGGACGAATATTTCCAGTGAAAATTATAAGACATGCAACCCAAAATTTAGACTCCTAAACATTACTATAGAGTAATTAACTTGCTCTCTCAGCTTTAAGTGGGTCTAAACCCCATTTATTCTAATGCACGAACAGTCTAAGTCAGATTCTTAATATAACTTATTAATTAACTTAAGTCAATGAGAGGTCCTATGTGTTCGTCCTTTTTCAAATGGACCAGAACACCAGAACACAAGCCTGGATGCTGCAGGAAGGCAGCAGACCACAGAATCGTAGAAATTTGCTTCTCAGAGGGACTTTATGAGGTCATTTAATTCAACTCTCTGCTCAAGACAGGTTCACCACTGCTTATATTATCCCAGAAAAATGTTTGCCTAACTTGCACTTATAAACTTCCAGGATGGCATCTACAACCTCCCTAAGTAATCTGTCTGTCCCAGTGCTTAATCATCCTTGTAGTTAGAAAACTCTTCCTAATATCACTAACTGATTACCAGTTTCTTCATAACAACCCTTTTTTGATTGGATGACTGTTATGAAACTCCCTTTCTGTCTTCTTTTCTCTACACTCCATAAATCGAGTTCTTTCTGTACTTCCTCAAAGGTCATATTTTTTAAACTTTTAATCAGGCCTCTTTTCTTCAGTAATACACAGTGAAAGAGTCCAAAGTCATATAAACCATTTTGGAACCCACCTCTAATCTCTCCAACCAGCATAATCTTAAACTGAAGTTTCATCTCACAAAAATGTTTGCTTCAGGCCATCTGAAGTATGTTCAGGGTGGTACTTAACAACCTACTGTTGAAATACTAATTCATCAATCCAAAGTCATTGTCCCAGTGTGGTCTGGGTCACTAAACAATTAACCATCTCTTTTCCAAATATAGGGTCTGTTTCAGAGCCCATTTAAGTCAATGAGACTCTTTCCCCTGATTTCAATGGGCTTTGTTGGATCAGGTCTTAACTGAACAGTGTAACTTCTGACATGCATTCAGCAGGGGTCATATCTGTGATGCAGTGAGAACATCAGTCAATACCGGTGCTATTTCTGCTTTGTAGAATAACAGAATACAGGATCATTTATTGTTGTGTGTCTGGAGTACAGTATGAGTACAAACATGTTGCCAGGCCAGTAAAGCAATAAATCAGACCTTTCTAGTACAGTACCTGTGAGGTAGGTGTTGTGTGAGGAGTTGATAAAATAGTGAGACAGTGGTTGAGACATATCTTCATTCAAATCCAGTTTCTCAGGTGCAACAACTCCATTCTCCTCTCCATTCAGATATCGCATAAATCCATCCACTGATATCTGTCCTGGGAAAACAGAGACCCAGGGGAGGCATATATTAATTCTAAGTACAGTATCTTCAGGACATACAAACTTTTTTAGTTGATCCATATTTAGAACATGGCAAATGAGGACCATTATGATAATAATGTTTCCTCTAGTTATGAATATATCCTAGTTTTATAATATTTATCATAGTATTCTTATCATAATTACTGCTAAGACCTTGAAATGGTGTGTAGAGATCTAAATACATGACATTAAGTGGAATAAGATTAGGTAATCCATTCATTGCTTTGAAAATGAAGGTGTTGTACTCAAGCAAACAGATTATCATGCACTGCTTTTGTTCTTCTTCCACTCACTAGACAGAGAGACTAGGATCAACATTCCCCGTATGTGGCCCAAATATAAAATGTTATCCTGTTCTGCTATTTCTTCTGGTCCATTCATTGTCTCCAAGGTCATCTCCATTTACTCCATTTCCTTGGGACCAAAGCCTGGGACTTTAACTTAATTTTATTCTGTTTCTATTCGGGCAAATTCCCTTGGACAGCAATGGTAGTTCGCCTGAGCAATGACAGAAGAGAAACATCATTGCTAGAGGAAATAAACACACCGCTGATCTGAGGGCCAGAAATCCCTTAATTGGATGGATGAAGAACAATTCACAAGAACTGGTAATTTCTCTGTCTTGTGAATATCACAGAAATAACAACACAGGACTGGAATGGACCTTGAAAAGGCCGCTAGCCCATCCCTTTTCCAAGACTTGTCACAGGGTGGCCTGTATCAACTTGCCATAGGATGGCCTTTCGCCTTAAGAGGAGTCAACTAGCCTGGCTGAAAAGCTGCAGCTGCGAGAAGGCTGGTAGCGAGGGAGTTGCTAGCTGGGAGGGCTACAGGAAGAGTGGAAATGTGGAAGCAATGGTGAGTTGAACTGCCTAAAGGTCAGGACTGCTGTGAAGGTCAGAGTTACAGGGAACCTCTCCAATTGTCTGGGACAGGATATCATTTGCTTTGTTTAAGGATCCCCTTTATTGCTGGCGCTGGCTGAGCCACTGCTCAGGGAGCACAAGCCTGCCTGAAGAAACACACAAACATGGCAACCCGCTTGCATGACTACACCTAAATCATTCCTGACAGCTGTGCAATCTGTTCTTAAAAAAACCCTTCACTAATGGAGATTCTCAACTTCACTTAACTATCCTTCAACTACCTTGAAGGTGACAAAGTTTCTTAATGTCTCATCTAAATCTCCCTTGCTGCAGTTTAAGCAGCTTACTACTTGTTCTATACTAGTCGAGAAAACAATGATTTTTTTGCAGCAATCTTTTATGCATCTGATGACTGTTACCACATCTCTCCTTGGTCTTCTTTTCTTCAAGCTAAACCAATCCGGTTATCTAAATTCCCACCTGCCCCCTGCTTTCTAGACCTCTGATCATTTTTAGTGTTCTTCTTTGGACTCTCTCCAACTAGACCACAATTTTCATGAAATGCAGTGCCTAAAACTAAACACCACATACTCTGCTGAAAGCCAGTGTTGAGCAGGATGGAAGGATTGCTTCATGTGTCTTTCATACATCACTCCTGTTCATACATGCCAATATGAACTTTGGGGTTTTTTATTCTTAAAACATTAGTCAACAATAACACACTGTTAAATGTCTGATGCACCATAACCCCCAGATCATTTTGGCAGAAATGCTGCCTTGTCTTGCCCAACTTTTTTTTGTACAGCATTTAAGTTATATTAAAATACAATTTCAGTTTGATTAAAACTAAATTTCAGAATGCATATTTGAACCCAGAATGTGTTAGAAGTGCTTGGCAAACATGAATTGGATTTCTTTTTGTAATTCTACTTCTGTTTGAAATGGTATTGCACAGGGTGCTGGTATTGTGCAGTGCTTTCATATTAGGAACAAAGGAATGGAAGCATCTCCTAAGCCATCAACTCCAGTCCTCTCTGTGCACAGGCAACTATTCATCCAAGATAGCAATTTTAGGAAATGCCCTGTAATTGCCACTTTAAATCCTTAAACACAGGAGGCGCGTCCAGACGTGCCCACATGTGCCTCTTGCAGTGTCCCAAACTCCTTTGAGATGCTCCAAGAGGCACGTGCAGGAACGAGAAAATGTTCCCCATGCTGCAAATTTGCAGCACGGGGGCAAAATTAGACCCCTTGATAGCCATGGGGTCAAAAAACCTTGCAGGGAAAAAAAAGCTGGGCAAGGCACAGTCCTTGACCATGTCCTGAGGCAACTGGAGGCTGGGTCCTCCACAGACATGCTCTGGCAGCCAGAGCATATCCATGGTTAGCCCTTGGCCTGGTGCTGAAACGCACCATGTCAGCTGCAGGAAGCCGGACCCAGGCTCCACTGCAGGTAAGTAAGGGGTCAGGGGACATGCAGGAGTGGGGAGGGAACCATGGGGGGGACCGCCCAGCCCCACCTGCTTAGCCCCCCTGATGGCTGTCCTGCCCAGTCTCATCCCCCCAGTCCCTCCAGCCCTTGCCATCCCTGCCCTCCCCCACCAGCATCCCAGGAAAGAAAAAAATCCCCAAAAACAAAAAAACCCTCCAACCCCGGCAGTGACTGGCAGTTCTAGCTGCCATTGGGGTCACTGGGGCAGCCCTGGGGTCACTGGCAGCCTTGCTGCCCCTGGCTGTCCTGTGCTGCCCAGGGGGTGCTCTACCAGGAGGCCGCACATACAGCCCCCACAGCCCCTGTCATGAGTAGAAGCTTTTTTTTTTTTTTTTAAAGTCCTAGAGGCAGTCATTGAAGGGTTGGGGTGCAAGTAGGGGGTGGGACCACGTGGGGCAGTCATTGGGGGGGGCTGCAGGAACCAGTGGGGGATGGGGCCAGGGGTGAAGCAATCCAGAGGGCTGGGGGAACAAGCAGGGGTGGGGCACGTGGGCCCTGCAGGGTGGGGAGATAGCCCTTGCAGGGGCCATTTGGCCCATGTGAGAGGCTGTAATCCCTGTTGGGGAGCTGTAGCAAAACATATATTCATGTATTTATGAATTCATGAAACAAGTATTTAGAATTCATTTTATTATTATGATAGAAACACTGGTAGGCTTCCAAATTGCTTAACACTGTAGACATATTAATAAATCAATGCCCAACTGATTGCTGTCTCTCTGTTCTCACTCTGTCTCGCTATCTAGTGGTCTTTGGTTTTAATTGTGGAGGAACATAGAATTGGGGGTATTTTACAGAGTGACTTTGGGATTTTTTTTATGAAGGATTTTTCAATTTTCCAATAGAAAACACTGCTAGGGAGGCCAGTGGCAAGACTCTGCCTGCTCAGAGCTGGCACCTTGGACTCATCTGGCTGTGGCTAACTTCCTGGCCAATTGGCACCAGGACGACATGCTTTGACAGTTCAAAGCAGGCCACCACACTGGGAATATCTTCCGGGCAATAGCTGCCCAGATAGCCGGGCAGGGGGCACACGTGGCAGTAGTGCCGCACAACGGCCAACTCTGCAGCCACAGCCTGCTGCCAGCTGACCCACAAGGGCAGATGCCTCTATTGGCTGTGCAGTCTCTATCTGGGTCTGGCAGGCGGCAGTCCCCCTGCCAGTGCTGCAGTGGGTAGAGGGTGCAGGGAACTCTCAGGGCTGCTCAGCAGTCCAGCTGGCACAAGGAGTAGTGTCCCCAGGTACCAACTGGCTGGGCACCAGAAGCTCCTGAGTGCGAATAGCCTTGAGCTACTTGACAGTGCAGCTTTTTGTACTGCTGGGGACAGTACAGGTGCTGGCCCCAGGCCCTAGCTCCTCCTGGCTGCAGATCCAGGAGGAGCCAGCAGGGTTATTTTGCCCCAAGTGGCACAATTTGCCCCACACGAAAGTGCATGTCTGGGCACGTGCGAGAGGCAAAAAGCCCAGACTCAAATCTGCACCACTTCTATTGGAGCTGCTGCAAATGCATGTGCCTGCATGTGTGGATGCGCCAAATATGGCACAAACCAGGAACATTCTAATCATGCCGCAAGTAATAGGAGATGAGGGCACTGCCAATGTTCTCATAATGCAAAGGCAGAAGAAACTGGTTAATATATCCTCAGAGGATCCTGTCACAAAGCGTTCATCCTTGACGCAAATAGAAACATCACTGTTGATTCAAGTAGAGTTTTACTAACTTACACAGAGTTGTAATTTGACTTACAAGCCACTCTATATTACATAGCAGGTTGAATATTGATTTATAGATTTGGAATTACACTTTTAATCTCAGGTCTCTATTTCACATAATATATTGCAATGCACCAAGTTATAATATTTCCTGCCAGGACTTTTCTCAACATTTTCTGTTTTTGATTGCCTAGTTTTCCTTTATCTTTGGCAATTTTTAGTAGCTCAGAGCTTTCTGTTGGTTCCAGACTAGACTCAGTACAAACACTGAATACTGTCTTTTGAAGAACCTATAACAGCGACATCTACTAGAGGTGTGTGAAGCTTCGGTCGTTGATTCCATTTGGCAGAGATTCAGCCCAATTTGGTGACCAAATCTCCAAATTTGAGTCAGGAGACACTTTAATCTCTCTGAATCAAATCAGAATCCTCTGAATTGATTCAGAGAGATTCAGAAAAATTTGGAGATTCGGACATAGATGCAGCTTTAAATGCTTTTACTACATACCTCAAAGTACCAGGGGGCTCATGCATGCTAAGATGCTGGGGCAGATAGAGCTCCCCACAGGAACACATGGAGTGCTCCAGCATACTTGGCAGCAGACCCAGAAGCAGACCAGAAGCAGACCAGAAGCACTTCCAGTCCACTTCTGGGTCTGCCAGGCAGCACATTGGGGGGCACCCCTACATCCCCCTGGCTCAGCAACTGGTGTCTCCTGGGTCTGGGGTGGGGGGTGGTTCCCAGGGTCCCCCTGTGACTGATTGCTGAGCCAGGGCAGTGCTCCCCAGAGGACCTGGAAGTGGACTGGCGCCCCCCACTGCACTTGGTACCTCAAGGTATGTAGAAAAAACTTTTAAAGCTGTATCTATGGTTTAATTGCTGATTCTCCGAATCAGCATTGAATCTTCAGAATTGGATTTGGCCAAATTGAATCAGCGACAGTGATCCGAATCAACTAATCAAATCACTGTCCCTGACTTGGGCCGAATCTGAATCCAAATCAAATAGGGCCTGTTTCACACACCCCTAACATCTACTCAAGATGATATCTCCCAACAATGCATGCTTTATTCTTCTCTGCCTCTCACAAGTATCCTGTATAATACCTCTATTTTTTTTTACATTTCCTTTACCCCTAAAACTTTTTGAAAAGGGAAGCATATAAATCTAATAATGAACTAACTAAATAAAGTTGTTACCGACCCATAGGGATCTTGGCTCTACTTCTAAATCTTTAGAACCATTTTTTAGATGACATTAGCAAATGTCACCTGACCAGTAAAAAGGTGTGAGCTTCCCCCCACCTGGCCACCTTTATAAAGTGCTTCATAAACACAGGATGAAAATGGGGTATACAAGTACAAAGTATTTATTCTATCACTAAAGCATGGGATTTGGCCCCCGCTCAGAGAGGAAGAAAAGGGTAGCCAAACCAAGTGTTTTAGCTCTGTAACACCTCTAAATTTCGATGTCTTGTTCTCATAACAACCAATGATTATGGCACCACATGAATCTCTTCATGTGACGAAGAATTTAGTGAGAATACAGAATAGCCCAATTATCATGCATGCTTATGACAACTGTAAAGAGGCTGAAAGCAAAAACAATTAAGTCCATCCACTGTTTGAAGACTGCAATCATCTGAGGCTCCTTGGATGCTCTCTCATAGATTAGTTAATCAACAACTGACTAGGCACGTCTACACATCATTGTGCGGCAATGTTGCTACAGAGCCATGCTTTAGTACTTAACTGGGGAGTGAGCTGCAATGGCGATGTAGCTGGTGATCACGTGTAGACCTGTGTGATCACTACATCCTAAGAAGGGCAGTTTTAGCTCCATTTAAGAGATGGGAATCTGAGGTACAGAACTGATTAAACTTTTTCACATGAGAAGCCAGTGAGGAAAGGCTGGGACTTCATCCATATGGTTGCCTTTGGGCACAGTCTCATCTCTTATTTACTAGCCCTTTCTGAGGACAAAAGAAAGGAACACGATGCCTCGGCTTGAAGTTCAAAGAGACTTCCTTCTGTTCTATGAGCCATTTGTCCCTTTGTCCCACTCAAGCTGAAGGAAGGGAAAGGGAACACCAGGCTCTGGAGTGGGCTGTCTGTATTCTATCACTGGGATTATTTTCACAGAGGTCACACAAAACATAATTACAGAACACTACTTCTTCTCTCCCCCCCACAAACCCATCACAATTAAGCAGCTAGCATCTTAGAAATGGAAGCAATTTGTGAGCAGAATTACAGCCGATATATTACGCTGGCAAGAGTTTGTGGAACGGAATAGAGGCACCAGATGTCAAAGATGTATTCATTCCTGGGTACTAAAGAAGAGACTGTGTGTGACCATGTAAATTATATTGCTGAGGCCAACTGCAATGAGAGGTAATTCTCCGTGGATGGGAGTTTATAATAAAACCACTTTAATTTATCGGTGAGGTTAGTTCTCAGTTTTCTTAAACATATTACAAATTGACTTCAGACTTTTTTTTTAAAGTTCATCTTCAGTCCTTTCCCTATCAGCTCTCCTATTTTATCTCTGGATGAGGGAAAGGAGCATCTGTCAGGCAGAAAGCTATAATGAGCAGGGCTGACATTGAAATTATGGTTATTCCAGCTCTTATCCAGAGAACAGCACATAGTCCTGGGACTGAAAAGGGCAGTTAGACAGAGACTGACCATAAAGCTGTTACTCAGGCAATAATTCTGCTAGGTTTATGTTACATTTTCAACTTTATTACTCCAAGTTTTTTTTTCTCCTTTTTGGGTCCACAGAAGTGCTCATTTTTAATTTCTTTAAAATAGTCAATACTCTGTCTCTCTGATGTAAACTGCAATACATGGATAGTTGAGCTGTTTTGTTTCTTCTCATTCCCCAGTGACATGAATAAAAATAAAAAAACCCCCATTCTCTGTCTGGTTGTGTGGTATGCCCTTAGTAACATCTCTAGATTCCTCTAATTCTGTCTTCAGTAGGTTTGATTCAGTATTATGGATTAAAAGCTAGTGCCTGAACCAAAGCCTTTTGAAGTCAACTGAAAGACTACCATTGACATAAATAGACTCTGGGTGAAACCCTCCTAAATAATCCATTGACAATGCAAAAAAGCCTAGACTCTAGATAACTGTCTTTAAGCTATGTTAGTTCTGGGTTAACATGCTTAGACTCTCCTTTAAGTTAAAATCATTCGAGACAGATAGGTCCAGGTACATTTTGCAAAAATCAGTGAAGTACCTTTCCTTTGCTAGTGCTGGAAATCATTCAGTAGGGTCACCAGTGTCCAGAATACCTTTATCTTTCTCATCAGAATACCCCAGGTGACGGTCACAATGACTGTTCGTAACTTACTTATAAAATTATGTTTCATAGGATGACTCAGAAGTGCCCTCTCTGAATGTTCACTCATGATGCGCAAAAAAATAACTCTCACTTCCTTCTGTGGCAACTTGCCTTTATCAATGCTTTACTTGGCTCTTTGCTGTCATGCCCTGGATTCTTGCTCTGTTTAAAGATCTGTGTTCCACAGAGAAAAAAAAAAATATGTGCACGTATTCTCCAGCTCTTGTTACTTTTATACCATTTTCTAAGTCTTTTACTTACATGCTATCAAAACTTATAGTTACCATGAAAATAAGATTAAGGATGTTCTAAGCACCATTTTTCAACTTAAGCCAAACCAGTTTCTGATCAATGTAGGATGCTGGCTTTATAACTCTTTACAAAGGAAATGCATATGGATATATTTTGATGTCAAAATCATGTAAAAAAACCCAGGCTGGTTCAGAATTTTTGGTTTCTGTTTGTGTGTGTTTTTAGTAAAGAGAAAACAGGTGGGTCACGGATATTCTTTATGTTTTTGACAAAGTTGCCTGGTGCTTGATGAGTTTTTGACCTTCCTTGCTACTTCTTGTTCTCAAATTAAACACGCTCAAATAGCATATTCTGAATTATACTACAGCTGGATTATCTGCAAAGCCTGTTGTAACTATCTTGCTTTTGCACAAAATTTGTATTTGATGATTAGCAGGTGGATACTCTCGTTTTCCCTACCATGTAGTCATCATCCTGAGAGAGACAGGAGAGGAGTATTAGCTATATGATATTCTGTTCCTAAACTATGCATTCATAAGTCTCTAGTTAAGGTTTACTGAAAGCAGCATCCTGGGTATGTGGAAACAGAGAACTGATTCCAGTATTTTTCCATATAGCACCATGAAACAGGCGGTGAAAAAACTACAGAACAAGTACTGAGAAAAAAATGTGAATGCCTCTAAAGAATATCATAGATGATAAATGGGCCCATAATTCTACATATTACAGAAAGAAAATTGGAAAAGTACCTAAATGGTTTAAAAGCTTACATCCCATTTTGAAATATGACATAAGCATTTAGAAAAACTCAGTGGGAATTAGATACTTCGGTAAAACCCGTTAGGCATCTATTTGTACCTGTAGGCATCTAAAAACCTTTAGAAATGTGCCATTTAAGTATCTAGTTCAGTTTTGCCAGGAGAACACAAGGCTTTTAAGTTACTGAAGGCCCTTGAATATTTTCCCCATCCCATCACAGAATTAAGGGCACATCTATTCTGCTGGTATTTGCAAAGTTAGATTCCTGTTCTTGCTGAAAGCCCCTATGCTTATTTCTAAAGTGAATGTTACCACACTGAGTGTTATTTGCTTCCCTGTGGGCACGTCTACACATGTGCTTTACTGCAGAATAGATTAATTTGCTCTGCAGAAAAGCTTCAGTCTACATGTGGACCACTATTAGGCCAGATTAGACTAATTTACTCCACTGTAGGGTAATTCCATCCCACACAAGTACTATCCAACAGCGAAGAAGATGAATGCAGTTAAACACATGTATGTGTTGATGGTGATGCAGGTGCAAATTGTGCCTGGTCAGCAAACCAGCAGGGGGGCAGTCTCCAGCCTGTTGCTGAACCATATGGCTCGGCAGCATCAGGAATACTTCACCACCCAATGCTGGCACCTGCTGCCCAGGGCTAACTCCCTGTGCATCTTGCCAGCCTCAGGCTGCCCCCTGGGCCTCAGTGACAGCACCAGCTGGAGCCTGAGGCTGACCCCATGCCCTCTGCCAGCCCAGGGCTGGCACCTGGGCAGCTACAGCCAGAGCCTGAAGCTCCCCCTGGCTGCTGCAGAGGGACAGAGCAGAGCAGGAGCAGCCCTGGCCTAAACTACTCCTCCCTGGCTGAATTTGCTGCTGTCCCAGGTGCAGGTTAGACACTGAACCGGGGAGCAGATTACTGCAGTGCAAATTGTTCCACAGTTTATTCAACTGCAATTAACTGCATAAGTAGATGTGCCCTGCATTGCCAATTTTCAATGTGCTTATCATATAGATGATTCCTCAAATATAGCAATCCTTCACTGGCGTGTGCCCAGTTCTTGTTTCTCAGCCTTCTAGCCCTTCCACAACCTCTCTCTTTGCACTCTGTGCACTGGAAAATGGAAACTTTTTATATCAACTTGTGTAGTGTTTAACTCCTCACTTCCTTCACAGGTTGTTTTGGCCTGGCAATCTGGAGCCTAAAAGAGGCTTTCACTGATAAGTCAGGGATATGCTCCCAACATGAAGCCAAGTAGACAGAGGAGTACACATGCTTTTTGGTGTCTATCCAGAGGGCAGATTCACTTGGACATTTACTGAATTGGGTTGTACTGTCCACAATATATCTAACACATGAATCAGCTCTGCAAAAGGGAAAAGGACACTAATCACACTTCTTGCAATGACCCTGCTTCACTTCCCTGCTACATGGAGCTGGATGAGCCTCAGCTTCCTACAGGTTTCCTTGTTTAATGGTTGAAAAGCACATTTTGCTCTCTGCAAGCAGTCAGCAGGTCTGACTGAGCGGGACTTAAGCTGTTCCTGTTTAGATCTGTGTGTTTAATCAAGGTCTGTATCTGTGGTTGTCCACTTAACTCGGCACAACCATGTTGCACAGTTTCACTGAAGTCTGAAAAACAGCAAGCAAGCTTCCCAAACTAATTAAATGGCACCACATATACCCAGACTTGCAGTTACATTTACGCAGATATTTTATTCGGCAAAGAAATCAGTCCTTACCTGGTGCGATCCATAAAATTAATCAGGCACAATATACCCCATACAGATCAGCAGTCCCCTTGCCCCAGGAGTCTTAAAAAAAATAAGTACAACCAGCACTTCAAATCACTGTAACAGATCAGTATGTGTCCTAGACTATTTCACTAGCTAGAAAACAGCACATGTATTTACAATTAATTGGGAGCACATATGTCATCTCTAATTTCCCAGGCATGTGTCATGGGTCCAAGGGCCACATCATACTTACCTGTAGTTTCAGTCATGCTATTGTTATCAATACTATTGGCAGGGGAATAAGCGTTGGTAGTTCAAGCATGTAAATGCCTGATCTCCTCAGCACCTTGGTGTCATGTGCCTTGGCGCTGCTTCCTACATCAGGATTCAGAGACCTGCCCCCATGGCCCAAAGAGTCTTACAGAATCAGGGAAGAATGTCCCATATAGTTAACGTGTTCATTAGTTCCTTCAAAGGAGAAAACATATGTTCTGTCAATAGCCCCAGCATAATTTGGGGAAAAAATTCACTGAAAACTAGCGTGGGTATGAATTAGCATCCCCATAGCGCAGTGGTCATGAACCAGTCTATGGAGATTGATTGGTGGATCCCAGAGCCTCTTGCAGTCAATCCTGGGCTGCGGGTGGGGGTGACCATGTGTGCATATGTGTGCACCTTCCCCCCCAGCCCAGCAGGTCAGCCTGCAGTAGGAGCTGCCTCCACCATGCACAGCTCAAGGAGGCACATACCCCACCCAAATGTGGGGCAGCGTGGGCAGCTGCAGCAGTGGTGAGGGAGTGGGGCTGGAGCAGGGGCAGGCCCTGCACAGCCAGGACAGGATGGGATGCAGCCTAGGAGGGCACGGGGTAGGCACGTGTCCCTGAAATTGAGTGGGGCGGGGCGGGCTGCAGCTGCTGGCTGGGGCCAGGCCATTCTCGTTATGGGCTGGGCCAGGTAGCAGTGGCACTGGCAGCAGGACTATGTTGGGTTGCCGCCACCCAAAAATTGGCTGTAGCCTCCCCAAGCCTCTCCCAGCGCTGCCACTGCCTGGCCTGAGCACAGCACAGCTCCAGGGTGGCCAAACTACACCGCATGTGGTGCATGTTCTGGCAACTCTGGGATCTGTGCTGCACACCGTGCAAGTCCCCAAGTGGCTGGATCCCAGAGTGAGCACCAGGTCTAGTATACTATGGGAGAGGGAAGAGGAAGGGAACTATGGACCCAATCTGGCTCACAGACCAGCTTTGTGCAACTCATCACTCCTGGGGTAGAGTTACCTGGCTTGATATTTATAGTGTCTATCTACTTCTTTACTCGGTGGAATGGTTGGTTACACCAGTGTAAATATGTCACTTGTCCATGCCTATGCACTTAACCATCATGTTAATGTGAACAGCTCCTATTAAATGTGCTCCAAGTTTAGTATGTACCTACATACTACTGAAGCATCAGTGTCTATGTGGTACTGTTGAGACTGCGTGCAAACAAATTCATGTACTGTGCACTCTTTAGTACCAGAGACATGTCTCCGTACTGAAAAAAGGCAACAAGTAAGTTTAATAGAAATATTTTGCACTTGTATAGCACAGTCCTTTCCATCTATAGCACTGGTAAACAATGACTAAGTAGAAATAATAATTTTCAAGAAGTGTCTGAAGTGCAAACAGTAAAGATGAAAAAGAATTGTTACGGCCATGAAAGGCAGAGCAGCTAAAAGCATTGAGAGAGGAATAAACAATGGAAAGTTTAGGATGAATATTTGATAAAGCTTTGCAATAATGAAATCAAGAGCACCGGGGAACAATTGTGCAATGGAATTTGTGGCAGTCCCATTGCTTAAATCATCTCAAATGAGGCCGGGTACAATATTGGAGCATATACTGTCACACTGGGAGAATGGTGACCACGTGTTACATTTTTTTTTTTGGAAAACAAAGGCAACAGACCAAATTCTACCCTTAGTCATGCTCATTCAGCAACTCTCAGTGGCTATGTGTGTTTTCCCCTGCAAAACAAAAAGGGTTTCTATGACAGCAAAATCTGAAAAAAGAACAAGATTCCTTGCTGTATTTCTGCCTTGAGACCCCAGGGGAGGGGTCTCAGGTACAGCTCATTGGCTCGATCTGGCCTAGGAAGCCCTACCATCCAGCCCCCAGTGCTGCCTGTGGGTCTCAGAGTTCACTCATATGCAGCATGCAGAGTATGCCAGGTGGCCCCACATGCAGCTCTCCCACCGCTCTGGGACTGTGCTACACGCAATGCCCACTCTAGCACATGTGACAGAACAACAAGGTGGCCACTACGTGTGGCACAGCCTTGGAGTAGACACCGCATGCATCACAGTCCCATTCTGTTGCTCTGGGGCTGGGTTGTGACCAGGGGCAACTCTGCCGCTCCAGAACTGTGCTGCACATGGGGGCCGCTTTGGTGCAATGCAGCACAGTCCTTGGGTGGCGCAGCAGCTGCCACATGCAGCACAACCCCAGAGCAGCTGGAGTAGGACTGTGCTGCACATGGTGCCAAATTTGGCTGCTCCAGGCATGCAGGGCCAGTCTGTGGGTTCTGAACCACTCATTAAGCCCACAGGGTAATGATAGGGTAATGAGGACATAGGGGAAACATAAATAAAGAATAGTCTCTTCTACACAATAGCCAAAATAAAAATTTGGTGAATGATAAGCAGGAAGGGATAGAAAACAGGAGTTTGGTCAGAAAGTAGAGAACTTGTTCCGTATCAATGAATCCATGCACAGAAGTATCAAGTGGCCATGATCAGTAAGGACTAGTCCTTTTTTTGGGTAAATTAGCAAGACATGTCCTTGAAGATGAAAACCTAGCCAAGATGACTCACACTTTTATCCAATCTAGGTGGGACTACCACAAAACACTATATCTGAGCTTAACTGTAGAAGATGCATGGAGCCTGCAACCTGTTCCATCATGAAGTCCAAAGGGAACATCTCCCACTGCTTTATTCTAACTCTCTATTTAATTCAACTCCACTTTCAAAATACTGGCTCTGATCCAGAAAGCCTTTAGAGCTGGTAACCTGAGGTACTATTGGGTGTTCTCCCAGTAGAGGTTCCTTGTTTACAGCAAATCACAATGAAGCTATGTCCCAAGATTTTCAAATCATGCTGCCTGATAATACAAGCCCTTTCAGAGCAGCAACATGAGACTCTACGTTGCCCCACTCAGGAGATCTTCTAGGATGTGAGAATGGCAAGAGATTTAGATCTGTTTTGTATAGATGCCTTCATCTGTTTTTTTTCTGAGAACACGGTGCCTCAACATTTAACAATGGGCATATCAGTAGATGATTAAACAGATTTCTATACAAACAGCTGCATAGCAATTCACTGTAGGAAACAAATCTGACCCAGCCAGAGTCTTTCATGAATGACACCATGGGCACATGCAGTTATCTTCCCAAACTGTGATCTGCTGCCGCTTAGAGGTAAGTCCTGAAAGAAGGGATTGGTCATATACTTCTAGCTGTTAAACAGCAGTAGGAGACACATAAAAGTAAGCATTCTCTTGACCCTACCTTGCTTGCTTTGTACATAAGCAAGTGTCTGCACTTACCAAGGGGATCTTCCACAGTAAAATGGAAAGAGAAGACAAGTAACATGTAAGTAGCAAGTATGTAGTTCATTCCATGAAAAAATGTGAGAAACTTTGATCTACTTAGGCAGACAAGGGTCTTTGGGTGAATCTGATATCTTTTATTACACCAACTTAAATAGTTGGAAAACAATTTTTAAGCAAGCTTTCGGGTTCAAAAACCCTTTGTCAGGCTAAGAACGTTTCTGCAGTTGGTGTGTGCTCTTCCTGGATGGAATGGAAAGAAGAAAAGTCAAGAAGCCAGAGGCTGGGCTGGTCTGCATACAAGACAGGTAGTCAGTGAAAATGTAGACTGAGGAGTCAATGGGTGAGAGACAGGCTGGAGGGGGAGGGGGATGGGAGAGAAGGGGGATGAATAGTGGAGAGATACCTGGGGAGTCAGATGTCAGGCAGGTTATAATGTGTCATAAATCCAATGTCTATATTTAGTCCATGATT